>CM042074.1:71195023-72443702 GCA_023509865.1 Trypoxylus dichotomus | reverse complement strand
TTCCTCCAGACCACAATGGCTACCAGACAGAAACACGTTTTGGATGTATTGCTTTCTGCTAAATTATTCGTGGATTTTCTGAGGCCTAAATGCAGCGGTTTTGCCGATTAATGAAGCCATCGAGGTGAAAATGGGCCTCATCACTGAAAATTGCAAAATTAGCATTCACTTTCTTATTGCTCTAGGATCCAATTAGTGAACTCTCTTCGGTGTGCATGGTCTGTTGGTAGAAGTTGTTGAGTCAATTGGACAGTGGGCATGGAACCACAAATCTTTAGTTAGAATACGCTGAAGAGTGGCTCTTCTAATGTCCAATTCTTATGCCAAATTGACGTCTCTGGACTTTCGGTTATACTCTCGCTAACTCATGTGATGTTTTGTTCTGAACAACCTCTACGAGTAATAAACGAACTACTTCCGAAATTGGACCGTGTCATGATGAGATATACACTAGGGTGACAGAATAAAATTTACTTTTCCCTTAATACATGTAGTACTAATATACACTAGGGTGACAGAATAAAATAGACATCAGGTACAGCGGTATAAATATGTAAACAGCTAAATTCTAACAACGAATTAAGAACTTTCTCTTGTCACTAGGGTAGGGGTAGATGTATCGGAAAGAATTCGTCATAGTTTAGTATCGTTACAATTATGCCTCGCTTACAAGGTTCGAGTGATATTAGCGACTTCACCCAGGAATCGTTGGCCAGAATGAACGCGGCGCTTCGCAACGTGAAATAAGTAAATTTTTAAATATTCCGTTCTCCACAGTTAACCGTGTGATTACACAATTTAAACGCAAGGAAAAAACAACAGTGGAGCCGAGACCAGGTCGTGCCGGACCTTCTGAAAGAAGTAAAAGGGTGCTTGTGCGCGAAGTGTTAAGAGAACCGCGAAAAAGTACAGCTGAGCTTGCGACAACTTCACAGAAAAGTCAGCGCACCGTTCTGCGATACCTCTACTGTGTGGGGATCTATAAAAGGGTGGCAAAGAAAAAACCTCTCCTTACGGCGTTTCAAAAATGGTACCGAATGGCTTGGGCAATCGAAATGCGAACGAAGCCCGAAGAGTTTTGGCGGTCTGTCATTTTTTCAGACGAAAGCAGATACCGCCAATTCAGTGATAGTGATCGTACGTGGGTATGGAGACGTTCGTCACAGCAACTGGACGACAATTTTTTGCATCAGACGGTGAAATACGGCGGTGTGAACATCATGGTGTGGGGCGCGGTATGGTATGGTGGAGGATCCCAATTAGTAATCTGCGACGGAAATATAAATGCGGCAAAATATATCCAAATCTTAACAGAAGGACTACTACCGATATTCGACAACACCATTTTATCTAAAGAAGACGCCACTTTTATGGAGGATGGAGCACCCTGCCACAAAGCAAGAACAGCAACCACATGGAAAGAGGAACAGGGGATTCGGATTTTACCATGGCCAGGCCAATCACCAGACATGAATCCGATAGAGAATGTTTGACACATAATCCAGACAAATATGGCGAAACGACCCCGAAAACTCGGCAATAAGAAAGAACTCGTGGCAGCTGTTACAGAAGAGTGGTTAAATATTCCAGAAGACACCATTAATCATTTAATAGATTCTATGCCACGACGACTCGCAGCACTTAAAATTTAAAAATTTTAAAATATGTTATATATATATAATGAGAATAGAATTTTTTTTTAATTAGTAGGGGCCTATTTTATTCTGTCACCCTAATGTGTATAGAAATGAAATAAGAGTAAGAGGATGAAGAAACAAAAAGAAAAGGAGATACAAAGAAGAAGAATGAAAAAAAGGGGTGGTGCGTGAAATAGAATGAAAGGTGAAAAGAGTAAGAGAAGGAACGAGAGACAGAGGGGGGAGAGGGAGAACGAGAGAAAAAAGAAAGAGAACAAAAGAGAAAGGTGGGATCTCGACGTTTCGCCTCCGTCGTAGGACGCTTCTTCAGAAAAAATAGGGGAAACCAAAGTGGCACGGTAAATCGACGTGTAAACCAAGCTAGAGGCGAAATCACTTTGGCAGAAGCTTACGGTGACTCGGCGTGTTAACCGCGGCGAAAACCTTCTGAAGGTCCAATTCCGGAAGTAGTTCGTTTAGTACTAACTGTGGCCGTGGAAGCCTACGTATTCATTTCGACCTCTACGAGCTTGTGTCATGTGTCACATCACTAACCGAACCAGTACTTTCGAATTTTTCGATTGTTCTTTTTACAGTAGATGAATTAGGAATATTCTGTAGATCGAATATTGGACGCACTTTACGATTGGTGCCAATCAAACTTTCACCATCTTAATAATAATATTTAGCAATTAGGACGCCTTGTTCTATCGCATAATACTCCATGTTTACTAACTCCCATCTGTCAACTTTTGATTTGTTACGTCATAATCACGTGTCAGTAGGACTATCAAACATGGCGGCCAATTCAAATCTTGCGCTGCTATTGAAACCCCCTTTATATTGTCGAAGTATACATATCAGTTAAATAAAATGCTAAGGGGTAAATTGCTATCCGAAGAGGAAACAACAAGAACAAATTGTTATAAAGGGGCAGAGCTTCCAAACCGAATCATAGCTAAGACAAGGATGTTATTCACTGAACTGTTAGTTAATTGGAGCCTCAAATAAATAAAAGTTATTAACAAAATGGAGACAAAAAAAGAGTAATACATGATTGACAAGTGGAACTGCAAAGGAAACAATCATTTTATTCTTTGAATAACATGATTTATCTTTTTCGTTATAATCATTTTCGTTTCCCATTCTTTAAATTACATTTATTCGAACATTTTGCGATGTGAGGTATTTAGATTTTGATACTACCATATAGACAATTAATTTATTTATTAAATTAAAGAAGTCGAGGATGTCATTTAAAGATTGTCGATGACGTTATTACTTCCCCTGAGGTGAGAAAAAAGTAATCGAGAAATGTCTATTTAAAAAAAAAAAATATTTTAAATATAATGAACCTTTAACGAAATGATCAGTACCAAATATAAAATGTCTCATCAATTGAAATTAATTGCACCGAATTAACGTACATTATCTACAAGGTCATTATTCGTAAATGATGGCCTTGTAAATAGTCGTAACCACTGCCTGCATGTAAAGAAAATCTATGAAATTCATCTCGCTAAATCGGTGAATGCTTAATAGTATTACACTCAGCTCGACAACGTGACAGTGAAAGCGTATAAAATATTTACCGAAATTTACGTAAAGTTTAACGCGTCTGCAAGTAGCGGAACTGCACTCTAAAATATTCATGCACATGAAAAAGTGCTGTTCAAAGTGAAGAGTACTTCGCGCGGCGGTCGGGACGAAAACGAAGACGCACAACTTTCTGTCCGCTGGGCATTCTTTACGAGAAAGTGTCCTTAAGAACATCGGACGTTTTTGTGCGTCGACTACATGTGAAAGAAACTGATGTTACGGAAGGTAGAAAATGTGGAAAAAGTTTACACGAAGAAGACAACTTTTCCTGATGAGGTTCTTCGCGTGAATGCGAACTATACAATTTTTCCCCTTAAAATTTTTATATTTATTCCTACTTTAGCTAGTTTTTCTTTATTAAGAATTTCTATTGATTGTATAAATCAAAAGCTTGCTCAAATTTAATCAGTTAAAAGTCATTCTTTTGCGTTTTTTTTTTGGTAAAAAATATAGTTTTATTACTTTTTTGAATTCCCTGCCTGGAGAAATGCTGAATCTAAAATTGATATTGATTTATCTACTATACTTCATAATTTTAGTTATGATTTAGAATCAACGTTGTCCAATACATTCGCTACAGAGATTCAAGGGTGATTCAAATGCGTTGTCTAACTCATTTTGTGGAATTCCCTCTAGTGCTTGTATTGTAGCTATTTTGATGGTCGAAATGTTTAAAAAACATACTCTCAACTTCAATTTTTAATTAAGGGAATAGAGAAAAATTGCACAGGGTCAGATCAGGTGAATACGGCGGGTGATTTCTAGGTGATTTCGACCTTAATATTGTCGAACAACGAGTAAGGTGTGACTTGGTGCATGCAACAGACACCAGGTCTCTGGATCACGATATTCAGGTCGAATACGACGGATTCTGGCCATCAGACTCTTCAAAACTTCGAGATAATATTTGTCAGTAATTGTTTGTCCAGTTGGAATGAATCCCGTATCTTTTGTTAGCAAAGAATTTAATGAGCACTGCTTTGATTTTTGATGAAACTTGTCGAAATACAATGAATTTTTTGGCTTTCATCCCGCATTTTGACGCTTGTCTCTTGAAACGTACTGAAAGTGCCATGTTTCGTCACCGGTAACAACTGATTTGAAGAAGTTTGGATCATTTCTGGCAGCTGCAACAATTTCTGTGGAATGATTGACACACCCATTTTCGCTCGTCCGTCAAAGTGTGTGGAATAAATTTTGCACGGACCTTTGTTTTGCTCACATCTGCGTGACGAATGGTTCGGATCGTATCTTTGCTTATGTTTAAATCCTCTTCCATCATTTTCAGCGAAGCATTGCAATCGTTCTCAATAAAACCACATACATACTTTTTCGGTCATTTCTGGTATCCAAGCTGAAATTGACCTTCCTTCATGATTATCATCTAACCTCTTTCTCACTTCTAAAAAACGTTTATACCACAGAGAAATATTTGCTTCGTCCTTTAATCTTTGTAATGTGAGAATATCGGCCGTTGGAATATTGTTATTGCTGCTTCATGTTTCACAATATTGTTATTTATCAGAGTTTCCCTTTCGTCTTTGGCATTTTCTTCTTCATCAGGTTCTTCGGTAAGTATAAAA
This sequence comes from Trypoxylus dichotomus, assembly GCA_023509865.1. Lineage (NCBI taxonomy): Eukaryota > Metazoa > Arthropoda > Insecta > Coleoptera > Scarabaeidae > Trypoxylus > Trypoxylus dichotomus. The sequence goes on along the minus strand of CM042074.1, from coordinate 72,438,883 downwards.
TTTCCATCACCTTACACCCAATTCAACATTTCGCTTTCAGTAACATTTTCCCCATCAACTGGATTTAGCATGCTAGAAATCAGCATTAAGTCATTTTTTAGACGAAAGTTTTTGTTTTAGAGCTTCTACTGAAACTAAGTCATCCAGGTCATATTCCTCATTACTTTTATCTTTAAAAAAACTTTTGCTGAGGATTTTGTGCCAACTGTTTGGAATGTAAGTGTACTTCATGTACATGATAATAAGAAAACGACATCTTTCAAGCTAAATTCCTTAAAACACTTAGTGAGGTTTGCTTCATCTGAAGATAAAATTTTGCATAAAAGTGATTTTCGATAAGCTAGCTTATAATTAGTAAAGCGAGTGAATTCTACCTTCTAATTCTAATCTTATTTTTTATATCAGAAATAGTGGATTGTCCAACACCATACGAAATAGACAAATCTTTACCACTTGCAACACTATCCAATTTATCTAAAGACTTTTGTTTCCGTGTTAGAATACTGTGCTTTCATTTTGAAGCCATTTCTAACAATTGTATTCTGTGTAGCAATACCGAACTAACGAACTGACTCAATTACCTTAGCGTTTCTGCATGACGCAATTTCATGCAAGCTGGAACTTGCAGATACTATTAGACTAGAAAGACTTCCAGAAACTATGCAGAAAAGGCAGTACACTTCGGATAAGCAAATTATAAAATTTCAGATTACAAAGCACATGATCTATTGCAAAAGGCTGTTCGAATTACCGAAGAATTCGGTTTATTACAACTTCGGACTATCAAGGTATTACTGTATATATGTATACTATTATATGTATAACCATTGCAGTAATTCGAGTTTCATGTTCATGTAATGCTTATGTATGTTTATTCATACACCGCATTTCCACACTATTTAATAATTTTGTTAAGCGTACCTTAGAGTGCTGTGCTTATTTATATGTTTCTACAGCGATGCCAAACCCTATTTAATTGTTTTGTGCTTATAGAGGTGACAAAACCTATTTAATTGTTTTGTATTTGTAGGTGTGCCAAACACTATTTCATTGTTTTGTTTCCATAGCGGAACCTAATCTTATTCTGATTCTATTATAGTCCAAACTATGTTTTTCGTAATCATCATAATACCTTTTCTATCTTTAATACCTGGGGATAGCAATTTATTCTCTTCATTTTTTGCTATTAAATTATCGTCGCCATCCGTCTCTAATGTTCTTCCTTTCAGCAATCCATTAAAGTTCTGCTTACATCTCTTTAATGACTTCTTTTCGCCATCAGTAAATCTCCTTCACCTTTCCAAAACCCTAACACGTTTACAAAATATTGTAATTTCTATTTTTTGGACAGAAATGTTATTCAAGCTTCATTGGCGGTATAAAAAATTAAACGAAAGCGACAGTATTTTAGAAACTATAAAATATATCACTTAAAATGTTATGGAATATCTCCTTCAAAGCTCAATAAAGTTTTCCTCTTTTCCCTAGAAGAAAACATTTTAAAATGTTTATATAACGAACAACTTCGTAATGAGTTCGATTGGCCAACAGGAAAGAACCCAATTACAGGACAAAAATAGAATTACATTTAATCGACAACCAATTTATGAAAAAGGTTACCATAAGTAACACATGGGCTGAAAAGTCCCGGGCCTAACACATAGATGACGCTAGTTTTATTGCAGTCACCTTTCTCTCAGTTAGTACTAACCTTCAAAATACAGCTGTTCAAATTTCATGATATTCTATTCATTAGTTTGTGAGTTATTGTGCTAAGAGTCACGCTACTTTTGTTATTTTCAAAACAATGGATCGAAAACAATTTCGTGTTTTAATTTTACACTGCTTCTTGATGGGAAAAATACCGTTCAAGCAAAGCAATGGCTTGAAAAGTGTTATGGGGACTCCGCTCCATCAGAAACAACAATAAAACGTTGGTTCGCTGACTTCAAACGTGGTCGTAGAGACACCGATGATGCAGAACGCAGTGGACGTCCAAATGAGGTGCTAACACCAGAAAACATAAAAAAAATCCACAAAATCGTTTTGAATGATCGAAAAGTGAAGTTACGTGAGTTAGCTGACATCGTAAAGATATCAAAAGAACGTATTGGCTTTATATTGCATGAGCACTTGACTATGAGAAAGCTCTGTACAAAGTGGGTGCCGCGTTTGCTCACTGTTGACCAAATACAAGAACGTGTTGATGATTCTGAGCAGTGTTTGGCCATGTTTAAACGTAACAAATCCGAATTTTTGCGTCGATATGTGACAATGAATGAAACATGGATCCATCACTTCACTCCAGAATCAAAACCATCGTCATCTGAGTGGACAGCAACTGGTGAACCTCGTCCAAAGCGTCCGAAAGCACAACAATCGGCTGGAAAGGTTATGGTCTCGGTATTTTGGGATGTGCGTGGTGTAATATTCATTGACTATCTTGAGAAAGGAAATACCATCAACAGTGAATATTATATAGCGTTATTGGAGCGTTCGAAGGCCGAAATTGCAAAGAAACGAGCGCATATGGCAAAGAAAAAATGTTGTTTCATCAAGACAACGCACCGTGTCACAAGTCAATCAAAACAATGGCAAAATTACATGAATTGAACTTCGAATTGCTCTCACATCCACCGTATTCGCCAGATTTGGCTCCCAGCGACTACTGGCTGTTCGCAGACCTCAGAAAAGTGCTCGCCGGTAAGAAATTTCGCACGAATGAAGAGGTTATCGCTGAAACTGAGGCCTATTTTGAGGCAAGAGATAAATCGTTCTACAAAAGTGGTATTGAAATGTTAGAACGGCGTTGGAATGATTGCGTTGCTCTTGATGGAGACTACGTTGATGAATAAAGCTAATTTTGAACCAAAAAAACCGTGTCTTCTTTGTTAGGCCCGGGACTTTTCAGCCCATGTGTTAAATAGATATAAATACAATAATATAAAGAATTACTGCACGAAGAATAGATCACTCTTAACTCAAGATACTTATTTCCATATTAGCACGTAGTGGAGACAGGCGAACGCATCAAAACATTAGTCTTGGCTGTAGATAAATAAAATGGCATAGATGAACGCGTCGCCAATCGCAGAACGTTGAAATAAATCTTTGCGGTAAGATGTGGATAATCTATACTATTGTACAATAGCTTAGCGAGAAATGCGGCATTCTGCTTTTCTCTCCCAATTGACACAGCTGCAAGTTAAGTTGTTCCATAATTTTACTAAACCTTGAACCACGTGCGGGGTAAATACCTATTTTATAAGCAGCGAACATCAAAAATCTTCGTTGAATGTATTTCAGATCTTGTGAATATTTCGAATAAATTGTAAACCAAATTAAACCGGAATATTCAAGTGTCCTGACAATGAATGCCATGTAGAGCAATAATTGTAGCAGCATCCGTAAACTCCTTACAACTTATAATTTAAGAACCCTTTGGATATCGATTTACGCAGTTCACTAATATGCGGCAAAAATGAAAGTTACGCATCGAAGTTCAACTCCAAGATCGCAGAAAGTATCCGCTGTATATCATAATGTGTCACGAAATCACAAAAAAAAATAGAGCTATCTACACTAGTGACAACGGAATACATTTTTAAGTTACCAGCATAAGCCAATGCTGAACAAGATACAGTTGTGAGTATGTCATCCATATGTAATAAGAGCTGTAATGATCCAAGGTTGAAGCCTTGAGATAGACCAGGTAACATCACATACAGTAATTCTGTAAACCTCTTACAAGAAAAAGAGAGAAAAGCCAAAGTTATCGAGTTTATGAATTAGAATAATATGGTTTATAATGTCCAATGTGTGAGAAACATCTGTATAAATCATATCCACTTAACCATGGTCATCGAGATACTCACGGATGTATGGGGCTATATAAGCTAAATTCGTTAAAGTAGACCGACTAGAAATAAATGCATGCTGGAGTGTCGAAAGTTAACATTTAACCTAAAATAAATGGAATTGTAGGACACTTGGTCATATATTTTGGCCAAGTTAATAAGAATGGAGGTTGGTCGATAATTCTGCAATTGATCCTTTTCTCGTTTTTTAGACACGGGGGGGGGGATTCCCGTAATTTTCCATTTTCCAGGGAGTATGTTTGTTGTTAAACTAGGATTCATTAACGTTGTCAACGGCCCAGCCAATGGATAACGACAATGTTTAAGTACACATACTAGTACCTAGTCGATACCTGCAGTAAATTTGTTGCTAAGTTTAGACATAAGAACATGTAAGCAGTCTTCAGCAACAAAATCAGGATGAATTGTACGAATGTTTATGGACAGCACTTCCGCAATTCCCAAAGATTTATCTAAATCATCTCTCCGAAAAACGTTTGAACACAAACTAGCAAAAGAGTTAACAATGTCCTGCGAATTCTCAAATGCATCCTTACCATCATGCATAATACCCGGTATTGTCATACTACGTCAATCTTCCCTGTGTTTATTCCGCGTATAATGCGTTATGTCTTTGTGGAAGGTAGTAAGTAATTTAGTATCTGTTATCTTAATAATTCTTTTACTGGCCACACCCTATACATTTTCACTTCATAACTTAATGAATCTAAATGAAAACTTTACCATATTTTAGGTGTAAAATGAGAGAATATTCTGTTTGACATATTTAATAAAATTTCTCTATTCCGAAAAATATTTGTGTACTTTTATTTACGAGGAATTTTTATTTTTATTTTTGTTTGGTCTTATAGGTATTAGCGCAATTTTATAACGTTAGTTTCATAACATTTTTTCCATTTTATGCATGTCATAAAATCATCCAAGTGTACCTCTAGCAGGTGTTGCACTACCAATAACTTTTTTTAGTTATTTGCTCGCTATTACGGCAGGTGACGGTATGTGATTTTACATGTAGCTCTTTCGTAATGCGAACTCATAAAATTTAATAAAGGTATGAATATTTTATTTGACTTGTGAAGCTATTAATTTTTTAGACGATAAGATCTTGAAGACGTCTACAGCATGTCATACGTTCTAACGTCCAACAACGGATTTACATTCACCCGTGGCTATCGTGTCAAAGACCGGCACCTCCACCATTCCGGTATCGAACCATCTTACGGTTTAATTCGTAATAAATTCGGTGTCTGACAAATCCATAAAACAAAATCTACAGATCTACCTTACGTCATCGCTTATCATCGTAGTTCAATATTGCAACACGCCGACGCGTATATTTTATATTTAAATGTGATCCCTGAAATTTGTTCGGCAGTGACGTTGTATATAAACCTAAAGTTGATGGGGCTACGTGAACTGGGTCGAAACAATATTTAGTTTGGGCGAAATGTGTCGCTCTCGGGATGCCGCAACAGTTTTATCTGTAATTTCAGAGCAACCCTGCTTATGTTTATTTTCATATATTTGCCGATTGCATGCCTATATGAAAGGAGTTACTTTTAGTTATTAGGCAACATATTTTTTGTTTATTACACGTTTCGACGTCCACAAATAAAAGAGATTGTAGCAACAAAAATCGCAAGCAAATAATATTTTTAATATTCAAGTCAATTGTGATTCAAATAAATTATCTCGTAACAAAACTCATTACGTCTTAGAATATTAACACTCTTGGTTGATATTCTACGTGAATAGCATTTGTTTTTCATCCAGAATTAAATCCTTTGGAAACCTACAGAAGCTGTATATATACTATCATTCAAACGTATTTGGACATCCATAGATGTAGAAGAAAAGATGGAAAGCTCTAGTAAAAAAGTGAACATATATTTGTTATTTACATATACATATGTATCTCGCTGTAACATTACACATTATATTTAAAATCGTGATTCGTCTATCTGACCTCCTTTGTTTTTGATAACGCGGCACACAGTTGCGACATTCTTGTAATTAGTTTTGTCAAGGTATCTGGTGTTATCTAGACCCAAGCTTCTTACAGGTTCTTCCACAAATCAGTTTCTGATATTGGTACTGTTTTCAGGACCTCCCGATCAAATTCCTCCCACAATAACTATGGGCTTTAGACAGGGGCGTTGAACTTGATGAATCCATCTGCCTCCATGTGTTGCAAATACTTTTTGCATACTTTAGATGAATGCTTCGGGTCATTATCTTGGAATACAAAATTCGGACCCTACAGTTTTAACCCTGAAGGAATAGCATTGTTCTCTAAAATGTTTCGATACTATTCTTTCTTTAATATACCCTTGATCTTTATAATATCATACGCGGCCGTACCACCAAAACAATCCTAGATCATCACAGAACCACCGCCATGTTTAATCATAGGAACTATATATTGCTCTGTCATACACTCACCTGTAGATCGCCGAACGAGAACGCATCTTCTTCAAACGAAAATCTCGAGCTTTGCCTCACCGGTCCACAAGACTTTATTCTACTGTTTAATTGTCCAATACTAATGTTTATGCGCCCAGTTTAAGTGTTTTCGTTTATTCTGTAAGCGCAATAACGGTTTTTTCATCGTAATTCGTCCGTACAAACCTGCTTTGTACAAACAACGTTTGACTGTAGCTGCGCTTATTGACTTTCGATGGTCTGCATTGATTTCAGCAGGGATTTCTGGAACTATTTTTTATCGATATCTTTTGCTATTGCATGATCTTCAGCAGACGTTATCGCTCTGGGTCTCTCACTTCGTGATTTATTCAGAAAACTGCCACTCACTTTCTCGGCATTTCTTGACGGTATAGTGTCCGGTGGTGTTACTTAACTTTAATTGTTTCTATGTTTAACTACTTTCGTTTCGCCATGTTCCACAGTTTCAGCAGTTACATAAGAATATCTCACAATGAAGATAGAATCGTAAATGAGCGCAATTTCAATAATCTGCTCTAAAACTTGTCCGAGGTCATTAAAACATGATTACTGAAAGTATCCTTAACAGAAAGACATTCACACGAATTTCGAGAAACTTTTTTGTTTCATTCCAGTAGCAAAGCAATTTACATGGTGTTACTTATCCAGCATTTCTGTAAATTTAATGCTTTCCATGTAACTACTCAATTTTGCAAGAATGAATTTCCTAGAGGCTATCTGGCATAAATAATTTTATAAAATATGGGTGCCCAAATACTTTTGAACTGTAGTGCACAACTACACTCACAATTTTAAGAAGCATCGTGCAAGTTAGTAGTAACTGCATCAGAAGTTTGATAATTGATCTACACTCTCCATTAAAAATGAAATGAAAAACAAATTAAAGAACATAACGAAAATCCCAAAGTAGAGATGCCATCTCTTGTTGTTTCTTCTTTCTTCCACTTTTGGAGTCCGTCCTGAATTGCTAAAATTTATATTGGAATTAACAGGAACACTGCTACAAGATCTTTTGTTTTCTAATATCTCTTTAGCTACACAAATATACATATCCTATTGAGTAATTCTTATTAACCATCACGGAATTGCAAATTGCCTTTTAAAGTTTTTCACTTCCAAATTTATGTGATAATGTGGATGGGATAAAACTTTTGTACAATGTGATCAAACTTATGTGCGATAGTGTAAGGTACATTTACGTAATTAATACCCGTCACAGGGAATTAACAACGAACAAACCTTACTTTGTAGCGAACTTCATCCTCGAAACAATGCGCTTTACGTTTCAAATTAAGCGGGCCTGAAAGGAACACTTGATCTGCATTTACACCGCTAGTGTAGGTTCGATATGCGCGTACTACTACTACTACTTCGTCTAGCATAAGTACCGACACCCCGTGCACATAATACTGCACGTATGTGTATATAGACGTAGGCAGGTATGCAATGCCATTGATATGAATCAACAACGGCATCAATTATGGAAATGTTAATTGCTTGTCTACGTTAATATTGTACTCGCGGTCGGATCAAATTTCAGCTTAGCGAACAAGCGCGCATTTATATTGGCAATAGGGCGCACGTGTTTACGTGCCATAATATGACACGCCATGAACTTTAGTTTATAACTTGCCCGATATTCAGAGAAAACCTCCCGATCTCTACGCTGTATCGATTATGCACTTGATTTTGTTGGATTTTACGGTCAATTGTAACCAAATACCGACCAATGCGCTGGTAAATTTAGAACGGTTGAATTATTTAATGCGATCTAGATAAAATTAATATACTGCAGAGTCACGTGCAATTGGAATTGCTTCGTGGTCAATTTAAATTTATAAATACTACATTAATTGTTGTTTATTCCATTTTTCAAATAGTAGCAATGAAAACAATATTCCTGTTTTTATTAACAATATTTTCTCCAACATAGAAAAAATGTAATAAAGACTTATACTTCTTTGGTTTTAACAACCGTGAAAGATCTCGAAAAGGAAACTAAAATGGAGCGTTAGCTTTACAAAACTACCTAAGAACAGATTATTTACGAGGTAAAGTTATTAAATAAGTCACAAACTGCAGTGGGAAAGCTTAAAATAGCAGTGAGCTATATCTGTCACTAAGTATCGGTAGGATCCACCTTTCTGATACTTAAGTGACAATTGTCATGCGCGTATGCAAGCAGTATTGAAATGGAGATTGTGCTCGAAGAGTGTACTGTGGAAGGGTAGCGTGCTGCTCTGCGTTTTTCTCGGTAAAAGTACTTCCTGCAAAAAAATATCCATAAGGAAATGTTTCCTCTTTATGGTGAGATGTGTTTGCCGTAAGCCGTGTATAACTGGGTCGAGGAATTATCTCAAGGGAGCTTGAAAGTTGTTGAAGATCAGCGAAATGGCCGCCCCGTTCAGATTGCGACAGATGCAACACTTCGACGTGCTAAAGAGACAGCCTAGTAATTGTAATAATTCTCGGTCCTCAGAGGAAGGGGAGGATATGCTTAACAGGACTGGTACTAGTGATAAGTCGTGGATCCACCACTACCAACCCGAAACAAGGCGTGCTTCAATGCAATGGAAACATCATTTTTCACCGTTAACAAAGAAATTCAAGATTGTGTCCTCAGTTGGTAAGGTTGTGCTTACAGTGTTCTGCAATTCTCAAAGAGTGCTCCTAGCCCATTTCCAGAAGAGAAATGAAAACGTGACTGCTGAATCGTACTGTAGTGTTATTACTTCGGGACACAATTCGACGAAAACGTCCAGGTCTATTGACTAAAAGAATATTGCTGCATCACAATAATACCTGACCGCAGAATTACAGACTTTTGTGGGAACCTCTTGAATATCCGGCTTATAGTCTCGACCTAGCCCCGAGCGGCTATCATCTGCTTGGTCCAGTCGAAGAGCTTCTTGGTGCCAAATATTGCGAGCGTAATAACGGTGTTCAACAAGAGGTACGCACGTGGTCCAGACGGTAACCCAAAAATAAATGTATTAATGAAGATGGAGACTTTGTTGAAAAATAAAACTTGTGCTTGGCTAACTATTTTTATAATAGCTTTTTGTGACCTACTTACTGACTTTCTCTCGTAACTTCAAATACAAATCTTTTTTCTGTCCCTCTTCTCTCTTTTCTTCTCTTATCCTTTTCACATTTCACTTTTTCCTTCCTCTTTTATATCTTTGTTTTTTTCTCTTACTTTGATTTCATTATCTTTTATATATTGTCATGGTGCTGTCCAATTCCGGAAACAGTTCATTTATTACTGACTCTGGCCGTGGAAGCCTACGTATTCATAGTATCCACTAATGTTTAACAATAATCTGGAGCAAATTTGTTCTAAATTTTGTGGAGGCGTTCTTGCAGGTGTTCGAAAATCCTTCTTCATGTTATTCCACAAATTTTCGATCGGGGAAAGATCTGGACTGCTGGATACTCACTTTAAAAGTGAAGTATTGTTTTCTGACATCAAATTTTTCACTTTTTACCTGTATGGCAAGCGGCACCATCGTGTTGGAAAATACATTCGATATTACTCAAACGAATTTCTTCAATCTGTGTCGCTAATACATTGTTCAGCGTTTATGATACCATCTACAAGGTGTGAATTGTTGAGCCTTTTGGCTGATTTGGGTTCCCGAATCATAATGGAGGCTGGAAATTTAACCTTCTTTTTAAGGCAGTCGGTCTGAAAGATTTCGTCTTTGGTTCTTATGACTCTGCTTCGACTACCACCCATGTAAACTTCAAACCTAGCTGCATCACCCCATATAATTGGGTTACATTGAGCCCACAATCATGCTCTGTTTTCTTTTGCCCAGATAAATCTATATCTCTTCAGCACTTTTGTTAGTTTCCTGATTCCGCAAGATTCTTAATTCATCATAATTAGCCCGACAATTTTGCATGATAATTCTTCCCAGTGCCCAAACATTTGTATAGTGTGGCCGGCTTCTATTTCTCCGTTTCTAAGTTACGGATCCTATACTTTTGTAGAATTTAATAATATTTCGTATTGTATATATCGACAAATTAATACCCTCAACGATTTTGTGCAGCAAACTTGCCAACTTTAAGTTAAGAGTAACGAATGTAGAAGTATGTCACTATTCGTTTGTTTATAATTATTGAAACGGCAAATATGTATTATCCTCTGATTCAAGAGAGAAATCGACCAGGCGACTTAAGCTGTTGTTGTTATGTATTTGTTAAGTCAAATTATTGTATAAAATAGTCAAGTTTGAGATGAGTGTATTTTAAGGTGTGTTTGAAAGTATTCTAGTAAGATATAGAGAGACCAAAAACCGCATCTTTTCAAATAAATTTTTTGTTTGTTGTAATATGAAGTTCACAGATTTCATATTTTGAATGCTTGGACCAACTTCACTGATACAAGATTTGTATGTACCTAAATCTATCTTGTCATATAAAGTAACGCGAAGAACAGCATGTGTTGGATGACGTAGTTTATCCGGTACATGACTATTTAAATTTGAAACATTTTTATTTTACTTTTTTATTATTTGCACGTATGTGTTCTACTTTTATTTATATCTATCATTATAGTTATGTGAGCCTGTTTGTCTTCACCATATACATTTTTTAATGCTGGCTAATCTAGTATTATTGTATTGCAATCTACTGTAAAAATAAATAAATTATTATTGTTAATAAATGTTTCATTTTTCAGTACTGATCGATCTGCAAGGTATTTGTTATTTGAAAATTTTTGATATACTAACAATATTGTTTGCGAAAAAGATTTTACAGCTTTTATATTTTACCATCCTAAATCAAACGAGAGATGTATAAGCGTAACAATAAGAAGCTGTTTCTATAGGCGACGGTATCGAATTCGTACTCCTACATTTAATAAATCCATAACAAAAGGAAGTAATCGAAAAAGAAAACTCGGGAGTAATACGCATATAAAGAGAAATTATGCAAAGTAAAGCGTCAACTGTGACGAGCTTCCCGTTTACGCCGAAAATATCACCGTAAGTAATATAAATCTGCGTTATCTGCAACCACGTAGGTAGCAGCGTAAAATGGAATTTTCCATATTTCGATTTTGATCGTCATTAACAAATTGATACCGGGTAGATTAGGTAATCATCGTTCCAATACCGCACGGGATCGTTTCGTCGGAGAACGTTTCGTTAAAATTGGCAGGTGTCAGGGAAGCGTGGAGGTGTAATGGAAGTATGTAAATCAATTTATGCTAACGATCAGCCAACCGATGCTGACGTAAATGTGAACGACTCAATATGTTTGATGAGCAGAAGTTATTATACGGAAGCGCATCAATATACCGACCATAAATTAAAAAAAGATAACAATTGAATTTATTTGGGATTCATACAATTTCGTTGATTCTCCAATAAGTACAGCTGACACTCTACAACAAGTAAATTATACTGTTTTTGCATTGTTAGTAAAGGCATAACCATTACCTTATTAGTGTGTTTTTTATAAATGAAATAATATTGAACCATAATGATAATAATAAATTATCTTAATTTTCCAAAAATAGAAACAATATTAGTTGTTACCTAATTAGAGCTGATAAATGAATAATAATAATAATAATATTTATTAGACAATCTCACTAACAACAACAAAGAGAAATAAAAATCTATGTATATCTTAAATTGATAGCGAAGTGTCCAAAAGGGGTAATGTCAGATTGCACAAATAAAATGAGACCACATGTTAATAGTATTACCCGCATCTAGATAAAACAAATCTAATCGCAAAGTAGCTAACATAAATACATTATATTATATTACAGGGCAATCCCTACCGAGCGAGATCAAACCGAACCCAACGCCACACAGAATCTATCGTTTCCCACAAGCATATAGTGTCCAGAGTGTATGCAGGACTTCATCTTACAATCAATTCGCAAGAAAACTCTTAATTTAGTGTAATATTACTATATCATTATCATACAACAAGCTCAAATACTTTGCTGGAAATAATCTAATTATACACCACACTCAAGCCGCCCCCGACCATGCAACCCATCCCACACTCCTGCACAAAGTAATCGTAAAATTAAGACTTAGATCGAACTCAATCGAATTCAAATCTTGCGCTCAATAAGTAACCAACGTAGGTAATATATAAAAGAAATTGGATGCAAGTCTAGCAGTATGTGAGGGAAAGAGTTCAATTGTGCAGCCTGTTAAGTGAAACAGCATTTAAAAAACTCAGTTCTGTGTGAAGGAATACTAATGCTATGCCGATATCTAACATTGATGTTATGGATGTCGGTACGATACCTAATTTTGTAATACAAGTAAGGAGGTATATGATATAAACATAAGATATGAAGCTTCGACAGGACGTGTTCAACCAATTCGCCTAATCCAACGTATGACAGATATGTTGAAACTTTCTTATACTGAAAATGAAACAAAAATCTGGACTCTGTATTCTCCATAATATTCGCAGCAAGTAAACGTGGATGGTAAACATAGTCAGAATAATTAAAATTAGAAAGTATTAAAGCATCATATATGAGTAACTTAATTTTTTGATTGAATACATATCTGTATATAAAGGTTTTTATTACCCTATAAGACCCTATAAGATTGTTGTAGTAGGCGAGATATGTTTTAAAATATAAATCTTTTATCTATTATCTTATCTATTATCTATTATGGATGATTTAGATGGATACAGTCTTAATATAGTCTTAATGAATGAGACTGACTGCGTTTCACTAGGATGGCCACGTCCATTTAAATATTTTTTATGGCTTCATTAAATATATCAATGGAAAATCAATAAAAGAGTTGTGTATCATTTGCGTATAAATGGGACTTACAATACTTTAAATTATTATAGAGATGTATATGTAGTAAAAAGAATTGGACCTAGAATAGATCCTTGAGGGACTCCACTAGAGATTGACATTGTGTTGGATATATTATTGGCAATTTTAACACAATTCTATTGAAAAGCAAGACGGAGTTGAGATTGCAGCTGTAGTAGCATTTGTTTACTAACTAACCTATAGAAAAGTGATAATTTACAGTAAAAGTCATGTAAAAAAGAAAAGACCTTGGAACCGATTTACTACTTCTTCCATAGCAATTCCAATACAAGAGCGATACACAGCACCAACGTCAAATGCATGTGGGTGCCAAAATTATCCGGCGTTCAGTAGAAAGCCAAACCACAAACAAGAATACATACATATACTGTTATAATAAATTCGTTCAATGACTATGCCACCTCCATACTGAGCCAGTTTGGCGCCAAATCTACTGCCTTAAAAACAAGAAACTATAAAATTTTCATTTAAAAACATAAAAGAATGTCGTTAATTTAATACTGTTATATACGGAATTGTATACGTGAATAATCTGGTAGGTGAAGTTAAATGACTCGTGATTGTGAATAAACGGCATTAGCGTAGCCCTAAAACGTAGATATTAATATTATGTACATCGGCCCTGAATATACAAACATAGAGATTTTTCGGTGACGATAATGCGATGAAATAAACGTGTGTAATAACGGCAACCATTGCAGATCCCACAATCTATGAGAAATGCTTTCTCAGTGTTTAAACCCAGAAAACAACTGAGGCTATGAATTCAGAATCTTTTGAATTTTAAAATCGTTATATGCTGTAATACAAATATTATACGGTGAATCGCAGAAATTTAAATTAAATAAGACAAAGACTTCGTATGGAAGTTGCTTAACTTTTTTACATAAGCATGCTTTATTGCTTTAAATAGTTTTTAATTTTGCGCGCAAACGCTAGACACCGAGGTTAACGTGAACGTTAAAGTATCTTCACCCAAAATAACTTACGTTCCTTATACGACTCTTTGACGGAATGTGATAATTAGAAACCATTATCCTCCAGCGAGCTTGCTGTCGTTAGCATAATAGTGACATTCATTGCATTTTAAATAGTTAACGGACGTAGAGGTACATATTGAGCATAGAAATTGTCCAAGTATTGAACTCCGCGGTATATCAAAAGCAATAGAGATAAAGGACGAATGCTTGCCCTCGATAACGACACGTCTGTTTCTATCAGTAAAATGACTGCAGAGCAAATCCCTTGCTCCTGGCCCAACTCCCATATAATGTAAAGTGAAGTAAATGAAATCGTCTACCAAATGCTTTGGAATAGTCGACTAAAGGCAAAATAACGATTTTACTCGGATCAGAGTTGCCAAGAATATCGACTACATTCAGTAATGTAGTATTACAACAAAAATGCTTTTTGAACCCGAAATGAACAGAAGGTAAAATAACACATAATCCTTTAATTGCAATTCCATTACCTTTTCTGCAATTTTCGCTAGTACTGGAATGAGAGTTATGAGGCGGAAGTTATCGTAAGTACAGATTTCTTGAGTAATAGATGCACTAAATAACGTTTCCAATGAAGAGGAAATTCTCTTTTTGTTTTCCTACCATGCAAGTAAACTCCGCACCAAATATCTAGCAGTGAAATCCTTTTACATAATTTATTACCTGTAACGGCCTATTAGTCGTCGTAAAGCTTCTTAAATAAGCGAAATATGTCTCGGTTTCGCGCGTTATATCGTCTTTTTAGTAGTGTAATGCCCTTTACATACGTTTGTATGCTGGTGTTTAAATATTAAACAGGCTTTCAGTCTCGAGCCAGAATATTTTTCGTGAACACTTACGAAAGAAAAAATGTTTCGGTAAACGAAAGAAAGGAACGTTTTAGAAAACATTTTATTCAGAACGCCTCATTGACAACGGTGTGAAGTAACACTTTTCACCACTTGTCTTTTTCTGGGGTGATTACTTTTTACACCAGTCTTTTCTGTTTCGCATATTACAGTGAGAAGGTAGTAGTGGAATACATTCACGGTTTTTTGCTAGCGTATTGTTAGAGTGCAAATGATTTAAGGTTTCAGCATTAAGATTTTGACGTGTAAGTGCAAAACGAGTTTTAAAGAAATTGGCTATTAGATATTCAAAGTTATTTATACTGAAGTGTTATTGCTGATAAATTAAAAAAATAAAAGAATATATGTATAATAAAAAGCCCAGTATATTAAATGAAAGACATTTTTTTCAGATATGGGAAAGTTGATTGGCATGATGGCTTGATGAATTAAGTTTATGTTAAAGCACTGTTACTTTTTAGATTTATACACCCAGCGAAATGTCTATAGTTCTAAATAATTCTGTGGTTCCGTTATAAACAATTAGCAACGGTATTAGTAAGGAATTACTTAGAATTACATTTTTGAACGTAAAGAAATAGCAGTGACATTATTTTGTTACTATTACAATTATTTATATTTTGTTACTATTACAATTGTTAGATATGCACAAACGCATAAATACGAGCGAAATTCCTATACTTCTACAGAGATCTTACGTAATTAGGCATTACGTTTCAGTGTAAAGAAGCCTCTAAACATGTTCGAAGGTTTATTTATTGGCAAAAATCGTGCTAAGGGGAGTACTCAAAAACTAATTCTTAAAAGAGATACACGAACAGATAAAAATGAAATTTACACAAGATCATATTAGATGGGATCATGGTTGAAACAACGTCACATTTTCTGGCAAGAAGGAATTTAACTTGAACGGACCTGATGCTTTCAAATATTACTGGTATGATTTGCTCAAAAACATCGAAGTTACAATGCGCTGAAATGCTGGTGGTGGTAGTATAATGGTTTGGGCGACTTTTACTCACAACAATAAAACACCTATTCCTAATTCTTATATACAACTTCCGGAAATGGTTCTGATAGACTTCGATGAACAATTACCGACGCAAGACTGAATATTTCAGTAGGACAATGCAGTTATCCATGATTCCAGACAAAGAAAGGAGTGGTTTCATTAAAAGGAAATCAATCAAGCAAATCGCCAGCTCGCTCGCCCGTTCTGAACCCGATTGAAAACCTTTGGAGAATATTGGCAAGAGAGGTATATGCCAATAATAAACAATACGATAGCGTCATAGAACTAAAACCTGCGATAATGAGGTGTTAGAATTATATTCCTATTTCATAGATAGACAATACGAATACCTAAATGTTTGAGGTTATGTTGAATAGAGGATGTAATACTTACTACTAAGCTTATAAAAAAATATTTTTTTATCATTATCTTATATTTATTAATATTGTGTTAATGAACCTATGAAAATTTCCCTGTTTTGGGTTACCATTATTATAGATATTCTTTGCATAATGTGTAATAATTTTAATGTTGTTTTCTTTTGCGTTTCTGTTTCTTAGCACTTCAGGATTAACCTCTTTGTTTAATTTGCAGACTTTAAGAAAACGAAATGTTCTGTTCAAAAGTTCGTATGAAACTATAGAAATTTCACTGATTGTGAGTGTATGTTAAAACAAAACATTGAAACACATGTCTAACACAATTTCAATTACCAAATAAATAGATCGCTGTCAATCAAAGCATTCTATACTGTTACGTTCTGCACGGATGTCAACTTAAACAAGCAATATTATTCAAATAAAATCATTTGTTTAAAAAACTAAAGTAATTTAATAAACAATGTGTAATAACAAACTATAAATAGAAATACTAAGGCCAAATGCATATTCACCTACACTGAATATTTATCTTCATTTTGTATCTATATTTCACGGCACTTGCAGAACAATGTTCCTTCAACGACTCGTGCACTCTCTGGGAACAGGCACTTATAGTCAAATAGACATTTTCCCAGAGGTATATTTCTTTAAATTAACCCTTTCCCAACGAAATACAATTTGTTGCACCTGCTCGTCTTGAAAATTTCAAGAAAATTGTTGTATTGTTGATCTACATATTATGTCTCACGGTTTATATCAATAACCTACATTATATCTCCACCAACCCGTGCCCAACCGATAACCTACTCGCTACCCAGTACTTAACTTGACTCGGCTCGACACTGTAGTGCATGGCTTTACTTAGGATTTCATTTTTATAGTTTCGTTTCCGTGATATGACATACGAGGGGAGGTTCAGAAGTTCGTGGAATGAAAGGGTTTTAAATAAAATAAAACAATCAATCTATTTTTCTTTTTCAATATAATCACCCTTAAGCACAATACATTTATTAGATCTATGAATTAATTGTTCTAAACCATCATAAAAATATTTTTATCTTTTGCCTCAAAATGGGCCAAAATTGCCTCCTTTACCTCATTGTTGTCTAAAACTTTCTTCCACGTAAGTCTTTTCTTAAATTGGGGAACAAATAAAAATTACTAGGTGCCAGGTCTGGACTGTAGAGTGGATGAACTATTGATTGAAAGCCATGCTTGTGTAGAGCAGCCATTGCGACTCTGCTCTTGTGAACCGGCGCATTGTCTTGCAAGAGCAACACACCCTTGGTCAATTTTCCTCGACGTTTTTCCTTGATGGCCTTCTTTAATTTTTCTAATAGCGTTGCGTAATATTCTCCGGTTATGTTCCTACCTTTTTCTTTGTAATCAATCAATAATATCCCCTCACAATCCCAAAAAACAGTAGCCATCAACTTTCCAGCCGATTCTGACACTTTGAATTTCTTTGGAGGTGGTGTCCCCTGTTTATGCCATTGCATGGACTCCTGTTTGGACTCAGGCTCAAAATGATGAACCCATGTTTCATCTCCGCTTACAATCCGCTCCAAAATTTGTGCAGGTTTGTCTCCACACAGCTCAAAAAATTGTTTGGACGCACAGACGCGCTGCTGTTTCTGCAGCGGCGTGAGCATTCTCGGTACCCATCTTGCACTGACTTTTGTAATACCCAGGTGGTCATGTAGGATACGCAAAATGATAGTATCTGGTATTCCAACTAATGCAGATAATTGTTTTTTCTTCAAACGGGCATCTTGCAGTAGAAATTTTTGCACTTTTTCGACGATGTCTGATGTGGTGGCCTTAACTGGCCGTCCTGACCGGGGGTCGTCTTCAATCGACTCCAGACCATGTTTAAAAAGACCAGGCCACTTATAAATCATTGATTTACTAGGGCACTGTTCTCCATAAATGGTTTCCATTTCATTCAATATGGTTTGAGCGTTCTTTTCTTGCTTTGTAAGAAACTTTATCACAGCACGGTGTTCAATTTCCTCCATAGTTTCAGTTTTCTTCCGAATTGACTTGTTTAGCAGGCAACTATTCGTAAACGACTGACGCTAAAGGGCTGCAACTTAACTTATATACTAATGATGAGTCGCCAATCAGAATGACATCCAGCGAGCGCCCCTATCCCCACTCCATCCCCGCCTCCATTCCACGAACTTCTGGACCCCCCACGTATCATTCAAAATGATAGAAAATTTGTTCAAACTTCATTTACTATTTTACATTTCTTCTAAAAATAAGATCAGCTTCATTGAAAGAAATTTGATATGGTTGAGTTTTGTATGTACTTTAATTGATCTTAAATACGAGGGAGAGTCATCAAATAAGTCTCGAACGACTGTGGAAAAGCTGAGAATAACAGTGAGCTATTTCTATGTGTAAATTGTCACCAGGTGTCCACACAATCCAGCTTGATGGTACTCAAGTGACAGTAGCCGTGCGCGTACACAGGCAGTGTTATAATGGTCGAAGACTGTACTGTGAAAGAGCAGCATGCTGTTGTGCGATTTTCTGTGCAAAAGGACTGCAAAAAATATCTATAAGAAAATGTTGCCTGTTTACGGTGAGAAGTGTTTGTCGCGTAAAGCCGTGTATAACTGGGCCGAGAAATTCTCGCAAGGACGCTCGAAAGTTATTGACAATCAGCGAAGTAGCCGCCCCGTTTAGATTGCGACAGATGCAACACTTCGACGGGTGGAACAGATGATTCAAACTGATAGACGGGTAACAATAGATAACATAGCAACTCTAATAGGATGTTCTCATAGTTTAAGCCTGTGAACTGACCGTTGGAATTTTCGAAAAGTTTGCTCACGGTGGGTATCTACACAACTGACCGAGGAATGCAGAAGAATTTGAGTGGGCTTGTCCTTGCAAAATCTTTCTTGGTATGCAGAGGAAGGGAAGGACATGCTTAACAGGATTGTTACTGGTGATGAGTCATGGGTGCACCAGTGCCAATTCGAAAAACGTGCTTTATTACAACGGAAACATTCTTCTTAACCGTGAACAAAGAAATTCAAGGTTGTGCTCTCAGCTGGTAAAATTATGCTTACCGTGTTCTGGGATTCTCAAGGAGTATTTCTACGCCATTTCCAGAATAGAAATGAGAACATGACTGCTAAATCATACTGTAGAGTTTTGTTGTTGCTTTGCGATCCAATACGACGAAAACGAGAGGAATATTGCTGTATCACGATATTGCCAGGCTGGATTCAGTTCACTTTCACTCACGCAGGCGAGAATTGCAGAATTAGGCTGGGAACTTCTTGAATCTCCTGTTTACACCCGACCTAGACCCAAGCGACTATCATTTGTTTGGTCCACTCAAAAGGCATTTTGGTGGCTAATATTTCGAGGGTGATAACGATGTTCAATGAGAGGTGCATGCGTGGTTCAAACGGCAACTCAAGCACTATGCTGCAGGAATTCGGGCATTGATAAAGCGATGGGATAAGTGCGCTAATGTAGATGGAGACTTTGTTGAGAAGTGAAACTTTATCTCTTTAATTACTTTTATAATTGCTTTCTGTGACCTATTTACTGGCTTTCTCTTGTAAATGCAGAAGTTTCTGTCTACTGCAATTACTTACCAGCAAAAAATATTCTAAACTTGTGGTATTAACAATGCATTTATACTAACAACAAATGTAAGGGGATTTTGTATAATCCGACCAACTCCCAACGAGGTATTGATTATTTTAGTAAGCTTGAGGTATGATCTAAATGCTTACTTGAAAATTCTCAAATGAAAAGCTTTTAAAAGATTCCAGGCTACGGTTTCCCCATATAAAACATTCAGGTACTTTATCCTAGTTAGTTTGTAATAGATTTTTAACACGACAAAGTTATCTATTCTCTTCGAGTAATCTACTAAAGGAAAATGCTGAGATTTTAAAAGTGCAATGAATATTTGAGAAGCTTGGTGTATGTTTAATCTTTAATGCCAAAATACGTTGGTAGTTTGCAAAACCTTAAAATTGCACAGCCAACAATGCAAACAAAACAAAAACGTGGTAAACAATAAAAATGTAATTGTTTTAATCAATTTGCTGTGGTATCATCGATTTAAATACTACGTTTTTTTCTGGTTTTAACAAGTTTCTTGCGTTTCACTTTATTTTCTACGTTGCTTATTATTATGCCTGATTTGTTTGAAACATAATGTCTTATCCAAATTATTGACCCACTAACCTGCCCAGTTCAGATATGGCAATAAAACGTGCGTTAACAGAAAATTTATATTAAAAATGGTAACTGTTAATAAAAAAATTTAGGCGACTCTGTCCAAAAAAGTCAAGCAAGGAGAATGTGAATGTCATGGAGAGAATACCACTCGTGTACAACCAATCTTCTGAGACCTTTAATAAAGACGAAATGAACCTCCTAAATAAAGGATTAAAATATAGTACTCGCGGACCGAAATCACCCGTTGAGGATTCAATCGCCTCAATAGAAACAAGCATTAGAAACTTAGATGTAGCTACAAAAGACTTCGTTAGAAATGCGTGCAAAATTCAGATTTCGAGGAATTTAGAAAATTATAAAAATTGCGGCCAAGATAGGAGAAATTTAGGAATTATTAAAAGTCTGAGAAATAAAAATTGTTTTTACCTTAAAGCAGATAAAGGAAATAAAATAGTCATTCTGGACAAACCGGATTATTATAAGCGCGTCAACACTATGTTAGCGTCAGGAACGTACAGAGAATTAAAGAAACCCCCCTACCGTCAATGATTAGAATCACTAAAGATACTATTAAGGACTGTCCCAACTTAATCAATAATAACCTGAAATTCAAAATAACAAGTGCACACCCTATCATTCCAAAAATGTATTGTCTTCCAAAAATTCACAAACATACAAATTGTCCAAATGGCTAGTGAATGAATATAAGAACTTGCCCCATAAAGTAGATAACCTACGTGTAGAAAACTCCGTAGATTTTGTAAATAAAATTGAAAAGACTGAATTAAGAGATGGGGAAGTCCTTGTATCATTCGACGTTTGTTCACTTTTCCCAGGCGTACCAATTCCAGAAACGCTGGAGTGTTTGGTTGCATTTTTGAAATTAAATAATGTAGATGATGTGAAAACCGCGGAATATAAAAGGTTAACTAAATTATGCATGTCACAAAATTGTTTTCAAATAGGCGGAAAATGGTTCGAACAGGTGGAAGGCACGGCGATGGGTAATCCTTTATCTCCTTTTATTGCGAACCTTTTAATGAGCAAATTTGAAACAAACCTGAAAAAAGAAACCAAATATTTCCTGAGAATTTGGCTTAGGTACGTAGATGATATTTTCGCT
Source organism: Trypoxylus dichotomus (assembly GCA_023509865.1). Classification (NCBI taxonomy): domain Eukaryota; kingdom Metazoa; phylum Arthropoda; class Insecta; order Coleoptera; family Scarabaeidae; genus Trypoxylus; species Trypoxylus dichotomus. The sequence goes on along the minus strand of CM042074.1, from coordinate 72,417,122 downwards.
GTGTTTGATACCAACAAAGGAAACATACAAGATTTTCTAGCAGAACTGAACTCAAAATTTACCACGATCAAGTTTGCTATTGAAGAAGAAGTGAACAATCGCCTTCCGTTTCTAGATACTCTAGTCATACGCAATAATAATAAATTAGAAATAGACATCTACAGAAAAGAAACTAATTCCAACAGATTCATCACGTTTGATTCGCACCATTGCGAACAACAAAAAATGTCCGCGATTAGTTTTCTGGTCAATAGACTCGTCAGATTTCCGCTAAACAAGAGCAGGTATAACAAAGAATTAAAGTATATCAAAGATGTAGCGAAGTACAATGGTTTCTCTTCTATGGATGTCGACCGTATTTTAAGGAAGGTCCAATACAAACAACACATCAGAAATTCCACGACTTTGAGATCAACAAACACCGGTAATAAGAAATTTATAACTCTTCCTTTTCACCCAACAGTAAAAGGGTTAAGTAAAATTTTCCGACAACTAAACATGAACGTGTCTTTTGTGTCAAAAAACAACTTAAAGAATCTCTTAGGGAATCCCAAAGATAAACCGGAGATGATAAAAAGTTCTGGAATATACCAAATCGCATGCAATGATTGTGAGAAAGTTTATATTGGACAAACAAAAAGGAGTATCGAAACGAGGTTCAAAGAACATATTAGACACTATCGTTTCGACAAACCTGAACTATCAAGCGTAGCAGAGCATATGGTAAAATCCGGACATAAGATTGATTTAAAAAATCTGACATTACTTAAAAACGTGAACTCGTACAGAGAATTAGACGCGTACGAAACGGTATATATGAAAAAGAACGGAAACTTATTGAACAGAGAACCACCCCCAATTGCACACTCGAGTTTGATGGATTTATTACCATAGGCCCTGTTAAAGATACGGTTCGCTTTCGGTCCATCCTTCCCCGTAAAAGGCATGAGGCCACCTAGTAGATTGTAAATAGTCATATGGTTAGAAATTTTAGAGCCTGCGTAGATAATAATTTGCATGTGTGATACAGTTTTTACTTTCAGTCGGTAACACGGTTGACAATGGGAGCCCACGTGCTCTCGAAACGCTGCGTTCCGCATAATTAATTAATTTGTGTGAGTGGAGTTTACTGATCTACCTGTTAATTGTACATCCACACAGTCCTTGCAATCGTCAAAACGTGCTATCCTTACTGTTTTCTTTTTCTGATAACCATGCTACATTTCAATGAAAATTCGACCATAGAAGCACTTTGACCAGTAGCGCCTTCTTCTGGATTTAGATCAACCACCACACTACTTTTACGATGTTAATTATGTGAATTTAAAAGTTTCTTCTCTAAATTGTAACATTATATAACCTTATTTAATAAGCACGCTCCAATTGATAATATTTCCACTTCAAAATTTTCTTCTCCATGGCTTACATACAATTTAAAATTAATGATTGACGCTTTAAAACGATTTCTTAAAAGTTCCATCTATCATCAATTCCATGAAGCGCTAAGCAATGAAACTAATCGAGTTCGAGTGAGGGAAACAAGCGGGGGAAACAAGCAATCATAGATGCCGTATAAATATTAGCAATAGGAAAAAACTATGGAAAGGACTGCGCAGTATCAACATTAATCGAACTCGAGATTCTAATCTTTCTTTCCATTTGTATAATGTTAACCATGTTAATCAATTCTTGTCGTCGCGCGTTGCTTCTCTATTATCCATGCCAATCTGTTCATAATCATGAGTAAAATCATCGGATGTTCAAATCTAAAGACTTGAGCTTATTTGATATATAAAGTGCGATGAATAAAATGAAGACAAATTAAAACGGCTTCGATAACATCGACCTCCATATATGGAAAATTTGTATTCATTACCTGGGTGACTACATATTCCATATCTTTGACTTCTACATTGAACAGTCTATTTTTCCCAGCATCTGGAAATCTATCTTGATTACGTCTATTATGAGAAATACTTACCTTAGCAAAAATATTTGAAAATGCATTGCTGTTTACAGTTCATTTTGAGGTTTTACCTCCATTTTAACCTAGATTTCGATGTAATCATATCTGCACAACCCTTCTAACTCATATTGATGACATTGTGGCAGGTCTCTATATTTGCAAATACGCATCAGTTCTAGGTAAAGTCGCAATTAATTGTGTTCGGATCAAAAAGGACCCGAGAGTGTTCAAATCTGCACCTGTATTCCAACTAATTATATCAAAAATTTTGAATTATATTTAGGTAAGATATTGCGTTCCATGAAAATACCTCGCATTTAATTAAGAAATCAATACCTCTGCCTAAATGGATTTTCCTACGCAGACACCTTCTAGTTGAATCAACTAAGCGTCCACTTTGTGATGTTCTTGTTCTATCTAACTTGACATTTCCCAACTTCTGTATTACGCAGGTTGACCGGGGAAGGATTTAGATGACGTAAAATTCCTATACACGTTTAACCTATGGAATTCGCGCTAGACGCGGCGTGAGATCCACATTTCTGTGCATGAAGACCTTAAACATGCAAAACCGACGTATTCTGCATACCTTACTATTTTTTTGCGAACATTGTTAAACTTAAACTGGCACGTTATCTATGCAATAAAGTAGGATTGAGATACTATGAACACACACTGTGCGTTCGTAGTACGTAATTACCACCAACACATAGAATGGAAATTTTCAAGTGAAATTTTACCTACGACGACAGTAGATTACTAAATGTGTACTAGATTAGGATAGGTCTCAGCGTCTCTTTATTCTCATTGTTCGTGAAAAAGTGAATCGTGATGCTCTACTTTCGAAGTAGGGATCGGCAAATTTGGCTTATTAGCAAGTCCTTTTTTGCTCTGTTTTCTCCTCTCGCCTGTAATATGTAAATAAACCATACATTTGTGTATGTTATTTTGTTTTTTTTTTGTTGTTTTATTATTTTTATATTCCAAATCAAGAATGCCGGCAGTGCCTTTGTATTTAGGTGATTTGATCTCTTTTGGCTATATCTTGTAAATTGTGCATAATATTATTTATTTTCTATCTACTATTTATATATATTCCAATAAATATATTATTATTATTATTTATGTAAGTTTTCTAATTTTAACCTGCTTAAAATCCACATTTTAGCAAATGCTTAGCAAAACTTATACTCATTGTTTATTTCTAGTCTCTATATCGATTGTTTTTTTACTAGCGACAGCATTATGGAGAGAATCCAATAACAGCGTATTTCATATGAGCAAACCTCTTTAAGCAATTCCAAATATAGTTTAGAAAGAAAAATAAAACGCTAACTGCTAAATTTCTTTTGTTCTATAGGAATTGTTGATGGAAATTAAGAAATATTCTGCTACCTATCCAACCCCTTCCACTCTTGATTCTTTTGCGTCACACGCTAGAACTCTTTTTTTGTATTGAGGTCCATCAGGTGCCGATTCAATACTGCCTCTTATGATGACCTTGTATTGTTGTACTGAAAATAATACCGCATTGAAGTTACGTCTCTAGTAAGAATTCGTTGGATAGTTTGTTATGTTCTCTGAGGATTTTCAGATGCTCTCTAGGATATGTTGACTGCATCAATTTTAAACAGTTAACTGTGGGGGCGCTCCTCAGAACTTCCTCCTGTATGTAGAGCTTTTGAGTAGGTTTTGTCCGCTATCAGGGATAAGTGATCATAAGTTTAATTATTGCCGTATATGACCAAAAGATTATTGATGCATAACTCGGTCTTCCTCGGGAAGTCCACAGCATGCTTATAAAATTATGATGCTCTTTTTCCGCAAGTCGACAGTGTGGAGGATCCATGGTAGCTTTTGGATAGGTGTTACTCAGATATTTGTCTTCGTCATTAAAGCTAATTGTAAAACCGTAATAATTGCTGTTTGTACATGAGAGTGATAGCTATATAATCTTTGTATTGATTTTATAATCATATTTGACAGCCATCATATATCATAAATGTAATCTTTAAGTAAACTTATTTTTAATCCGGCATTCGGTAGCATCGCTATGACCAACGCAAGGAAACATAAACAAGGGCTAATTAAACTGAGGTTGAATACGAACGTATGGAACAATTCTGAATAATTTAGATATAATTAAGCAGACAGGGGGAATATCATTACACTACGTTTCACCAAAATCTTAAACGAAGGTAGCTTATCTACGTGTTTTTAAGTTTATCGAATGCACCTTTTTAATTTCTTCTTCCTCTAATAGTTCCCATTCCATTTTAACTTTGTTTGCTCCTGCTTGGAATAATTTACTCGTATTCGTACCGAACTAGGTTCTGAGATTTTTCAACCAATAAATTCGTCTTGTGCCAATACCCCTCTTTTCCATAACGTTTCCTTGTAGAATATTCACTTCACACTTCCTTTTCTTTTCCGATCCTTCTCATAATTTCAATCTGTGTTATGTGTTCCGTCCCCGATACCTTTAGTATCCTGCAATACAACCACATCTCTAATTCCTTCAATTTCCTTGTTGTGGCTTCAGTAAGCCTCCATGTTTCTACCCCGCAGAACACATAACAGCGCAGGATTCTTATCTTGGTGGTCATTATGTTATTCTCTCCATAAGTTGTTGTAATCCTTCCAAGTTGTCAGTGAAAATAACCGTATCGTCTGAATAATCTTTCTCCATTCAGAAGGCTTCCAGATTCTGTGTCTTCTGAAGCTTCCCTGAATATGTAGTCCGAATACGTGAAATGTTTGTCTCTTCTGTTGTGTCATTCCCGACTCTGACGAAAGTAGATTGATTCCAGTATAGATCAACTATTATCCTGATGCCTTTTCCATCTAGGCCCACGTTTTTTGGTATTTTACTCTATCAAACGCCTTCTGATAATCAACAAAACATGCATACACCCCACAGTTAATATTGCTGTACCGCTGAAGTAATACCTGGATGCTGTATATGGTCTCTCTTGTATCTACTGCATTTCTGAATCCGAATTGTGTAGATGCTATTTTTTCTTCACAGGTTCTGTAAATTCTCCTTTTTAACTACTTAATAGCAATTTCTACTGTCGAAGACATCTTTTAAGACAAAATTGGCCAGAATAAATGAACGAAAATGTACATACAAACAAGCAGCAAAGTGTTAGTAATGGCTACTGCGATGAAAGGTTTATACAATTATTAACAAAGAGAAAGACTAAAACGGAATAAGATTCATTTAATTAGATTTACAATTCGCTACTGCATATTTAGATGCCGTATATAGCACACCATACCGCAACTGTATCACAAATCGTCAGACAAGAATAGTTTCCTACAGCAAACAGATAATTAGATTCTCTACAAGGTTCGCCTTCGAATATTAACCACAATTCCCCGCACGTGTGCTATATGCTACAAGGAGAGTTTACGGATTATCTCTCGTAGGCTGCATATGTATACCGTAATCTAGCTTCTACGTGTATTGAAATGTTGCCATGGTATTGGGTATATTAATCATTTCGAATCAAAGGCGTCGATTTTCCTGACGGAAAGCATTCGCGTTATTCGTAATTTTAGAGTATACAAGATTAGTCGAATCGATTGTACTTGCTCTAACTTCGAAAATAGTTTTTAATAGACATTTTTCATACGATAAACTACCTATATACGCTTACTACTTCTCTAATGTTAAAGTTTTATCGTTATAGACTAAAATAGGCGAATATAACGTGGAGGAAGCGTTAACTTTAATAGATACAATGAGAGTGTAAGCGCCCTTAAAACTTGGTCTTAACATCCTTTCAACAATGTAACGTATCAATTCTGTCTTATAATAAAGATTAGTAATATCGTAAAAGTATATTGGTCGTTTTAGTTGCGCTATTTTACCTAATCTTGAAACAATTTAAATTTATTAGGGATGTAATTTTATTTAATAGGATATAGATACGAATTGCAGGTTATAAAATGGCAGAATTTGCAATGTACCGAGATTAGTAAATTAATCAGCATACTAAAATCAAATCAAACTCTAAACGTGTATGCTATAACAACAAATGCTTTAGTAAAACCCAAGAAATAGAATCTGTAGCACTTTTTCAATAGACTTCTGACAATATTAAATTGCAAAATAATAAGAGACTGATAGTTGTTCATCTTCCTTTTGTAAAATCATGTTGATTAGCGTAAAGGATTTTGCGTTGGTTCAAAAATGAAGTCAATCTGAACAATATGCTATAGTGAAATATGTTTGCGATGTTGGAAATTAAGGAAATAGGTCAGTAATTTTATGTTTCCTGTTGTCCTCTTTTTTATATGTAGGTACAATTACTGAGGTCTTAAAGCGACTAGGAAACATTCCATACGAAAAAGATAAATTGATTCGGTGGCAGACTAGAAAATTCTTTCAGTGTCGTCGACGATATATCGTCAGGATCCAATTCTTTAAAATTTAGATGTCATTTCCAGCATTTCATTTTCTGTAAAAAGTATATACTTATGTACATAGCAAATATTTATTAACACATGCTTAACTGTACCAAAATGAACTAGTAAATCTATCTCTTCCGCGTGACCAAACGACAAACGCATCATCCACGTACCTCCACCAAACCGTAGGTTTCTCCATCGCTGTTTCGATAGCTAGGCTCTCAAAGCGCTCCATAAAGAGATTGACTACCACGGGACTTAATGGGCTCCCCATCGTTACTCCATCCGTTTCCTCTTAGAAGCCAGGCCATGCAAAGTAGCTGGTCGTCAGTCAGTGTTTAAAAAGCTGCGTTATATCCGGTCGGAATAAATCGGCAATGTATTGCAGTGTGCCTCTTAGCTGTACTTTTATGAGTAGCGATACTACATCAAAACTCACTAGGATATCACATGGGTTGAATTGTATCTTCCGGAGTTTTTCCAAGAAGTGCACTGAATCGCGAATATAACGAGGTTTTTCGCCTATGTAGGGTTGCAGTAGTGTGGCTAAGTGTTTTCCTAACAGGTATGTACATGCGTCGGTGCACCTGTAGCGCTCACTATCGGTCTAAGTGGTACACCCCTCTTGTGAATTTTGCTAAAATCTCGGCGGTAGCGCTTCTGTTACTGCGGCGTGAGGTCTCGTTGTCGTGCTACGTACGTTGGCGGTTCGAGTAGCATCTTGATCTTCTGTTTCAATAAACAACCGCATGGATCGTAATCCTCAGTTCCATAAATTCAACAAGCAACATACCCTTTTGGTTGCAAAACTTTGTTGTGGTTACAAAGTTTTGCTCTGTAATCATATGTTTCGTGTTGTTGAATGTTTGTTTGAACTTTTTCGGTTTGTTTAACGAGTTTGAGTGCATCCATTCATGTGACTATTGTTTTGTTTCTGAGGTGCAGTATTGAATCCAGGTCTCATCTCTAGTCATAATTGATTTCAAGAAATCATCACCTTCAACGTCATAACGTGCGAAAAACGTCAGCGCTGATCCCATTTGGCGAACTTTCTGGTCATCTTTAGAACCCATCGAGTGCACAGTTTTTTGTAGCGTAGGTATTCTGTTATAATTATGTACACAGTTGATCTTGAAACTTCAGGAAATTCCACATTCACGATAACATCTTTGAAAGTAAATTAACCGAAGACGGGTTCAAGCTTGGCAATGTATTAAATTCGTAATTGAAAACCTCTTGGGGAATAAGATAGACAACTGTAAAGAACTTTTAAGAAATATGATTGGTTCTTTTAAGGAAGTGAATTTTCGTATGTCCTTGTCCTGCCTCTAGCAGAAGTTGCAGACGAGGGCCGCAAGAGATTTTGCTACAGCTTTCTAGGAGACATTCCTTAAGAGGATAAATGACCACAAAGAACAAGAGAGAAATAATAATAGTGATAATAATAATAACGGTTTCATTTTTTTTTACTATTCACAATGCATTCATTTTATTTCAATAAGGAGTTGACTTGCAAGAAAGGGCAACATATTAAAAATTGTATTGTACTGTTATTGATTCATTTTATCTTTCCTTAATGGAATTTGCAAGTTTAAATATAATATTTTCTTAAAAAAAATTACGAGACCTGCAAGCTAACAATAAGCAAGAAACACTAGTTACATTACATTAACCTTTCAATAGCATTGGTATAATCGCTGCAAAAAATGTAATTTAACACAAATTTTTTCCAATTATTTCACGGTAGCGAACATACTGAATCAAAAATTTCATTTTATACTATAGCGGTCAAACACTACGGTCAGTCTTTACTCATCACTGCTGGAGAACAAAAATATGATATAAAAAAGCAAGAACGCTCAGAGTTCAGTCTTAGCAACCTACTATAAAAACAGAACATCGTATAAAACCGACAAATGTATCAGAGTTTATCCAATCTTTTTTCTATAAAACAAATAAAACTGAAAAATAACCAAAAGTCATCTTTAAAACTTGAACATGAGAGTTTTATTAAAGATTTTCGCTTATCAAAATCCGATTACAAAAACAAAACGCAGTTTTTCCGAATGGCAAAACCTCTAAGCAAATTTTCGATTTCTCGATAAAGAGCGAGTCCGTTCCGCATTTATGGCAGTTATCTCCGCGAAAGTTTAATTAATATCTGGAAGGCACTACTAAGCGACAAATTAAACCGTTGTTTGGTCTTCCTTTTTATGGATACACTTTTTGCCGGAATGATCCGATACGGAACAGCACGGCGTCGTTGAGAGAGCAGAGGGCGAGTTTCTTTTCTTCATCTCGAGATGCATCCTCGAGCGCAAACTGATGTAATTAAATTTTCAATAGACTTATTCTGTGCCGTCTCGTGCTCGTGTAATGTAAGTATAAAAGATGTGCACTATTTAGTTTCTTCTGCGTCGATGTAGAAATATATTTTCAGTCCTCTATGAGAATTATTTTAAAAGTTCAAAGAGATAAATTCCCACTAGATTCTCTAGGTTCAGAGTTTGACAAATGTCGTAAAGAATTTTATTTTCATTGGATTGAAGAAGATGTTGCTGGAAATGCAACATCTTCTTCAATCTAAAGGAAGACATTTAGTTTGTATTTCTATACGAGGTTCTGTATCACACAATACATCGCTGAATCTTCATCTATTTTATCCTTAGATGCACGTTATTGTTTCACCTTACGAACAGAGACAATCATAATCTAGTCATCCTTAACTAATATTGGTATTCAAAAAGAAGCAGGTTTTGCATTCGTCTTACAGACAAACATTTACAGCAGATTAATGTTATAGACAAAATCAATTATCCGCTTTTTAAACGCTCAAAAAGTCCGATCCATTGAAATTTATAGATAGATAACTGAGGTTTACGGTAATATGATGAACGAATCGTCAGTTTGGAAGTGCTGTATCATGCTTGATGGTGGACGGAAGAATATTCACGATGAAGATCGCTCAGGCCAGTCCTCAGTGGTAACTGACGCACCTAAAGCTACGACTGAAACAAAATTTCAGGAAAATAGGTGTTTCACAATTACTGAATTGCACTCATTCTTTCCATAAATTTCCAGAACTGTGTTGTACGGAATTGTTAGTGCAGATTTGGGCTATAATAAGGTGTATGCCAGGTGAGGTCCTCGAATTTTGTCAGACGAACACAAAATCAAACGAATGACAGCTGCAATGATATTTCTCAGTCGCTATAAGAGGGATGGTGGTGAAGTTTTCAATCACATTGTCACTGGTGATGAGACTTGGATATCACATTTTACACCAGAAACAGAGCACTAAGAAATGCAATGGCATCATCCGCAATCTTCAACGAAACAGAAAAAGCAAAACAACTTTGAGCACCAGAAAGATTATGGCTACAGTGATTGGGATCGTAACGGTATCCTGATCATCGACTATATGACTACAGGTGAGACCATAAAAGCAGCGGCCTATTGTCGCTATTGACGCTTCAACGACTTCTCCGCGCTTTTTAAAACAAGCGGCGTGGAATGCTAGGCGCATGCAACGGAAGTGACGTAGGACTTGCTTCAGAAGTCTTGAACATCCGCTATACTTTCCGGACTTAACTTCGAGTGATTTTCACTTATTCACCAAATTGAAAGACTTTTTGAGCGGACAGCGCTATGGAAGTGATGATGAGCTTAAAGAAGCCGTTAATAGGTGGTTCAATAACTTAGCGGTAAACGAGTATGCTGAAGGCATAGAAAAGCTAACAAAGAGGTACGACAAGTGTCTAAATATCAACGGTGACTAGAAAAGTAGCTTAGGTATCTAATTTTATGTAAAACACAGCTTCGTTTAATTATATCTAATAAAAATTTGTATAGAAAAAAACGTTGTTTACTTTGCAAATTGCTCTTGTAATTTGGGCTTTTAATCTTGGGCTGTTTTCAGCTTCAAGACTCGGTGCACAATTCTTTACACCAAGCCGTTCATAAGAGATAATGCTCCAAGCCTGACAAGCGAATCGTTCAAATTTGTGTACGAACGTTGTATGACTGACATTTCTACTCGGTTTCAAATTGAGTTATTAAATTTGTCGGGCATACGCAAAATAATATGTAGAAATAATAATAACAACCCTGTGGTGTGGAATGACTATATTCCGAAAACAATAAAAATTCGGATGTTTCACTCTTTTGTTGAAAGCTGTGTTACCCATGAAAGTGAAATGTGGGCCCTGAATAAGAAAATAGAAAAGAAACGAATCTCAATGGAAATGATGTACTGGAGACGCTGCTGTAAGAAGACATTATTAGATCAAGAAAGAAATGAAAGAATAAGAGAAATAATGCTGATACAACATTAATACATGAAACAAAACGGAAACAACTACAGTGGTATAGCCACATGAGGAAAATGGACCAGGACAGACTACCACAAAAGGTGTGGAAATGGAAGCCTGCAAAAGGAAGACCAACAAGGAGTTGGTAAAAATGAAAGAAGCTATGCAGAGAGGCAAGAGAGAACTGGGCAACGACGGTTTTAGGGAAACAGCCTCTTGAAGACTGGGATACGGTAGATGGCAAAATTAGCTGTTTATCAAACGTCATATTAATAATAATAATAATAACGCTTTCTTAGCAATTGGTCTGTGCGTATTTATTTGATATTAATTTGGTCGACTTTTATCTTTGAAGGGATAGGTAGCAACCGGAAGATGCTGTTCACGAAATTGAAAAAAATTGCTCCTTTAATTTAAAAGTTTCACTTTTGCTTATTTTTCACTTATATCAATTTCCTAATGTATCTTCTGAATAAATTCATACTATTACACGTACCGCATACAGGCTTGCCGGTTGGTTGATGTAAGTAAGAATTACGTCGATAATTCAATTTTATTGTTATTATTAACGTTAAATTTAATCGAATTAGTTTTTTGTGAAATCTTTAATTGATAAAAATTTCACGGTTCCCGGTACGATTTGAACCTACAGCTCCAGTTCGTTTGACCGGTGCGTACCCACTTACACGCAGATTATCTGAACAAATCGTTAGTTAAATCGTTATATAAGTTGCTAAATTTCAAATGGCAAATTTAATACCTAAATGTAATAGTGGCTGCAGTTATTTATTATAATTATTTAGAATACTTTAAATAATTTAATTGATAATGTAATTTCGCATTGATATGAACATATCGTGCCTGCCCAGATGTTACGTTCTCGTGGTTTGAAGAATAGCGCCGCTGTAGCCTGCTCGTAAATTCCTGAATTACTTGACCAATACTTACTTGTAGAGTATGTTCGCTTATTTACTAGATGAAAGGTTGTACAGTGAAACTCAATGCGCATGCGCAAAAAAAATATATTTAAAAATAAAATGTGTACACGATTTCCACTCTTGCCTATGTACATGTACGATGTACGTAAGATATATATATTTGCAATAATTGCAGTTATTCGAGCTCTCTTATACATGTAATGTACATCAGCATGTGTATATGTATTTTCATTGGTAGCAACATAAAGTAATGCCTCAGCATGTACGTTGCAAAGCTATGTCTTAATTCTGTTTAAAAGGTTAAACTCTTATATGCTTCCGTTGAAGCTTTGTTAGAGGCATGTACTAATGCCTCTATCTATTTGCATGCACCACTACCTTTTTATAGGGGACCCAACCCTATTTATTTCGTAAATTTATAAGCGCACCTCGGTGCTATGCTTATTTATATGTCCCTTTCCGGGAGCCTAATATACTTTCCTTGTTTTAAATTTGCCTAAGGGACTTGGCCCTGTATTATTGGCATGTATTTGTACTTGAACCAAATACGTTCTTTATTTTCACATTCATAGGGGAACCCACCCTATCTCTTAGAGCTTGAACGCCTGGTCGAGGGCGACAGTAGCGATAATGATCTCAAAACAAAAGTAATGTCACAGCCACCCAGGCGTTCTCGTTTAAAATAATACGCTATGTGCAATCTTTAGCTCTCTGCTACTGCGCCCCAAAGAAGGGAAAAAGCCAGTAACCAGCAAATGTGCGAACTGCGCACCGACAAGTAAAACGGAGCGATGATGCCGACATTACATAAGGAAACTGGTCCGTGAAACTCGTCCGCTACGACGAGCAACTAAATGAAAACATTTAGTCCCGATACGACAAGGACCTTAACAAACGTACAAAAGACAACGGGCGCTGCGGCCGCAACGATCGTCAGCAAGAAGCGGAGTGATCGTACTTGTAGAAGATGTCTATACATGCGCGCCGACAATCTCACCAAAATAATTTCCGACACAAACTTAACCGAAGACTAAAAATATGTATAGACGACAACGGACACAGTAGCCTCGACGGACGATGATAGAAAATCGAGAATTTGTACTTATTAAAGAAATCTATACATGCGATTCGACAACCTTACCAAATGACTCCCGCCAGAAATAAATGTATAGACAACGTCTTCGACGATTCCCGCCAAAACTAGAAAATATTAGAAATCTCTAATAATCATACGACGACGTTGCTGTACACGTTACGACGAGGTACGAAAGGTGACCGAGAGTGCACGAACGCTAGTACCTCTACTGTCGCGCGGGAGACGACTGCCTGTGCTTGTGTACATTAAATTTTAAGAAAACTCCCATTACTTATTCGACTACGTTGCACTGAATGATTTTTAAATAGGGCAGTTTTAGCTAGCGTAATGTGAATGGCCGGCTTGCATACACATACAATGCGTAATGTACATACATATTAAAATAAATATAAAAATGAAAATAAAGTAATATTCTAAATGAAAATAAGGTAATAATGGTAACCCATACGGTTGCAAAGAAGATAAAATAATATAAAATACATAGTAGTAAAAAAATGGATAAAACACAAAAACAATCTTAACACTAGATATCAAAGGCACATTCACAGCCACTACTACATGTAGGTATTAAATTTGCCGTTTGAAATTTAGCAACTCATATTCGCTATTTTAGTAGCGATTTGTTCAGATGGTTTCCGTGATGTAAGTGGGTATACACCAATCTAGCGAACTGGAGCTGTAGGTTCAAATTCTACCGGGAGCCGTGAAATTAATTAAAAATACACAAAAAAAAACGAATCCAATTAAATTTAACGCTGGTAATAACAAGAAAATTAAATTATCATTGAAAGATCAACGCGAGTTATTCTAAATAATTTTAAGATTTACCTCGTTTAGTTTTTTATTAATGCAATCGAAACGAGAAATCATACACATCTATTTTAAGTTACTTATTTTCTTCATTTTAAGAAGCATGTTATATTGCCAAGTACCGTTACACTTACCCATACAAATTGTAACACATTTTAATGCAGAGTGGAAAACTGAATAATCCTGAATTTTATTCATATTTACGAGTACACGAACAGTATACGTAAATACGTACATATATCGTAGGGTTTATTTGCGCATTCTCAACACACAACGGTGTTTAGAGTCGGACCGAACACGGAAATTTCATTTTGCCTTTAATAGGTAGCCGTTTTTTCTCCCTCAGCGCCTTTTTTTCTTCTTTCCCTTCGCTTCTGTGCCGGACAGCCGGATGAGAGGCCATTAGACCGCCCGCAATCCGTCGCATGCAAGAGCGAAGGTGCGTAGGGTGATGGCGTGGCGTTCCGCCTCCGTTCCTTTCGCAGCATCGGTGTGGGAAAATGGAGAAAAACGCTCAATTGGCGAACGACGGCGTTCACCGAAGGACACCGAGAAGGACTAAACGGAACTGCCACTGCGATTTATATTGGCTTTCGACACGTTGGATATTAATTTTGCATCGGCGGGAGGGAGACAACGCATTCGGCAGTTTCACCTGCATAATTCATGCGAATAATATACTGCGTCTTATTTGATTTTCCATTGCGGCGAAAAGGTATAAATTACGTCATAAATCAGAAATTTTGAGGCGTAGAATATGACTTACTTAAAAATTCCACCACAGATATTCGCCGGTAAATATTACGTAAACACACTGCGTGTCATGAAAATGCGAATAATATTGAAAATTGATGCTGGTCGTCGTTTCTATTTTAGTTTCTGCCAAAATTATCACCCTTTATACTAGCCACGTAACGTAACAACAATCACCTATTGCAAACGACGCCAAGTACATTGGGTGTGTAGGTCACATGCACTATCCATTCGGATTCTACTTTAATAACTTAAACTTCTAACATAACAAATGGGCTGAGAAGTCCCGGGCCTAACACATAGAAGACGCTAGTTTTATTGCAGTCACCCTTCTCTCAGTTAGTACTAACCTTCAAAAGGCAGCTGTTAAAATTTCATGATATTCTATTCATTAGTTTGTCAGTTATTGTGCTAAGAGTCACGCTACTTTGTTATTTTCAAAACAATGGATCAAAAACAATTTCGTGTTTTAATTTTACACTGCTTCTTGATGGGAAAAAATATCGTTCAAGCGAAGCAATGGCTTGAAAAGTGTTATGGGGACTCAATAAAACGTTGGTTTGCTGACTTCAAACGTGGTCATAGAGACATCGATGATGCAGAACGCAGTGGACGTCCAAATGAGGCGGTAACACCAGAAAACATCAAAAAAGTCCACAAAATATTCTACATTTTTAAGAATTTAAGTATATTCAGACAAAAATCGTAAATACATCAGCATAAGAGTCTCCATATATCAACTTTGTACGGACCTGTATATGTAATGCATACCACAAAATCAAGTTCTACGCACATTATTTTTAAAAGCGACTGAACGACCTGCTACTTTATGTCATCCTACAACATACAGAAGTTCCTAAAATTTTCTCTTTTTTTTTTCTTTATCTTCTTGTGTTGTGCTTAAATTAAATTTGTTGTATATAATTAGCTTACAACAAAATAAGGTTTTTGTTGTTTTTGAATATTTTATTTTACCATCCTATTTTAGTTTTTAGTCATAATTACTTTCCGCTGTTTGTTTCACGAGTTGTTACATTTGCTAAGATCTATATATTCTACATTTCGGTAGACTGTGCTAAACGTCTTGCTTACAGCCAAAGGTTTGCAAATAATTTAATGTAAAATGATGAGCTGCTAAATTTGACATTTTTCTTTGATGAAGCGTGGTTTTATCTTTCGGGGTACGTCAGTTGCCAAAATACTCGAATAGTTTCTACATATTGCAAAACTTGGTATTTAGCTAGCAGTTTCTCGCCGGCGAATTGTTGAACCTATTTTTTTAATTTTACAATTAATGCTAAGAGGTATAGAAACATTTTGAATGAATTTTGTGAACAGCTGCATGAATATGAATTACAATATGATTACTTCCAGTAAGATAGTGCGACGGCACAGACAACACAAGAAAATATTGCTTTTCTTCGTGAGTTTTCTGACAACCGGATTATAAGCTTGTACGCGCAAGTTAAATTTCCACTACGATCACTTTGTATAACAATTATATACTTTTTCGTATTTCCTCACCTAAAAAATACAATATTTACAACTTCTACTGTTAATTTGCAAGATTTGCAGTAAATAATTAATGAAGAATATGCATTAATAACGCCCGGAATGCTACAGAAGAAGGCGTATAAACTTGGGGAATTGAAAATAATTGAGAACAATTGCTTTAATTTCGCCTTTTTTGAAATCTCGCATACCAGCTGAGCTTGTTATTTTATTGTATCTTTAAATCAAATGACGTATTTATTGATGTCAGGATGACGTCAAAATCATTTTCAAAAGTTAAGATTGTGTTACGAGTATGATAATATACCTTAAGCTCAAACATATGCTTTCTATTTACGTTATGAATTTGTATAGATTTTAATAGGTAATGTGCGGACAATAGATCTCTTTAATTGGAGACAAATGTCGCCTTATATTGAAATATATATGTATTTAATCCTACATCCCTTAATACGATCCCCGTTTCCTATTATAGCAACTATTCCGGCACTTTAGTAGCATTTTGAGATTTCTGCAGACGTACATAACTGACTCTTGAAATTTAGCTCGTTATCCTCTTCAAGTTTATATTCTGTATTACATTCTGTTCTGGGTGCTACATTAATTTTATGTATATTACGGCGAATGCAGGCATGCTAGCGTTTACACTAGTTGAAGAGTTTTATTAACATCGTATACGTTAAGGAATGAGATATAACCTATGTTAACGAAACATTTAAATCAAAGCCGCCAAATACTCGAACAGTGCATGTTCCTCCTTGATTACAAGAAAATTCAATTTGTACATAGTTTTGAGTTACCGCAGTATGGTTTAAAAGCAGCTAATGCCAACATGATTGCTATGCGCCAGAAGATTCTAAAAGCGTTATTTCCGCACAACAATTCTAGTGATTGGTACTAAATTTATTGGCATCCATTAAAAATGTTATAGGTGACATTTTAACGTTTTACCAAATTTTTAATCAACTTAAATAAGTATTGGTATATGAAATATACTTCTCATATAATTTTATCAAAGCTGCAGATTTTCATGTCAAATTTGGTATCTTCTGGCCGGAATTATTTTGTTATTGAAAAGAATCGCGATCAATTATATGCATTGACATATGCATAAGAAATACCTGCTGAATTCAATAGCGGACGTGCGAAACGGATTCCCGAAATGCCGACTGCAAGAAGCTGAATTACATATGAGGCTTGCAGTAAGAATGCCGCTTCTACAGCAAGGTAACTGAGCAAAACATCTACAGTGTCACGCAGAAAAATACATTTTTGAATTAAATAAGTCTAATAAAAACGGAGAAGTCGCATTCCTGGTAATATGATGCTCAACAACGTCGGTTTCAGTGGCCCTCAACAAGTTGTTTGCAACAATAGATTTGCGGAGTGTTTTAACTAATCTATCATTTGCTAGCAGTCATTAAAACTCATGTTATAGCAAGTACTGTATTAGCATTACTGAATTTTCTGACAATTTTATCCAGCATTCTATATAAACAAAGGAAAAAATACTCACAGTTTTAGTCATCACCAAACTACCCCATCTTTCATTAAAGATTGCAAGTATGTGTTGGTGAATCTTTTGGCCAGAATTTTCTCTTTAGCGTCAAAAACTCCGCTGTTCCTGGACAAATGAAAGATTGTTCGTGCTGTGCCTATAGTTAAAGTTGGTGATCTTTTGATACATCCAACTACCGACTTATATCTATTCTGTCAAACTTTCCCAAAGCCTTTAAACAATGCCTATACTCTGCTACTTATCCTTGCAACAAAATAGTATTTCATCCTCTCAGGATGGTTTTGTTGAAAGGAGATCAACTCTGACTAATTTACATCAATTTACACAGTTCTTGCCTTATGTCCTAGATTCATATATTCGGATTGATGATCTATATACTGATTTTGGTAAAGCTTTTGATCGTCTCGATCCCTCTTTGGTACCTTATAAATTGATGTCCTTTGGATTTAGTAAATCTCTGATACATTTGTTTAATATCTGTTTAATAGATATCAGTGGATTTACCTCCACAGAACATATTCCTTCTTCGGGAGTTTCTCAAGGATTTAAACTCGCGCCTATAATATTAATTTTATTTATAAATGATATAAGATATCCCATTTCACGCATTACTATTCGCTGATGATTCGAAATTGTTCCGCAAAGTGTTTGGTCTTGAGGATTGTAATTTGCTGCAGGTTGATTTTATGAACATATCTAGATAAACCATATTGAATAACTTAACCCTTAATATAAACAAGTGCAAAGTGGTTTCCTCCACTCCCCGAAATACGACCAGTATCTTCCACTACAAGCTTGATCAAATAGTTGTTGAACGTACTGAACTGGTAAAAGATTTGGGAATTTTATTTGACACACAACTTATCTTTGCGCAACATATTACATACAGTTGGAAGAGCTCTTGGTTTCCTTGTGTGCAACTGCAGACAATTTTCCAGTAAAAGAGCATTGAAATCTATATATTATGGTTTCATCAGATCCCGTTTGAAATATGCGTCTGTTGTGTGATCCCCTCGCTATATGATTTACAAACATAAATTAGAAATTGTGCAGCGCAGATTCGCAAAATTTCCCTAGCTTCTGCTAGACGGAATTTACCCACCTAGGAATATCATTATGTTCTATTATTGTTCCGGCCCGATTTGCCATCCCTTGACTCCCTTCGTATGTATATATACTGGTATAACTTTTCCTCTAGAAGTTGTGTAACGGTCACATCGACAGCGCAGCAATACTTCGACAACAACAGTTTTTAGCTCCGCATTTTGGCGTCCATGATGCTATTGTAATACGTCCTATTTACTCTTTCCTCGAACGAGTGCTAAAGTCACCTATTTATGTTGTTTGCACTAACCTCAACCTCCTTTACTCAAACTCTTTCACGATTCTGTAGATACACTAAAAACGGTAACTGCTCTTAATTATAATGAATTTTGGTAATCAACATGTTTCTATTATAACTGGGTTATAAACTATTTTAGCTTGTCATAACCGCAGGGGCATTGAAGTAAGGTAAATTGTTCCAATGCCTTGTTGCTGCACCCCCTCGGCGTAAAGTGTGAAGCGCCGTTAATTATTTTCTCAACGGCGACTGGTGACTCGGGAGCGTGTCGTACCCGCCCGAAGAGGTACCCCGCCGCTATACTTGACGGAGGTTGATTTCGAACGCACGCCACCTGAGTTACCAAATTCAAGTGCTAGCCCTTTTACCATTGGACCACCGAGCCATTAGTAAGGCTTATTATTATTTGATGGTTCATCTTACAAATGCAATTGTTTTGAATCTATACAAAGCAATAATGCATGCATGCGGATACATTACTTTATTACACATATCTAGCTTGGCGGACAAGCATGGGCAGAGACGTATCTCGACATCAAAAGTGCAGATGCATTTACAGGAACGCTGATTAAAATCTAAACCCCGTCTTCTGTAAACGTATGTCTTTTGGGGTGGGTTATCTTTTTATGGAAGGAACAATGGTTTAGCATAGACAGTGCGTCATCTTTAAGTAGTATTTTATGACCACAATAATTCCTTCAATTACCAAGAATTGCACTGGAGAGTGGAGATAACACATACTCAACATTTCTGTTCGCATCGTTCATTTTCCGCATAATGTAAATGCGTTTCTACGTTTTTACAATAGTTTTTTAATTAATACATCTCAAAAGACGAAGCTAGACTTCAACTTCCTACCTTTGTGTTGTGTTCTATATCTTCTTCGCTGAGGGATACATAACACGTTTCCTGTTTCTAGAGGATGAAGCTAATACAAATATTTTTGCCTATCTTTCTCCTAAAATATTTCTCCAGTACAAAGGTGTCTCCCTTTCCTGCTAATTTATACCAGCGCAGATATATGTTAAGTGGCACAAGGATACTTTTGGCAATCTTGAACAATAATTTTATTTTATAATACAACATTCATTCTCTAAAGATGTATTAATTATACAATATAAAGTTATTCCGCAGCAAAGTTATGTTCTCCAAGGAATGTTTTCCATATTTCAAAGGAAATTGTAAATTACTGATAACAATATTTTACTTAGTTTAGTTGAAGTGTTTTATTCGTTGGCGCACGTAAAACAAATAAACTAACGCCACAAAACGAGCCGTGGCTCCGCCCCTCTTCGTGTTAAAATATCCGATAAAAGTGGCCTGCTTGATACGATGAATTTTTTACCGGAGAGATTAGAAAATTAAAGAAAATACGCCTATTATTTACATAAATATGAATTATGAGTTGTATTTTGATTCGAGAAATGCTTGTTTATTGCATTACACTACGTTAATTACAATGTTGAACAAATGTAATAATATAATCTTTTTAGAATTAAGAAAAATTCACTCGAAAGTATTCTTTAGCTTTATGCTACAAGAAGTAACATGACAATCGATTCAACACCAACGACAAGGTGGAGACCTGTGTTCGAAATTTTTTGAATACTCATCCGACTGCATTTTGTGAAAATGGCATCCGAAAGCTCTCACCTCGTATAACTCGAGAAGAGTGTTATTTACTTGTAATTTCCAACGTATGGTCTTCCCCGGTAAGGAAGAAGAGGTGGGTTCAAATCCTGACTAGAGTGACTTTTTCAGAAAAAACATTTTTAAATACGTTGGTAATTACAAGGAAATTGTAATTTACCATGTTGTAACAACTTCTTCCATCTCGTTCTCATCATCTATCTTTGATTGAGTGCAGTACGATAAATTGCTTACTAAGTTACACAATTACGGAATTAAAGGTGATGTTACAAGCTACTTCTCCACGTTTCTAAACAGTAATACAATTTGTTAAACAGATATTTTATAATGAGGTTAAGCTTGTCCTAATAGCGCTATTTGACTCTATTGTACTACTTACCATAAGTGGCAATATAGGGTATCCATACAACCTATGCATTAATACTATACACGAAGTTATATTCCAAAAAGATTTATGTATTATTGTGTATGCAGATAACATTTCTATGATGATTTCCAGTTGTGAGTACGCCATACTACAATGGTCTGGAACGACTATAAAGCATAGAAGAAACAAATTTTTATTATTCCATACCAGGCAAAGCCATGTAAATGGAAACAACTCCAAGTTGTCTGTATAGTTGTTGAGGTAAAATCATAGTGTGAAGTTCTTAGGAATCCTTCTTCAAGACGATCTGTCGTGGACTAACACTAGTAAAAAATGCGATAAATATCGCTCCCAAAACTTCCATCATGCTTCCATAATATCTCAACAAAAAGTCTGCTAAGATTTTATTGTTGCTCAATCTCGATTGCGATACATGGTCATATTCTGGGGCTCATCGTCAGCACGGACATATTTATTGCACAAAGATGATATTAAAGTCAATCTTGGTGCATAACCCACAGATACATGTACACCTATTCTATTCTTGCATTTAAGCGTTCTCCCTTTGGTACATAATGCAGATCTCTACACGTACGATACCAGAAGCAAAGAGGAAATATGTATATCCCCCTGAAACTACATTATAATTAAGAAGCATTGGCCCAAACAACCTTGATGTCAGAATTTACAAAAAAATATCGAAGTTAATTCATACGTTTGAACACTTTAAAAGATCATGTTTAAGAGAACATACTTTTTATTCTATCAAGGAGATGCTGGACTGCAAAAATTGAATTGATTTTCTTTATTTATGTATGCGATTGTAGTAGAAAACTATACAGTATTTTGTTCATTACTTTTTAAAAAAATGTTGTTCTTGTTTTCATTTTCTCTTATTTGGATCATTTTGCTTATTACACTGTTTAAGACAATTTTTTGCTGACTTCTATATGAGACTTGTGTTTACTAATTTGAATATGCGGAATTCGAAATTCATATTAGTTTTGCGTATCGCAACAAAATTTAGCTCTATATCACATACTATGCTCTTTGAAGAATCACCAATGCAGCTAAGTTTTACTTAGGATATAAACAAAGTATAAAATTTGAATAATGCATTTAATTATTTAAATACAATATACTCGGTTCAGGAGGCAACTTAATACCGGGAAGTTGCTTCTTATAAAATTAGATTCGCATATGTGCTTTCAAAATTATTTTTTTACAATGTCTTCGGCTACACTATTGAACCCATGAGCTAAACAAGCGGTATAAATAGTGTTACTATATAAAAAAAATAAATTTTGCGCCGTTTCTATCATGTATGGTGAGCGTCGGACAACATTAATAAATTTTTCACAAGGTGTACTTCCAGGTAAAAATAAATTTGATAAACCTTCTTGAACGACTTGGGCAATTGTCGCATTATTGTTTTTTGAGGTTCTTTGCAATAAATTAAATATGGTTTACCTACAATATCTTCATGAAGAATTCCCATTAATAAATGAGCAATATAACGGCCACTATTCCCTACCAATTGTTGAAGTGCTACCATTGTTTGCTGGTAATAAGGTGTGACATAATTTTTTCGTAAGGTACTTTCGTCAGGTATATTATGTTTGCAATATTTTTGCAGAAATCATTTCAAATTAACATTGTTTAATCTTGCTAATGGTATGTTAATGCATTACACAGATCCGTATTATATTCTTCTTGTTCTGAGTTTCGTGAAGTGATGCTGCACATTAATATATAGATTGCTGCACACATGCGAATCGCTTTAGTTTTTCACATTTTCCAATATGTGATGGAGTTTTAGCGTGTTGATCAATCAGGTATTTTCTCTCACAAGACACCTATATCAACAATTGTCATTTTATACCAAAAGTTAAAGAATTTAAAAACAATTGTAAAGCTTTTAGTAAAATCAAACTTACGAGTTTACTGCAGGCTCGACAAAATATTTTATCGCCATCCTTTGCCAGTTCAGGATACGGCTTAATCCATAAAGGAATTTTGTTCACTTTGCTGATTGTATGTACGCACAGTATTTAAAAACGTAACACAATTGCATGCTGTTTCGCTGAAAGGTATTCAACGAATGAATAGTTTATTTGGGAATTAATAATAATAAAACGTTGCTTTTGCTTGGCGAAATTAAACACGTGCAGCCCCTGGAAAAAAGTGTAAGAGGAACCAATGTAAAAAATTTATCGTTGTGAGAATTGTCCGTTGTCGTTCTACATTACACAGGAATTTTTACTAATAGAAAGGATAAGAAAAAGCCTAAATATGCAATATATGCAACTTTCGCAAAAATCTGCATAGAAATGCCTAAATACGCAATATGTGCAATCACTAATTAGGGCGAATTAACTTCAATTAGTGTAATACGTCTAGATATAGACTATAATTAAGGTTATGCAAAAAATGGTATCTAGTAATTACCATTACTATTATTATTATTATTATATACAATTATCTTTCTTTATAAGTTTTCAGTGAACGTTGTATTTTCTCTTCTTTCCGTTACCTGTTTCACTTTTAGTTAGCTAATTTTTTTATTTGAATTTTCTCTAAATTAGTCTGTTCACTTTTGAGGTTATCTTATAAGTAAAAGAGTGGCCGCAAAAATTGTGCAGCACGGGTTAAGCTGTGATTAGTTCTTTGGTCCAATTGGTATATATAATTTGGTATAGCGGCCAAAATATTTCAGTTCAACTTATTGTATGAAATACAATGTATTTCACAATATTGCTCACGGAATCAGAATGGAACCACGGAATTATTAGAACTTCAATAATTGTATTTAATAGAATTTTTAAATAATATATTAGGGGTAAAGTGAGCTGCAAGCCCTTATAGGTTTATGAAAAAACCGCTTCTGCCACAAACTAACTCATCTGTAACTAATGATGGGCATTCACTCTGTTTTCCAGCGCGTTCATTTTCACATCCCTCGTTAAATTCTCTCAACCATTTGATCACCAATCATTTCATCAGAGAAGTTACAAGTTTGGCGGTAGATTTCAGAAGATTTCGCATTCCTGACATTCGGAAAACAAATGACAGATATTGAAAAAATATTAGACAACTGTATCAACATTTCACCAATTTACTCTCTGAGAAAATTTGCATTTTCATACATCACACATTTAGCAGTTTAGTCGTAGCGTTTCATACACTACAACAAATCGAAACTGAAACTACACATTTTTATAAAGAAGCACACATATATACAGATCAAAAATTCAATTTATTAACTGTCGGAAACAATTTTTATATAGGACTAAATCTTTGCATTCTGGTTTAAATCGGTGTTAATTACAGTTTGCGAACGAACTCTACATTGAAGTTCAAGCACCAACCTTAAACCGATTAAACGCGTACATATTTACATTCGAGAGCCGTAGGGCGTATACAACATTTAAAATACAAGTTCCGCATACATATATAAAAGTTTAAACGCTGCGTTTTATTTTCACGGCGGCAGCCTAGCGCATAAAGTATGGAAACAACACTCGTCCTACTGTTCGCTTTTTATTCTCGGTTTGTTATTTCTGCTTTAGTTTGAGAGTAATACATCAAAACTCGTGGATCGTAAGGGCAACAAACCGTACTTGAAAGGGGTCAGCATCACATTATTTACGCCCGTAAAAGCGTGCACATGTACTATGAGGAACAATTGAAATGACCAGTCCAATGCCTAATTATACCACCTTCATTTAACTTAATTGTCGGTTGAATAGAAATTTTTGTGTTTAAGCTTGATCCGATAGCTTCATGCTGTTTGAGTCTCATCCATTAAAGGGTGGTTTAACGGAAATAATGCAATGGAACTTCTTAATGGTCTATTTAATTATCAGTTAATTTTTAATTGAAGGTGCAATTAGGTCCAAATTAAAGTCTAAATGTATTAGATACCTTTATATAGGTTTGGGTTATTATATACTACAGCCCATATGTTTAAGATCACTTAATGCAAAATGACAATATGTTAAAACATCAACATCCTAGTAATATGCTATTAACATATGATGTAATAATATTTCTAGGATTACAAATATTGTAAATGCACCACCAACCGAAATAAACCTTTTCCTATTTTAAAGTAAATACTAATTCTTAGAAATTATAGTAAAAACGTCAACTTGTCTAAGTTTAATTTAGCAACTGTGCTTCTGTGAACGCTCATGGTTTTAAGAACTGTTTTCAGTTTACTTTATAAAATCTTTTCAGCTTCGTGTCTCTAGGTGGTAGGTCAGCGTAATCGTTACCGTAGGGAAACCGTATAGGAAAGAAAATAAAGAAAGAAATGAAAAATGTATGTTATTATATATATATACAGAGTGATTATAAAGTAACGCATAAAATTCGTAATTTCTCTATTTATTCTTATATTGAAAATCGCAGAAACCCGTAACTTAGAGTTTTAAAAATACTTAATTTACTTTTGGCATCATAAGGACAAATATATATATATATATATATATATATATATATTATCATTGCGACGATATGACGTCATCGATGATTCTTTAAAGAACATCCTGTAGATTACATTGCATGTTTAGATGATACAACTGGCCTTTATTTACAGATATTGTGGAAGTTTGAAAATTTTGAGGTTGTGCATTGTTTAGCAGAGTACAGCCTAAAATAAACCCAATCACACAGTCCGCTGTTAGTAGAATTATTGCAAAATGCAATGAGATGGGCCATGTAAGAGATTTACCTAGAGCTGGACGTTCAAAGTTAACAGATGAGTAAGAGTTAACTAGGCCGTTGGAACTGCAAAAAATCCATATATTTCCACTAGGACATTGCCTTTACACAGTAAAACGTAAGTCAAGACGTAGTCGTGCAATTTTTTAAAAAGGAGAAGAAACGTCCCTGTAAGATGCACCTACTTCACGAATTGACAGAAAACGATCTTGATCGGTGACTGGAGTTTTGTGGAAACACAATGATCCGTTGTCAACAAAATCCACGTTTTTTAAGCTATATAGTTTTTTTAAGTGGGTACACATAATCAAAAATCAATACATTACATGTTAGAGAAAAATAACTAACTTTATACTGTTTATGTAGACGAAGCTACATTCCATGTAAATTAAACTGTAAATTGACACAATTGCTATTGGTCGAGACATAATCCTCACTGAACCCAGGAAACTCATTCACAACATCCGGAAAAGATCAATGTTTGAATAGGAGTAATTGATTAAAATATCATTTGTCCATATTTGTTTGAGAGAATTCTCACTGCTGCACACTATTTAGAACTTTTACGTGATAAATCCATTCTTGCTTTCGCTGTTTCGTTTCCCAGTGACAACGATAAGGACGTGCCCCATCAGGATATTTGGTTTCAACAGAATGGGTCACCACTTCATTATCGAATTGCAGTAAGAACATTTTTAGATGACGCGTTTTCTGGTAGATGAGTTGGTCGCCGAGGGGCTATTGAATGGCCTCCCGGATTCCTAGATCTAAGCCCACTGGATTTTTCCTTATGAGGTCATTTGAAGAACAAAATTTGTGTGAATAACACATGGGCTGAAAAGTCACGGGCCTAACACATAGAAGACGCTAGTTTTATTGCAGTCACCTTTCTCTCAGTTAGTACTAACCTTCAAAAGACAGCTGTTAAAATTTCATTATATTCTATTCATTAGATTGTGAGTTATTGTGCTAAGAGTCACGCTACTTTTGTTATTATCAAAACGATGGATCAAAACCAATTTCGTGTTTTAATTCTACACTGCTTCTTGATGGGAAAAATACCGTTCAAGCGAAGCAATGGCTTGAAAAGTGTTATGGGGACTTCGCTCCATCAGAAACAACAATAAAACGTTGGTTTGCTGACTTCAAACGTGGTCGTAGAGACAGCGATGATTCAGAACGCAGTGGACGTCCAAATGAGGCGGTAACACCAGAAAACATCAAAAAAATCCACAAAATCGTTTTGAATGATCGAAAAGTGAAGTTGCGTGAGTTAGCTGATATCGTAAAGATATCGAAAGAACGTATTGGCTTTATATTGCATGAGCATTTGACTATGAGAAAGCTCTGTTCAAAGTGGGTGCCGCGTTTGCTCACTGTTGACCAAAAACAAGAACGTGTTGATGATTCTGAGGAGTGTTTGGCCATGTTTAAACGTAACAAACCGGAATTTTTGCGTCGATATGTGACAATGGATGAAACATGGATCCATCACTTCACTCCGGAATCAAAACGATCGTCATCTGAGTGGACAGCAACTGGTGAACCTCGTCCAAAGCGCCCGAAAGCACAACAATCGGCTGGAAAGGTTATGGCCTCGGTATTTTGGGATGTGCGTGGTGTAATATTCATCGACTATCTTGAGAAAGGAAATACCATCAACTGTTAATATTATATAGCGTTATTGGAGCGTTTGAAGGCCGAAATTGCAAACAAACGACCGCATATGGCAAAGAAAAAAATGTTGTTTCATCAAGACAACGCACCGTGTCACAAGTCAATGAAAACAATGGCAAAACTACATGAATTGAGCTTCGAATTGCTCCCACATCCATCGTATTCGCCAGATTTGGCTCCCAGCGACTACTGGCTGTTCGCAGACCTCAAAAAAATGCTCGCCGGTAAGAAATTTCGCACGAATGAAGTGGTTATCGCTGAAACTGGCAAAAGAGAAATCGTTCTACAAAAGTGGTATTGAGATGTCATAGCGGCGCTGGAATGATTGCGTTGCTCTTGGTGGAGATTACGTTTATGAATAAAGCTAATTTTGAACCAAAAAAACCGTGTTTTCTTTGTTAGGCCCGGGACTTTTCAGCCCATGTGTTAGACGGAATAACACAGATCTAAAAACAAGAATTTGCCACGAGATTAGATCCATACCTCCTGAAGCAATTGATCGAGCTTTCATACTCGCTTAGGTTATGACCAGCTAGTGGATGAGGAGCAGTTCGAACACTTGATACATTCAAGTTAGTTAATTAGTTTTAAGTAATAATTGTCTTTTGTTGCTCATTATTAATTTAGTATTAAATTTCTGGTCATTTTAACTTCGATAATTTTTTTCTCAAAATTTGTCTGATTACGCTTAGTAAAATTATTATAGATCTGTACATATAAGAGCGGGTTATATCTAAAAATGCAATATAATCTATAAGATGACCTTTAAAAGAATCATCGATGACGTCATATTGTCGCAATGATAATATAGAGAATCGATTGTTCTTATGATGCCAAACGTAATTATTTTTAAAACCTTGAGTTACGGGTTTCTGCGATTCTCAAAGTAATTACAAATAAAGAAATTACGAATTTTAATGGGTTACTTTGTAATCACTCTGTATATAATTTAATACAAAATTAGAGAGACATAAATGCGTGACTAAATAACAGCACTGAAATTATCTAAATTATAAAGTTCCAAAAACGTGTTACGCACATCAAGCCCCAGAAAGTTGGGCGTAACCGTGTTCGTAAATCGAGCAAGACATATCAAAACTAAAAAATCTATTCTGTGACAGTGCGGAGCGAGCTTACTACTGAATATGGATATAACCTATAAATTAAATTAAAAAAATAATAATAACAATGATATTTTCTTGGTCATGGGCGGCCCAACGAGGCTACAAGCTATTTTAGCTTGTCATAACCAAAGCAGGTTTAAACTGTAGGAAAAGTGTATGTAAAGTGTTCCATAACCTTCTTAGTATTTCCCTTGCCGTAAATTATTTTTCCGAATGGTTAAGTACATAAACATAACTTCCAGTCAAAGAAATTAAATCGCCTACTATTCTTCCTTTAAGCTACTTGAAAAGAGATACAGAATAAATATCTGAGAAAAGGAAACAGAAGAAAAACACAAGAAAATAAGTAATTGCAAGTTCATTGAAATGTAGATTATTACATTGAAGGGTAAATAATGCAATAATAATCGGGAAGTTTTATTTATTTCTTGTTACATATTAGAATCGGAATAAATTTCTTCAAATCTTCCTTTTTATACGTGAAGTAGCACCCAGCTCTCTTGATCAGTGGACAATATCTTCTTATTTTAACATACGGGGCAATAAAATAGTTATTATTCTGGTTTACTCCACAATGCAATATCAAATGCTACTCGTTATCAACACAACAAAAAGCCACAGGTATCTGAAGTTAGAAACATACTGAAATCAACCCATCGGATGAAATACTTGTGTTTGCTGTCATTCAATCATCTCACTCGACGTTTGTGGAAAACGTTTGAGATTTGTGCGAATGAATAATGTTTTTGTTTAACATAACAAAAATAATAGGTTGCATATCTGAATATAACTAAAACGCTTGCTGAAAATCATATTGGTATACAGTCGTCGAAATGGGGAGACATTATTTTTTTGTATGACTGTACGTGTTACGCCGAAATACTTCGGTATATTTCACGTTTTTTGTTCATGCTTTAACGACATGTACAACGCGGTGGTAATGCGTAAAGCAGACGAGAGAAAGTGGTCGTAAATATAAAAATATTTTCTCTCTAAAGACTAATTAAATTCTTAAAATGACGCTGCATTTATAGTTTCCATGTTGAATATTTGTAATGCTAATAATGTGACAATAGAAAGCTATTACAAACTGTAGCCTGTGCCATGCAGAATTCGACATATTAAGTCTTGTAGAGTATAGCGTGCTTTTGTTAACTTATATCGATATGTGCATGCGTATTCTTTTTTTAATTAGGGACACTTTGGTGAACTGTGGTCTAAAGTGATACATTTCTATTGTTTGTCACTTGTATGTATACATATATATATTTTACCTACTATTTTTATATTTAATAAAAGAAAATTAGAAATTAAATATTCAGTATACGGCTGTTTTTTACTTTATTTATATTATTATCGATAATATCTTTTATGTATGCTTTTACACGACCGCAAAACCATACGAACACAACTAATACCTATAGACAAACAATAAATATTATTGCCAATAATTAGATTTGCTTTGTATATTCACTAATAGTTCTATTTTTGAGAATAGAAAAATAAGTTAATAATCTTTGATTACCTCTCCTTAAAACACAATTTATTAACTCCCACCTTCAATTTTGACTACAATCACCACGTTTTGCAACAAATATTAACACTAATAAAAGCATTTGGTCATTTGGTGGTTTTAATTTCTTAACCTTCAACAAGTGGCAATTGGTTCATAATCTGGTACACTGAAACACTTCAATATATCCTTAACCACAATATTTCACTAAAAACTGGACGCATGTTTCAACAGCCAAGCTATGACTCTAGTTTTACTGTTGGCTGTGGAAACGTGCGTCTAGTTTTTAGTGAAGTGTTGTGGTTAGAGAGATGTTAAAGTGTTTGCGTTTTACGAATAAACATTTGGATATTTTCGTTGATTCAGCTGATTCAAGGAAAATATAAAATATAATATTTTTATATGAAAGTTTCAATATAATAAGCAAATAGAGCTTCAACTTGTCCAGAGCAAGTTAACTTGTATTCATTTATTAACACTAAATAGTGAGTTTCAATTCGTCATTGAGCGGGTTAAGTTGTCATTCAGTGTATTTCTGTCACTAACTGCAAGTCTAGCATGCATATTGCATTTACGGGTTTTATTAAGAACGTGTTACAAAAGAAAACATAACTTTTTCAAACCAGGAGGAGTTCAAACACGAACATATATATTTTCTCTTAATGTACTTTGACGTGATATATTTCTTCTAAAAATTGTCTAAATTTATGATTAGCTGTTTTATCAAGAAGCATATTTGTACTTATTAATGCTTCACAAAACTATAAATGAAAATACTATTTCATTATTCTATAAAGAAATCCTTGATTTCTTTTGCTTCTCTCGCATCCTCTTCTGTGTTTCTCAGTCATGACCTACTGATCTGATTTGAGATCTTTTTACGGTTTACCTAAAAAAAGTAAATACCATTTTAACATAATATCCTAATTAATTACCTTATTTGGCTTTAGGAAAAGTAAAAGTTTTCAGGTGAAGTCTAATAAGTTAATGCCATTTTCGGTCTTTTCTTGAACAATAAGCAAATGAAAATACTATTTACATTTACAAATTATTAGGAAGTTAAAATAGAACGTTACTTATATCAATTATTAAGAAATTGCAAATTATGCAAGACGGATTGAAATACATTCACAGCACTAATTATCTCTCGATAAAACAATTGTTTCTACTAACATTATGCTGATATATAAGAGAAATCGCTAGCATGTAGTATGACCAATACACGATTGTTATTCATAAAGTCAACTTTGATTGAAAGTAGATACTATCACTTTTGTGAAACGTATGTACTTCAGGTCAACCTTAAAAGTTTGCTTTAACTTAAACAGCGCCAAAGTTAAAGGCGCTTTAAAGTGTCTGTTATGAAACCGCATATTAACTATGTAACCTCATTAATGTTTGTGAATTTTCAATAATACAATAGAAGCCACTTAAATGAAAAATGTTTGCCCTCTAAATTTAAATTAAAATGTGTCAGGAAAAAAAAATTGTTGAGAATAAAACATTATTTTATAGTTCTCTTCTGCGTTTAAAATTTTGTCAATGATTGGCAGATTCTATAGTTTTCATTAATAAGTTATAATAATTAACAGAAACCAATCAGTATAAATATACATTTTCCAGTAATAGAACAAATAATATCTTAGTAGTTTCTAAAGAGCTTTCTCCTATTACACGTTGAATATGCGATGCATATATGAAAAGTCACAGGTCTAATGCAGTTTTGCAATATCCAGTGGGCATTTTAATTAATATTAATATAATGGTTTCGTGTACCTCTGCCGTTAATAATCATGAATTATGTGCAGACGCGTTATAATGAACATGTTTAGTTGCTTCCTCGCTCTCCAATGTTGAGCTATGTGCTCTCGTTACATTCCCTACATAAATTATCACAAAAGGAATTCTGTGAGCTGTCAAAAATTAGAGTAGAAACAATCGAGAATAAACTGTTATCCGAACAAAAATTGTTAAAGAATACCTAAGAATTTTAAATAGTTCTAACTCTTAAAATTTGTTGATGTACACTTCATTTAAGGCCATAAAACTTGAAATGAATGGAAAGCCCGAGTTTCGAGATTTCCATTTATATTTTCTCGTCCATAAATTATGGAAACGTAGGCAAATCGTAGCTAATTACAAATTTATACTCTCATACGTCTTCATTAAGAATTCATTATTCAGTATAATCTGTTTGGAAATTATATCTTCGGTGAGGTAATTATTGAAATCGATTTGTAAAAATGTCTTCTTTGTTTTGAGCGAATCCGTTAAGTTTTCGAAATTTGCGGCTTTGAAAAATATCCCTGCGGTTTGCGCTCTATTTACTCTATAATTTACAAATATTGTGGCTTTTATCGAAGAATTTTACACTGTGATGAACGTTTAGAAATTTAAGTGCGATTTCTATATTGCCGACACACATTATATAATTTAGGTAATACTACGAATGAGGATCCAGTTTTCCCGTCTTAATGATTAAATTAAATATTCAAATTCACTTGTCAACGTTTATTCGTAGAGGGAATTTTTTCGGCATGTTATTAATAATAAGTACCGTTTTAGCGTCCATATGCCCTATTTTGTATACCTCAATTGCGTTATCCCACTTGTGAGACATCAAGTTATAGAATCTCTCATTTTCCTGATAGTTGTGTGTCCTTTATGCAATACTACCTTTTTATATTGTGGTGGAAAATCTCAGGCTCTTTAATTTTTATAAATGGGTTCTTTAATTTAAATTTTGTTCTTTTTGTTTTTAAATTAAAATAACCAAATGTAAGATTGTAAAAATAAATATATTAACAAATTAATAAATATACATCCTTTCTTGACAAAATTATTTTTTTTTTAGAGAGAACCTAAGGCAATCCGTGTGTAGCTAAATTTTAAATATTCTAATTAATATGCGAAACAAAGCGAGAGCAATAGATACAAATAATTTTGTGGATTTATTAAGATTCGATGGGTTTAATTTTTGTAATCGCAAAATTCCATAATGAGGAAGTACTAACGGTACTTTGCCTCCAACTATAACATCAACCATAATAAAAATAACGGCGTGCACCAAACAGCTACGAGAAAATATCTGGAATAGGTAAACTAGTAAAATTTAGAAAAATTCATTGATAATTAATAGACAATATTTCATACCTGTGGGATGAAATAAACCTGGGTAGGGATAAGAGGGGCGCGCGCGCATCATCTATACACATTACTATTAGAGACATAGACGTTAAGATGTTAAGACGTATGTATAGTTATGTTAGGTATTACTTGTTCTAGGTTTATATCCGTTTTATAGAAGTGTATGTGTTTCGATTCTACTCCACATATCATTACAATATTTTAAACCTTTGATCTTGACAAATCACATTTAGCCACGTAAGAAGTCTAGAATAAAAGTCAAAATTCAACCCACCTGCATTAACCACAAAATAGAAAAAAGAAGAATCGAAAAAAAATACTAAAGGAACATCACAACACATCCTACACGACACGGGACCGATCGTGGAAGTTTTATATATATATATATACATCAATCTTTCAACTTCTACCGTATCTTTAAACTTTTTAATAACATTATAAACTATTTCCTACTTTCTTTTCATGATTTAACAATAGTGACCATTTTAAGGATTTTTTTTTGTAAAACGTAAGCCAGTCAATTACATATACGAAGTTTGACCAAAAAAACTTTATTATTAATCCTACAGATTATTCGTCCTTGTCCCCTTCAAACTACGCAGCTTTCTCCTCTATTCACACACTTGACCCAACTGTGTTCGCATTTCGCAAAGCACTCTTGGAAAGCTTCCTTTGAGAGGTCTATCAGTGTATATTATCATTTTATCAAAATTACTTTGATCGTAATAGAGAACAATTTATAGTCCATTTACCTTTATTTCTTTAATCTCTTTATTAATCAATCCTACAGCTTTCTTTACTTTTCCGTGTCTGGATAAGATCAGAGTCTTTCGGCCCAGCAGCGCGCCACGTCCAGCACTTCAGGGCTGCTCCGGCATAAATCGTCGATGGTGCAGTGATTGGGGCTGCTGACGCACTCTAGGAGATGTTCTGTGATCTGTATCACTCCACAGTCGCACATGTCGTCCTTTAGTTGCGCAAGGCCCCATCTAGTCAGGTTGACTTTATCGCGGCGATACCCATCCAGAAATCGGCGCCTAGATTTCAGCCCCCGGGGTCTATGCTGAAGGTCAAAGAGGGGGTGGTGATTGTTGGTTGACGTTTCCGAAACTCTCATTGAATTCATGGGCCTCTCCGCGTGAACTAGGGCTGCTAAAGCCTGCCGCTCTGTAAAGATCCTCCCAGCAAGCGCCGATCTTGACCACACAGGGCACACGCCTGTGGAGAAGCACAGTGCCAAAGCCGTGGTCCTGAGGACCTCGAGTTTAGAACTCCACTTGCTCTTTGTGAATTTTCTCGCAATATTCTTCCTTGCGACCACCTTCTGTCATATTTTCTCGCAATGATGCTTGTAGGACAAGAATCTGTCGAGTGTGTCGACGAGGAATACCGATTTATCTATGCTACAGCAAATTATTTAAGATGCCTTCCTAATAACAGTGGAAAGGTGAACGATAAAATGTCGAACCATCTCCAATTGAGTAGCTTCATACTACTGGTAGCTCAGTTAATAGTTAGAGTCCGCAAGTTCCTGAAACGCTACCAATAAATAATTAATCTTAGTGGTGTAGAGATTACTGTGATACCTGTAAATTATACGACCACACAGTTCTTGCAACTGTTGTCATCCGAAACACTTTGATTTTGTCTCCTTCTAGTTTTAATGTCACTAGTTTCGAAATACAATTATAATTCGCCAACCTACATACTTGTGAGATACATATATGCTTACTTGAATATTTATCACGTTACCACTGAAAACAACAGTTCTTCTCCAGAACTCTAACTACTTGACTGCACTGCACCGATAAGGTCTAGGTTGTAGGTTGTGATTGTTTTTGGCACATACACAATGAAATTTTGTTCTATATAAATACTTGTTCTTTGTATCCTCGGCAACTTATGCATTAAAGTTAATATTAAAGTAGAAAGAAAGGCAAATGAAAAGAAAAAAAAACACTAAAAAAATTCTTACAAAGCGAACATTCACAATGCCAACACTAGTGATCAAACCATCCTACTTTCTTAGTTCTAGTCGGGTTGTGAAAAGCCTGCCCCTTTACAACAGTTTATTTTAATTTTCTTTTGTAGGGTTGTAGTTAGGGTTATCGCTTGCCATATTTAAGCATTGATATATGTATATTAGTACTACATGTATTAAGGGAAAAGTAAATTTTTTAACGTGCCTAGAAGATTTCTAATGCTGGAGGGCAATGCTTAACTTCTTGCAATGCTCAGCTAACTGTAAGGAACTATAGAAATTTCATCTGTATGTATATGTGTATGCTTCCTTTGTTTATCAAAAGTGATATTGACGAAATAATATTTCTACTAGCTCATTTCGTTCGGAAATGCAATTCCAGGTAATTCTTTATTTATCTTTTATCGTTGATAAGTATTTATAGAGGGAATTATAAAATTATATGGAACTAGAGCAATTTTGTTAGCTCCAGGCACTCACGTAAAATTCCTAAACCATAAGCACGATGTTTTAAACTTGTCGTTTAGATAGGATCCAAAAAGGGGAAAATTATGTATTCAAAAAGTATTTATGACGTAGCTATGGCAACTCGGAAGATATAAAGTGCGTAAATGAAATTAAACAGACTTATCCAAAAACTGTTTCAATGTTTTTGGACAAATAATGAATTTATCCCATACTTTACGAACATGTCGCAGACTGGTTCAGTTTTTCAAGAAGAAACACAATTTTGAAGGAAAAGTATAACTGATATAAATTTCTATTCTGACTTGACTGCTTATTAGTAAAACAAAGTCTTACAACCATTTTACAACAATAAAATTCATGATTACAGGATTGAGGTATTTAGTATGAAACTCCTTCTTAACTAAAATTGCTCTAACATTAAGTTTTAGTGGACTATCGTAAAACAAGCAGGCGTCGCATCGATCCATCTTCTTTGAAAAAGTCGACGTTGTTCTCTACGAAAATTGCGTTTTATATTCGTACTCCATCGTAAATAATGTTGTAATGTAACGTAAATAATACGTTCTTTGCATATTTTCGTAATTACGTATAGTAATGGCGTGCTCAGGAAGTATAAAATTAAAAAATAATCGTGCCAGGAAATAAATGGCGCAGATCCACTGAATGTTACAAGTTCCACGTATAAAACCGCGATAGAATCAAATGGTTTGTAAAGTCACATGCGTCGGCGATATTCCCAGAATTTGTGCGAGAACGAAATACTAATGCGGATCCATGTAGAAAGCAATAAATAGAAATGAAACACAAAAGAACGCACTACGAGTAATTCCAGTGGAACTTGAATTTCTGCGAAATTGCTCGTGTCACAATGGCAAGTACTGCTGCGGTTGTTGTTCTCTTTGACTAGCAACATATAAAAGCAACTCTATGAGCAAAATATCCATTAGTAGCGAGATATACAAATCAGCGAGTGGAATAAATGTAGTCATAGGTGACTGTAGCAAAAAGTCACGAAATAGAAATAAAATCTTAACGCTATATTTTAACTAATACCTAATTTCGTTAGTGCTTATTTTATGCTATCAATATTAAAAATAATGAACGTAATTACTTACCATTTTAGTTTGATTATGTTGTTGATGTAAAAATTCACTGTAGTATTTTTTCATTAGCATGCCCTCCAGAGCTGATTTAGACATACTTCCACGGCGAGGTGAAAATATGTTGGTGTATTTGAAAAAGGAGCGTTCTACGTTTAATGATGTGGTCTTCACGAATTTGAAAAGGTCGTTCACATCATAGTCACACTCTTGGTTTTTAATTAAACTCTCACTAGAGTTTGAAAAACTCTAACTGATTCTTATTTATAACTGTACACAATTTATCGGTTATTAATCTTCCCAAACTATGTGGTAAATTTCCTAACGGAGCTGTTAAGTACTACTAGTATATCTAGTGGTTCATGTAATGGCAATTTGGTGTTCTCTAATATGTAAATAGCATCTAAAAGAATTGAATAATTCTTGGGAAATTTGTTCTATTTAAGTATAGATTTCGGTATCTGAAACCAGCCGCTGGCTTACTGAAATTGCTTGCGGATTTAAATTCAAGATACAAGGTTTAATAATGTGTAACAATTTCTCATAATCTAAAACAGCTTTAAGCCACGTTCTCAATACCGGCTTTGGTGGCTGAGGAATATCTACACAAGCCTGTTTAGACTCACGAATGCGTTTTGAAGACTTAATGAAAACCTTTTTGGTAGAAACTATAAATTAATCGCCCTTTGGATAAATGTTGCCAGTAAATTCAGCTGACATTCAGATAACATGCATGGAGCAAACTGGCTACATGAAGCAATGGACCGTGTACATAAGTGTGACGTCAGTAAGTATTGTGGGTACGCTGAAAAGTTTCCAAACAAAACAAAGACAATTCACAGGTATATTGTACATCCACACAGTCCTTGCAATCGTCATTTAAAACAAAGACACGTGATAAAACTAACCTATTCCTGTCAATTCCTCGTGTTTACGTTGTTTACTGTGGTGTTTTGCAACCGTAAGGAGCATTATTTTGTTCGTTAAGTAGAATTATGAAATTCATTACAATTATTATTGGAATATCTACTCATTTGCTTAACTTTAAAACATATCCAGGATGGATCACAGTAAATATATCTAAAGAATTGCGCTAATGAAATGAAGCTTCAGTTAAACTTACATAATTGAGATCTGGCTGTACAGAAGACTTTGTGTTACCTGTTGTTGGAGCATATACATTTCGTATAAATGTAGTAACATACATTAGCCACCCGTATTCTATTTCATCTTATAAAGCGCTGAAGATTGTGGTGTATTAAAAAATGTGACGCTTGGTAACCTAATATTAGTTAATAAAGGATTTTAATTGAAGGCTTACCTTCCTTTTTTAGGTACATCATTACACAGCTATGGTATAATAATATTTCAAATTTTAGGAGTTCTAATCTATATGTAATTTCCTTTAATTTCAGAGGTTTTCACTTTAAAATATTTTTATAAATAGAAATAAAAAAACTTCTTTTAAACATTTTGTTTTATTATTTAAAACATGTCAACAAGCTATAATTAAGTTCAGTTACATTTACAAAAAATAATTTACATGTACGTATTCATGTTAAATAATGTAGTTTTGATATTACAAAAATGAGTATGTATTCATACACAAGATGTAAAGTTCTATTGTTATCTGTCAAATGAGCATACAAATGTGGATAATTACTACTGATTTAAAGAAGAAGATAAGCAGTTGACAAAATAAAACAATTGAAATAAACAGGATACAAACAAATCTCACACATGTATAAAAATACGTTTTTAATTGAAGATCCTTTAGTAAGTAACAATAAATCACCAAGCACCATATTTTCTAATTCACCACAAACTTCAACACTCTCTTTATTTAATGCTAAAATAGAGCACCAGTAGCTCGTATATGCTACTACACCATTTAGAGTTATACCAACAATCTCTTAGCAGTATTCATATATTTATACGAAATGTATGTTAATTTTTGCCAATCAAGTAAAGCAGTCTTTTCAGATTTCATCTTAGTATAGTCTAGTACAATATGACAACTTGTAAATGTACGAAAGGTATAAGTTATATTCTTCCCAGAGATTGGTATGTATTTCATCAACCGATAACACAAAATCTCATGTTGAACCAGATCTCCACGATGCAAATTCAACTGAAGCTTCATTTCATTAGTGTAATTAACAGTTGATCTTCTTTAGGTATATTTGCTACAATCCATCCCAGATAATATTTTAAAATTAAGTAAATGATTCTAATAATAATTGTAATGAATTTCATAATTTTACTTAACGAACACCACAATGCTGCTTACGATCGCAAAACAGTACAGTAAATAACGTAGATATGAGGAATTCACAGGAACAGGTTAGTTTTATCACGTGTCTTTGATTTGTTTGGAAACTTTTCAGTGTAGCCACAATACTTCACTTACACGGTCCATTAAGGATAAGATTGTTTTAGTAACCTTCCAGCTTTAACCATGTTCGAGCCTTCATTTGTAACCAGTATTGCAAGTTCGGTTACCGATACATTGAAAAAATACATTGAAATTCACAATATGGTACATCACGTTGCGAATTTAATTGGTGTGTCTGCTTTTAACATGTCTTTTACATACAAAAATACTGTGCGGTAAAATGTTGATATTGCAAACAATATATTTAATAGTAGTGCTAGTGTACTCTAATGTCGTAAATCGATTAAGAAATCTAATAACACTCATCGAACATAACAAAGAATGAATTGTGGTTGATAATTTTTTAAATGACAACTTCTAGTTTTTTATTTTGATAGATAATTTGATTGGTACTACCAAAATTGTAGTACTTCACGTGACAAAATGTTCGAATAAAGTCGTTATTTAAGAAATGAAATAATTGTTTCCTTTAAAACAAATGTTCGATACCTCATGCACACGTCTGATGGCAATAAACAAATCTATGAACACATTAATTTTGTACATTACGAATGACGTCAGGAATAATTGTACTCATTTCATACGTTTTTCTATTGTTCAAGTTTTTTAGATTTTGTGGTCTATCAACGTAGATTTTTAACTTTAAGTATTCCCATAAAAATCGAAGAGCGTAAGATCAAGAGATCTGGTTGCCACTCATTTGGTCCTATTAACATGTCTTTTACACAGATAAATACTGTGCGGTACAATATTGATATTGCAAATAGTATATGTGCAATATCAACAACAATAGTGGCAATGATTTTAATGGATGTTTGTGCAATATCAAAAACAATAGTGGCAATGATTTTTATGGATGTTGGGTTCGAGTCCCCTCCCAGACCGATACTTTTTCGGAATTTAATTACGTTGGGTAATTGCAAGAAAATTGTAATTTTATCATTACTAATGCTAACCGAGGTTTAATATTGATATTCATGTCTATATTGGTATTAATATGGGTATTAGTTAAATAGTGGCAATAATAGTGCCAGTGTGCTCTAATGTCGGAAATCGGTTAAGAAATTTAATAACACTCGGACATAATAAGAACACCGTCGACTCGCCATCATCAATCAATTCCGGCATTTATACACATACCAACCATACGCGTATGAATCACGACTTCGGGTATGCCCGACTGCTTTCGAAATATATTAATGCTACCAATGAATACGCTCTTGTTTATGTAGGCTCAGTTATAAACTCAATTAAGAATGTGTTCCATACAATTTTTTTACGAAGGATTTATAACGTAATATCAATAGATAGAATATTGGGCAGTATTAATCGAATAATGCGTAACAACTCAGTGTACCAGGAAATATACCGTCGCCGCCAATGAGTGCGCACTCGTTTCTGTAGGCTTACTGGTAATTAAAAAAAAGTTAAGTAATTAAAAGGATCACTAAAAGAGCATTGAAGTATTATTCTAACACCATATGTTGAAGATTTACAATTTTTTGAGCGAGCTTGCGCAGACATTTTTCCCAAGATCTTATTATGTGATAAACCTGTAAAAATTATGTCTTTTGCTTCTGCTTATGTTTGAATTTAAAATTCACCGATCGCCTCGATAGAAACCCACTCAATCCTGCATTATTATTATTATACTATAACTTTATATTCAACCATGAACAATACAAAATAAAATTGCTTTTTACTTTTACTTGAAGTTACTTTACATAATTTCCGCTAATTTTCACACATTTCCAACTTTAGTTTGAATTCTTAACATTTCTAAATTCTACGACAGGACATGATCATAGTTTTCATTTTAAAAAGAAACAATATTTTAAAAGATACTGGTATCTTGATACACCTCACGCCATACGAATTAATCCATTAAAAGGATTAAATAGAATTTTCCGCCAACAAAATATGAACATGTCGAGTGTGCGACGTGCGTACATAAACGTGCAGCGTTCTCTCTGGATTTATTACGTTTCTGGTGTCTTTTGTAACTTTACTTGGTGTAATTTTCGCTAGTTAAGTAATTGTAAAGTTTTTGATGACAAAGATGTTTGTAAAACTCGTTTTAACTATTGTATTTCAGACAGATAATTGCTGGGAATCGGATAAATTATATAATATCTTACGGTTATGTCACTTTTTCTTGTCTGCTAAGTGCAAAATATTATGTACATTACGTAACACAAATAAAGTTAGTGATTTCTGAAACAATCAGTTTCATATTTGCCAAAATTATGTATATAAATATATATTAAATAATGTTAGACACACCAGTCTTGTCTAACGCCTTTGTTTGTTGGTATGGTTAACCTTCCGCCTATATCTACCATGATTTTGGTGTCTGTGTATAAAACCTGTAGAGCTCTTATTAAATGATGAATATTTCTGTTCTTTCATAGTATCCCATAATTTACATCTGCTTATATTATCGAATGTCTTCTTGTGGTCTATGAACCCTATGTGTGTTTCTCTGTTGTATTTCCTGTGCTTTTCTATAATTTGTTGTAGACTGAATATGCCATCTGTGCTGATCTGCCTTTTCTAAAGCCCATTTGTTTCTCTTCTGCTATTATTTTCAACCTGTTGTTCAATATTCTGACGTACATTTATAAGCTGAATACTCGGTAATTTTGAGGGTTATTCTTATCGCCTTTTTTGAACAACGAGACTACTTTCGCTCTTTCCCAATCATCAGAGATAATACTATTTTCCCAACATTTATTAAATACATGCAGGAGTCTTAGGTGTAGTAAGTAGGTAGTCCTCCGTATTTCCAAAGCTCGGTGTCCTTCTGTCAGTTCTGTTAGATCTATATCACCCAAATCTTTTACGTCTACTTCTTCCACTGTTGTTTCGTCATTATTTTCCATGTACCAGAGCTGTTAATAATGTTTTACCCAGTTCTCCTCGTTTAACTGTGTACATATGTGAGTAATGACATTATTCGTAATGAGTCAAAATTGTAAAATTACTCGTCATTGAAACTAATTTACCGAAATGAAAAGGTAGATCTAAAAGTAAAGAGTATCTACGAAATTAATGTAAGACGTTCTAGTATTTGCATACACAAATATCGGTACTCAACTAATCTTTATACTATTCAGTATTCTATATGTACTGCCATTTAGTGCGAAGGTGTATAAAACGAATTCAACTGCCATTTGGAAATAACAAATCTGGCCGTTTAAATACGCTCAAGACCGATCTGATTACGTACATAGCGAGGGGTGTTCATTAAAATAGAGTACCTATTCAGACATCTAATCTTGTCAATTCTCCAATTTCAATTTGCGATACTTCTGCGTGTTTGAAAGCAGAGAGCATTACGAATGAATAATACGTCTGTATGCACTTAAGTATGTAGTTCTGAACAAGTCGCGCGAATAACTATAATAGAAACGTAATTATTCGAAAAATACTAGTGGGAATAAGAAGATTGAAATAAGAAGAGGAAACGGAGGAGAGAACGTATCGGAATGGATTGCCGCTAGCGG
Organism: Trypoxylus dichotomus; assembly: GCA_023509865.1. NCBI lineage: Eukaryota > Metazoa > Arthropoda > Insecta > Coleoptera > Scarabaeidae > Trypoxylus > Trypoxylus dichotomus. The sequence continues at coordinate 72,374,807 of CM042074.1, read as the reverse complement.
TAAGCGAAAATAGACTTGTAACGGCAGCGAGTATGCAGATAGTAGCGTCCTAGCAGACGGTTATTGGGCAAATTGTCAATTCCATTCCTTAGCGTATTTTTCAGGATTTACTGAACCGAGAAACTAACCCTATTGTCGAAATTTGATATATCGGGAATTGAACAAACTGGCTGGAGCATTTCACCGCAACAGAATCCGGAGAAATCCGGGGATACAACTGGCACGGACGTGGATGCCAACGCCATCTCCGGTATACCGGCTTTTTTTATCTATATTCAAATTTCCCTTAATTTATTGCCTAAAGCGCTTATTGTTTGGTCCCGTGGTTTTCGTTTTCCAACTCTCATCATCCCTTTTTTCGGCCTGGTTGCAACTTTTTCGTGGATACGTTCAGATACAGGAAGACTCACTGCGTATGAGTTACAGACCTTTAAGCTTTGCACAATCAATCTATGCATGATATATTTTGGGAGTTATTGGCCGGCTTGCGTTACGTCGGACGTTCAGTCGAAAACTTCCCATTCTAAATTTCTGAAAATCTGGAAATTTATGAAGAATTCCTGACCATTTTAATCGTTTTTTGCAACAACACATGTTGGTGTTTAATTTTGTGAAATTGATTGATTCGTATCCGAGTTTTTTATTTTCATCTTAGGCATAAATATCTATTACTCAAACACACTTTAACTACTTAAAATGTTTCATTTTTGTTTTCAAAGTTATTTAAGGATTCAAATATTTTTTTTTGCAGAAAAAATAAATCCCACATTTCTCCAAAATGTTATGCGTTGTTTGCTGAACGATAGCGTAACGTATAGCCGTTGTTCAAAACCGAGGCATACATTTTCAGAAACATCTCTCTGAATTCTACAACAGGTTGCAGTAATCCTCTGACAAAGCTTTTCTAAATTTTAGGGTTGAGGGATAAATACAACAGACTTTGAATTAGCCCATAAGAAAGTCTAATGGCCTCAAATCTATATGTCCTCTTCGTCTAACCACTACCGTACTGGAAGAACATAGTGAACAGAAGCTCCATCTTGTTGAAAATATAATCTATCCTCATCAAGTATCCAGTTCCATCTCTATCCAGTTGATTTTCGAGAACATCGGTAATTAGCGGATTTATAGTATTTTCCAATAAATGCAAAATCAAAGCACTTGGTCCCCCAAGATGCATGTCCGTACACCAATTTTTACAGAATACCGAATGTGTTCTTCTACATACAGAAGAGAGCTTTCGTTACTCCAATATCTACAGTTAGGCTTATTCACAAATCAAAATAAAAGGTACATTCATTACTAAAGCAGATATTTCTTACAAATGCATTATTATTATTATTACTATTATCAATCGTAGTGGTCACAAAACTCTACTCTTCTGTCAAAATCGTGTTCAGTTAGCTCTTGGCATATTTGCAATTTATGAGCATGGAATTTATGAAGTGCTGTAATTTTATGAACGCAGCCCAAGGAAATTTATACCGAAATAGCCTAACACCGCCACTTCAGCGGCTTCACTCAAAACACTCGGTTGTTTATGTTTTAGATTTGCAACAGATCCAGAGTTAATCTGTTAATAATATTTAGGACATACCTATGAGATGTGATTTCATCCAGATGGCTTTCGTTACATGTTGAGGCAGTTCTTCAAGCACATAGATATTCGGCTCCATAAATTAATACAGTTTCAACACTTTCTTGCAAACCGTAAACCATTATTGTTATTTTATTTCAATAATTTTGGGTTGATAATAGTAAATAACAATTTATACTAAAACGACATACATTGTATATCCGCCTTTTATACTTCGTTTATACCATTACCTTATCAAAATGGGCACATAATCACAAACATTCTGCATTAAACATAACTTAGCCATAAGGTTATTTATTCTGCTTGTTTTCTTGAGAAATTTATAAGTTTTTAATATCGGTTTTTCGTTCCGATGCTGCTAAAATAGATTGACCAGCTAGAAATACGAAACAAACCAAAAGATTTTATCAAAAATCGCGAAAACAAATCGATCAGCTTCAAAAAATTAGGCGCCAAAATATACTGTTTCAAAAGACCACTAAAATGATGTATTACTCGATACTCCTTTCCATTTAAGATTTTCAAGAGAGTTGCTCTCGGGGGTAGGAGGTTAAAGTAGGTGTGTTAACTTTTGCATAAAAAGTTGTCCCCCTCGATAATACTTCTTGCGAGTTTTAGGAATTTTTTTATAAATTTTCAGGTATCCAGAAATTTAGGGTGGAAAATTTTCAAATGAACACACTTACATATTTAACAAGTTCATATAAGTAATAAGTAAATGAATTTTTGAAAATTGAAAATTATTAATTAAAATTATTTATAGTTAAATGATTTAGAACAATAATTTTGACGTATCTCACGGTCTAGAGCAAACGTAAAATGGCGTACTGATCCAGCTATCCCTACGGTTTCGGATAGATAAACTGCTGCATAACTATATAGGTATATGCCATTTTTTTCTTTTCAGGTAATATTAACTGAATATCAAAGAAAGTTCGTTACAGGCTCTTGATGTAGCGATGGCTTGATAAACGCAGTTTTAGCTATAGAAATAAAGTTATGGCGGTAACTGGAGCTGCAAAATATCTTCCAAAACACCTTGAAGAGTCAGCTAAAAATGAAAATGCTGGCAAAGGGATCGTTTGGGCCTAATTACTTCTGGAAGATGAGGAAAAATATTGAATTATATCACCAAATTGCAAGGCCGTAATTTTCCCTAACTAAAGATGCTGACAAATCAATAGCATTTAAGTTAGTAAATTTAAGCAACTTAAAATTGAACATAAATTTAATTCTAAGATCCAGTTGGAAAATTACGATTGGCTACTGTCTCTTTAAGGCGAAATCCTACATTATCAATCAGAAAATCTCGAAGGAGAAGGCTTCTAGTATGAATGTACTTGTTACTTGAAAATATTTTGAGTACTTTGAATCTTTGTTTGACGATGGACTGGTTAATAACAAAGCAATGTTTATAGTTTGTTATTTTAATGGCGAAAAAAAACTACGTTCCATCTTATTATAATTTCAAAGGTAAAAATAAAAAAAACGAAATTTAATAGTGATGGCAGCCTGCGCGAATTCAAATGTTTTTCATGGCTTGCGAACTATTGTAATGTGCATATTTTTCTTAACTGATCTTAACGTTATTGCTTGAGTTCTGGTAATTTATTCTTTTTTGTTCGAAGTGTATAATCTGTATAACTCTTTTTCTTCATTCAAGTCCTTTTTTTGGTCGAACGCTTCTGTTACGCGTCCTTTTTTACATTCAGCTCTTGTGGAGGCAAGTCACATTTATGATATTACAATCTGCAATTAACCCAATTTACTTAATAACTTCTGCTCAATGCTTCTGGGCATGCTCAACAAATGTAAATCATTTCTATGTTATTACGATTCCGACAAGCTGCTAAAGAGTTAATTTCGTTCCTGTTAACCAGAAATTGTTCCGAAATTTATACACTGCATTTTCGGTACTGGAGGAGACATTTCGCGTAATTTACGATTGCGCTTATGCCGCTCTAAACGCTAAAAGCTGCTGTGCGGTCGAACGTGGGGTGGCTCGTAGGTTTGCGCACCACCTTTAGGCTTTTATAGCAACGCACAACGGCATTTAAATGCAAAAATCGTCTCATTCCATTTCCCGCCGTTTTTATATTCCGAGGACGTATGGCCGTCGACCCGACGATCTCAACCCCATCTACCGTCAGGACCATAAACAATAAATAATAATTGAAGAAACGGGGAAATCCTTCTTTTAAAATGGGGTCGTATTTCGACCGTTCTCTTTATACATTCAGGCCGTTATGATGAGTTTTAAATTATAAAAGCGAAGAATATATTATCTCAAGTAATAAGTGTTGAACATAAAACCTTGCGCTGGAAATATATAGTCTTAGTCGTAAAGAATTTCATGTACTACAATGTGAAATCCTCGGCAATGGTTTAGGATTGTTAAGGAATATGAAAGGTCTTTTAATAATCGAAATAAATAAAATTTTAATAACAGAAATATCTATATAGAAAAGACAGAACAATATCCAACTGTTCAAACCCACCCTTTCGAATTGGAATTATTTAAGTGAACACGATTGAACTTATTTGCACATCCACAATCAAAATTATCCGACTTTACCTCTTATGTTAGGTATAGCAATTTAAAAGCGAAAGTGGAATACGCTATTAAAAAAACTTAACAGCAGTTAAGAATATTTTGACATATTGAAGCATGATGGACAAAAATTACGAAGGAGCAATAGATCATCGAAGAGCCCATTAAAACTATTTCATCTATTATGAAGTGTGTGTATACAAAGAAAAGGAATTCTGTAAATTTATACAATGAATAAATAGCAAGAAAACTACCATTCACCCACAAATGTGAAGGTTTATATACGCATATGAAAAAAATACCGTTAAAATGACAATAACGTACTTCGCATTAATAAGTTATGACAATATGGATGCATTTATACTTACTGCCGCTTTGTAATGATGAATGCGAATGTAATCATAATCTGATCGAAATAGCGCTGGCAATAATTTATACCCATCAAACGCAGAATTAAATAACAGTTTCATAAGCACAAAAAGTAAAATTTATTTGTCTGGCTACTTCAACAACATTTTACTTATAATAATAACTTAACTTTATTAACTTTAAGATGTTTACACTGGTTTACACGATTCAATACACTGTATTATGCCATAAACTTTATAAATATCCTTAGACTATTAAATTAATTTTAATATTAAACCACCGTTCGTATTAGTAGTTATAAAATTACAATTTCCCTGCATTTAACCAACGTATTTAAAGTCCGCAAAAAATATCAGCCAAGGATCTAACGTCAAGTATATCTATTGCAGTTTAAGATAATTGTTATTGGCCTATTCTGTAATTTGTGCAATCTGTACGTATTTGCGACATCGGCCGAAAATGGGAAAATAATTAAAAAGTGGAGTAATGGTTGTCTTGTAAACACTAATTGTAGTCTAAAGACTTAAAAAGATCGTCAGTTTATTACCAATTATCATATGAAGATATTTGATTTTGTTTAAATATTGGATGAGTTCACTATCAATTACCACATTTTCAATAATATCGTTTTACACATTACTACAAACCGTTGCTCAACCTCACTCCATTTTTCTTAGTTTCAAGTTTGCTGTTTAGTTTTCTAATTGTTAAATCACCATTGTCTGCTGGAGTTACCAACGTATCATCCATAAAGAAATTATTCTCCCGTCCCTGGTGGCACCTACCCACGTCATTCCTTTATATGATAAATAAAAGTGGTTCCAAAACAGATCACTGTGGCAGTCCCAAGGGAATTTTCTTAATTTCTGACACGTCAACGTAACTTGTTTTTTTCTCGCTTGATAGGTACTTTTTAATTATTGGTATTTATTCCTTCCAGTTGGCCAGTGCCAAATTTAAAACTGTTGTGCTCAAATTACTCCTACTGAAACTTAAATACTAACACGTTATTATTTTCTAGAAAGAATTCTAATTGTTCCTTAGCAGCACGTTCTACGATCTTTTCCGAGGTTGGTAAGATATTGAACACAAGAAATCGATATTGCCTCAGTCGTTTTCCAAATATTCGAAAATATTCCTGTTTGAAATGAGTCATTTATTATTCGTAAAAGCGGTCCAATAGCCGTAAATGAAACACCAATAGTCACTGCACCGATACTATCAGTTGTTGACTTTTTTCAGCGGGTCTATAATTTTCTGTAGTTACGCCATAGTAAAAGGTTTTGTTGCAAAATGAGTCTGTGTCACTATTTACATTTTTATCTATATTTAAGTCATTTCCAATTATTTCAATGCTATCATGTCTTTCTCGAATATTGACAAAATACTTATAAACATTTTCAGCAATTTGCTTTGTTTTGAATTTCTGAAGGAAAATCAATATACACAGGCTTTTCGCTGCCTTGCGAGATCATTGTTTTAAGTTTCTTCCGCGTTCTTTTTAATTTGCTTATTGTTTCATTGATCTGCTTCTCGTAATAAGTATTCTTATTTAACTTTTCTTGTTTATTGTACATGATTCTCAAAATTTGTATAATTCCTCCAATCCTTACTGGTATTCCTACTTTCCACTCCTTTGTATGACACGTTTCTTTGTTTTGGTATAAATTTCAATTCCATAGTTTACCTTGACCGAACAATATTGTGTCGTACTTGTCTATGTTATAATAAAACGAATTTATTTCGTTTACTAATAACTAGAGAGCGGATTATATGCAAAGTGCATATATTTTATTTTATTTATTTATTATATTTTACGTTTATTTGTAGATGTATTACACTGATTAAAGTTAATTAGCGTTAAATAACTTTAATCAGTATAATACATCTCCATATAGACGTAAAATATAATAAATAAATAAAATAAAATATATGAATTTTGCATATAATCCGGTCTCTACTAATAATGATGTTCGATCTTCAAGTTGAAATAGTCGATCCGTGTTCAGTTGGTTTGCATCATCATGTTTCGGAAATTATCCCTGTAAGCACTTTTGCCTAATACTTCTTTGTACTCACAATCAGTCGCACTTATCGTACGATATCGTAACCTTTCTGAATGTTTATCATCTCGCCATCTACGCCGAAGACACCATCATTAATGTTAGTAGTAGTATGGAAAATATCCAAGATAATATCTCTAACATTGTTAGGGGATTGGAATACATAGTTTAACAATGAATAAATTATTTTTAAACAAGATTAAGGCAAGATGCGTAACACTTACATCAAGTGCATCGAAAACTTTGTCGAGTCTTCGCCTTATAATTTGAAATAGGACAATAAACCAGATAACGTCGATCAAGAGTCTAGGAATAAACTTTTCACAAGATCTGAAATGGAATACACACATCGATGGAATTAATTCATCGATATCTAAACCCATCTTCAAACTAAGACATTTAAGATCCATAAGCAACTGCAACGTTATGAGACTGATATACATTTCAGACATTGAATCGCGTTTAAGCGTTACGTCATAATTGTATGTAGTTCTGAACAGAAAATACTTTCGTGCCAAAAAGGAGCTATCCATGTAATGGCGGGGATTTCGCAATAAACGTCGTGTCAAGTAATTTAAGTTGTTAGTTAATAAGTTATAGCAATCTATATATGTAGAGGCCGCACTATATGTTTATAAAAGTAAGCATAACCTTAGAACTCAAAACAACTCGGATCATCAGTATAACATACGAAATCCATCTCTGTAATCAGAGGCTTACATTAACTAGAAATTGTTTAATATGGATGATTATTAGAATATATAATTTTTGAAAAAATATTACTCTTTTAAAAAAATCGTTAGAAGCCCATCTTTTAAGTAGACTTGCTATAACATGCAAGGATTTCTGAATAATATGAATGTGTATATTACCTAGATTTAAATTATTTAATGGTACAGGAGATTCTAAATGAGGATTGAATAAATGAAAGAATAGAAATATTTGCGTATTAATTGGCACATATAATTTTGTCTTACATGATCTAGTTTCTATCTTTCAAAATTCACCAGTTCTATTAAAATTATTGAAAGACGAAGAAACTGATTCAATAATTTCTACCACAAAATATTATTACTTATAATTTTCTAAATCATTACCAGAACTCCGGAAAACTCTACATATAAATTTGATATTCCCAGCAGGATATCTCTTACAATCTATTACTTAACAAATAATTTAAACACAAGTTTTGCATGTATGTACACAATTATAACGACAATATAATTCAAAAATTAAAGATTAAGCTTCTTTAGTCTAATTATGAGAGATTGTTGACAATGCCAAAACATTTACGTAAACAGCGTCGCGGTCAAATATTTTGAAAATTGTATCTTAAAAAATTGTTGTTTGTACATTGATAAAAATGTTTGATTCTGCATCTCTGTATAGTATTTACAATTGCTTATATGGCAGATATCTTTCTTAAACTAAAACCACCGATGATAGCAAGGACTACACACTATACAAATTTAAAATTTTCGGAAAATAGTTTCGGGATGATTTTCGTTATCATTCGTACAGCAGGATACAATCAATATGCCTATAGCTTTTGTGTCAGTTTTACTGAAGTTAATTTTTAAAAAGTACAAAAGCAATATTTTTGTCTTGTAAAAAATGATTTATGTAAAACATATGTATGAATGTTGCATACGAAATCATTAATGAAATAAAGAGTTAGCTTATATAAATTCGATTTTTTATAGGGTACCTAAAAACATGTGCTATTTTTAATGAAAAGTAACACGTGGTATTAATGACACGGAATATAGGTATAATTAATTGCACAACGCGAGGGAGTTTTAGACGCAACGTTATACAAAAGATATTTTTCATTTGTACAAATAAATACAATATATGGATAGGAGTTGTTCAACTGAGCAGCAAATAATGTATACATTATGACTCGAAACGAAGTAGCTTTTGTTTCTTTACAATGCTCTTTGTCTTTAATTCAATACGCGCAATAACAATCCGCGGTATTTATCAGAATACTCTTGATTAAAATACTAGAAATCGATACAAAAGGAAAACCCTCCAAGAGAAAATTTCTTTCTTCACGTGTACGCTACCCGATATTCGATCTGAGCCTTCCTCTGCATCTGCCTCATGGTGTTCAGTCTCCAGGTGATTCAGTATCCCAGATTCAATAGATAGGATTGAACCGAAAAGGTTTCCTTAACGATTACTCGTTACCAGTCTCAGTTGAAAACCTTTCTCCTGAAGCATCTAGTCTTACTTTTAACATTTAACTATTATTAAATTATACTATAAGATATATCATAACAGTGGACCGATTTCCAAGTACATACATCGTTATTAATAGTCAACTACAAACCAATTTCTTTTAGATCGTTGATTTCGTCTCTCTCAATTTCTTCAATTAACGGTAATTTCCACATTCTAACACTATAGCTATAACAATGAAATCGGACAAAAGACAAATTACCCAGCAATACTAAAATAACGTTAGTTTGGGATATTTCCATTATTTGTGGAATTCTAATATTCCGACGATTTTGCCATCATCAGGGGTAACCCTGGGAATGGTTATTTCTTGCCAAACACATCATTAAACCCGCGATTTATCCGCTTCTGCCTTTCTTATTTTTTCTTAGTAAACTTGTCTAGTGTAAGGTTTGTTGATCCCAATTTGAAGTTTTCTGAAATTCATCCTCTTACTCTCTAGACCATGTCTTCTTTTTGGTGCCTTTTCCGGTGTAGATACCATAGGAAACTATATATCCACTATCCATCATAATACAAGAGTTGCTATTTGTGTATCTGGAATAATAAATAAAAATAAATATTTGTCATTGGAAATGCATCAACATCGATGTTTTCTGGCACAACAATCGATTTTGGACCACTGCTTAAATTCGTCCCTGAGTGAATAACGGTCACGATTGAGTTCACTAAACCAGAGATATACAGTGGTTTTTCATGGTGCTTCATCGCCAAAAGTTGAAGTGACTTGATGGATGCACTATTGTTGAGTTAATTGACGTTGAAAGTCGTAGTAAATTATCGCACGAAAATTCTCACCAGTTAATTCCATTTTTTGACTGATATGACATTTTCAAGGCACTAAACAATACAAATAGCATCCATCTGACAAAACGTTCTGAGTAGATATACAGTCAAATAATGTCAAACTTTATGATGTATATGTCGGATGGGGCCTAGCAACACCATTGTTGCCGATTCCGTATACATAAATAGCAACACTCGTATGATATACTCTCGTCAACAGATGTATTCTGTCCCGTAAATTGTCGCTTAAGATATTTATTAGAAACCTTATCCTGAACTTTTCTTCTACGTTATTATTTACCAGGTTATTATTGAAGTGAATATGCCTAACGATTTTTTCCAATCAGGAGAACATAGCAGTACTTGTCTGAAACTTCTGCGCTTTAGTTGTAGCTATCCCTATAAATACACTACTAGTGTATGCACATTTATTTGTGTTATATTTTGGTAAATAATAAATGTTATATGCAAATGACTATCCTTGAAGCAAGTAAATAAGTACTTCAAGTTAAAGTGGGGCACTAAGAACTTTATCGAAACTAAATTTTTATAATTTCACGAATAGGATATCGTTTTTAACGAACTTTTATCTGATCGAGTTACCCGAATAACAAACTGCCTTCAAATTCTCATCTAGATTGACATAACTATACGCACACCAAGGAACAAGATATTCGGTGCTAAAAATAAGATTTCAGTTCAATGCTAGTTGTCGAATTCGCGTAAATACGAAACAAAGATGTTAAAATAGCATATTCATAAATCAGCATGTATCGATGTGGCACAAGATGTAGGCTAGACGTGAATCACGATAGCATTGTGTTTCCAATACGTAGAAGCATGCGTACAATGATTCAAAGTAAACAATAAACAATAAATAATGATCGAGAACGGAACGTGAAAATCCCCTGGAGATTTACATGCGCGGCTCTTCGTTCTCGTCGTACCTTTAAAATTCAACGCCACCGACTCGCGTTCGATGATTTATTCCTAGCGTCTTACGTATACGTACAACCCTCTCGTAACCGTACACGCTAGCGACTACCGGTGAGATCAAAGCTACCGTTCGTCATCCGCGGAAATTTACATTAATGGTGCGTTGCCTTGAGGTAGGTAGAAGATTAGGATTTGACTTTTTGTTTTCTCTGTTTGATCGTCGGGCTAACAACAAAACGGGAGAAATACATTTTCGGTTGAATTGAATGTTGCAGATGCGACTACAATAAGGAGCAACTTGCAAGTTTCAGGATTTCCATGAGATAAGCTTCAATATGTACGTTGATCGTTGATTGTTAAAGGTATATGAAGAACGTAGATGAATAGATATTTGAAATCTTCTTTAGCTGGAAACCTATGCATGATTTTACATCATATTCAAATCATATACCATGCGGTGAAAGAAAATAATTTGATTGATGTTCATATTCTTTGTCTGAATTATTAATTTTAAATACTCAAAATTTAGACATTTATTGATTACATGTTTAAGATTGTCCAAATAGGTGACAATGAAGTATTAAGAAGACTTGTCATATTTACTTAAGTCAATTCTTGATTAAAAAATAAAGCGATATTTGTCAGTAACATAACAACATTAAGAGGAGTGGGTAATAAAGTAATAAGACTGATACAAATGAGATATACAGCCATGGACATTTGTCTGGAGCACCCATAAAATATTTCATTGTACGTTACCGCAGCGGGATTCCCTGCATTCCACAAGAACTTTTATTTACTAATGCACATTTTATGACGTTGAAATGCGGAATTCAGATTTATAATTTCCTATTTACATAAATATCGGTCTATTGTTCATTTCAAAAATTTAATCAGTATTAACAGGTTGGGAGTTGAAGGGGTTTCTAGAGCGTTATTTTTATTATTGTTATTATACGTGTTCTCTGTGTTGTGTTCTACTTGCGTACAGTGGATTGTATGAAGATGCCTAAAAGACGGGAGTTGACTGTTGCAGAATGTAGTCAAATAGTGTTGCTACATTCGCAGGATATGTCGCAAAAAAATTGCATCAAGAATGAAGCGTTCGCGATATGCGATACAATTAACCATTGAATGATTTCGGGAAACTGCATCGAGGAAAAAGTGGGAGAAAACGCAAAACCACTGCGAGACAGGATCGCTATTTGGAGCGTTTAGCTTTACGGAATCGTTTTCAAACACTCAAACAGCTGGCCGCTGACCTATCGGTCGAACAAGACGTTTTTGTATGTGACAGAACTGTTCGAAGAAGGTTGGTAGAGGTGAACTTGAAGGGCCGGAAAGCGCGTCGCAAGCCATACCTAAGCCAACAAAAAATGAAAAATCGTTTGCTGTGGGCAAGAAAATATAAAGATTGGACTGTCGAGGATTGGTTGAAGGTCATATGGTCTGACGAAGCAATCCTATTTTGTTCCTTTGTTATACAAAATTTGCAAAAATGTATACACATACCACGAATTTGCTAAATTAAAAAAAGTAATTATTGTTAATTATCCAATTCAGATGTTTAGTACTCCTGGAGCTCAGTTTGTTCGCCGTAGATCTGGGGAGGCATTTCGTGCTGATTATATCACCCCAACTGTCAAACATGGCGGTGGCAGCGTCATGAATTGGGGATGCATGTCCGCAAATGGCGTAGGAAAAGTGTTTGTGTGTGTGATGGGAGGATGAACAGCGAGCGGTATATCTCGATGCTAGAAGATGTATTAGAAGCACCAGTGCGGAAAGTATGACAGGGATGACGCAGAATATTTATTTCAACAGGATAACGCGCCCTGTCGCAAATCCAGATTCTCAATGGAGTAGTTTCGTGAGAACGGTATCCGTTTACTTGAATGACAGATCTGTCGCCTATAGAAAATTTGTTGCGCATGCTGAAGCTAAAGCTTTCCAGTTACAAATTCAGTAACAAAAATGGCCTAAGGGACAAAATTGTACAGGAGTGGGAGGCACTTTCACCTGAAGTTTGTTTAGCAGCGTCAATGCCTAAATGGTTAAATGCTGTTATTAAAGCAAATGGTGGTACCACCAAATATTAAATTTATTATTAAAAACTTATTTAGTGAATGTTTATGCATGTAGTTTTATTTTAATGGTGCACAATGTAACTTTATTTTAAATATTTTGGGCTGCCCCAGATATATGTCCAAAGCTGTAATAGTAATATAAACGCTGTGATCTGAAATAACTTGGGATCAGAAATGCTTAGAATAACAGAAGGATTGAGGCAAGGGTTAAACCTAACACCACTATTGTACATTACGTATATGGACGAAATAGTCAACAAATGTACAAAGAAAAGTAGAAAGATATTAGTAGGATATATTAATTTACAACGAGTTTAAGTTTCTGAAGGAGTGTTTGCAGACGATGTAGTGGATGTGGCAAAAAGTGAAAAAAATTACAGAAAAATTTAGAAATATTGTACTCAACATTAAGAGAAAGTGGAATGAGAGATGAACAAAAATAAAACTAAAATAATGAGAAGAAGAATCAGTGCAAACGAGAACCCAAAGCGAAGACACGGAAAGCGAACAAATAAAAACGTTCCAATACTTATGCGTGATATTCAACGACAGTGAAACGCAAGAAGCAGACCTTAATAAAACAATTGAAAAAACAACGAAATTATACTACGCTATGAATACTAAATTTATAAACAAGAGAGAAATCTCTCTCTGAAAGTGTATATAACACATGGGCTGAAAAGTCCCGGGCCTAACAAAGAAAACACGTTTTTTTTGGTTCAAAATTAGCTTTATTCATCAACGTAATCTCCATCAAGAGCAACGCAATCATTCCAGCGCCGCTCTAATATTTCAATACCACTTTTGTAGAACGATTTATCTTTTGCCTCAAAATAGGCCTCAGCTTCAGCAATAACCTCTTCATTCGTGCGAAATTTCTTACCGGCGAGCATTTTCTTGAGGTCTGCGAACAGCCAGTAGTCGCTGGGAGCCAAATCTGGCGAATACGGTGGATGTGGGAGCAATTCGAAGTTCAATTCATGTAGTTTTGCCATTGTTTTGATTGACTTGTGAGACGGTGCGTTGTCTTGATGAAACAACATTTTTTCTTTGCCATATACGGTCGTTTCTTTGCAATTTCGGCCTTCAAACGCTTCAATAACGATATATAATATTCACTGTTGATGGTATTTCCTTTCTCAAGATAGTCGATGAATATTACACCACGCACATCCCAAAATACCGAGGCCATAACCTTCCAGCCGATTGTTGTGCTCTCGGGTGCTTTGGACGAGGTTCACCAGTTGCTGTCCACTCAGATGACGATCGTTTTAATTCCGGAGTGAAGCGATGGATCCATGTTTCATCCATTGTCACATATCGACTTAAAATTACGGTTTGTTACGTTTAAACATGGCCGAACACTGCTCAGAATCATCAACACGTTCTTGTTTTTGGTCAACAGTGGGCAAACGCGGCACCCACTTTGAACAGAGCTTTCTCATAGTCAAATGCTCATGCAATATAAAGCCAATACGTTCTTTTGATATCTTTACGATGTCAGCTAACTCACGCAACTTCACTTTTCGATCATTCAAAACGATTTTGTGGATTTTTTTGATGTATTCTGGTGTTACCGCCTCATTTGGACGTCCACTGCGTTCTGCATCATCGGTGTCTCTACGACCACGTTTGAAGTCAGCAAACCAACGTTTTATTGTTGTTTCTGGTGGAGCGGAGTCCCCATAACACTTTTCAATCCATTGCTTCGCTTGAACGGTATTTTTTTCCCATCAAAAAGCAGTGTAAAATTAAAACACGAAATTGTTTTTGAACCATTGTTTTGAAAATAACAAAAGAAGCGTGACTCTTAGCACAATAACTCACAAACTAAGGAATAGAATATCATGAAATTTTAACAGCTGTCTTTTGAAGGTTAGTACTAACTGAGAGAAAGGTGGTGAAAACTAGCGTCATCTATGTGTTAGGCCCGGGACTTTTCAGCCCATGTGTTATATAAAGTCTATTTATCGATCGATATTGACGTTTGGCTGCGAAACGTGGATACTAAACCTAAAACAAAGAGGTAAGGCGTAAGCCAAGGAAATAAAGTATCTAAGAAGAGTTTGAGGGGTGAGAAAATTCGATAGAATAAAGAGCATCGATATAAGGGAAGATTTAGAAATTAATTCAATACTGGAATTTATTGAGCAGAGACAACTGGAATGGTGGGGGCAACTCCAAAGAATGGATAGTGAGGGACAACCTAGAAGAATATAGATTGCAAATATTGCTAAAAATAAGAGAAAAGCCAGAGCAGACTTGGGATAACGTCATAGCGAAAATTCTGGAAAGAAGTGGTAAAATATTGACTGAAGTAGCGAAGTTGGCAAAGAATAAATAGGACGAACATAACTACCGACACCATTTATGGGATGATACTCATTTTTATTACGCACTCTGGCAATCCTTGAAGAAAACAATGAAAGTAGTTCAGGGAAATCTAGTATACTATGTAACCATTTGTAGCTCAGTTTCACCATAGAGATTTTGCGTCTACCAGATAAAGAATGTGAATTGTAGTTTAGGGTAAGATTACAGTTTTTCTTTTCAATATCAAGTTTAAACAAAATGAAGTTAACAGGTTTGCACGCGCTCTTTCAATTTTATCCGAGTGGAAAATTTTAAAAGGAACTTCAGAGGACAGAACAGTACTCGGGGATGGGCTATACTAAATTCCCTTAATAGCATTACAAAAATAGGCTCTTGGATATTACAATTTTTAGTTCATACGAAAAAGAATCTCATCTAGAATTTTTCATATAAGCAGTTTAGGTGATTCACCATTAGGTGAGTAACCATATACTTACTACTTACTACGTACTGAATATCGAAAATTACATACATGGAAGACAAGACCTGGCTTACAAAGTAATGAATCCGTTAAACAATCAGGAAAATTACAAAATACAAATAAACAACATAGACGAGGAGAACTGGGTAAAACATTATGAACAGATTTGGTAAAAAAAAATTGACGAAACAACAATACAAGAAGTAAACGTAGGTTTGGCTGATATAGATTTAACAGAACTGACAGAAACCTTGAGCGGCCGGTATGGATGGCATCAACACAGAGCTTTGGAAATACGGGGAACCAATATTACTCCTAAGACTTCTACATGTATAGTATTATCCTTGACGATTGGAAAAGAGCGAAGTAAGTAAGAAAGTGGTCTCGTTCAAAAAAGGCTGTAAGAATAACCCTTAAAATCACCAAAGCATCAGTCTACTAGACTTGCTTATAAAATTATATATAATACGCCAGAATATTACACAACAGGTTGAAAATTATAGCAGAGGAACTAATAGAAGAGCAACAAATGGGCGTATGACCTGTTTTCATGAAATTTTACAAGTTGATCATCCCCGAAGAATAACATTTTGTCTATGGTTCTTAAACAATTTCGATAATAACCCGCTTGACACAGTACTCTTTCCGGATAAAGCCTGGTTTTATCAGAATGGTTATGTTAATTCACAGAGTATGAGGATGTGATCTACAGGAAAATTTGATACCTTTTATGTAGGAACAC
This sequence comes from Trypoxylus dichotomus, assembly GCA_023509865.1. Taxonomy (NCBI): domain Eukaryota; kingdom Metazoa; phylum Arthropoda; class Insecta; order Coleoptera; family Scarabaeidae; genus Trypoxylus; species Trypoxylus dichotomus. Next base: position 72,358,638 of record CM042074.1, on the reverse strand, counting down.
CTCTCCATCTATAGAAAATTGGTGTTTGGTGTACTATAAGTCGTAGGAGAATCATTGGTCAGTCCTTTCTCTTGTAATAATGGTACTTTAACAGCGAAGAAGTATCTGCTATGCTACAACAAGTTTTTCACAACTACTTAACAAGCTTAAACATTGAAAATGAATTTCCCCCAAGATCGTGATATTATGCCTTGCGACTTCTCCTTATGGCGTCTTTTAAGAAATTCCATTTATAAGTTTTAAATAGTTAATATCGCACATCTTCAAAACAGAATTCTAGAGTGTATTAATGAAATTGATGATACTATTTTGCAAAAAGAGTTTTCTACTGTAAGAGAAAGATGTGAGAAATGTCTTGCATATGGCGGTGATCACTTTCAACATAAATTTGTAAAAAAATGTCAAATAAAGATAATGAGAGAGCATAATAAGTAATAATCTCAGACATATATTTTATAACCAAGGTTCACTTCAACGGGAAATTTATTTGATCGCTTTTTATCTTCATGGTCTCAGAACGTGACTGTCGCAAGATTTATCTTTGATGTTCTTATAACAGAATGTTCGACGTGACGTATTTTATACTCTATTAATTGACTATATACTGAATTTTACATTTCGTTTGCAACTATTCAATTATGTTCGTGAAATTGTTATAATTTAGAACTAACACAACATTTTTCAACATTTAAGCGTGAACTACATTTATTCCATTTTATATTTCTTACGTAGTAAAATTACACATTATAAAGCATACGAATTTGTAGATAAAATATAATATATACACCTAATGCAGATTGCTACATTTAATGTGTCTAAACCAGCTGCATATGATTATATGAAGCGACTGTATGTCAATAATTAATTGAAACAGTGATTTTCTAATTACATACACGCGGATGCTTAAATTCCTAGCTACGTCATATACACATTGCTATACAATTTGTGCCTTTATTATGTCCGACAATAGCATACTCGCTGACTGTTCAAACTATACACTTCATATTCACTTCCTATACTGAAAATCCGCCTATTTACTTTGTATATATACATGATAATAGGGTCTCAATTTAATTGCACCGCATACCAACAAAAATTTAATTAGTGCGAACAATAGAAAAGGTAAGGATCAGTTTTTAAAATATAATTTAATTCAAATAGAGAGAAACTTTGATGAAACAGATGTTTCCGTATAATTTTGCTATCGCTATTACCCTTAATAAGTGGCGTATCGAATGTTTAAAGTAAGCCAGAAAGGATTACCTAAAGATAAGCATATAGACTATGGCAATGCCATTTCGGTGCGAACACTGAACCAAGCGAACTGGATGAGATAAACATGGATACCGAAGTCTTGGAACTAAATGTCCCTAAAGGGATTATAACCTACCGCAGTATAGAGAGGTATTGATAAATATTTATCAGGTATTGGGCTTAATTGTTATGCCATTGATTCAAGCTATTATGATCTGCTTAAGTTAAACGAGAATATTTATCGAGATTTTAGGTCTTTGCGTAGACTCTATGTAAAATGTTTATTTGTAAACTTATAAGTTTGAATACTTAAAATTTATAAAATATTATTCAAAACGTTAAGACATGATTCTGCTCAAATATATATATAAAGTCAACATCAATTTGTTTTTTTTTATTTCCTTATGAAGTAGTTCACATTCCTTTACCTAACTTGTTTGTCTTTCTTCTCTACTTGCTTCGTACTTCTCTTATTCAAAACAGGTTTCAAGGAACACTTGACATATACTGATCGCAAACGAAAGGTTAAGTTTCTAAAAGTTTGCCAGAATAACTGAAAGCTTTTTATAAACCTCAACATCAATTTAGGATCATTATCCTTTCACTTCTTTAGATGTACTCTATTAAAAATTTGATTTTCAGATTTGCCAACTTCATCTTAGTGATACTTTAGTAGTCTTAGATTTTGTTTCCTTATCCAATATAAGGAAGTTCGATCTTGCTTTCATGTTTTAGATGTTTCTCTTGTAGATCATAAGAAGGTGCCAGGTCAATGAAGAGGATATTTACTATACCTTAACCCAGCTTATTGATCTTCACCTCAAACAGTTTATTACGGTGCGCGTCTTCATATTTTAATATTTTACTAGTCATCGAGCTAATACAAGGGGGGATAAAGATCGTCCACACTTTGAAGAGGTATAACAAATGAAAAAATTAACTAGAAAAAAATTGAATATATTTTTGAAACGATCATAAAATAAAGTTTCCTTAATTTGTTTTAAGAATTATATAACGAAAATGGCGGTCCTCAGCGTTAGTTGAGGTGGCATAGCGTCGATTTTCTGTCCTTCCCTTCAAATCATTGAGAGATGAAGGTTGATGTTGAAAAAACCTTTTCCTCTAAGTACCCTCAGCAGAAAAAGTCACAGGCACTACACGGTTACCCGATTTAAGTCTCTGCGACTTTTTCCTTTAACATTTCCACCATTACGGGGAAATTGCTTTCATCGGACCCCTTGTTTAACAATAATTTCTCTTTCTTTTCTTCACTTCAGGTTGTGGGCACTTTATCTGCGACGATATCCATCTTTTATTTGGTTCTTCCACACTTCTTCTTCCTAAACTTCTATAAAGTCTCGCTCTAGTTGGCAACCTTGTTACTTGCATCAATTCTACGTATTCCTTCCACTTATTTTTGTTTTCCTTTATTCTCTCATTTATGTCAAAGGTGTTTAGTTATGCTCTTTTATCTCCATTCCTTATTCTATTAGATCTTTTGGAACCTTTTATTCTTCTCAAAAATTGCTGCTATCGTCTTGTAAAATTTTATTTATGTATCCCTTCTTGTTTTGTTTTTTAACGTTTTGCTGATTGTTCCACAGATGTTTTTCATTTTTATTTATTCAATTTTTCTTCTATGTCTTTGTCTCGATCATAAGATATATTGCACCGTAAATACTTAGAGTATTTCACCTGTTCCAGTACAGTATCACTTATGTATATTTTTGTCCTAATTAGATATTTACTCAGGAAAATCATGGTTTTGGTTTTATTTGTCGATATTTTCATTTCATAGTTTTGGCAGATCTTTTGTAAAGTATATATCCCTTTCTGCTTCTGTTAGAGGTACTAAATCGTCAGCATATAAAATAGAGTTTAGGGTGGTGTTCTGATGTAAACGTATCCTTTAGGGTATTGCTTTTTACATTGTTGGCGACACACAGCAGCCTTGTCTAACTCCTTTGTTTGTTGATACTTTCCGAGCTAATTTCCCACATATATCTACCATAATTTTGGTGTCTGTGTACAAAAACTGTATAGCTCTTATTAAATGATGTGGATATCCCTGTTCTTTCATAGTATCCCTCAATTTACATTATCAAAAGCATTCTCGGCGTCTATAAATCTTACGTGTGTTTATCTGTTGTATTTGCTGTGCTTTCCTATAATTTGATGTACAGTGAATATTTCACCTGTAGTTGATCTGCCTTTTCTAAAGCCCATTTGTTCCTCTTCTATTAGTTCTTCAGCTATGATTTTCAATCCGCTGTTTAATATTCTGGCGTAAACGTTATAAGCTGATTCCTGGGAAATTTTGAATGTAACTTTTATCGCCTTCTTTGAATAACTAGACTACTTTCGCTCTTTTACAATCGTCAAGGATAATACTATTTTTCCAATATTTATTAAATATATGTGGAAGTCTTGTGGTATAAGTCTTCCGTATTCCCAAAGCTCTGTGTTGATGCCATTCATACCGGTCGCTTTTCTGTTTTTTAGCAGCCCTTAAGGTTTCTGTCAGTTCTATTAAATCTCTATAATCCAATCCTTTTACGTCTACTTATAATGTTGTTTCGTCAATATTTCCTTTGTATCAGAGTTGTTCATAATGTTTTATCCAGTTTTTCTCGTCTATGTTGTTTATTTCTATTTGTTTCACAATCATTGTCAGTGTAATTATAACAATTAATCGAATTACTCTGCTAAATACCAAAAACTTTAAAAAATATAATCCTATATTGATTTATTCGATTCTGTGCTCGATAATAACATAGCAATATATTCTTAACTCTCAGATCGAATAGTTTTAGAATTCCACAAAAAAACTTCAGTAGTAAAGTAATGAAGTTTTCTTGTAACTTTGTCTAAAACTATAATACCAACGCTTATAACACTGGATAACAGCGAAATTGCTTTTTAGGTGAAAGTGCCCAACCTTGAGCGATGTTAACGTTTTGAGCACGAATATCACCTTAAAGAAAGTTGATTGGCTTTGGTTGCGCAAAATATTAAAGTTTTGTCCGTTATCGCGTAATAGTACTTGGCAAGATAAACAAAACTTCGCGTGATAATGTGTCATCTCTTTATGCAAAAAAGATTACTTGGAATGTTTCTGTTGAGAGCGTAATGAAAATGATTGGATAAGGTTGCGTGAGGTATCATAGCTTGAGTAATCTCTTTTCATGTCGTTCATACATTTCAAAACTCTAACATACATGGGTTACGGTATCAATTCCATAGTTGCAATACCACGCAACTGCATTAGTACTGCTAAGAACTTCTGTTATGCTTGCGGAGAACTAGTATTTGCTGCAGGCCTTCACTGCAATAGATGTACAATAATTAAAAGAGCGTGTTATTTATATTTCGGCTGAAAAATAGGCATTCAGCACTAAGACTAGGCGGCAGACGTATGCACTTGTGCAGTAACTATTTCACAGTACTTTAATGGCAAAAAACGCAATACAATTTGCTGTGCCGATGATTTCGAGGAGACTATCAAGCACATTGATGACTTATTTCGGCATGTTACCACCATTTTTTGGAAGTATCGCCAAAAAAAAGAAGGGGACAGTTGAATACCACAACATACCATCTACTATGCATGCCGTTTCGCATGGTAAAGGAATCTCTATTCCAGAGTCTCAGATTTTCCTATCAGTTCAAATATGGAAGATGCGGCCGCCAATTCTCTTCAAGTACCATCATTATGTAATGTTTGTGGTTCAACTGAATGATTTTGTTAGTGGCTGGCTGTCAAAAGCATATCGAAAATACTTGGTGACAGTGTAATCTACTTTAAGAAAATACTCGAAAATACTTGTCATCAGATCGTTGAATCTGACTTTGAAATAGCAGAAAGCCTTGCGTGCTGCTGCGATATCGATGGCCTACTACTCACCATTGCACATGAGTCTAATGAATTGCAGCTGCCTATAGATGCTGGAAAACTCAGCTGGAGTCTCGCTGCTGAATAACGGGAACCAGCTTCCATCCACCCGTAGGATGTGTTGTCTGCACGAATGAGACTTATCACAATTTAAAGCAGCTATTGGAGAAGGTTAACTATAGGAAGTTAACTGGCGGATCTATGCAAACCTGGAGGTATTATCTGTGTTGGTGACTTTGCAGCAGGAATATGCAAAATATTGATGTTTTTTTTTGGCTATGGGGTACCAGAGGAATCGTTTACAATACATTAAGGAAGGTTAGCGCCCGAGAGCATCAGCTTTCAGAAATGATTGTATAGCATCCACCATTAGTGGAACCGCTCACAATTATTATTATCTTCTACACATTCTACTAAGCTTGGCCTTATGAAGAACTTGGTAAAAGCTATGAGTACGAATGGTCTAGCATTTAAGTACCCAGGGTTCCCAAGTTAGAACAAGTTAAATGTAAAGAAGAATGGTTTGAGATCCGTTCTGTCAAATGGCGACAAACCTCCTAGGGAATACTATAATATATTGGCTTTGTTTCAAAAGTTCTGCTGCAATATATCCTTAGAGATTCACCTTCTTGGCTCTCACTTCAATGTCTTCCCTGATAAGTGCGGGCAGGTCGGTGATGAGTGCAGCGAACGAAGCCAAAGTCCTAAGCAGATTAAGGTATTCTTAATATGTATTGTAATACAATTTCTTTTCTCAATGATGCGTACATATTACAAAGAAACTGTAGCAGATTCAACATTTCCTAGTCATATTCGGGTTCAACACATTGAACTCTTTAAACAATCTTTATTTTCATTTCGACTTTTCGTTACCCCGCGTATATGTAAAATCACTACGAATATTTCCACTCAATAACACTGCGGGTATTAATTTTCAAATTTGCATACTAATCATGTGAATGCGGTATAATCTAATTTAGTAATATAAATAAAATACATTATTTAAAAAATAGAAGAGCATTTAGTATCAACGCATACATCATTTATTACACAACAAAACCGGTAGAAGAAACTAAACACAACATGAAGAAATATTATCGGAAATAAATTACGGAAGAGACCGTTTTTGACACGTAATCCCTCTTAGACGAAATAACAAATAATACGGCTACTCGAATCGGCGTTAATTAATTGATCAAAGCGTTTCAATACGTTCTTCAAACAACGTTCGTCAATTTATAGATCGGCTCGCAAGGGATGAAATGAATTAAGCTGCTTGTGTGTTGTAAAGTGGTTTGGCCTCCGACTAATCGTTCCCTTCACATTGAGAATATATCTTGCTTATTTCTCTTGTTCCGTAGAAGAGATTGTTTTTTGATTACTTGTGAAAACACCTATTATCAGTAAGACGTTAGTACAAGTCGCATAGTGAAAATTGGTAAGGAGAATGGGTAGGATTGGTAATGTTATAGTTGGTGCCAACTCTAAACTAATTTGCTATTGCTAATAAAGTGAATACAGAGGCGTACGATTGAAAATAACGCAAATAACACCTACAAGTTATATATATATATATATATATATATATATATATATATATATATGTATACTTCTAGGTATATATATAACACATGGGCTGAAAAGTCCCGGGCCTAACACATAGATGATGCTAGTTTTATTGCAGTCACCTTTCTCTCAGTTAGTACTAACCTTCAAAAGACAGCTGTTAAAATTTCATGATATTCTATTCATTAGTTTGTGAGTTATTGTGCTAAGAGTCACGCTACTTTTGTTATTTTAAAAACAATGGATCAAAAACAATTTCGTGTTTTAATTTTACACTGCTTCTTGATGGGAAAAAAATACCGTTCAAGCGAAGCAATGGCTTGAAAAGTGTTATGGGGACTCCGCTCCATCAGAAGCAACAATAAAACGTTGGTTTGCCGACTTCAAACGTGGACGTAGAGACACCGATGATGCAGAACGCAGTGGACGCCCAAATGAGGCGGTAACACCAGAAAACATCAAAAAAATCCACAAAATCGTTTTGAATAATCGAAAAGTGAAGTTGCGTGAGTTAGCTGACATCGTAAAGATATCAAAAGGACGTATTGGCTTTATATTGCATGAGCATTTGACTATGAGAAAGCTCTGTTCGAAGTGGGTGCCGCGTTTGCTCACTGTTGACCAAAAACAAGAACGTGTTGATGATTCTGAGCAGTGTTTGGCCATGTTTAAACGTAACAAACCGGAATTTTTGCATCGATATGTGACAATGGATGAAACATGGATCCATCCCTTCACTCTGGAATCAAAACGATCGTCATCTGAGTGGACAGCAACTGGTGAATCTCGTCCAAAGCGCCCGAAAGCACAACAATCGGCTGGAAAGGTTATGGCCTCGGTATTTTGGGATGTGCGTGGTCTCATCGACTATCTTGAGAAAGGAAATACCATCAACAGTGAATATTATATAGTGTTATTGTTTATTATAAGGCCGAAATTGCAAAGAAACGACCGCATATGGCAAAGAAAAAATTTTTGTTTCATCAAGACAACGCATCGTGTCACAAGTCAATCAAAGCAATGGCAAAACTACATGAATCGAACTTCGAATTGCTCCCACATCCACCGTATTCGCCAGATTTGGCTCCCAGCTACTACTGGCTGTTCGCAGACCTCAAAAAAATGCTCGCCGGTAAGAAATTTCGCACGAATGAAGAGGTTATTCAAACTATTTCAGTTTTTTTTTGAAAACTAGCTATCTTGGCGGATCGACACCCCGAAGAGTTATATTTCATGTTTCATCTGCGGAAACCTTAAAGAAAAAGTCCATATGTACACTACCGTCCAAAAGTTTAGAAGCAGCAAGGGATTTTACAAAATGTCACAGATACAATAAAATTTTATTGTGATTATTAATAAATAAAAGTAAATTAAATTCAATTCACAATATTTATGCATTATTTAGCTTATACGTTTATTTTCGTCGATATGACCTTCTTTGCCTTTGCTGTACAAATTTTAGGCATTTTTCGAAGCAATTTTCCGAGACTGTCCTCGTCAACCATGCGTTCTATAAACATTACCATAGGTGTTGAGTGTTCTGAGGTTATCGCTGTCTACTCCTTCGATCAGGCTCATCCCATAGGAGCTCTAACCATTAATCTTAGTTCAATTGTTGCTGCTTTCTCCTGTAAAAACTTTTAACAGATTCGAGCCGTACGTTTGGGGTCATTGTTTTGCTGGAACACAAACGGCTCACAAACAAGACGGCTTCTATACGGAACAGCTAGATTTTGCAAAACCCTAATATACTCTTCTTTCCACATTGTATCACCAAATCACCAGTAATTGTTTCAGCAAAACAACTCCAAACCATAACACTACCACTTCAGTGTTTAACGGACGGCACTAAGCAGGCCTCATTAGCTCTTTCCACTGGTTGTAAACGAACAAAAACTCGCTGTCCCGCACCAAATAGCTAAAATTTGGACTCATCCATATGTCTTCCACTCATCCAGTGACCAATTTGCATGCTCTACTGCTTACGTTATTCGTTTTTCTTTATGCACGCGTTTCAAAAACGGTTTTTGCGGTCGATGTACTGCCTTAATCCCGCTGCCAATTATCGCTTCTTTACGGTGGTACCAGAAACATTTGTTCGTCATTGTATACTAACGAGCGTACATGATAATTTAATCTCCTTTAATTTAATTAGTTTCTGAAATTAAAAATGACCATTTAAAACAAGCGGCAATTAGATTAAAAATAATTTAATTGGTAATGTATTTGGCACTGATGTAGTGTGGCTAGATATTAGTAATAGCTCTGCGGCCATCAATCATGAAAGAATTTAAGCAGACATTTAAAATTTAGCGACGTAAATTCATGTGTAAATGCGTAAATGAAAAACGCGCCAGTCTAGCGAACCGGAGGTGTAGGTTCAAATCCTACCGGAAACCGCGAAATTTTTGCTTTAACGAACTAATTAAAAATAAAATTTAACATTTGCTATAATCTCATAAATCCGCTTACAGCTTTTAGTAATTTGCCAGACTTGTCAAGCCAATTTGTAGATAAAGGTATACTTTATTTTAAAATGTTCATTTCTATTTAAAAAAACAATTAAATTATGGTAAATCAAATTATTGAAAGATATGGTACAAAGAAGACAATTTATTTTGCAAATTTAGTTAGACAGTATTAAGCCCGCATAAATAGAAAATCATAAAAATTATATTCTAAAATATAATGTTTAATGTTATAAAAATCAAAGAATATTTCGTTTAAACTTAGATGTTATTAAAATTGCTCGTAGACCAAAATTAGAGCATATTTAATATTAAATATTTTCTTCTTGAGATCCAATTACTGCTCGCATCTTTCTCAGCATGCTGCCAAGTAGAATTTACACTCAAGCTTGAGGAATTGCATTCCATTACGTCACTAACTCGCTGCTTCTCACCGTTTTCGGTATCTATAATTTACAGTCGTAGACTACCTGTATATTTGAACTTCTATATTCATATATAATAGAAGGAAGTTAATATTCAATTATAACCAACGACTGTTAAAATCTAGAACATATCCTAATTGCTTTAATGTTATATAAAAAACTTTCTCATTCACGCTTTTCCTTGATTTAGGTATGCTTTATTGATCTACCTTTTTACACTAATTTCCCCTTACATTTCTACCTTAAGCATTGGAAACGCTTTTACTCATTTCTTTAGCGTCGCGCAAATTTAGCGTCCCTTTTTTTTTTTGAAATTACGCTCCCGCTAATTGCGGCTTTTGGTCGACCATAGCTAGCGAATCGCGCTGCCACTAAATTAAATTAAATGTAGAATCAATGTCCGGACATCGTACTTCGTGCGTGCAGACCTCCATAAAGGCACGATACAATCGATAATCGAACCGTTAAACTAAGCGAACTTTAATGGGTCAACGGTTTTATGCAATTCGTTCGGACCCTATTGGGTTCCGGACAGCTCTGGAATTGTTTATCTGCGAAACGCAGAGCAAAACTAGTTGATTTTTTGCAGCCTAACCGGCGCATCCTTGCGAACCAATTTAGCGTTTCCTTATCTGTGTTGTTAGTCTTGTTTATCGAGTCACTGGTCACTCTGTATCGTCAAACCGCCGCTATAATTTTGCGATAACATCATTTAGTAAATTATGGTGGATGGACCTGTTGAATGCGTTGTTTGTTGAATATGGATAAAGTAATAAAGAAGAATACCGGGTGGTGTGGCAATTTATGAAATCGTGGAATGCAATATTAAGATTTCTTTCTATTAAGCATTCACGAACGTTTTGAAGCTTACTATGAATTTTTAGAGAGTACATATGTCAACGTTTATTTAAAAAATGGATTATAGGGGACTTTACATATAACATACTACATAAATATATATACGACTAGCTTCAAAAGAAGATGAAAGCGACTTTTCCTATTCTTCTGAGAACCAGCTGTCTACGCGGATCAACACTCGGAAGAATTATATTTCATCTGCAAAAACCTTACCACGTTTGTTATGGACCTCGAAAGGGGCCGTTTCGACTAATTGCAAGTCGACGTTTCGACGAGATCTCACTCATCTTCTTCTGGACGGTCTCGTTCAGCTAGTGATCGGAGATGAACTAATCCTCCGCGTTCATTAGGTCTTATTTCATTTCCTCTTCAGGTTTCCAATCCGAAGAGTCAAAGAAAATTCGATTCCATTCCAAAGTAATTGCTATACCGGTCACATTTGCAAGTTCCCCATGACTACATTTTGGATTATTTTCTTTCTGCTCTTGGCATGAGGTAGTTGATCGTCTTACCACCGTGTTATTGTGCTAGGTTTATTGATTTTGAACGAGGGTGGGAGAAATACTCCATTTCTCCTTCATCTTGTTTGGTAGATCGGTGGCTTTTATTTTATTTGTGGGTCCAGTGTGCGTGTATATTTACTATGTTTTCCTTCTTTTTGTGTTGTGTAATGTTATGCCTTTTTCCTCAGCTCTTCGTTCAATTGGTCGTGTTGGTTGTATTACTCTTTTGACTGTCGCATTATCATGCGTGACCATTCTGTGTTTTGTGTTCTTCTGTATATTATGGTCCCGAGCATTTTCAGGTTAAGTTCTTGAAACAATGCTTCATTTGTGATGTAACGCGGTCCCACTGATGCGAATCGCGTTAGTTTGTTGATTTTTCCTTGTATTTTCTTCTTTTGCGCTTCAATTGCTTGATGCTAAAGTTCCCCAGCGTAGGTGGCGATCGGTGTTACTATGGTTTTGATTAACTTGATCTTGTTGTCTAGTGACAGCTTACTTTTTACGTTTAATAGGGGGTACAGGAACTTGAAGGCTTCCGATGTCTTCCCTTTAATTTAGTTGATATGCCGCGTATTTGTGAGTTGTTCATCTAGAACAACCTCTAGCTATTTCGCGTTATTAATTTGGATTTCATCGGGTTCTTTATGTCTTCTACGTGGCGTGAACTAGATGGCTGTGGTTTTCCCTGCGTTTAACTTTATTCGCCATTTTGAATACCATTTGTAGAGCGTGTCGATGTATGTTTGTAATGTATCGTGCAGCAGTTTCATTTGCCTATGGTGTAAATTCCGGTGTCGTCTGCGAAATGGGTAATGTGACAAGTTTTTGATTGTGGTATGTCCGAAGTGTAGATGCTAAACAGAAGCGGCCCCAGCACCGAGTCTTGGGAAATACCTGCCTACGTTATTCTGGTACTGGAGATATCTTCTTCTATTTTAACAGAAAATGTTCTGTCATGGAGGTAATGTTGAGTGAAATTGGTAAGTGTGGCTGGAATTCGGTATAATCCCATTTTATGTATGAGACGCTCGTGCCAGACCTTGTCAAACGCCTTCTCGATGTCTAGCATGATGGCTGCAGTTTGTGATTTGTCCATATTCGAGATGATATGTTCGAACATTATCAGTAGCTGCTGCGTTGTCGATTGCTTCCGGCGAAATCCAAACTGAAATCCCGGAATGCTTATTGTTTTTGTTTTTTCGAAGTCGATTTTGTGTCCAACCATCAGTACGTGTTGACCTAAAGTTGAGGTTGTTTTTTGTTCGCATTGCTGGTTCGTGTTCTTCTCTTCTGATGCTTATTCTCCTGTTTGTTTGGCCTATATCAGAAACGTTGAAGTTCCTGCAGGATGTCTCGTATATTCCTTGAGCTTCCAATGGCATTTTATATTTCGGCTTATTCTTCTCTCGTTGAAATCTTAACACCAAGGTTTTCGCTATTCCTTGTATCTGTGTGAGATGGTGGTATGATTGCGCATTGAGGTAGCCGTTGGTATGTGACCTTTCGATATACCGCATGTCCCAAGATGCCATCCTATTTCTTGATTACTAACACTGCTAGAAATTGTAATTGGTTCCAGTTTTCAATTTCCATAGTGAACTTGATCTTTGGATAAATACCATTGAGGTGTGAGAGGAAATCCTGTAGCTCATCGTCGCCGTGTGTCCATATGATGAAAGTATCATCCATATATCTAAGCTATAGCTTGGGTTTGTTGTTGGTGGTGTCCAGGGCGTTAGTTTCAAAATCTGTTATGAAGACATTAGGGATGATAGGTGATAGCGGTGATCCTATTGGCGCTCTCTCTGCTTTTCAAATAATGCTTTATTAAACTGAATACGTAGGCTTCCACGGCCAGTGTTAGTAATAAACGAACTACTTCCGGATTTGGACCGTGCCATGATGAGATATATATAAAAAGAAATAAGAGAAAGAGGAGAAAGAAAAATAAGAAGAGAAAGAGGGTGGGGGGACGTGAAATAGAAAGAAAGGTGAAAAGAATAAGAGAAGGAAATAGAGACAGAAAGGGGGGTAGAGAAGGTTCTTGCCTCTAGCGCGGTCAATACGCCGGGTCACCGTAACCTTCTGCCAAAGTCACGTCGAGTTACCGTGCCACGTTGGTTTCCCCTATTCTCCTGAAGAAGCCTCCTACGGCGGAGGCGAAACATGGAGATCTCATCTTTCCCTTTTGGTCTCTTTCTTCTTCCTTTTTCTTTTTTGCTCTCGTACCTCCTCTCCCCCTCCCCTCCTTCGGTCTCTATTTCCTTGTCTTATTCTTTTCACCTTTCTTTCTATTTCACGTCCCCCCACCCTCTTTCTCTTCTTATTTTTCTTTCTCCTCTTTCTCTTATTTCTTTTTGTATATATCTCATCATGGCACGGTCCAAATCCGGAAGTAGTTCGTTTATTACAATGCTCTATTAAATTTATCAGATGGTCTTCCACTTGGCGCTTGCTTCTGAGGATGTCGACTGCTTCATTCATCTGTACTTGTGTAAATAGCGAAGTTACATCGAAGCTGACTCACGTGTCTGTGCTCTCTACATGTTGTTGATGTAGAATGCCGATGAAATGGTACGCATTCTTAACGTAGAAGGTCAACTGCTTACCGCATAGTTTTAATTAGTTTGCGAGGTATCGGGCAAGGACTTCAGTCACTGATCCTATGCTGTATATATAAAGACTGTTCCTCTAAGACCCATAGTAAGTAGCATAGGATCAAGTTCGATACATGGCAAACCAACTAGTTAGTAATAATTCACATCGTATACTCCAATAAAATACTACCCCATAGAGATTGAAGACCATAAGTGATTATATATAACATGGATAAGAAATAAGTCAAATAGCAAGTCACTGAAAAGAACAAATGCGCTTGGAAATGGTTTGCAAAAATATTTCCTTACTGCGACAACAATCCCAAACAGAAGATCGACACACTTCACCAACGCCAGGATTATGTACCAAACTTATCAGTAGCATCATACACTGCTATAACAAATTGGTTCACACCGTTGCAATCCATAACAAAGGACAATGCATGGGCATGGTCTTTTGTTTTGGCATATAGCACATGGGTGCTATGTGCCACTTCCAAACCGAGTCAGTTTGTCACTAAATATACTGTTTCAGCAACGCACAGGTTGAGTTGATCACCACTTAATTCACGAATACAAAAATTAAATATACACAAACCCCAAACACTACGTAAACAATCTAGAACCCTCAAACGCTGTTCTACTTTCAGGATTATAAACGTAAACCAAATCTTAAAATACGTGTAAGGTGACTTGTCTGTAAATAAGCAAATTACTTTCTCCTTGTTAAACTAGAATGAACAATGTGGAAACATCCCACTCCGCTCCGGTATATTCTTCAGCAAAACTATCTCAAACAGTTTCAATACCGATATTAATTGCACGTAAGATGCAAACTGTAACCTACACCTTAGTTAGGAATAATCCGTGTTGCTATCGCTATAATCACTTTCGAAACTTTAAGAGAAAATAGCCGGCATAGCAGGTATAGAACTTCAAACTCCACAATAAATACTCCATCCTCGCGTTCGGACTTATCTGGATGTATATGGATGAATAGGATTGACGACGCGCACTCAACAGGTTGGGCGGTCCGGAATTTTCGCATCCCACTCGCCAAATTAAAAGCGCAACTTTTCTTCCTCCCCTCTGCTCTCTTTCATCTACCTTGTTCATGGCCGATAAAAAGAGAGGCGATAAAATCTGCATAAAATCGCAATTTCGAAGCGATACGCCAATGCAGACGGTCGGGTGAGAGGGAAAACAAAAAAAAAGCGAAACGAGATAAAAGAGATTATAGTGTCATTGATTTCCAGACGAAATTGTTTTCCTCGGATGCGGATAGGTTTCCGGCTATTGGGCGCAATAAAAAACGGAAAAGTGTTTCGCAGATTGCGTCGAGTCCGGATCTCCTAACTCCCTTATCGAAAAATTAATCTATTTCGAATAGATAACAGCTGGAATTGATTTAAGTAATTCAATGTTTAAAACGCATGTAGATACTTTATTTAAAAGCATAATCTTTTAGAAGATATGATTACAATTTCGACCATTGAACCATTAAGCTGGATTTTAAACAACATCAATTACTGGGGACCTCTTTGCACTTACTATTGCTAATTATTGATTAGTACACACCAGTCGGATTGTAAAAGAGTTTTTAAAAGAAAACCCTTCACTACATTTACGCTACCTAATGAAACAAAAAACATATTTTAGTTACATGGAAAGTACGCGAAATGTTGCTAAAACGTGAGGAATTTACAATACCTTGCATAAAAATAAAGAAGAGATGGTGGAGGTGTCGGACCACTTTTTGTAGATTTACTAAATTTTGGATCGATGGCACCAGGCACTTCACGGTATTTTGAAATACTGCTCGACAACGCGTTTCAATTTAATCCGGTAAACGAATACATTTACGCATGTGATTGATTGCGATGATAGAAGGCGTCCTAAAAGTCCTTTCCGAAGTAAAAAGAATATAATAAAATAATGGCCAGGTTTAATGAGCAAATATTTATTTTTTACTAAAACACAGGCTTTGGGAATTTCTTTCTTAAAAATTATGTCTTCTAAATGTGTTCCGTTATTTTGCTGGCACTCTCCTAAACGTGAGACAAAATTTTCAAGAACAGCTAAGTAGATATTCCGCGTAATAACCGCTATTTCTTCTTGATCTAAGGTAGTCTCAGAAAAAAAATACATTGGTGCCAAATCGTTATGTCACCGCGTCTGGATATCAATTTTCCAGGAAAATTTTCACGAACAAGTGGTAAGGACACGTTAGACATGTGAGATATTGAACCATCCTATTGGAACTAAGTGTTGCGATTAAAACCATTAAAATCTTACAAGGCTGGCGTAAAGAAAGTTATTAATCATCTTCACAAAAGTGCTGGTTGATAATTTCTTGCAATGCAAACAGTAACCTTTGGCGAGTGAAGTAGCCTCTTATGCTTCTGTTTTGGATTTGTTGAACTCCAATAACGGCAGTTTTGCCTGTTTACATGGCCATTAAACCGAATATGCGCCTTGTTTGAGTAGTTTTTGCAAACCTCACGCTCCGTTCCCATATAACGCACCATAGCGGCCAATTTCCCAAGAATGGGACTAGCAATTGGCATAACTTCACCCCCCACTCAGCGATTGTATTCGCGCACTGAACAAAACAAATTGAAAAATACTCTTGGGGCACCCAGTATTACAGATAAAATGTTGAAATCGTGTTATCTTATTATCTAGTCATATCTACGACATATCATCAATATATATTGTATATATGGCTGTTTAAAAGGGCGCTATTGAAACTCTGCTTAAGTAAAACAAACTCATAGGCTAAGCAGACTTAAGGCCTACAAGTTAGCAACATTGTGTAGGTTTTCATACCTAACATATTAATGCTGCTACATACAGCTACTCATGGAATGATGAAATCATTCACGAGAAAGACAATGTGAGCTGACAGAAAACGCTAACACACGGACATATTTCTGACTACCCAGCGTCATCAGTGTACTTTCGAACGACTTTTTGCTCGACACATGGCAATTCTGCAATCCCTACTACTGTCAGCTCAAGCGAGTATTCTTACGGCTAACTAGCGCCAAAAGAATAAAACACTCGTCTGCGCTCAAACACAGCGAAACCAAGCGCATACAGCTTCCTAACTATTCTGCCGAGCAACAGATGGATTGCTAAACCAGATAGGGAGCGCACAAACTGTATTTAGCAGCGTTATTATTTTCAGTCACATGTTTAGTTGCCCTATGGACAGTTTTTGCGCACCTTCTCTGGTTTAGCAATCCATGCGTTGCTAGAGAAAAGCGTTGGGAATCTGTACCCGCTTGTTTTAGCTATGTTTGATCCGCCAGATTAGTGTTTTATTCTTTATATTCACTTGAGCTGTAAGGTTAGATATGGTAATAGTAACAGAAAGGGAATTGCAATGTGTTGAGCAAAAAATTGCTAGAAACCATGCTCATGACACCAGTTAGGCAGAAATATGTACGTGTGTTTGTGTTTTTTCTTTCCTCATATTGTCTTTCTCGTGAATGATTTCACCAATACCCTGAGAATTTAGCAGCATTATGTTAGGTAGTGTTTTTCTGGGCATTTTAGATATGTTGTTAGTAAGTTCCTCTGTTTATCTCGGTGAAGCATGTTCGCTGCGAAGAAAGAATATTCCTACATTTTGAGCAAAACCTTTCTACCTCTACAGATGTAACAGAAGCATAATTAGAACAATTCTCTGGAATTAGTTGACAGATTTGCAGATACATCAATATCTTTAAATTGTGTTCGTCTCGGAATGGCATTTCCAAAAAGTATCTGTTGGATTATAGGAGGATCAAGGCGTTTGAAAAAAAAAATACTACACATTTCGCTATATTTAAACGAACCCGATTGTTAATACACCGATCATTGATCGTAACAAGATTTTTTGCAGAATTCAGCAGTCGGTTGTAGAAGTGATATTATTGAGTATTTTCAGATCATCTGCATATGCGAGAAGTTTACAGTCAAGGAACTATGCCTCGATGCAGACATTAAGAGTAAAGGACTTACATTAAATCCTTGTGAACGCAAATTCTATCTTAGATTGAATGAGAGTATAAAACAGTACTGACAACGTATTCTATATGTGGAGGAGCACATACCCCTTTTTATGAGTATCTCAGAAGTGAAACATTCAATTGCTTTTCTATTTTCAGGATCTCAATTAAAACAAACAATATCACTACAATGCTAATCTAATCAACATCAAAGCTCCAATAATTACGAAGTTGGCAATCGTGAACACGTTAGGCCCGGTATATACTATACATATAACCTCTTCTCTAGTAAGATATACAATAGTTCTGACGTGTAACTTTAACATTAAATTTGCAATGCATCTTAGATGAGAACGGGTAAACTTCCAAGATATGAAAACTTAACGATGTATTTGTTTTATAAAATGAATACGGCATCGTCCATTTGCATCTTTGCAGATACGTCTAGTAGACGATCTTCGTTGATAACCCCGTCTACGTGTGGGTGTGGATTAATGTGCTGAATATGTCAAGCGTAAAATTCATACACCAAATCTCAGTTTGTGTTCTTAAAGAAACATTGAACACGCAATTAAACAGGGGTTACCTAAATTAATGAAAAATGCAGCTAGATAGTGTGTAATTATAGTACAACAATTTAATACTCATATTTTCTCTAGTCTTATGCTTTTACTTCGTACATAGATATGCATTAACTTTCTACAAACTGTGCTTTAAATAGACCTCGATTAAATATCATAAACTAATCTTCACAGAGTAATACAATTATCGTGCAAGTTACTTAGTTTTTGATACACACACATCTCAGTGAAACTCATTACGTAGATATTTATAAAAGAAAAAATTTTTAAGGTACACGAAAGGTCTCATAAAGTCATCCCATCATATTTTCCTTTCTTCTTTTTTAATATACGTTTTCACATAAGCATTCGAAATAAAAGCGCGAAATAGCTTTTATTTACAATATTCAACGTGCATCGCTTATTTCACCTGACAGTTTTATTACTTTTATTACAACCACCTTTTCGTCGTAAATACGCCCGCTCTCTCTAAGAAAAAAAAAGGGAAGGAGAAACGTTACTAAATCTCTCGGCAGCCTCCTACCCGATAAAAAGGGGGTTCAACTAGAAAGAGAGAAATTGCTTCTACAGCTTCGCGCGAAGGAGTAAGTATTTCCTTCCTTTCCATTTCCGTAGTATAATTACCAGAAACTCAGACGAAAGTCGTGTTTTCGGTGTCGTCCGTTCACCTTTGATCCCGACGCCCACAATCAAAATTCCGAAAGGGTCACCGAAAAAATATAGTACATGAAAGTTGGTTTAAGGGAATGAATGCCGAGCAAAGGAAGATTGCACGTAGCAGTTTGTGTTTACCTCTCTGTGGGAAAATGAAAAAGAAACATGATTTAACATGGATTTCCAGATAATGTATGTATCATACATACATCTGCATAATCCAGTGAACTAAAGGTGAATTTTATTTATCATAATTGAAATGATGCAAAGACATAGGGAAGCTACATACAAATTTGTTAAAAAATGATTTAATTTGGTGTGCCCTATATCCCAATAGCAATGTCTATTGGAGAGGACAATACACATAAAATTAAGAATTATCAGATGTCTTTACATACGCAGTATGCTAGAAAAATAACGGAACCTTTCATATAATAAAGACTAAAAACTAGTTATTATTTATTTTTATTCAAAATACATCTGTTCAACCAATTATAGCACATTTTTTTAAGTCAATTTTCGGAATTGCCACACAGATCCTCGTCACGGCGTCTTGTACTCGTTCAACATTGTCGTAAAACGTTCTCCAGTTTCTGTTTCAAGAAAAAGAAATACACATGGCGTTAAGTTTATACGGAGAGGTTTGTAACACACAGACAGGTTGTTTCGCAAAAAATTCGCAAACAGCGGCAGTCCTGTGTGGTGGTGTATTATCGTGCAACAAAAACTAACTTCCCGGAGCTCGATATTCGGACCTCACTCGACCGATCCTCTTCCAAAAACGCTCCATAACCCCCACATAACATTCGCCAGTGACATTCTGACCCTGTGAGACGAATTCCAGGAGTAAAATACTTTTAGAATAGTAAAAACAAATCAATATTGCCTTCTCTCGTGACTTCTGCGTTCTCTAAAATATTGTCTATTTTAGAGAGCCTGGAGACCTCCACATAGCATCCTGGCGTTTTGTTTGAGGATCGTACTAGTAGCACCAAGTCTCATCACCAGTTACAATCGATTCTAGAAATCTCTGATTTCGTCTGAATGTTTAGACAAGATCCTTACAACGTTCAACGCGAGCAATATTTTGGTACTCAGCTAAAACAAGAGGCACAAATCAAGCATAAACTTTCTGTCTGTTCAAATCTTTCGTCAAAATTTCGTGAATCATGTTCTCGGTCGTATTTAATTCCTCCGTTATCCATCTCACAGTTGAATTAGTATAGTATACGATAATTTCACGCACTCTTTCGACCAGCTCCTCGCCATTTCTATTTCTTGGACGGACTGGCCTTGGATCGTCTTTGAAAATATCACGACCATCCTGAAATCGCTTATACCACTCGAACACGTGTATAAGAGATAAACAGTCATCACCACAAACTTTTTTCATTTATTTAAATATTTCTGCAAAACTTAACCGAACTTAAAGCAAAATTTAATATTAGCTCGTTATTCCATCATATGTTTGTAACGAACCGGTAAAAAGTACTGTCACATTAATCACTGTGACTTAGCTCTCACTTGATGATTTCAATGCTCGTGGTCTCGTTTTGTATAGGAGATATACAGCTTTCACATTATATATTGTCTCAACGGATGGCGTTAATAACTCTCTGTAACTTTAAAAAGTTCCGTTATTTTTCAAACATACATGAAATGATTTTATCACTAAACAAAATATATTGGTTGAAAATTTAATTTAGTACGTTCTTGTATAACATTTTCCAGAAAGAATTCTATATTCATGAGCTGCGGATGAAGAAGAACTAATTCTGTACGTTCATTAAGAGTATCTCCACTTCCCTAAGCTTTTTGATCCATCAAATGGTGCCTTTGGAGAGACGGTGCAATCGCAATTTTTTTTTCCAGATCTTCACCAGATTCTATCACGGTCAGCTGACGATTTTAGACTCGAAAACATCGACAGTCTACTGCACATGATTTTAAGTGAACTTTGTTCTAAATAATCTGTGATCTGCCGTAAGGAGCGATGCAGCAACAGGCCTTCTGCTTGCTAATTCAGTTTCCTTAATCTTCACTTAACGGTTAAAGCAGAAATTCTGACATTTCTAACAGTTTCTTCTTGATTATTTAGTGCCTTATAGACTTTCCGCTTTAACTGTTTCTTTCTATTTAATACCTGTTGTTGTAGAATAAGTTCATAAATTCAACTTGTGATCGTTTTCCTGCTCTAGCCACATTTTCAGTGATGTAATCCGCTCTCGCTAAAACTTATAACCATTCATGATTACCTAAATGACGTGCTTTATTCATTCTGTTTAACTAGATGGTAAAATATTCACAGCGAACTAACCACTTATTACGTGAAAAACATTATGTCCTTTTCTTAGCTAAATAATATTACAGTATTAGTAACAGAACAAAATTGACAAGAGTATCAATTTGATATATCACCTATGAATTTTTACAGTAAAGTCTTAAATAATCAAACTAAGTTAACACATGGGCTGAAAAGTCCCGAGCCTAACAAAGAAAACATGTTTTTTTTTGTTGAAAATTAGCTTTATTCATCAACGTAATCTCCATCAAGAGCAACGCGATCATTCCAGTGCCGCTCTAATATTTCAATACCACTTTTGTAGAACGATTTATCTTTTGCCTCAAAATAGGCCTCAGTTTCAGCGATAACCTCTTAATTCGTGCGAAATTTCTTACCGGCGAGCATTTTTTTGAGGTCTGCGAACAGCCAGTAGTCGCTGGGAGCCAAATCTGGCGAATACCGTGGATGTGGGAGCAATTCGAAGTTGAATTCATGTAGTTTTGCCATTGTTTTGATTGACTTGTGACACGGTGCGTTGTCTTGATGAAACAAAATTCTTTTCTTTGCCATATGCGGTCGTTTCTTTGCAATTTCGACCTTCAAACGCTCCAACAGCGCTATATAATATTCACTGTTGATGGTATTTTCTTTCTCAAGATAGTCGATGAATATTACACCACGCACATCCCAAAATACCAAGGCCATAACCTTTCCAGCCGATTGTTGTGCTTTCGGGCGCTTTGGACGAGGTTCACCAGTTGCCGTCCACTCAGATGACGATCGTTTTGATTCCGGAGTGAAGTGATGGATCCATGTTTCATCTATTGTCACATATCGACGCAAAAATTCCGGTTTGATACGTTTAAACATGGCCAAACACTGCTGAGAATCATCAACACGTTCTTGTTTTTGGTCAACAGTGAGCAAACGCGGCACCCACTTTGAACAGAACTTTCTCATAGTCAAATGCAATATAAAGCCAATACGTTCTTTTGATATCTTTACGATGTCAGTTATTCACGCAACTTCACTTTTCGATCATTCAAAACGATTTTGTGGATTTTTTTGATGTTTTCTGGTGTTACCGCCTCATTTGGACGTCCACTGCGTTCTGCATCATCGGTGTCTCTACGACCACGTTTGAAGTCAGCAAACCAACGTTTTATTGTTGTTTCTGATGGAGCGGAGTCCCTACAACACTTTTCAAGCCGTTGCTTCGCTTGAACGGTATTTTTTCCCATCAAGAAGCAGTGTAAAATTAAAACATGAAATTGTTTTTGATCCATTGTTTTGAAAATAACAAAAGTAGCGTGACTCTTAGCACAATAACTCACAAACTAATGAATAGAATATCATGAAATGTTAACAGCTGTCTTTTGAAGGTTAGTATTAACTGAGAGAAAGGTGACTGCAATAAAACTAGCGTCATCTATGTGTTAGGCCCGGGTCTTTTCAGCCCATGTGTTACAATGCAAGAGTGCTGCGTTAATTTCGAACAGGAGTTTATATTTATGAATCAATATCTAGTAAAGTTTCATTATTATTTTTTAATGTCTTTAATGTTTAACTGCTTAAATTTGGTTTATAATATCGCTTTCTACATAAAAAAATAGCGTAAAAGAAAAGTCCTTGCTCCAATGATAAATCATCATAGAAGAAGAAAATACATTTTTTTCTACGAATCCCTTTCAAACGTATTTGAAACCTCGCGACGTACCTAGTAGCTTAGAAGCTCAGTTTCAGAAAATTTCTTGCATTAAACCATTAAGACAGAAACAACATTTAGTTGGCAAATTTAAAAATGAAAATTGGAAACAATAAGTGAGCAAAACAAACTAAATAGGGATGTAATAAAATGAATTCCTATCCCTTGAATATTTAAAAATGAGAATTTCCATGGAACAGAATTGCCTTGCATAGGTGGCTGTTGCATATAGAAATTAAGGCATGTAGTACCATTCTGTGGCATTCTGAAAATTCTTAAAGCGTGAATTTACTTTAATAAAAATGTTCACGATATCATCTTCAGTTTACAATATTGCCATCTGAAGAATGTGTATTAGCAGGCCTTCTCGCAATTCTTACGCGAGCTCTAGTAATGTACGTGTATTTGTCTCTATTCATCGCCGTACAACTTTAATTTTAGATAAAGTTGCCCAACATCAAGATTAATTTCGTCGTAAGACAGATAAGAGGAACTACAATTTTCCAGTTCCTTAAAGAATTTAATCTTCGAAGCTCAGTTCTGCGCTAGCGTCCATTAACCTCATCCTATTCGCGAGCAAGCTGATAGTTGGACGTCGCCGTTCGTGAAGATGTCGTAGTTGTTTCTAGAGCACCCAGTTGTGCACTTTCCGGCAAAACTTTCCTTTCCCGTACTGCTTCGGCCGGATCTTTCGATGTCGCTCCTTCGTTCATTGTGTTTTTACAAGATGTCGTTTATAATCTAGCGAATCTTTTCGCGTGAGCAACGTCAACAGGGGGAGGTGAAACTAGGTACACCTAGATATCTAATAACGTCCGTTGTAAGAATGCCATACGTGACAGGAGCAGTGTAGGTAGTACTCACGCTTAAATTCGTTCGCAATGTATTGCTTGCAGCAGAAATTCTATTTCCGCCCGCGTTGTCATGTTTTTCGGGAAATTACTTCTCTCATTAAGGTGTTAGTGAGAGCTTCGCGGAAAATTCATTTTTCTTTCAAAATAGAATAAAAAACTAACGCCAGTGTTACTAAACTTACGTTTCATTTCCCTGATATCTACTTGGACGCTACGACTCGTTCAAGGCTAAAGTTTGATAACTGCGGCGATACTATTCTGCTCCCTGTAATGTATATGTACTATGGAGTTAAGTATACATATGTGTCGAAGCAAGGCTGTTTATTAAAATCTTTTTGGGGCTTACAACTCTTGCTAATGTTAGAAGTGCATATACACTAAAAAACAGTGGCGGCTCTTTACATTTCGGCGAGGCGGATGCGGTTGTAAAAGGATATAATAAAATGTTACGTTTTGGCTTACAATGATTTTTGAAGGTTTACTTCAGTACTATAGTCTTATAAAAACGCTACATACAAACACACACGCGTACACAACTAATATTCACTTCTTGTATATAAATTCCATTCTACGGTCTTTCATGGAAGTAATGTGTTCCATTCCTTTTTCGCTAGAATTGTCTGTACCTTGCAACAAATCTTTATCAATAGGCACTATTTCTAATGCATTGTAGTGGAAAAACAGTGTTCAGACTCTACGATAATCACAGGTGTTACTAGCTTTATAGTTTCTGTAAACATTTCAGTTAAGTTTTTATTTTTTACTATTGAAATCAAATGCATTGCTTCAAAAATCTTTCTGAAATCCAATCACGAACAAATAACCTAACTCTAACCAAGGCTGGATAAATGAGGATAGGATGATATTACCTCATCTAAAAGAAATGCTGGAAAAGCAGCGGCAAATTTTTAAAATGCTTAATTGTAAAACAATTCAGCTTGATTGTGCTCATCATACGAAAACCATTCGTACCAGAATTAAGTCGCAAATTTCGTTATCGTACACGTTCTTTCCGCTCGTTCTTTTTCCTACTTCTGGGTGCAAAGTTTATTTCCATTTCAACAATATCTCTTTCATTTTTAATATTTGAAATGGTTTTTCCAAAACGTCGTGTATCTATGCTGTTGTAGACTTGTTGTTGTTTTCTTCTCACAACAATGAAACGACATACAGCAGAAGAAGCTCCATGCAACTGAGATCGAAATGTCGGTAGATTCATGCAGCTGTGATGCGGCTCCACTCCCGAAACATAATTTCTTTAAAAGATGTCGTGTGTCTTTTTGGAGTTTAATACTTTTTTTATTTTAGGCTCGTATTTGATCATAAGGAATCCTTTAGTACGTCTAAGGTCATTAAGTAAGTTACAAACTGCTGTGGGAAAGCCGAAAATAGCAGTCATCTATTTTCCTAACTGTCACTAAGTGTCAGCACAATCTAGCTTTATGATATTCAAGTGGTAGTTGCTGTCCGCATAAGCAGGCAGTGTTAAAATGCCGACCGTGCTGTGAAAGAGCAGCGTACTTTTATACGTTTCTTTTCTGGGCAAAAGGACTTCCTGCTGAAGATATCCATAGAGAAATGTCTCTTGTTTACGGTGAAAAGTGTTTGCCACGTAAAGTCATGTATAACTGGGCCGATAAATTTTCTTAAGGGCGTTTAAATGTTGTTGACGATAAGCGAAGTGACCGCCCTGTTCAAATTGCGACAAATGCAACACTTCGATGGGTGGAATAGATGATTCGAATTGAAAATCGGGAAACATTAGACCGAATAGCAACTGCAATAGGGTGTTCTCATGGTATAGCCTACGAATTGATGCACGATCTTTTGAAGTTTCGAAAAGTCTGCTTAGGGTGGATATCTAGACAGTTGAGCGACGAACACAGAAGGATTCGTATGGGATTTTCGTTGTAACACCTCTCTCGGTGCGCAGAGGAAGGGGAGAACATGAGAAGAAGAGGAAACTAGAGGAAGGGGGGAACTTAACAGTACTGTCACTGGTGATGAGTGATGACTGCACCACTATCAACCCGAAACAAAACGTGCTTAGATGCAATGAAAATAATCTTCTTCACTGTCAACGAAGAAATTCAAAGTTGTGTCCTCAGCTGGTAGGGATTCTGGGATTCTTAAGGAGTGCTCCTAGCCCATTTCCAGAATAGAAATGAATACGTGACTGCTGGATCATACTGTAGAGTTTTGTTGCTGCTTCGGGATGCAATTCGACGAAAATGTCCAGGCCTGCTGCATCATGATAATGCCAGGCCGCATTTGACCCAGACGAGAATTACAGAATTAGGGTGGGAACTTTTTGGACATCCGGCTTACAATCCCGACCTAGCCCCAAGAGACTATCATTTGTTTGGCCTACTCAAAAAGCATTTTGCCCTCTAACATTTCGCAGATGGCAAGCATTGAGGCAATGATAAAGCGACGGGATAAGTGTATTAATACATACGGAGACCTGTTCTGAAATGAAACTTATTTTTGGCTAACTATTTCTCTAATTATTTTTATAATAGCTTTTTGTGACCTACTTACTGATTTTCCCTTGTAGGATTTCTAATACATTTTTCTTCTATTCCTTCAAAGAAATTCACTAACTGGTTTCAGTTCTTATGTACGGAATTCACGATTCTAATATTCAAAATTCCGTCTAGTAATTCCTACGTTAGCTAACTTTTGTTCAATAATTTTTCTAATATATCGCACCGAATAGAATAAAAAAAACTGATTATTAACCCTTAACCACAGTAGTGCAAATACTGTAACGTCTTCACCGCTGTGCAGTCTTGATGACCGCATATAATAAACAAACTTTAATTACCAAAATATATTTTTTGACCCATTGGGAACATTCTTATTGGATTGAATGCACCCGAAAATAAAAACATAAACCAAACAAAAAATCCGTAAATGTCATATTTTGCTCTGTTTTTAACACAAACGCTAGAATTTTTCTTTAGTAATATTCTATACGAAAATAAGAATAGATTAAGAGTTGGAATATGATCCTGAAAGTACGGAGTGGTACATACCCGCATTACCGCGCCCGAAGAAAGCTCGCACGAGCAATTCCCGAATGAAGTCCATGCTTATAATGTTTTTTAATACTCACAGAATTGTCGATTATGGCCCCAGGCACAGTTCATTGCCGATTAGACAACTTTTGGCAAAAAAATATTCCAGTGCTCCCACACCTGCCCTGCAGTCTAGACATGGCCCCATGTAATTATTCTCTTTTTCCAGTGCTTAAGCGAAAATTAAAAGGTTCCCATTACGTAACAATATACAACACCTAAAGAGTCATTATGCAAGTTTTAAACAACCTAATGGAATAAGACTTCCATAATTGTTACCAGAAAGAACTCGCTGGAGACGCTGTATTCATTCCACAAAAACATACTTTGTAGGGGACAATATCAAATTGTAGACACATTCAATTAAATACTTTAAAACTAATCATTCTCATTAATTCTGAGACATATTTCGTATTAAACGTTCTAATAATGGTTTTCCTATAACTTTCTCATTATGACCGACAGTAAACAGAACTGAGTTCTTTAAAGATTTATTTTTGAAGAAAATGCCCCTCTAGAACACCACTTTCGTTACATAGGCATTTTTTCCAAATTTTCTTGTGCCTACAAAAATGTGCTAGAATTAACCTGCTGAGATAATCAGACACTTTCCTTGAATGCCTGTTAACCTCCCTAAAATAACGTAAATGTTTGTGTAAATTAGTTACTATTTGGGGAAAGTCAAGTGTATTTATTTCACCGTAATCTTTTTATTGTAGATCACAAAGTAGATAATGCTTATATTAATGTTCTTATAATCAACTAACAAACAGCACTAATTACCCCGGTAACATCTAAGACGATATAACTGTAGGGTTACAGACATCCGACGAAAACAACGTGTAGCATCCCCAAAGCATACCGGAACCCCATGATAAATTTTAATTAATTTCTCGTGTTTTCGGAAACAATAGCAACATCGCCGACCTGTTAGGCTTATCCACCCAGAAACTTCATATTGATTTTAATTGTCTAGTGTTTTACGTTTCCTATGGCAATGTTGAAGTTTCGTCGTAATTAAGAAGTTTCTAAGTAGCATGGGCTGGTGTTTGGTGGCGTTGACACGGATACTCTTCGCAAAACACATCTAACTTTAAAGAAACATCTCCGCTCTTTTGTCCAAAGAAATAATTTATCTTCGATCGTAAGTTCTTAAGCCATGATGTTTGTTGATGGCGTCGCCTAACTTTCCGGAGCGATGTTATCGGTGTTTGATAAATAAACTAAAAGTAACGTTGCAATGCGTCATTGCAAGAACTCCAATTAATTTACTATTTGGATTACCCTAGGGTATCAGGCTTGATTTTGAATTATATGCAAATTATTACAAAAGGTTAGAAAAAAAACAATATTTGAATAAAACTAAAGGTTATTTCAGTTGTGGTACAACGAGTTTTATCTTCATGATTTCAAGAATCGTTTTACAATATTGTATAGCTAAATAATAATTAACTTATTTCGAGGAAATAGAGGGAAAAATAATGCAGAATTACCAAAATTAAAAACAAACAGCATTCGCAACTCTACCATATTAATGAGGAAAGAAACAAATACAAAAATGTCTTAATAGTAAGTCAAAGTAAATATATCTTATATGCGATAATTAAAATATTACAATGATTGTAAGAACCATAGAGATATATGATACATAAATATCTAAGTACTGCACACCACACAATTTAATTTTCAATTCGTGTCACAATGTTTCGAGAATATGTGGGTTCTCATCGTCAACCTAGTTACCGAATGAATTGTAAAGATTATAACAGCATGAAATACTGCCTAGAGACGCTAAATTTCTTAAATGACTTACTTTTTAAAGCCTATTACGTGATCCCAACTACATACCAATAAGAGCACAGTTGAATAAGGTTGCAACGGTTGAATACATCTTGTAAGACCGTAGGCAAGTCGAATGCCACGTCAGGTTTGTTATTGGGAGTCTTTTGATTTGAATGAATGTTTTTAGTAAACTTAGCAAATCTGTACGTCGTGATAATGAAAAAGCATCTAAATTTATGTTTCTTTTCAAAATAATGAGATTTAAAAAAATATATACACTACTGTCCAAAAGTTTGGAAGCAGGAACGGATTTTGCAAAAAGTCACATATACAGTAAAATGTTATTGCGATTACACTGGCCAACATACATTTTCGTGTCTCGGATTTTCTGTGTCATTAAGCAATTTTGAGGTACCTATTCCAAAAATGCCGTCAGATTTGTTCCATTAAATCTAGTTTTCGAAATTCACTCTTTCTAACCTATTTAGGAAAAAATCGCAAAAATTAGATATAATGTTTTGTTATGTATGTAACTTTTTAAATATTACTATTTCATAACTGTTAACTGAAACACAAAAAAAATGGGTAAAAGGTATTTATTTAAGAATCATCAGTTGAAAATTTCCTTTTATAAGATTTCCTTGCGTGAGGTTTACCGGAAGGGTTTCGCTGAAGATTCCAGCAGTAATCGACGATCATGTGGGTATCCCATCTTCCTTGGTACCCTTCCTCCATAACGTTGGTGTCTTTGTAAAATCTTTCCCCCCTGTTGCTCATTACCATCACCTAAGTTTTCTGGGAAACGATCTAAGTGGCTGTAAAGGTAATGAATCTTGATGCTCATGTTACATCCGAGCGTGTGAAAGTTAGAAAGCATTTGCTTACTATTTCGATGTAATTTGCTGGTTTATGATTTCCAAGAAAATTTTTAACCACTTCCGCAAAAGAGCACCAGGCATTAGACTCACGCTCTTTCATTGATTCCGTGAAATGCGGGTTATGCAAACGGAGGTCCATCAAAAATTCCAGCCTTTAGTATTTCTACCCTAAGCCTTGGAAAGTTTTGTTCAAAATATGTTCTCAAAACACGATCCATTTCGGGGTAAAGCCTTAACATATTGCTTCATAAGTGCCAGCTTGATATGCAGTGGTGTAAAGATGATTTTGTTTCTGTCAACCAATGGTTCGTTAAGAACATTGTGTTCTCCTTAAACTAAAACATTTCTTGAAGGCCAGTGTCTGGTTATTCAGTACTGCGTTTTAGCTCTGCTCTCCCAAAGGTATAAAAAACAAGGATATTTTGTAACCACTTTGTTACCTGAGGAGAAGGTTTACCGTTTGTAGATCGACACATATCAACTACTGATGCTCTTCATACTTTGTATTTTTCAGGACCTATGATATTGTCTTTTCTAGTGGTGGAATGTCCAATAGGTATAGAACTATCTTTATTACCATTGTGTAAAAGTACATATTTCAAACTGATGAAGCGAGATGAACTGATAGTCCATTTCTTGCCGCTTTCTCCTCTAAAATTCCAACCACCCAGTGACCAGTTTGCATGCTATCTTGCCTATGTTAATCCTCTCCTATGCCCACGAGTTTTAGAACGGTTTTTTTTTCGGCCGGTGAATCCCCTGAAACCCGCTACCAATAAGTGCTTCTTGACAATGGTAACAGAAACATTTGTTCGTCGTTGTGTACTAACGCGTATTGCGACATCGGGTGCCGTTAGATATCGAACTCTTTTCGAAGTCGATACTCAAGACCACATCGAATTCGTATATTATTTGGAACAACTTGCTTGACGCCTGTAAAAGGATTTGATAATCTACGGAGAGTTTGTTACATTTAACTGAAGCATCAGGATTTTCAGATCATTTTTTCCTACACGTTATGAAATTTTAGACGACGCCTTTCAAAAATAATCATCTAATTAATATTGGCGCGCCTTCAAACCAATTTAACTTTATAAGAGTTAAATATGTAAAATTGAAAATTCCGAACGATCCGAGATACTTTTTTAATCACCCCATCGTTCCCTACCGGACGGGGACAATGGAAAATAAATAGCATGGGAGGAAGCGCGAAACCGTTTGAAGTATTACCCTTTCAATTTACCGTCCAACGTTCTGCCGCAATCCTTTCCGCTTCTGTCGCCGTGGATTATGAATATTCATAGATTTGAATTTGTACGGAAGGCGACCGCACTAAAAGATTATCATACATAAAAATACGCGCGTCTACCTCGGCCGTCTCCACATTTTTCTCTTTTCGATATAGTACGGGCATTTGCGTTGCTTAAAGATATGACTACAAAATGAGTTTTGTATGAATTTACTCAGACTTCAGTGACGTGGTAGTACATGTATAGCAATACTCGATTTTAACAAAGTTAGTAGTAAATAGTATCTCAGACTTTCACGGCCGTTTGACATAGTTGTAACGGTTGTCGGGTTCCGCCGTGTCACTAGGTTTTTGTCTCTGACGTTTCGCGAACAACTGCGGTTCGCATTTTCAAGGGTATAGTTGAGGAGTTAGTAGTTGAAGCGGAAAACATAGAAGAAACTATTTGTTAATAATGTGCTCTGATTTTCGAGGGATGTCACTGTTTTTTATCTACAACTGTCCTAATGGAAGATCGTATATATTCAATTTCAATTTTCAATTAGCAAATTTTCAACAACGTTCTTACGTTTTTCAATATTTAATCAAATGTGGTAATAGAATAAGGAGTGCTACTATATTATTCCTTTAAGCATCACCTTCTATTTATAGACCAAGCATCTTATGAAACTTATACATCTGCCGATTTGGTGTTTATGCGAAGTAAGGCAAGCGTCAGTATTAAAGTTTTTGGTTCTTTTTGTGCGTTATAAATAAAGGATTTTAATTTACCAAAGAAGCACATAAGAAGAGCTGATTTACCTCGGTTAAACATATGCAGCGATAAGTATGTTTCTACAGTTGTTTCAGCAAGTGATGTTCGCTGAGGTAAAGAAGGGATCTTATACGAAGAAAACCACCGCTTAATATCTAATGATGTAATATTGGGATAATTAAAATAATCTTTGAAATTAGTTAACGGATCTGCAGACGCAAAATACTACACATTGGTTTCGACTCTGTAATTTGTCTAACCCCATTTTTCCTTATTCGTCGTATTGGCTGTATTATCCTTCTGACGGTTGCCTTTTTTCTGTATAACGTCTTTTGAGTTCTTCGGTGTATTATGGTGCCAAGTGATTCATCTTAAGTTACTGAAGCATTGTGATGTTTGTAATGTGATGCGGTGCCCTTTGTGCCAATCACGTTAGCCTGTTGATATTTCCTGATATTTTCTTCTTTTGCGGTTGGGTTGACTGATGCCCAAATTTCCCAGCGTGGGTGGTTATTAGTACTATAATTGTTTTAATTAATTTTGTTGTCAAGAAACATCTTGCTTCTTTCGTTCAGTAGTGGATATAGGGCCTTGGAGGCCCTCTATATCATCCCTTTGATTTCCATGACATGCCAGGTATACGTGAGTTGTTTATCTAAGACAATCGCTAGGTATTTCGCTTTCTTGGCTCATCCGATGGCGTGATTATTAATACAGATTTCAGCGAGTTTTTTTAGCCTTCTACGTGACGTGAAGTAGATGGTTGTGTTTACCCTTGTTCTCCATTTAGTGTACCATTTGTAGGGTGCGATGATGTACATTTGTAATCTATTTTATATAACTGGCTCCTATGGCTCTAATAGATAGCGGTGTCGTCTAGGAATTGGGCTATGTGACATGTTTTTGATTGCGGTATGTCTGGTAGTGGAGATGTCTTCTTCTATTTTAACAGAAAATATTCTGTTGCGGAGGTAGTATGGAATGAGAGTGTAGCTGGAATCCGGTGTAATATCATTTTATGTATGAGGCCATCATACCAGACTTTGTCAAATACCTTCTCGATGTCTGGCATGGTGACTGCTGTTGATGGCGTTTAGCATTAGGTCTATTGATTTTGAACGAGGGTCGGAGAGATACTCCATTTCCTCTTCATCTTGTTTGGTAGATCGGTGATTTTTCTTTAAATTTATTTGTGGATCCAGTGTGCGTGTATATTTCCTATGTTTTCTTTCTTTTTGTCTTATGCCTTCAGCATTTGTGCGTCTTACATTTATACAGTTTGGCTTCCCTGCTCTTCTAGCACCACCTCGCATCATTCATCCAGTAGAGTCATGTTCTGACATTGGTGCTTGTTCTTTCCCGTGGTCTTAGTGATGCGTTTGCCAATAGCGGTTTCCGTGTCAGTTGAAGTCGTTCTGTGTCTCGTTTACTTACATTATTTGGTCGTTTTATGATCTCAACTAACAAAAGTTGATATTTCTAGGTAGCGTCCTTGCATTGTAGAAATGGATTGAGTGACGTGTTACAACTACGTGTTGAGCTAACGATGAGGCTACCGTTTTATGGGACACAACAATTTTATGTTCTTCTCTTCCGACGCGAATGCATCTGTTTGTGTGTCCGACGTAAACCTCTTTGCAATCTTGATAGGGTATTTCATACACACCCTGATTCTCGAACAGTATTTTGTCTTTTGACTTATTCAGGATGTAGCCTATCTTTCTTTCAATGATGAAAACAGTCTATATCTTGTGTTTCTGCAATTTTCTGCTGATATTGTCTTTCACATACGGTAGAAACGCTGTTGTTCTAAATTATTGTTCGTCTGACCTCTTGGCATGTTCATTTTGGATGCATCTGGTTATGTACCTATCGGGGCATCTATTCGCGAGTAAGAGGTAGTTTTTTGTTGATCTCTATCTGCTAGTCTTAATGATTTCGGGACTAATTCGTATACCCTTTTAACGTTTTTGTCTGTTGTTACCGTTATGGGAGCACCACCGGCATGTTGATCTTCCGCATTTAAAATCTCAACACCAGCGTTTGACTATATCATAAGAAACTGCAGACTCACCAATAGTTGCCATAATCTCTTAATAAACTTGAGTTGGGGTCATGCCCTTTTTCAGGAGGTATCTTATTACGGTTCTTTCTTCTACAGGATCCATTTTTATGAACAATCACTACACACAATTTGAGAATTAGCCACAGCACGACAATACAAGAGGTACAAGCTTCGATTATGTAGATATGATCTACAAATGTCAAAGACATTAATAAAACAACCAATTAGAGGTAGGTGAGGGATGGGGCATGAGGATCTGCACTCGCACTTGTACAAATAGCCATTCCTTATAAATAGTAAACGTTGGCAAAGTATGTACACAATGTCATATTTTATACATTATCTCCCTCCTCTTTATATTGCTAATTCTTTCAACATTCCACGTAACATAAAGAAGAATTGTATTAAGAATAAGGTATGTATAATGAATGTTATTGTATTTACTTGCTCTGGCAGACAATGATTGGCCCAAGACCCTGTTAAATCATTTATTAGCAATTAACAGTACTGAACAGAGACAAACCAAGAAAACGAAGGCTTCAGCAGAGGAAGAATATCTTTAGTTAATATATCAAATGCGAAGGTTGGGAGCATCAATGTTTGATGTCAATCCAGCACTCAATCGTTTTGCAAAGTTCTAGACTTCTTTATAAAATCAGAAACAAAGTAGAATGAATATTAAATATTAATTTGGGTTAGACCTACATAATTTCTTCTCTCTGTAACTCTCCGGAATTATTACTCATTTCTTCTTGCAATCGATTTACTAATTTAAGGAAACATCTTTCATTTGCTACTCCACATGGATCTCGAAACTCCACTTATTTAGATAAATACGAACATTTAAACCAATGATTCGACGATATTGATACTGGCATGTTAAAATGTGTTTCTTTAATGGTCCGGAACTAATCGCTTGTTTTTAAACGTTCAGCGGAGATGTTCGATTGGAGAAAACGGTGTACAGAAGGAGCGATGAAGCGAAATATCTGCGAAACCGTTGCTGGATGTTGCCGATATACGCCCACATAAAAATGCCGAGCTTGCTTCGATTTTCCACGAAAACATTTTATGCGTAAATCTAAGTTGAGGATAAACAAAAACTACGCTCTCTTTAGCAACAGCACCGAGTTAATGATTTTGATACGAAGCACTAAAGAATTGAGAATTTTGAACAAGCAAATACTACAACCCAAATACTTTCAATAACCATGATTATTGCTCGAGAATTTATATACGCGAACCGTAGATTGGGCTAAATAGGGGCATTTAGGTGAAAATTGACAAGAATTGAGAAACGAATATATTCTTATGGCGTTTGTTTATATTTATTTGTATGACGTAAAAACCAGCAAAATAAGAGTGACAAAATAATTGTCTGCAACTATAATATTTTCTAATTTTGCCTCTTTCGACTAATAGTTCTCATAGCTAGGTGTTGTCATTAGTTTGAAGTTAAATCTTTACTTATTAACAAGGTTCGCAGATCAGGTACCAGACCTATGGTCATGTAGAGAGGCGGAAGAACGTCGAGCCCTCCTAGGTATGTACGCAATAAGTAGTACGGAGCATGATAGTGTTTGTCATGGATAGAATCACAACTATGGTTAAGGTGGGGAGATTACTAGAAACACATTTTTTTGCATCCCCTTTATGTAACATGTTTACTGCATATATTTTATCTTGTAGTAGATACCATTGGACTTAGCTATCTAAGAGTAGAGTAATTAACTCATACCTACCACAGAAACGGTTTTCAGGACGGTTTCCTTCGTCCAGGAATTCAACCATCGCCTGAACTTATATTAACCGTCTGTATGGGGTAACTGACTTGAAACAGCATCATATTATAACACGAATGCTGCCGATAGGCAAGGCATTCGTCAAAATTTGTCACGGCAAAGTATCATATTAGAGTGAGCATTTTCAGAATATCAAATATTTTATAGCAAAGTTGAATTCTGAAACTATTCAGTTCGAATCATCAATTGGATGGAAATTTAGGGAAGATGTATGAGGACTCTTTTCTCTTTCAACTTCCGATAGCTCATAGAGACAAGAGAAGTGGAGATGAACTTATTACTAAAAGTTATGTACAAACATGGTTACTTTTCTATATAATCATCGTGAAGATCGATGCATTTGTCATATTTATGAACGAGCCTTCCAGCTCCCTCTACATGCAATGTTGCCATTAGATAGTCCGTGACGTTGTTTTGAAGTTTTTCTGTACTCTGGAGGCTCTCTCCTCGTAGCCACCTTTTCAGTTCACGAAAGAGTTGGAAGTCTCTTGGCGCTAAGTCGGGACTAATGCCGGGTATTTAAAAACATCCCATAGAAATTTTTCAAAAAGTCGTTGGATTATACCAGGAGTATAAGAAAGGACATTTTCATGAATGAGAAGAACTCCAGAAGTCAACATGCCTCTTCTTTTGTTTTGAATGGTTCCCCGCAATAAAGTCTAACAATAAGCAGCTGCATTGCTTGTAGATCTCGGTTCCCTAAATTCAAGAAGCAACACTTCCTTTTGGTCCAAAAATACTGTAACCACAATTCTCCTGTTGTTGAATGTTTTTTTGAACTTTTTCGTTTTGTTTGACGAGTTTGGGTGCATCCATTGTTGCGAATGTTGTTTTATTTCGAAGGTGCTGTATTGAAGCGAGGTCGGTCCTGTCTCCTGTCACAGTTAATTTTAAAAATCTTTACCTTCAATCTCATAACAGTTGAGAACCGTCAGCGCTGATCCCATTCAGCAAATTTGTGGACATCGGACAACATATTTGGAACCCATCAAGCGCACAGCTTTTTGTAGCACCTACGTTACAATTGTGTGCACAGATGATCTTGAAACTTCAGGAAGTTCCACACTCTACCCACCTCCATTTTTTTGAACCATTTCGTAAACTCGTTCAACACTGTCTTCTGATTCGACAGACTTACGTCCTTGTCCCACTTCATCGTAAACATCGGCTCGGCCTTGTTTAAACTTCCTACACCATTCACGCGCAACTCCATCCGCCATAAAGTTTTCGCCGTATGCTCGGCTCATTTTTCGATGATCTTCAGCTGCACTATTTCCTTCTGCTTGAAGGAATCGGTTTACACTATGTAACTCACATTTGGCGGGCAAATCAATTGTAGTAGCCATCTTTTCGTGTCTGCAACTCAGCTGAAAATGGCGTAGTCACGCCTAATTAATGAATTAATTACTATTAATTATTATTATTTGCGTAAAGTATTTTATTGTTGGAGAATCACTTAAACAAGTGCGGCAAAATAATACATTATTTTTATCGAAATCACTTAACATAGTCGACAATACAGAAATGTTATCCTAAATTTGCAAAAAATGCAATTTATAAACCAGCGTATAATACACCTGAATGTGAAAGCTACGAAGAGGAGAACATTTATTACAAACAAACCTACTACGCACTAGAAGTTACATATTCTGGAACAAAAAGGAGGTTTTCAGCTTTGTAAAAAATGTAACGCAGTCACTATAACAAAATTCTTTCCTAGCTGAAACTTTTGTTTAACATGTTTTATTTATTCCTCGAAATAAGTATTCCATAACGATTTTAGGCTTTTTTCTTCAAGTAAGTAATCACATTTCAAGAAAAGGTCGAACCCTGCAGTTTCCTAGAAGCATCTAACACACACGCTCTAAAATTGAGAACCAAACGGTATTTTTTCTAACACTTCCAATATTTAGCGTTACATTTTCGCTTATTGTTAGTAAAACTGTAAAGCTTATATCTCCTCACGTATGCATTTTTTATTCATCGTGCCTGTTTTATTGAAAGGCTTCGCTAACGCACACCCACATACATATACATGTACGCAAATGGAGCGTATCTTCATTGTATGGTTATACAGATACAACAACCTTCATCCTTATTTTTCTCTACCTGATGTCCGCAATTGTGGAAGAAACACGCTAATTTCATACATAATACATAAAAAACGTCGGGCTACGACGACGGAATTGAAAAAAAAGGCGCTGCTCTCGGAAGAACGCTGCAATAAAAATGATAATTTAAAAGGGATGCCCGTCGCCTTTCTTCTACCTGAGTTAATTGGTGCGCTGGTAGCTAATCCTAGGTCCTTCTTATTATTTTTAAAAGACTACCACGCGCTCGTCATGTCGCGCGTAAACCTTGAATAAAGCCCGGATGACACACTTTCTTATACATCTTATTCTTCTTGGGATATCTACTACTTTACCTTTTCACATAATCAATATTAAGGATTAAGTTATGTTGCTATCTATGAAATTGCGAATAATTTTGCTTTAATTATTATATTTATTAATTGCATTTGAGACATGGGAGACATGTGTATGTAGGGAAAATTGAAGAGCTTTTGAGGAAGATGGCGATGAAATGATTTGACCTGGGTGTGTGGTATTTTAGACTTTTAAAGCCTCATAGAAATAGGTCTAATGGTGTCAAATCAAGTGATCTGTTCTATAAGTCCTCTTCGTCCTATTCATTTATGTGGAAGTACATTGTCAAACGACTGCCATACTGGACGAATATAGTGAAGAGAAGCTCCATCGTGGTGAAAATGAAATCCGTCCTCATCAACTAGGAGATTTCCATCTGTATCTAGTTGATTTTCTAGAGCGTCAGTAATTACCGCATTTTCCAACATATCAAAATATGCTTCAAAATTGAAAAACAATGTACCAATCTCTTGGTCCCCCAAAATGCCTGCTCATACACCTATTTTTTTAGGATACTGAGTTTGTTCTTTTACATACAGATGAGCATTTTTGTTACTGTAAGATCTGCGTCCAAGCCTTTGGACTATCATCTCCGAGATATTCATTCCAACTTACCACCGTTGTGTTGGCAGTCTGTTTCCGTAGAGGAACTAATACAATGCATCAAGGCCTTAAAGAACAAATTTACAGCAGATGATGACAACATTCCTTCCTTTTTTGTGAAGGATTGTGCTACTATCTTTGCCACTCCTCTATGTATAATTTTTAATCTAGCCCTACACACGTGTACGTTTCCTGATATTTGGAAAGTAGCCAGAATTTCGCCAATCTTGAAAAGGGGTGATAGTTCCAATATTGGCAATTACAGACCTGTGACTGTAATTTCTTCTTTCGCGAAGGTTTTTGAAGTCTTAATTTATAAACGTCTTTGTTATGGTATTAAATCATATCTTTCTGAATCTCAGCATGTTTTTTTTGTCAAATAGGTCTACTGTAACTAACTTAGCATAGATTTCTCAAACAGTAGCTGAAACGGTGGAAGGGAGTGGACAACTGGATGTTATTTGTACTGATTTTTCCCGTAATTTTTACCTGACACATAATCATAAGTTGTTGGAGAAGCTAAGCTTTTTCGGTGTCATATCTTCTAAACGGGCTTGATTATTTAATATATATATAATTAATTTATTTGAATGGATTTAAATCTCAAAGTGTTTACTCCACCTCTCGAGTCCCTCAAGGATCGAACCTTGGCCCAGTTCTCTTTAGTATATATATGGATGATCTTTTAAACTCCATTTGCTGCCCTCTATTAGCCTATGATTATATTAAAATCTACCACGCCGTTAACTCCTTCAATGTTGTCGACTTTCTGTAGCGTAATTTGGACAAGATTTCGTGGTACAATGATACCATCTCCATACAACAAACCAGATGAGTCAATTCTACCGATGACAATGTTTTGCAAAAATCTAGCACTATATATATGCATACATTTAATGCATTACATGTATTATCCTTTATTTAATATGGTCCATTTTTGAATAAATTATTATTATTATCTGCAGTTATGTCTATTTACAAATTCATGTAAATAAAAAGCACATTCCCAGGTATTACAGTAAACTCTATTCCAGACAAATTAATTTATTTATTGGGATCGTAGGGCTTGAAGAGTACGTGGATTCCCATTGTCAACCGTGTTACTGACTAAATTCAATAGATTCCAGGATAGTGTCTTGTTAAACGTTTACATATTTTCGAATAACACGCACAATAATACATTTCTATTGCTCAAAAGGCTGTCATTTCAGTACTCTTACTGCTTAACTTTATAAGAATTGTTCCCTAACGAAAGATCGTGATTTTAAAGTATGATGACATTACCACACTGTCTGACGATGACCTAGAGTGATAACCATATTTCTTACTATTTTTTACTTACTTTCTTATTACTTCTTATTACTGTTTCTTCTACGTCAACAGTGTATTATATTTCCGATGAACGTGCGATGATTTGAATTTCATGGAATTTTACTAAAATGAAAATGAATTATATCCTCATCCATAGAAAGGTAGATTTAATTTCAAAATTAATGATTATATTTCAAACTCACGTATATGTTATGTCTTGAGCCTAAAACTGTAGTACAATTCCAGATTATATTGCATATCGTGTACATATACATACATATTCGGCAATCTGCACTCAACTCTATCATCGAGCCAATTCCATACCGCGCCAATCAATCATTCAAAGACCTTCACGTTTCGAAATAGTGGTCACCACTGATAATATTTGCAGTAAATACATCATTTAATACGAGAATTTCATATTACATATGCAGGTTGCTATATGTTAAGTATAAACAAGTATTGACACACTATAATTAAAACGGCTGTATATCAATAACACAAACGTCATTTCAGTACGGCCAACATCATAGAAGTGATTTATTTGCTTCACATACATGTTCCGTTTCCAATATGTTAATCGCTACGTCTGTCCCCTCTTTCAACTAGATACTATATTATCCATTACGAATGGGTAATCCCAAAAGTAAGGTCTCCAATTTTTTTAGAATATATTTCTAAAAAAACGCTCCTTTATATAAGGAGCGTTTATTTTCAATAACGTCCACA
This sequence comes from Trypoxylus dichotomus, assembly GCA_023509865.1. Classification (NCBI taxonomy): domain Eukaryota; kingdom Metazoa; phylum Arthropoda; class Insecta; order Coleoptera; family Scarabaeidae; genus Trypoxylus; species Trypoxylus dichotomus. The sequence continues at coordinate 72,318,320 of CM042074.1, read as the reverse complement.
TAATTGTAAAACCTTTCTCCATTTTCCTAATTAGTCGCTATTTCGATAAACGCATTTTTGTAGGCGCTGTTGCAACTTTTGTTTCCCCGTGTAATACCAGAAAGCGCTGATCCTCATCTTTTACCTCGTCGTCATTACTGAAGAGTATTCGGGAGGTATTCACTGCATGCCTAGTTGGTACTATGGGACCACTGGATGATGGTATACCATCCAGGAGAGCTACAGTTAGACTGGGCATGCGGGAGCGGGCGTTGCCGTGAAGAATGCTTACACCCCTGCCCAAAACTAGAAAAGCGTTCTGAATCGTATATTTTTTTGGTGTTTCACCATACCTGTCAGTGTTTATTGTGATCCTAGAAGCCATGAAGTCGACGACTAATACTCGTTTTTGATTCCCAAACACAGTTGTCATAACTTTACGGACAAAGTGTATTTGTTTTGAATTTTCGCGGCTTACGCGAAGAAGGTTGTTGCCACTCACGTATCTGCTATTTAGTCCCAGATATACCCCTAACCATAGAATCCAAAACGTTGTCCTCTTCATTTGCATGGCGGCAAAGAAATTCGCGGAAGGAGTTCAGTCACTTGATAATTTTTTCCGACGGTTATCGGGACCAATTTTGCACACACCTTCTGATATTGCATCCTTTCTGACAAAATTCTACAAGTGGCGCCTCGAAAAACCTCACAAAATGCAGAGATCACCTAAAATGAGTTACCAATCGTCACGCATAGTTTGCGCAGTCTTGGCGATAGTTTAGTCAAAAATTGTCATACATTTTTTTCGAACTGGAATGGATTTTAATCGATTTAATGCTTTTTGCGTTCAAATACTGAATAATTGCGTAAACTTAGCGCGTGGCGGTAGTGCCAAACTGGAGCTCGATTACAAACAGTTATCAAAACAAGGCTAAGCGTCTCAAGTAAACCTGAGTGTACTTACTTGGGAGAGTGGGAAGCAACAAACAGAACAATGTTACTAACAGTAACACGAATAATTTCCCTATATCCCCAGCGCTTTGGAAATCTTACTTTTGGGATTACCGTTGTAGTTGCCCAAAAATATATTGATGATTTTACAGAATTTCCATGCATAAATCTCGAATGAATAAATTTTTAATATAGCAGCTGATCTTAGAATATAAAGGAAAACGTATGTAACTGTGCCAGTCAAGGTTACAATATTATATTGCCGGAAATTGGTTCCTAGTCTGTTAAACCTTATATGACCCCTCATGTCGATCTTAATACACTAAATTCTTTTATATGTCGAATAAATTATTTTTTTTACTTCTCAATTCGTTCTTGGCTGGAATTTTTACTACTTATCTTCGTTCATATTTTAATATCTACTGAAGAAAGAAACATTACCAGTCTTTAAATAATTTAAACATACTGTATAATTTCAACTAAAAAATATCATAACTTTTTATCAACACCTTAAAGTTTCCTTGGGATTAAATTGTCATTGTACTCCATTGAAAGCACGACTTTATTTCTTCCTGCACTTCAGTTTAATTTAGAGCAGAGAATGGAAGCTCTTTCTCTCTATATAGCTAAGACCATCGTAAATCTTTTAAGTCGACTTTTTTATGGGGACTAATTTCCTGAACTTCTGCGTTTGTTATGAAGTCGTCCTAGTGATTTTAATTATCGAAGAACTTTCCACTGGATTTCAGAAAGAAATTAGGGAAAACTACGGATCGGTAAAAACACTTCCTGTAGTTGCTAACTTATAAATTAAACTTTTTTATGATCGCCAGCTTCTTCATTTAAGTTCATCCTTAATTAGATGCCGTACTGGATTTGCTTCCAAAGCGGCAAATAGTTTTAAACGCTAAGAGCTAACGTCTAAAAGCGAGCAAAATTATTCATAAAACACATGAAAGAGCATTGTATAAATTGCAGTTGACTTAATGCTCTTCTTTATATCAGCACGTAAAGGAGAACGAGTCTCTTGTCATATTTAAGAATTTATCAAGATAGATTGTTGAAACTATATAGTCAATAATATAATATGAAGCTGCATCTCTTGCGAATAGAAGTAACAGGTGAATTTTTAACAATTTAGTTATTATTTCACTAAGTTTTTACAAAAATAATAGGGCTGATTTATATATTCCATCAAAGATGTAAATTAATGTATAATTAAAAATATAGCAATATATGCCGTGGTATTATAAAGTTTCTAGGGCGAACATGGTATTGAAATAGAAAATGTATGACTGAACTTAAGCCAGGTATTATAACTTAACGGTTTTGAAAATTATTTTGATTGACATCAATTATTATGTTAGAACTGCTGAAAGCAAGTTTGAACATCGAGTTTCAATAAATTCAAATATGATTTACAATACAGTGCAAAAGACGTACATCATTGAAGCCTATTTTCGCACTGGAGTGCGAATTGATGAAATTTGGGTGTACAGCCAGTGTGCACGTTTGGATAATTTTAGAGACCACTTCGCAGAGATAACTGTATATCCCATAAATTGTTATAATCGTATTTCCAATTGTGTTGGTGTATTGCGTGAGTTTGGTTCCATGGGCCATGAATTACCTATTGATAGACCAGCTGTTCGTTCAGAAGAAGTTCTAAATGATTTTCGGCAACGGATGGAAAATGAACCCACAATACCCTTGAAATGTTTTTCTCAAAATATTGGACTTTCTTTTGAGTTTGTTATATGTCACTTGCCTTGAAACATCTTAGTACTTCAGTTTTATTTCTCTAACAACTCATAACATACTTTGCCGCCAAATTCAAATAATTGTCTAAATTTTATCAAGGCATTTAAAAACTTAAGAAATAAAAAGCTACTATAATATATTTATAATTTATGATTAAATAATTTATTAAACAACATTATTATACAAATGAATTAAAAATAATAACAATTATAGTAGCAGAAGGTAAATATTTTTAAATCAGACTTTCCGATGTATCACTATTAAAGTCGCTATCAGTTGAACTGTCACTTGCTGTAGATATGATACACGGTTCTACAAGATTATTAATTAAACCGTCTAATGCACACTAATAGAGGAAAAATGGAAAAATTGTATATCACATGTCATAAAAGAAGAGGACAAAATTGTCTCTTCTTTCATGACAATATACAATTTTACCATTTTCCACTATCAATATTTGAAATGGCTTGGAGTAACAGCAGTTTTACATTTACCATTTTACATGTTTTGTTATTCGCAGCAACTTCACCTAATCTGTGAAATACTACCTAATGTTGTTACTATTTTTGATACTACAGCTCTTGTTTATGATCTGAGCTTCCCACTTTAATTATTTATTAAATTAAATTTGCACATCTCCACTTGTACTGGATATGGAATTCATATTTTGTTGTGTGTAAATAATAAAAAGAAACAACGCAATTGAGTTCTAATACGAACTGATATGTAAAAGAATGTATTACTTGTGTAATTAATGTATTAATGTAGAAAATAAGGAATGTATTCATGTTCAATGTACTAATTAGGAGACATTTTTGCATTGTAGTTCTTATGCAATTATTTAAATTGTTGCACGATATATGTAAAAGAATCTAATCTACCCTAATAGCCTTTTTCTATTAGTAATATTGGAAGGCGGAATATATTACAAATGCTATCACACTCGAGGTATTGCGAAAAGCTATCGATAAAGTGCACGTTCAGTTTGGTCATTGTTAAGTGAAGGAAGGATAATGTAATTTATCGGTCCGTTCCTAATTATAATCAATTTAATTTAAACATCCAATGGTGGAAGGCAATGGGATTCACCGCATTTTCAGGATTTTAACATAGAATCCCAAATTGTTAATAAACTTAGAGGTTCCTGTTTTCAAATGTCTTGAAATGAACGTATTTTTAATCATTACAGTGCCATGTACTATAAATTTAAAATATGTTTTAAACAAAAGTTGTTGTTTGTAATGAAAGAATGGAGGTGCTCATTTCAAATTTCAAAATTACCTGCCATACCATCCGCAAGTGTATTAGAAGGCAACTTAATTTTAAGATGATATCTCCCTCAATAATACTAACCAGATTTTTATTTTAACTTTTACTTCGCGACAATATCATGCGAAGAAAAAAAGCGACGGTTCGAGATAATTGCGAAATTATAAAAATAGCAATAGAAAACCGAATGCTATTCTTCAAAGCTATTTGCTAAATTATATGGAAACACATCCCACAGTAATGGCGGATTAAAAAGGTAGACGTCCACCACGAAAATCAAAATTAATGCACGTGTGAAGGAAACTCGCTGCCTTTAGGCTAAATAGCACCAGCATCACTACTGACGACTGGAAAAACGTGAAGAGGAATATTTATCATAATTTATTATTTATTAAAACCAGGAAAATTATGATTTTTATTTTCTAGAGATTGCGTTTAGCGTTGAATTAAATATCGAAGTGGTGACATAACAGCATCAGTATGTTAGAAGACATTCAGGTGAACATCATAACGAAACCTCCAATGTGAAAGGTGTAAAACATTTACCTTCTATAATAACCTAGTCATGCATTACAACACAAAGTCTTGGGTTGGTGTATTTTCTAACGAGAACCATGGACCAAAACAGTAGAAAAGAGTTTATTTATTATTACATTTTGAAAGGTTAAATGATACTAACATTCCATGTACGATTATGTCCAAACAATGTCCTATATAATAGAATGCAATCTATTACAAATTATCTACACTTTAAAAATTTGTCATGTGGAATATTTTGATAAATATGGTGTTCTATCACTAACATTTTGATAGTATAAATGCAATCGCCAATATCTGTTGGGTGTATTTCCTTTAAGGTAGATACAATTCGAGCCATATCATGTGTATACTTATTCCTTAAATCCTTTTCCCCATTATTTTTGCGCTCTATAAGCTCAGCTTTAAAACTCCTGTACCGTTCCTGTTCAAATGTCGTGTGATCCCGTAAAATCGAAAAATTTGTTAGAATCTTTTAGAAATTTAGATTTACCCAGTATTTTTGATACAATTTTCAGATACGAAAAACTACCTTCAATCGTCTCTTGGAGTTGGATTTTGTGCTAACGAATTTGCCAAATCTACTGGTTTTGAAGTCGGAAACTGCAATTTTAAATAATCAAAAATTTCAGGAAGAATTAATGAAAACCATTGATGAACTATGGGAAAAAGTTAATAAAATAATTGAAAAAAATTGTGTTCTACTTGTTTTATATATGTAATATCCCCAATCTATAACAGATGAAAGCGATAGTATAATAAATGGGAAAATAAAGAAAAATTTTAATGAGTATCAAATTGGAAATAAATCTGCTTAAAATACATTCTTCCTCCTCATCCCCGCTTAAAGTTATCATCGCCAAAGTCCGCGTAGATTCGATAAAGAATCGTGGAATGCGATCTCCGAGTATTACGCCCATAAAAATTTATACAAAGTTTTAATGAGGTCGTACGTAGATCTTTGCGGCGGTAAGTCGAAAGTCGAAGGAGCGTAGATATCTCGCGGTGCGTCGCTCTTCGCCCCGTCGAGTGGAAACGTTTGACAATTTGAATGTCGAATCACTGCAACGGAAAAGGAAAGATCGCTCGCGATGATGAGATGTTGACTCTTACGTCGACGACGATAAAACTCGCTTCGTTATAAAAACTTTACGGCGCACCTTTGTCGTTACAAGAGGATTAGCTGGCGCGTAAGTGTTCCGATCCTGTTTTGGGACGGCAGCACTAAAACGCGTATGTCTCTAAGATACGTTTTTACTAAAAAGATTATCTTTACTACAAGGTCCTTTTATGACGATGGAATGCAAGATTGATGATGAGACGCTATAAAGATTAAATTAAATTCTAAATTTTGACGAAAACGAATTTATGAAAGCAGCAGGATAATATATTAGAACTTATGAAGATATTGTTTGAGAAACATAGGAAAGGAAGTTGATAGCCTTATTATTTTGTCGTAGATAATACTGAAATAAACACATTTGTAGTCGCAAGAGACTTTTCGAAGGTAGAAAGTATTGAATTGATAACAATGCAGTAGTTATGCATGGCAAAAATAGAAATTGATTTGATTACATATATGTAGTACAATGGTGCTCATCATCACCTAAAAGGTTTTGAAATACTATTATATTCTATGTAATTATGGTTACAGCAGGAAACGAACACATTTAAATGAAAACATCTTTATTTTTTACGATTTTTTTTAATATTTTCTCTACAATAATGTGCAATATCACCACCCACTTTCCGGCTATCTTTGCCTTGCAATATTTTATTTAGATAATTACAATAATGGTGAATAAGCAAGCAACAGAATTTTTATAAAATAAATTATACTATATCATTTTTATTATGTAAGCTACATTCACTGGTAAAATCAAATAGAATGTGGGCCTCCATTGTAAACAAAAGCAACTTCTGTACATGTTTTTTCTTGACACACCTTTGGTAAGACTGTTAAGGATTTAACATAGTTTTTGTGTTTCTCTATAAGAATTTTAATTTTCTGAGGAAATGTATTTTATTTTATGCATTTTTTACTAATTTATATATTTTATATGCCTTTATGTCTTTTGTAACCGTATGTTAGCACTAGTATTACTTTATTTACATTTTATCACTTATTTTTGTCTTTCTTTTTTAATATATAGATATTGATATTATAATATGTATGCATTCAGCCATTCGCAATACTCGTACTACAAGTGCCTAATATTAGACCCATTCAGTGTAACGTCGTCGGACGAATATCCGCAGTTTTTAATATTCAATATTTTCAAGTACGGGCTGCCGACCCACGTGTGATGGTCGAAGTAATAGCGATCATCCACTTTCAGCCGCTTTCGTACCTCGTCAATGTTCGTATAGTGCGAACCTGTACTGTAATGTCGTCGGACGAATATTTGCAGGTTTTAGTACTCAATACTTTCAAGTACGACCAGACCTGTTCGGTTCTTCTATAGTGGGAACCTTTATTGTAATATCGGCGGAGCATCATGCTTACCAAGCACGATTTCTCGGTTTTCTATCATCGATCGTCAAGGCTTCGTTTATACATATATTTGGTCTTCTGTTGAGATTGTGGCGGCAAGCATTTTTGTAACATCGTCGGAACGCATGTGTAGACACCCTTAACAGGTACAATCTCTAGCTTCTAGTTAACGGTCGTTGAGGCTGCAGCGTCCATTGTCATCTGTACATTTGTTCGGTCCTCCGTCATAAGGAGTCTTAGAATCTTTTTCATTTAGTTATCCGTCGACGCGGACGAGTTTTACGGACCAAATTTCTATATGCCTATATGTCGACTTCATTTCTGCCGTTTTCCTTGTCGGTGCACACTTCGCATATTTGTTGGCTACTGGCTTTTTCCGTTCTTTGAGGAGCAGTAGCAAGGGATAGGAAATAATCAAAGCCTAACTATTTCAAAGTTTTACATAACAAAATACAATTTTCTAATGTTTGTATCCAGTTCCTTAAAGATGTTGGTGTCGATTTTTGCCGTGCAGCTTCGGTAACGAAAGCCATCCGCTTCAATTTCAATATAGCATTTCTCCAAAATAAAATGTGGCGGGAATGGTTTGTTACTGTCGACCTCAAAATTGGTTCTGACTTGGACTACGTATTGTGTTTCCATTCACACTATCAAAAACATCGTTAAAAACAGAAGTAACTCAGCAGTTTGATCTCCATATTTATCCATTTGTATTTTCCCATGAACACTTTTAGACACTAAAGAAAAACCGCTTTAAAACAAATCATTTTTAGATATTAGCAATGAACTTACTGTCTCTGCTCATATACTTAATTCCTGCAGCAACTTGCTTGCTGCTAAATATTTGGCTGCCATAGGGCACCTTCATCTTCCTTATTGTAGAGGAAACCACATGGAAATCAGTGAGCTTTTTCATTAATCGTAAACGACCACATGGTGTATCTATTTGGTATGCCTTCTGAATGTGTACCCATTTTGCGATGTAGAATTTATCACCATGATGATATGAAATATTATTGGTTAATTTTTTTATCTCATGATATAAAGCCATTGCGTGTACGTATTGTTTGTTCAAAATAATAGCAGAAAACCCAGGAGAACACTACAAATAAACATACTTCGTTACGAGGCTCTGAGAAATTTCACTGTAGCATTTCAGAATAAACCATTATAGGTCCAAAATATATTGTATGTTTAAGCTTTACATTATCGCAATGAATAAAATAAGTGCGAGTATCACGCGGTTTAAAATCTTTTTCTATTCTCCTTTCTTTAATATGTTGTTTTTTCTTTTGTAACTGAGATCAAAGCCCGTATGCCTTTACTGAAGTGAATACTTTATACTAATATCAAATATAAATATCCTTTTTCCGTATTGTAATACCGATGATTGAAAGAAGAGCGTTAAGTTGAATTAAGTTTTCAAAAATTTATTTATATAAACAATCCTATTGCCCCGTCCAAACAACGCATAATTGAAATCACTTTTAAAATATATTAAAATTAAGATATTCTAATTTAATAATTGTGCATGTTGTTTTGCTGTTCATTTGTTAAAATTAGAATGAGAAAGAGATGCCAAGATAAATACAACAAACAACTCCACCACTAATACGCACGTGCATTTAATTGACGTTTACAGCGTCATGAACAATTTACATCATATGTCATTTCTAAAAAGCATTCGCGATTATTTTGAAAGAGAAGAAAAGCGAAAACTCGCTTACCACTCCACTCCGCCTTTCGTTGATGAAAAGTGACGAAAAAGTAATGACAAACAATATAAAAGCGTATTTTAGTTGCCATGTACAGGGCGCCTCCGAAGCGGAAACGACAACTGAAAACCTACTCGTAATCAACCTTGGCAGGTATACGTATACGTATTGCGTTCTAGTCTCATGAATATAGGATATTTTCAGAAATACATTCCTTCGCTTTAGCAATGCAAGAAATGGATCCGGATCTTGACTTCTTCCTCCTCCAAGGACATCACAATAATTCTAAATGTTGAAATTGATCAGAGAATAATTGCGGGTTCTCTTGTTTAATTTGTAAAACATCGAAGTGCAAGAGCGAATTTAAATGTTTTTAGAATGACGTCAGGTTTGATTTCTCCATTCTCTCTGCCTCTCTCACAATTCAGCTGTTTTCAGGAATTTTATAGTAATCGAAATCGGTTGACAAGATTTAGTCTGCAGTTTCTATACATACAACACGTTAATTGAATATCTATTCCCAAACACTTTTCGTAAGTAACCTTTTTAACTTACGAGATGATAAACTCACTATTTTGATATATAAGTAGCTCTTTAACACATCACAAACTTTTTCTTCTCCGAAGTATGGTATTAATATCTTAAATTTTGAAAAAAGTCGGTAGCTTTCCCTTTAAAGCAGCGATTATTGGGCACCCAAGGCATGCTTCTTTCTTTTAAACAAGTACTGAATATTTGTACTATATATTAACTTATAATTAAAAAATAAGTAAAAAATGTTCAGAAACTTCCATTAAACGCTGACATAGTCAAAAGCGCCCTCGATAACTCAACATGCTCGGGATAAGATTAATCAGTTGAAAGATCAAAAGAATAAATTTATTTATAGAGAAACGAAAGTTTGGAAATATAACGAGAAAAAGGTGTAAGACAACACAATCGTCTAAAAAGATGGCAATTAACGCCCAAAATCCTTAGAAAAACATTTTAAAATGGTAATGTAAGCAAATAACCCATTATATCAAAGACTAGTCTAATTAAATCAAACCTAATTATTGACAAATGAAGCATATATCATCGGAATTGAGTGGTATGGATATAAAAGCAGGAAAATTAGAACCAATAAAGTAATAGTTGGAAGCTTACGCACTTCAATTACGGCGAAGGGAAATTAAATCGTAATTAAAAAACCAAAATGTCGAAATGTGGTACTTCACAAATTCCAGAAAATTACTAAGAATGATAAAGATAATAGCTTTCCTTTATACATGCTAATATCTTACACAACTGAAAGTATGAGCAAAGTTAAAATTGAAGCTGTGGAAAATAACAAATCTATTCCGCAATGCAAAATATTCCAAAGTTACGACCGTACTTAGAAATTCTGTAATCGTTCACCAACCTGTCTCAGATACATAACGAATCAGCTAACAATACCTAACATGATAATGCTGCTAAATACGAATTATATTGGTGGAAACATTCAGGGGAAAGACAATGTGAGTAGTGAAGAAACGCTAACACACGGACATGTGTCTGCCTACCCGGCGCTATCAGCCCGGTTTTGAGCGATTTTTCGATTCAACACACTGCAATTCCCTCTCGGCTATTGTCACCGTATCTAAACTAGCAATCTAAGTGAGCGTTCTTGACGCTATCGAGTACCACAAGAATAACACACTCGTCTACCGATTCAAACACAGCGAAATAATCGGGCACAGTTGCTAAATCAGAGAGGGTCCGCACCAACAGTGCATAGGGTAGGTGCACATGTGAATAATCGCTCAGGCTTACCATGATGTATTATTATTATCTAACAATTGAATGCATAACAAGCAAGAGCACTCTTGTAAAAAGTATCAATTGCTTTGGAGCAGAAGATTTGCAAAAAAATTAAAACACACGCTTCATTTGTTCAAGCTGCCCACAAGTTAAAAGAGTCTGCACTTGCTATATTCAAACTTAAACCTATGATACAAGTAATAGAGTGCAATACTCGCAACTAGAAGCCATAAAGTGATTGCCGAGATTTTGGAAGAGCTGCATGGAGTATCAGAGGTACTCTGAACAAAAAGCGTGGTTAATAAGTCTTTCTCAACACTTGTTTCAGGAAATAATATGTTTGTATCATATTATCGAACCAGAAGCAAGTCAATAGACTACATTTCAGGAGACACTTAATCATTATGAAGAATGCTACAATGCTTACCATGTGAGCACATTCAATTAATAGTGATTTAAGACTCCTAAAGAGAATCCGAGAATTGGAGTAATGCGTCTCAACATCGTTTGAAAAGAGATAATTATAAAATTCTATCGCAACATTCAGACAAAAGATGACTACAACTTGCTAAATATGTTGACACACTCAACTACCATCTTAAAATGAATACGCGGCTTTCTTCCCAAGTGGTTTCGCCTCTTGCGTGGTTTACATATCGAGTTACCGTGCCACTTTGGTTCCCCTATTTTTCTCCTGAAGAAGCTTCCTATGACGGAGGCGAAATGTCGTGATCCCGCCTGTCTCTTTTCTTTTTTCTTCTTTTCTGTCCTCCTTCTCTTTTTGCTTCTCTTTCTCTTTTTTTAACCTTGTATTTTTTCACATTTTCTCTCACGGTTTCTGTCACGGTCCAATTCCGAAAACAGTTCGTTTATTAACCACCATCTTAATATTGAAAAATTGGTGAAAAGAAAATCGGCAGTTCCAATACTATACTTATACTAGAGAAGTAGAAATTTGATTAATAAAATCGAAATAAACCCAGAGTATCTTGTAATTATTTTAAAAGTATGAAAGAATTTAGCTAAATTAGTTGTCCAAAAATTCCATCGTCACTACCTTGATTTGAACATTCAAATTGAATTCAATTGAATTCGGAACTTTCATCAGGAAAAACCTTAACCTAAATTAATCAATATCAGCTTTTAAGTAAAAGTTGCGTTAAAGCTCTTCTAGAAAACCTCAGATTCAATTTAATATACTCAATAATGAAATTGAATGATTTGAAGTTTCTTCCAGTGGATTATTCTTTTCTCTTGGTTCCAATAAAAGAGCAGACAAGTAATTTATCTGGTAATTTATTTCGTTCGTATGGCTACCTATAGCTTTAATATTCAATGACAGAACATAAGTACATACAATGAAGGGATCTAGTTACAGAAACAAATTCTGAGGCAAATGTTAGTAATAAGTGCAATTCCGCAAAACCAAGTTATATGAAATTTAACATCTAAATCAGAAAAATTCGCATCAAATGTTATATAATCCAAAAATAAATTGACGCGAGATTAGCTAATATTAAATCTGACTCGTGACATGGTTTTACATATTTTAAAATTTTACGCAATTAAATGTGACAAAAACCATTTTCGAGTTTAATCAGTTTTGCCTTCGAATTAATCCCGAAATTGACGTGATGATATCGGGTTCGCCGGTGCGAGTTTGATTATTCAATTTGCTCTAACGTCTACCGTAATTAAAACAAAGTAAATTTCGTGATGTATTCGCGCGCTTCGCGGCCGTACCTGTAACGCTAGTTTATCATCGTTTTGAGTTACTTTAAATTATTTGCGAGCAAATCGAATTAGAATGCGCTTGTCTTAATTTCGCAGACTTGATTCGATTACGCACCAATTAATCGATGGAGGCGAAATTCTTGTACAAGCCGTAAGAAGATAATTAATGCTTTCAACCTGACAACCATTCGCATGTTGGTTTTATATTTTGCTTTTATAAATAGTCCAGCATCCGTAAATCAATAAAAAATTCCTTATAAATTAAACAGGTCATCTATCTAACCTAATGTTTATTCAAACAGATACGCAACAAACGGACTAAAGATTATACTAAAAATTTACATACGTAACAGCAATAATCGGAAACAAATACTTGAAAATGTTCGTGAATGGATACATGGATACGTCTGTGCTCACTACACAAAGCAATCTGTTGTCTGAGTAGATAGTAGCTGCATATTATTTACGAAAGTGAGTTATAGAATCACGTCTCGTAAACGCATCTACAAATAATTTCTGACTAAGAAGGAAGGTTTGCAATCCGAAGATTCAAAGAACATTTTAATCCATCCCAAAGTAATGACTAGACTTACTTTTGTAAGCTCGCCATAACTACATTTTGGCCTAGTTCCTTTCTGCTCTTGACATGAGATAGTTGATCGTCTTAACATTGTGTTATTTTGCACTTGGTAAATATATAATTAAGTATATCGGATGTACAGAGGGTAACCAATAACATTAGTTAACACAGTTGTTAAAAGGAACATTGGTAAAATTTCAGGTTTATTTTATAGTGGTAGTAAAATTATGTCTAGTGTTTGCAATAAATCTTTGAAATACTTCGATAAAAGTGACTGCAGAAGGCATGCAAAAAGCATAAAATACACAAATTAAATTAAAAAAATTAGAAAGTGGTGATGGGAGACCAATTTATATTCGATTTGGTGTTCGTACTTCTTGGTTGTGATCTGTAACTTTACAACTGAATTTATTTTTAAATATGTTACATTAAGTGTTTTATGTGTTTATATGAAATTTAAAGTATTAAATCTAAATTCATACCTATATCAGTGTTATTACTATTTTTCTGAAATAAATACGTAGGCTTCCATGGCCATGGTCAGTAATAAACGCACTATACCTTCGAGCGTTTTCTCTCCCCGAAACCGCGCTGATCACGCCAAATAGCCAAAAGCATCTCCGCGTCTTATCGTTTTTTTTTGACTCCTCAGTCTTTCCCGTGAATGAATCCATCAACACTATAAGTACCTGCATTTAGCAGTATTACGTTAGGTATTGTTTCCTAAACATTTTTTCGATGCGTTTCCAATAATCGAACCGTTTCGGGGATTGTCATGGTAAAATATAAAAGGAATGAAATAAAAGTAAGAGAAGATAAAGGACACAGAAAGGAGATGAAGAGAACAATAAAGGAGAGAAAGGAATAAGACGGCTGGACCTCGACGTTTCACCTCCGTCGGAAAAAAAAACCAAAAAGGGGAACCAAAGTGGTACGGTAACTCAACGTGTAAACCACGCTAGAGACGAAACCACTTTAGAAAAAGGTCACGGTAACTCGACTTGTTAACCACACTAGAAGCGAAAACCTGACGTGTACCGCAGTATACCGAGTTTATACAGATCAGGACCGTTACACTTGAACGGTTGGTTGACTGGAGACGATGGGGTTCGTAGGAGCGGTATCCATATCGCGGGTAGATAATATCCGTCCGTCCTGTTAATATTATCAGGTTTTATAATCTCTATTGCCTTCCTGATTTTTCTACCACAGAAATTGTAATATTTCGCAATAACCATTTCTTCAAGTAGGAAGTTGTAGCCCGTGTTAAGATGATATTCAGCTGCCGCGATTTAAGACAACCTTTGTGCCCTTTAATACGGGTTTCGATTCAGCGATTTGCCTGACCTATGTATAATGCAAGAGCAAGGAATTTTGTAGACACCTTTAGAAGATAGGGTCTGAGCTTGATCGTTAGAGAAAGGGAGAATGGTGGAAATTTTCGAAGGAAGCTCAAGCACTGCCTTCATGTTTTGTTTGCGAAGAATTTTAGCGATACATTCAGCAACATCGTGAATTAGGGGAACATATGCCGTACCTTGGAGTTTTGGGATCCGAGTCTATATGTGAAGGATGTAAGTGTTTAGATAATTAGCAAACACTTACATTTTTACTTTACCCCCTTTCTGTCCTCTACTTTCTCTTTCCTTTGCATCCTCTTCCTTTTATTTTGTTCCTATAACACTTCACTACGTTACGATGCAATTTCGGAAACAGTTCGTTTATTATGAATCTTTCTGTTGGATTGATAGATGCTCCGTTAAAATTCATCCATTTTTATCTCAGTTTAGCGTGCGTTTTGCTTAAAATGTAGTCAATCGTTTCAACGAACATTCTTAAATATTCTTCAAATGTCTGTGGATTTTGACGCAAACTAGAGACTATAAATGATGATTCACCTAACAACTATCTTTCTGCATTTAATTTATTCATCCCACCTTTTATATGTAACTTTTTATAGTTTTTACAAATGTACTACAGTTTTGAAACGCTACATTCAAAATGTAATAAATTTCACGACATTCTACATAATAGATATATCAATGCATATACGAGGGAAAGTCATTAAATAAATCATAAACTGCTGTGGGAAAACTGAAAATAGCAATGAGCTATTGCCCTATCTGTCACTAGGTGTAAGCAGAATCCAGATTTATGATACACAAGTGATAGTTGACGTGTGCAAGCAGTGTCAAAATGCACTTAGTGCACTTACGAAGACCAGCGTGGTCCGTTTTTTCGTGGTCAAAAGGATTCCTTGTAGAAGATATCCATAAGGAAAAGTCTCCTATTTACGTGAAAAGTGTTTATCGCGTAAAGCTGTGTATAATAGGGTCGAGGAATTCTCTCAAGAGCCATCGAAAGTTGTTGATGATCAGCGAAGAGGTACGCACGTAGTTCAAACGGAAACTCAAACACTTTTATGCAGCAGGCATTAGCGCACTGATAAAGCGATGGGATAAGTTTATTAATGACTCTGTTGAAGAATAAAATTTTTTCTTGGTTAACTATTTCAGTAGTTATTTTTATAATACCTTTCTGTGACCTACCTATTTACCAACTTTCCCTGGTAATATTCGCACAGATACAAAATATATATCGAACGCTTGCTTCCACCACTACGACTCGTTGCCTCTCACTATGAAGACTTTTTATTCGGGCTACTCTTCTCGTTTTTCTTCGCTTCCCTATTCTCTAGTCCCATCTCTTCACTATGAACGTAGCCTCAGTTCACTCGAATCGCTTCTAGAATATGCATGGCCGTACAGCTATGAGAGAAAATGTCACGTAAACGAAAACACGGTTGCAAGAAATACATCAAATTATATACACATTGGTATCCCGACTAAAAATACCGTAACAATTTCGTAAAACATAATGCTTTTAATGTGAATCGAATGATTTACGAAGAACTGGATTGCAAACGGCAAGTAGAATCAACAAAACACAAACAAAATTTAGAAAATGAAATACCAGACCGAATTTCTTGATAGGATTTCTGCTCATTATAAGTGTTTGTAATATTTCAGCAACCACCGTGGTGCAAGAGGCGTTTCAGACAATATGGGAAAGGTATACACCTGCTTGGAAATAATCGAGCAGAGGCCAACTGCAAAGCAGTTTTCCGCGCGTGAAATTACAAGTTACAAATACCGTTTGTCTTATGCAGTAACCACCTTCAAAATATTAAAGCAGAAACTATATTGCAGGTGATAAACGACGTTATTAATGTCTTTGATGTACAATGAAGTTAATTAAGAATATTTGTCACTAATGGAGCCGCAACTATGATTAAATTTTGCAGTGTAAATGCAGATTTTCCACAGCCCTTTCGTGTAACATATTTACTAGATCCATTTAATCTTATAGCAAAAACCGCTAGCTATGGCTATCCAACAGTAGACCTACACAAAGAAAATGTCTCTGATGTCCCTTATAGAATCACCATTTCAAGTAGTATCTGGCTTACAGTGAATATTTTCAGAATATCAAATATCTTGTTGCTACGCTAAAATTACAAAACTCTGATGCCATTCAAAGATGTCAACAACCACACTAGAGTGACAGAATAAAATAGACACCAGAAAGAGCGGTATAAATATATAAACAGCTAAATTCTAAGAACGAATTAAGAACTTGCTCTTGTCATTAGGGTAGGGGTAGATGTATCGGAAGGAATTCGTCATAGTTTAGTATCGTTACAACTATGCCTCGCTTACAAGGTTCGAGTGATATTAGCGATTTCACCCGGGGTCGCATCGTTGGCCAGAGTGAACGCGGCGCTTCGCAACGTGAAATAAGTCAATTTTTAAATATTCCGTTGTCCACAGTTAACCGTGTGATTACACAATTTAAACGCAAGGAAAAAACAACAGTGGAGCCGAGACCAGGTTGTGCCGGACCTTCTGAAAGAAGTAAAAGGGTGCTTATGCGCGAAGTGTTAAGAAAACCGCGAAAAAGTACAGCTGAGCTTGCGGCAACTTCACAGAAAAGTCAGCGCACCGTTCTGCGATACCTCCACAGTGTGGAGATGTATAAAAGGATGGCAAAGAAAAAACCTCTCCTTACGGCGTTTCAAAAACGGCGCCGAATGGCTTGGGCAATCGAAATGCGAACGAAGCCCGAAAAGTTTTGGCGGTCTGTCATTTTTTCAGACGAAAGCAGATACTGCCAATTCAGTGATAGTGGTCGTACGTGGGTATGGAGACGTTCGTCACAGCAACTGGACGACAAATTTTTGCGTCAGACGGTGAAATACGGCGGTGTGAACATCATGATGTGGGGCGCGATATGGTATGGTGGAAGATCGCAATTAGTAATCTGCGACGGAAATATAAATGCGGCAAAATATATCCAAATATTAACAGAAGGACTACTACCGATATTCGACAACGCCATTTTATCTAAAGAAGACGCCACTTTTATGGAGGATGGAGCACCCTGCCACAAAGCAAGAACAACAACCACATGGAAAGAGGAACAGGGGATTCGGATTTTACCATGGCCAGGCCAATCACCAGACATGAATCCGATAGAGAATGTTTGGCACATAATCCAGACAAATATGGCGAAACGACCCAGAAAACCCAGCAATAAGGAAGAACTCGTGGCAGTTGTTACAGAAGAGTGGTTAAATATTCCAGATGACACCATTAATCATTTAATAGATTCTATGCCACGATGACTCGCAGCACTTCATGCAAGTAAAGGTGGATCGACAAAATATTAGTCTAATTTAAAAATTTTAAAATATTTTGTATATATAACGAGAATAGAATCTTTTTTTTAATTAGTAGGTGTCTATTTTATTCTGTCACCCTAGTGTATTTTCGGATCGTTGACTTAAAGTGCACATAACGCAGATCTCTGAAAGTACACTGTCGCTGGAAAGTACAGGCCATTATTCTTATCGGAATCACTTAACACAGTCGATAAACGTCTCTAGCAAACTGGACTGATAATACAAAGGACCATGTGGTCGAAAAATTTACTACCGTACTAAGAAAATGCGATTTATAAACTAACATAAATGACAACCGAATGTGGAAGCTATGAGAAACCGTATTTTAAATGTGCAAATATTACTTCAGTAAATGTAGAGAAATAAACTGCAGCACCCTTTTGTAAAGATCGAGAGTGTAGGAATATGAAAATGTAACCGCATATCACGTCTTTAAGGGTTTCTAAGAAAATCTAAATGGCCCAAAATAAAATGTTAAAATGGTGAAGAAGCTTCTTTATTGAAATTTGCGGAAAATACACAAAAAAATTAGAAACGCAGCAGCAATGAAAGTTTAAAATATTTCGGTATATACAGAAAAAGCACCTTACTGTATTAAAAATGTAGTTACAACGCTTTTTATTCCATAAAGGAATTAGAATACTTTATTATCCGAATAAATGTCATTCAGCGATACATTAAATAAAATATCGTGTAACCGATAGAGTTCGGGCGATTCGTTGAAACGATTTGTTGCATCGTCAAATATACATAGGCATCATTTAGCTGGAGCACTAAAACGTTATTAATATTGTATCCTGTTACCGAGGTTGACATTTAACGCAATAATTGAAACTACAATAATTCGGACTCTCTTGGGGAAGTTTTTACTACGATAAATTCTAACACAGAACAAAATATTCGTAGTGCTTGTAAAAAATACAGAGTAATTCTAACAAAAAATTGAAGCTTGCAACCCATCAGTTGATATTATTTGGAAAAAGGTTTTTACTGATCCTATCTAAAATATGACCTTTATTAGGATCATCTCAAAACTAATTTAAATTACTTAAAGTTCATCTGAATCTGCACGTATTCAGAAAATAATAGAAAGGTGAATTTCAAAATTTACATAAAGATTTTATGGTTTTAAGTATCGATCTGAATCTTGTTGAAAAGCTACTTCACCATTTCCGTCAGTTCTTTTTGGTTCTGCCTGCAGTGATGGTTCTAATAAATCTCTGTATTTTTGGGATTCATCATGTCTTTGATTGGTACAAGAGCTGAAGTACCTGCATAAGTGAAACAGTGCCCTCAGTCGGTAACACGGTTGACAATGGGAGTCCACGTGCTCTCGAAACGCTGTGTTCCGCATAATTAATTAATTTGTGTGAGTGGAGTTTACTGCTATACCTGTGAAGTGCCCTCTTTAGCGGGTGTTTGCCCATTTGACTAAATATGAAGTAACTGAAGTATTCATTGTAATTTTTTCTAAAAAAAAGGAGATCGCTGTTTTTATAGGAAGAAATGGCTTTTTTCTGAGAACAAAATTTTCCTTCAATCTTCAACAGTCCAGTTAGAACCTTGTCAGTATTTGTTTTTTCCTCTGAGATTTGCTTGTTTTTCTTCAATCTAATATTTAATTTACTTTCAATTATTAAGAAACCTCATTTCTCGCAGTTGTCTTCCTCTTCCATCCACATATTCCCTTCCTCTTTACTTCAAACTTTCTAGTTTCCTTCTGTTATTTTTAAGTCTTGTTTACAACTTCCAAACTCACACTATTTGGTAATGTCTCTTTGAGTCATCGATCTGTGTTCATTCAAAGTAACAAACGAGTTACCAACAATCGGTAACTTGGTTGATAATAAGGGTCCATGAAATGCCGCGTTCCAAATAAATTATTAATTTTTGTGGCGTGGAATTTACTGTGATATCTTTGAATTATGCAACCATGTAGTCCGTCAAATCGTTACAACCTTTATTCATTTCAATGGAGTGATATCCATTTTCTGAGAAATTGTAAGACAAACATATTATAGCAATCTGGATACAATCTTTACAGAACAAAATATTCTTTGAAAGTATGCAAAAACAACACGTCTATAACTTTGGACAAGTCGTTACTTATTATCTCTCAGGCGGTAATCGCCCCTACCACGGGCATAACTGTGTTGCCAAGTGAGAAAAATGTAAAATTCATCGAATGTTCACATTAAGTCGTGCAATACTGCACTTATAATTTATTATAGTAATCATTTATTTGCACGTAAGTGAAAACACAACAAAGACTCTACATTGTGATATTCAACATTCACTATTGTGTTATTTACAGTAACCGCGTGCTAGTTCCCTGCCCACCGCTATTATCTTAACATCAAATCCAATTATATGTTAAAAGAAAACACAGAATTTTGTGAAATATGGATAGGACACAAATGAACTCAGAGGAATGATCATTTATTGGATTAAACATCTAGCTATTAGTAAGTGTCTGGAAAAAGGTATACAACCGAACTTCGATCAAGTTTTCCCCTTACTTTCCGCCCCTGCAAACCCTTCGGCAGATACATATCGGTGTATGTTCTTGCCCATGTTAAATACACCATCATTCAAAAAGTCACGAAACGAGACAATACCAAACAAGAAGAGCGTTCCATGAGAGCATTCTCGGAACTTCTGCCGCATAAATGTATCAGCCGTTATTTAGATTGTTGTCGGAAATGGATGTTGTGCTGAAAACTTTCGCCGTAAATACGTATCAAATAAAAATGTCGGTCTTGCCTTGGAGTCGTAAAGCGACTTTGTATCTGTTCTTCGTTTAACTTTTATGTTGCGGCACTGATAGCTTTCGCCTTATTACGTGTAACGAAGCGGAAAACCAAGGAATTATGTAGCTATGGCACATAGACGGTACTGTTGTGACTTCTATCTTACGTAAGGCGATCATCTAGTATAGTTTCTTTCTATTAACCATTCTAATAATTTGTACGAATTGGGATTTTTTCCAAAGGAAGCAAAATATTTCATACTATTTTACAGCGATTCCATAATACTGTATATTTGACATAAAAATAGACATTTCGATAAGCAACTACGTATGAAAATGACTTTGACATGAAGTCAAGGTCACTCCCTAACGCCATCCCTCGCAAAAAGCTGAGCACTGCATTTTAATTCTGTCATTACTTTTATGCTATCGTAGAGTTTGGATAAATTTTTATATTTTATTTGAAAGTTATCACACTGTAAATAAAGTGTTTAAATAAAGAACCCTAGAATGCGTAAGCTTCATTGAAAATTTATTTGAAATCCAATACTTATACCTTAATCACAGCTCTCTGAAATTTTGACTGATATGGAAGAAATTTTCAACAATGCTCCTTTGAAAGACATAATTTATAACTGAAAACTACTGATATTGTTTTGAACAACTAAGGAATTGACATCAAGGAGACAGCTATCATCGCATATTTATACATAGAATTGCGTAAATCAAAACTATCTGCAAAATGGATGTCGTAAATTTTGAATCGTGATCAAAGACGTGGAAGAATATGATTGTCAACCTGGGCATAACGGTTGTCGGGCTCCGCCGTGTCACTAGGTTTTTTGTCCCTGACGTTTCACGAACAACTGTGGTTTGCATTTTCAAAGGTAGGTAATTTCCGAATGGACATTTCAAGAGAAATGTAGGAGAGATGCTCATCGAGAGTGAATGGTGCAGCATCCAAATTTTTTTGTTAGCAACTCTCTGATTTAACGTTATACTTGTTTGGCGAATTTTTCTGTTTTTTTTTAGGTATACTTTTCCTACTTATGCTTTTTATTTATTTATGCATGTTTGTTTTTGATACGTTTACTTATACGAGGTAGAGGCCATAAATTCTCGGCCTGACAGGTTTATACAGGTTCAAGCGTATTCAAACTCCGTCACGACATGCATGCACTTACGCGAGGTTAGCGCTACGGTTTGAAGAGCAGTTTTTAATGGCCAACCAACCAACCTGACTAGGGCACGACAATATATGAAATAACGAAAATTGAGTGGTCATCAAATCTTTAACAAAACAAAGGCATACACCAAAACACATAAAACAACGTTTAGATGGTGTTTACGGTGGTTTATCTCCTTCGTATTTCACTGCAAAAAGTGGGCAAAATATTTCCGTTTGGGGCAAGAATCGGTGGAAGATACTAAACGGTCGCGTCAACCAATTGAAGTGATAACGCCTCAACAAAATTTATTTATTGAATATTTAGTACTAGGTGATCACCGTTTAAAAATAAAGGAATTACCAG
The DNA here is from genome assembly GCA_023509865.1 of Trypoxylus dichotomus. NCBI lineage: Eukaryota > Metazoa > Arthropoda > Insecta > Coleoptera > Scarabaeidae > Trypoxylus > Trypoxylus dichotomus. The sequence goes on along the minus strand of CM042074.1, from coordinate 72,296,496 downwards.
TGATAAGAAGTATTCTCTCTTGTACCATTGTCTTATTTAACCAGGATATGCGCCTTCTTCCTATACTTCTTCTGCCCCATATCTTCCCTTGCATAATTGTTCGTAAAAGTGAATATTTCCCCCCTCCCCGTACAATTTTCTGATTTTAATGGTATTTACAATTTTTCTCTCTTTAACACATCTAAAAGAATGCATAGAAAATAACACCAAGATAAGAAAACGCTGTAAATACAGCTTTCTTATGGTATTTGTGAAATCAATTCACGAGAAAGATAGGTGAGACATAAAAGGCTAACACACGGACATGTTTCTGCCTTCCCGGCGTCATCAACGTGGTTTCTAGCAGTTTTATGCTAACACATGTAATTCTCTCGCTGCTCACCATACTTAACTCTACGATACAAATGAATATTCCTGGCGCTAAGTAGTGCCAAAAGAAAGAAGCATTTGTCCGCAAAGTCAGACAGCGAAAAGAAGCGAGTACAGTTTCCTACCCTTCTCTTGTGCAATTCGTGGATTGCTCTCCCGAGAGGGCGTTTTTGCACCAAAGGCAGTAGTGTCTGACTTTGCGGACAAATGTTTCTTTCTTTTGGCACTAGCTAGCGCCAGGAATATTCATTTGTATCGTAGAGTTAAGTATGGTGATAAAAGCAGCGAGAGAATTTCATGTGTTGGCATAAAACTACTCGAAACCGCGCTGATGGCGCCTGGAAGGCAGAAACATGTCCGTGTTTAGCGTGTTTATATGTTTCCATATGTCTTTCTCGTGAATTGGATTTCACTAAAACCATAAAGCTGTATTTTTACAGCGGTTTTTTCTTATCTTGGTGTTATTTTTCTCTTTTTCTCCAATCTTTTTAGTACTTCCGCATTTGTTGTTGTTACCTTCCCCTTAGGATTCTTCTATAGGACCACGTCTCAAAAACTTGCACTGGTCAATGTTTTATTTCTCTTAGTTGTCCACGCTTCCATACCATATTAAGAGCACTGGAAATATGTTGCAATTCAGCATTCTGATCTTAAGATTGTCATTGCTGCACAGCTTCTCATTTTGTTGAACACAGTTATAGACGTCCAATTCTTGATCTTATTTCCTCCGTATATTCATTGCTCTTGTTCCCAAATACTTGTACCTACTGACTTATCCACTTGCTCTTCTTTAATCCACAATTGTCGTTGCTGCTGTAACTTTGTGGTAATCATGAATTTGACCTTCAGTACGGCTGGTTTATATATTTGTTTAGCAGGAAATTAATTTATGCGTTATTTTCTGGATGTAGTATATAGTACAGTATATAAATTTATTTAAACTGTTTTCTCTTATTTAGGACTATTCGGAACGGAAAAGACAACTTTATTACTACATGCTTCGATATTGAAAGCAACTGGAACAAAATTGGCCACTTAGAATTTCAATATCCACTCAAAAACTTGGTATCTGCCATTAATGTTCCTGAATTCACAGAAACAAATCGAATCATTCAAATATAAAACATTAATAAACGCCAGTAGTAATAAATCTTAGGTACCTTACTTCCGTAATTCTAAACAGTAATACAGATTTTGACTACTAAATCTTTCATTTGTTCGTTTTTTTTTTGCAGAATTACTTTCCGACAGCTGTCCACCACCTCAAATGGCCCTAAACGGCACAGAAACGGACGAAGGAGATTCGCGCATGCACAAGGACTATAAGCAAGTGCGAGAGGTCAAGTTTTTTGGAGCGATAGGGCCATTGGGCGAACGCCGCTTTTGCAAGATAAAGTGTATAGGGGGTCAATGGGTCGGACCGCTCTGCGTTAACCAGCAAGGTAGTTTTTCTGAAACAGATATTATCTGACAAATAAATTTACTTTCTTGCTTACATCGACTGCGTTCGTAGATAAGATATCTAAAGTCCCTATCATTAAGCGTGATATATTTTCTGATTTAAAAAAAAAATTAAACGAATTACGTGTTAATATTATAATTTCTAATTACTAACTTCATTTAGACCGTATCTTCTAGCATGTTATTAAACTTATAACGTCAATTAAGTCAGAGTATAATAAGAAACGGTATCTTGGTGAAGTCCAGTTCCATGTAGGAAAATAATATGCAGGGTTATTTATCAAGTTGCTTGTCTGAAAAGTTCAAACTGATGCATAGAGAATATTCATAGATTCTCCTAAATATAGCTTAAAAATAATACTAATTCATAAAGGAAAAGACTGCATAATATTGACATAGCTTACACAGTAAACTTAAGTAATCGCACGATGTAATATAGTTGAACATTGAAAACATCTTTGGAGTATTTGTTGCAATTTCAAGGTAAATAATTTATTACTGCGTCTACAGTTGGATTACACCAAACATACGTGTTTCCTATGCGAATGGAATATCAAGCATCCGGATCAAAAGCATCCCTAATCAATTAGTTCCACCACTTCAGTTCAATTTAGATATGGTTAACTGTAGAAAAGCAGTGGATAAAGGATGTGGAGGAATTCTAACTACATCTAACAAAACTGTTGTCAGGACAATTTAACACAAAATACCTTCACACTGGAATTTGTTATTGCTTTTTTACATTCGTTTGCATTATTAGCTTGATTAAATTTTATACCTCTGAAATCACAAATATCGCAGTAAACTCCACACCACACAAATTAATAATTTATTCAAAACGCAACGTTTTAAGACCACGTGAGCTCCCATTGTCAACCGCATTTCCGACTGTGTTCCGAATAAATTATTATTTTGTATGGAGTTTACCGCGATACCTGTGGATTATGCAACTACACAATCCTTGTAATCGTTACGATAAAATAAAATATATTATGAATACCAGTCAAGAGCAAATTTTACGTCGCTAATAATCAAAAAAAATATTATAAGTTGTTAAATTGTTTCAGCAACTCATGCTGCCTGTCCAAAGCAACTATATTATATTTAGTTCGTAATTTATTTAGTACTATTGCCTTTGCTATTTATTATATTTGTGTTATTGAAGCTTTTCCAGTAACTATTTCGGTTTTGAAGACCTCGATTTAATGAACTGACTTTAGCAAGTAAACCGATATTATGCACATATAATTAGCCGTGCAATTTTACTAGCTCGAAGTGAATCGCTATATTCGTTTTCTATTTGTTATAATAATGTGCTTATTTAGCGAAATACCATTTCAATTCATTACAGGGCTGCTAGGTCTACCGATTTTTCGGTATGTTTACCCATTATCGCAGATTTTCCGAAATTTCCACTGATCTACCGACAATTCTGATATACGATAAATTTATATATATATTATATATTTCTTATTTTTATATATGTACCTAAAGGGCGTATAATTGATACTAGGAATTGCCTAATGATATGTGGCCATTTTAATATATAAATGGAGATGCATAAAATTTTTAAGCCATTCTAGTTTATGCTGCCATACCTGGATCTATAGAAAATATTTTTTGCAGGTTTTACTAATTCTAAGCAAATTAAAAAAGAATAATAATATTGATTGATAAAGAAGAACAAAAAAGAAAAATATAATCAGCATTATAAAGAATAATGATCGTTAAGAAAAAGTTCCAAAAGAAAACACTTTCACCAGGTGCAATCCTTGTCATAAGGATTCACAGGTATAACAGTAAACTCCACTCACACAAATTAATTAATTATGCGGAACGCAGCGTTTCGGGAGCACGTGGGCTCCCATTGTCAACCGTGTTACCGACTGACAATGGGAGCCCAAGTGCTCCCGAAACGCTGCGTTCCGCATAATTAATTAATTTGTGTGAGTGGAAGTTTACTGCTATACCTGTGAATTGTACATCCACACAGTCCTTGCAATCGTCACTTGTAATAAGGACATTAATATTACAAATATAATATTTTTGTTCAATAATACAATTTATATATATATATATATATATACTTTTTTATCACAAAATTGTGTTGTTTTATTTGATAAGTTTAAACTAACCGATTTTTTCCGAACTTCACCGAAAAATATTGATCGGATCTAACGAATTATGCTTTCTCCACCTGGCAGCAACTGATTCATGCTGTACCATAATCCATTTCAAACTTAAAATTATTATCTACTTAAAATGTTTTTAAATACATAGATTTCCACTATTTCTTAGAATTAAAAGTAAATCATTCTATACCTTTTGGTTGATTGCCTAGTTCGATGAATATTCTGTCCCAAATATTCTTTTCACCTGCAATCTATGCTTTTTATACACTTTGTTTCTAATCCAATTTCGCACGAATTAAGAGGTTATCGCTGAAACTGAGGCCTATTTTGATGCAAAAGATAAATCGTTCTACAAAAGTGGTATTGAAATGTTAGAGCGGCGCTGGAATGATTGCGTTGTTCTTGATGGAGATTACGTTGATGAATAAAGCTAATTTTGAACCAAAAAAAAACGTGTTTTCTTTGTTAGGCCCGGGATTTTTCAGCCCATGTGTTATTAGAATGGAATTTTGACTAAATGTAGGACGAACAGTATAAAAAAGGAAAGTACGAAAATACGAAGTCCATACGATAGACAGATGAACACAACTAATGATTAAGTCAATGGAAAAAAATAAACACACAAATACCTCGGAATACCTCAAGTAAACGCAGTAGATCACAACACAGTATTAGAGGAGCTAACAGAAGCGTAGAGAGCTAAATTAAAACAGCTACTGAAGACATGCAATGAATGTAACAAAAGCCACAATCCCTTTATCAGCTGTAGCATTAGCGTAATTACCTAGACAAATATCTCACAGGTATCGCAGTAAACTCCACACCACACAAATTTATAATCTATTCGGAACGTAGCATTTCAGCTCATGGACTTTCAATATCAACCGAGTTACCGACTAAATTGTCAGTTGAAATCCACACAGATAACCCTGTCATGGTCTCTATATTTTAGTAACTTTATAACCTCCTCAATGCCGTCATACGTTTTCTTTAATGTAACGGATTATCCAATAGGAATTGAATCGAAAACATTTTCGTTGTGTAGTATAACATACTTGAGGCTTGCTCTGGAACTGTCGATAAACAAACGCCACTCACTTAGGTCATATTGTGCAATGCCCATTTTAGTTAGAGAACCTGGTACAGTATTACAATAAACAAATTCACGCTCTTGTTTAAAACATTGCACAAGATCACTTTCCTTGTGACGATAAAAAGTTATCTTCGTACTTTACTCAAGTAAGTTCTTTTCAATTAATCTTGAAGTTAGCACTTCCAATGATTCCTTTGATAGGCCCAAACATCTTACCAAATCATTCGATTCGGCTTGAGTAAAATGTTATGGTCCATCATTAGAAATCATATATTAATTGTCAGAATGTACATCTGAATCTTGGTCGTCAATAGCATCTGACACGTATTCAGCATCCGATTACTCAAGTGAAGGAAGCTTTTCATAAGCTGGTACACGTATTTCTTCGGAATGAGGCACTGGTCGAATCGCTGACTCGATGTTAAGACACACAATTTTATTCTTATTCTTCTTATTATCAAAAGTCTTAACTAAACAAAAATAGGAATAATCGATGTGGTTTTTCGGTACACGCCCTATCAGTGGAACGCCAAAAGCGAATTTCTCGTGTTTTCCCTTGCTCCACTGCCGCAAATATTCCACACATAGTTTACACACTTTATGTGGAGCGCTATAACGTGTGTTGATCACCAAGTTTTGAAGTGAAAAACTAAGCGAAATACATTGTCTTAATGAAAGCACTAATATTTACCCTTTGCCTTGGAACGGTGAAGCTGCCACAAATGTATCGGTACTATTTATACACCTTCGCATCATCTGTACTATCATGATGTAGTTTTTTCACTGCAACTGACATGTAGCTAACATTTTATTATCACTCTTACTTATTTTTAAATAATCCCAAGTGATCAATATTTTCTAATAAAATCTTAATCTTAATTAAATCCTGATATTTACTAAGGTTGAGGATACTTTATAGACTTGTGTTTCTTTATAATTGTTCATTACTTCATTACATCATTAAGTACTTAAATATTGTCAAGTACAAGTGTACATTATGCTAATGACCTAAATGTATTTGGAACGCCTTTCAATTATTTGAAGAATTAAGAATTTGCTGCATGAAACGTGACGTGATAGGGAGAAATGGGTTTCATATTTAACACTAGCATACCCATGAAACTCGATATGCGTCGATAACGCCTCGATAAATTTCAATTAGTGAAGATTTAGTGCTAGAAGATCGCCATTTGAAAGTGAAGGAATTAGCAGTGATAACAAACATCCGAAACAAGTATTCGCCGAATTCTCCAAGACCATTTGGATATGAATAAAATTAGTGCAAGATGGGTACTGCGGTTTCTTTCTTTTCTCCAACGTGAACGTCGAGTCGAATGTGCGCGGTCGTTCTTAAACATGTGTGGAGACGACCCAAAACCGATTTTGGAGTCCATTATCACAGGGGGCGGAACAATGGCCGCGACCTGATGAACCTCGTCCCAGGAAGGTGAAAGTCGCTCAATTAACGAAAAAGGTGATGGCCACAATATTCTGGGATTGTGAGGGCATTTTGCTAATTGAATTGAAAGAGCGCAGTACAACTGCCAACGGCACATATTATGCGTCTTTATTGCATAAATTAAGGGTCATTATTAGTGCAAAACGTTGTGGAAAATTCACAAAAAGTGTGTTATATAACATTTTAACGGAGAAACTTCAGATTATTTTTACAAGGGTATCGAATTATTAATTAATCGTTGTAATAAGTGTATTGTATAAATGTTAGGAAAGATTACATTGAAAAATAAAATTCTTTATATTGTTCCAAGTTTTTTTTTCTATATCAGGCCGAGAAGTTGTGGCGCCTATCTCGTAGATGTATATACCAGTGAACATATTTACATTCACCAAAAAATACTGGCTGCGGTTTATACCTTCTCTATTGTTGTATGCATACGAAATTCATCTAATACCTTTTGCTCTAACGAAGACGCATGCACACTACATTTTATTTTAGACAAAAACCGTAAATCCGCATACAGCAGTAATAAAAGCTAGAACACGGCCGCATAAATATGCGCGTATAAATCAACATGCATACGGTTATATTTCCCTCGTGCGCACTACTTTATCATCGTAATTCAAATCATAATTTGAGGTTTGGTTTTCTGGAGGGTTAGACGAGCGCTTATTTTTATTAGTCGCTTTCTGAACCCGCGTTTTATTTTATTGTCCTCTACCCTCGAACTCTTGCGGCATTTGTTTGTACGTATATTTGCGAGCCCACATGTTCACGCTTAGTTTATATCCACGAGCATTTCGAACGCGTTGGCTGTAACAACTTCTTTTAGCAAAAGTTTTGCACACGGTTGTGGGAACCGCGTATGATATAAGTGCGATTCGATATTTATTCAGTATTTCTTTTTATGTAGTTACGAACAGATGATTACTATAAAATTCCTATTACTTCTATTGCTGGATTTGTAAAGGAACCAAAAAGAAATTAAATCTCTTTACATTTCTATATGTAACTATACCTTATAATTTCGCCCAAGAAGAAAAAGCATACCTTTCAGAAACAAAATATTATTTAATCATCGCACAATGACACTCCCATAATTGAAATTTTGGACCTAACTTCACTCACTTTTGTTGATGGTGCTGTAAACAACCCCCACTTAAGAATTGTACAATTTATTCAATAACGGAGTTTTGTACTGCAAAGATATAATGCAAGTTTGTTGGAAATGACAGAGGTGATGGTCCTGGATTTTGGGGAAACGCATTCCAATTGATCATAACAAATTAGTTACCGATCAAAGTATTGTGCTAATTTTAGACATTTTTTGTGCCGCAAAAAACAGCACAGAAGTGGTTCAAGAAATTTTTCTTCGGGAGATTTCAGCTTGGCTGATGAAGCAGGTGCTGGGAGATACAAGGTCATTAACAACAAGGATCTTAAGGAAGTTGAGGAGACAAATTCAAGTACAACATGCCTAGAGCTTGCAGAAAGGTTCACGAGAGTGATGAAACAATTGATTTGCACCCTTATCGGTTAGAAGAAACGTGGAAGTTAAGTAAATGGGTCCCTATTAATTATCAAATGATAACAAATTATGTCGTCTTATCATTTGTTCGGCAAACACTTCTCTCAACGATAATGAACCATTCTGCGATTGATTGTTAATCTGCGATGAAAAGTGGATATTGTACTCAAATTCTAAGCGTTCTTTACATTAGATGCCGCTTACTGATTCGATGCCACACACTCCCAAGGCTTTCTTGCACCCAAACAAGATTTTATTATAAGTTTAATGGAGAGCAACCGGAATAGTCCTTTACGAGTTTTTCAGAAGGCCTCAAACCACTGCGAACTAGTATTGTCAACAGCTTCGGCGAGTACAAAAATATTCATCCAAAGTGGTATTCTTACAGGACAACGCCAGACTGCATACCACAAGACTGACTCCGAAAACAATTTCTGAACTTGGCTGGAATTACTGCACCCTCCATATTCCCCTGATATTTCGCAAAGTGATTACTACCCTTTTTGTCTCTTGACAACTGTATGAGGCGCAGACAATTCGAAACTCGAACTGATGTAATAAATGCAGTCCATCAATTTTTGATTCAAAATCCATAGAGTTCTTCAAAAGCGCCATATAAAATTGGTGTCATGTTGGCAAAAGGTCGTTGAGCGTGATGGGTACCTGATATGTTTTTCATTGTCATTAGTGGAGTCTATGCAAATGACGTACACTGTACGAATACAGATGCATGTATTAAAACAAATATTTTCGTTGATAGTGTGTCTACAGATCTGTTAAGTATTTACCATCACCACTAAACGTGGAATGATGGTTCTCTGCATATAAGAATATTTATTCTTCAAGGCAAACACAATTGCATAAGGACACTATTGAAGCATACCTGATTGAATATTTAAGCGAATTTATCAACTTTATGCATATGTGTACTGAAAACGCTATGAATTGAAAGATGGGGAAATAGCAAAAAATACGAAAAACTCATAAATGACAAACTACCGAAGATACAAGGGAAATACAACGAGATGAGTAGAGAGGAATTATAGATACTGTTTAAAACATCGATTACAGATACAGCTAAGACCATATGCAGCGCAACGAAGAAAAATAACAATAAAAGGCAAGCTTCATGGTGGTCTGTTGAAATCAAGAACCTAGTGAAAATAAAAAAGAATGCATGGCAGGGTTATTTAAATAGTAAGGACAAAGAAAGCTATGAAATATACAAAGTACAACGAAAGAAAGTCATGATTTTAGTAAAGGAAGCGAAACAAAATCATGAAAAGAATTTGGACTAAGATTAGAAAAAGATAATAAAGAAAAAAAGCTGTTTTTTAAAGTACTCAAAATATGAGAAGAAAAGTGGGTTTAGAGGCATTAAAAGACAAAGAAGGACAAATACTCACAGACCAAAAAATGATTATAACGCGATGAAAAAAATATTTCGAGGAGTTGTTCAATATCTCAAGCGAAGTGACAATACAGGAGATGCACGGCCCAGGCGACAGGGGGGATAGTGCAAGCGGAGTGTTAGAGAAGGGAAGGATTACAGAAGAACATCTGGAATAGATTAAAAAACGGCGAAACTCTAGAAGATGATAAATTAACAGCCGAGATGTTGAAAAATATGGGGTACCTTGTAAGGCAGTTATTGTTGGATACTTATAATAACGTATAGGAGGAAGGGAGAATCCCAAAATATTGGGGTCTGAGCCTAATAATGTCAATTTACAGAAAGGGTAACAACAAAGGCTGCAACAACTACCGCTGAATCATGCTGCTAAACACAATAGTGAAGATTTATGAACAATTGTTAGAAAAGAAATTGAGGCAAATAGTAGAACCGACATTTCTAGAAGTCCAAAGTGGGTTAAAAAAAACAGAAATATACAAGACCATATTTTTACATGAAAAGAGATTGCGTACAAAAAAATGACTGCAGAAGAAAGCATATACTTAGCTTTTTTGGACATAGAGAAAACATTTGACATGGTACCCAGAAATAAAGTATGGGAATGTCTACACAAAAGAGGATCAAATTACAACTTAATAGCAGCTGTCAAAAGTTTATATGAATAAACAGCAAATTGTGTAATAAGTAAAAACTTGAAATCGGAAATATTCTATACAAAGGAAAATGTTAGACAAGGGGGTGGACTTGGCCCTCCACTATTTATAACATTTATAGATGAAACAAGAAGGGAAATAAGGGGCTTTTATATGGGACACCACAAGTTAAAAAAGGTAGAAGTTACAGAATGTGTATTCGCAGATAATGTAGTATTGATAGCCAGAAATGAGCACAACATAAACGTTTGGAACAACACACTTACAAAAGCAATGGTTATATAAAAAACGGAAAAAGAAATACACATAGAACTTGGAGAAACAGAAATACAACAAGTTAGAGATTTCCAGTACTTAGGAATAACAATACATAAGAAAGAAAGACAAGAAGAAGAACTTAATAACAGAATACGGAAAGTCAACAAGGTATACTACGCTATGAACTCAGGATTTATAAGCAGAAAAGAAATAACAAAACAAACAAAAAATGACGGTATACAAAACAATATTCAGACCAATTCTCACATTTGAATGTGAAACCTGGGTACTTCATCGTCAAGAAAAAAATAAAGTCCAAGCCCTGCAGATGAAATATCTAAGAAGAGTGAAAAATGTAACTAGAAGGGACAGGATAAGAAATGAACAAATTAGGAGGGAGCTACAAACAGAATCAATAAACAAAGACAATTAGCATAGTGGGACATCTACAAAGGTTGAACAAATTCCGGTTATGCAGGCCTGGAAAACAATGATTCAGAGAAAAGAACATTTCTAAACGAGACAGGTTTCTTTCTGCAATTCTTTTCGCAGTAACAGACATCTTTTCCGAAAGTGGACGAACGAAACGTGAGGAGAAGACGAACAAAAAAAAGAATTCAAGCAACAATAGAAGTGAACGAGCTCGCTTTAAAGAATAAAAAAAAAACAAAAACATAACGATGACCATCAAGAAAATAGGTCAGCAATTGCAATTCATAAGGCAAAGACGTGGACCGTATCGTTTAAAGTTTAATAAAAGCATGTTCGGATACAAACGACGGTCACATACAGCAATTACGAGGGAATTGTAAAAAGTCCGCTCTTAATACTGTTTGTCACGACCGGTTAACTTTATTACGACAGCGTATGTATCTCCTTTTTCTGAGCTCCGCTTTCCAGCGCTTACAATTTAGTACCTCCTTTTTATATGTGCCCCTAGATCCAGTACTGATGTTGGTATTACTCGTCGGCTTTTTATAATTAAGTGACGTATATTGTAACGTCACTATATTAAGCGAAGAGCTTTGTTAGCAGTTTTCTGTTTTCCTTTCGCAAGTGCTTTTTAGAAATGGCTCCATTACTAGTTACGATATTTTTGAAATTATAATAAAGGAACATGGCTATAATTAATTTGCTTACTGCCATTATTCATACTGTACAAGTATACATATGTACATATGTTCTGCATCAGAATTCCTGGTTTAATACGTCACTTAGTGTTCCTGCCCCTAGAATAAACGTCCTTCTTTTTCGCTCCTTTTTGGCGTATGAGTCGTAAAGCTAACACTGATTTTGAAGATGTCTATAGGTACTTGAGTTTATATGCTTAAATGAAATTACTCTGTATTTTTGTTTTAGTTTACATTGTAATAAACTTTAACATCGAATGCCTCTTGGTGTTCTTTATTATTTATTTTTTTTTTCCAGATATGGTTACTAATTTGCTTGTATATTTTATATACTTTTAGTTCCTATTGTTAATTATTGGTTAACGTAATTAAATATTAGTGTTTTCTTTTCTACTTTTTTTATATGGTACAGGTATATGTACGTATATTTACCCTGTAATTGGTTTCTGTTGCATAATAAACATTATCATTATATATACCTTGCAGTGTAGACCCGCAAAAATGTAGATTTTCTGAGCTTAGTTTTTCGAGGCAAACTCACTGGCAAAATCTAATTTGATTCGTCTTACCGTTTTCGAGAATTTTGCAAAAGTTAATATATTCTAATTTCTGTTTTGCGACTCCTTTGTAATTTAAATTTGTCTAACAACACCTCATACATCTTTACTGTAGTTTATTTCTGAAAAACCAACTAACTTCAGCATCCCCTCAACACCTTGTGGTATCATCGACATATCTCTTAATTGGAAATCACAGCAGCCCATGGCACAATTAAGTGACAGATTTCTTTACGTTACCAAAATAAGCATAACACCGTTACGATTAAAGAGATTATAGTGTCGTACAATAGACAGTATTTCGGTATACTCCACACCACCACAAATTAATCATTTAACATAGTTACGCACTATATCTGCGTAGATTGCATCTGGGTGGTTTTGTTAGTGCTAGACAACGTTCAATTAGGATCCCTATGATGATGAGGCAATATGTTTAAGAATCTAAACGAAATCGGTAGTGCGTTCGTTAGAATGTTCGCCCATTGATCTGCTTATTCTCAGCATTCCTAGCTTGCGGATGCTAGTCATAGCTCTCCCCCACATTTTATTTTACTTACAGCAAATTACTCAAATTTATGACTAATTTGCCCAATGAACAGACACTGGATATCGGCCTACTATCTAACTACTTCGTTTACCCATAGTCATTAATGTATCTATTTCTGGAAGTACGTTCTATAACAGATAGAAATCAGTGAGAATTGTCCCGGTACATAAGAAAGGAGATCGTTCAGTACTGTCTAACTATAGACCAATTTCCATAGTATCTAATTTTGCAAAAGTATATGAGAAGATTTTCTATTCTAGCATCTACAACGCCACTCGTTCGTATATCTCCAACTTTCAGCATGGTTTTATCCTAGGTTGTCCACCCACCACAAACTTGGCCGTTAAATTTCAATTACTGAAGTGATTGATAGACGTAGTCAAATTGATGCGATTTATACTGATCTTACTAAAGTTTTCGATCTGATTCTTTCTACTTTAAAACTAGTATGTTCCTACTTATATCTCAGCGACCATGCCACAGTCTATAAAGGATATTTTTCTGATGAGCTCAGTTTAATATCTGGCGTACCGCAAAACACAAACCTGGGTCCACTCTTGTTTGTCCTATATATTAATGACTTGCTACTGCTGACTGATTATTCAATTCCTGCGTACGCAGATGACAAAAAAATTTACTCCGAAACTTCTCGTGCCAGTGATATTTACAAAGTTCAACGTAATTTGGACACATTAATCGAGTGCTGCAGGACATATAAACTAAAGTTAAACGTTGAAAAATGCAGCGTGGTCACCTATACTCGTTTTAAGCTATGGACCACATGATCGTATTATGTTAATGGTAAAGCCTTAAACTGCAAGTCCAAATTTAGTGATCTCAGAGTACTGTTTGACTCGACTCGGACCTTCAAGTCTCATCTGACTGAAGTGTATGCTGAGCTATAGAAGAACCTATGGCGTACAGTAGAAGGATAATATTTCCCTCTATCCACAGAATTTTTAAAATTTGTAAGGACATATTCTGTAACATATCTTATTACAGGAACAGCTTGCATTCAAAAACTAAAATGAAACGCGCAGGTTAACTGAAAATCTTCTAATGTTGATATAAAGCACAATGAAAATAACATCGTTAAGTACATCGACTTGAATTGTAATCACAAAAAGGCCTTAATATGGCGTCATAGCCAACTAAGGTTTCCATTAAATAAAATGTCTTTGACTTGTAAGTAGTAAAGAATATATGCTAAATAAAAAAAAAACTGCCAGCAGATCATCATTGCTCAACATATGGATGTCAGAAAAATTTCGCTTTGTACATTCTTTTCGAATACAATACTAAAAGAAATGAAATATGTTTAAGTTTTTGTAAATACTTAGAAGGCATTTTAAAGAAATTAGTTTTCCGGATGGAAACCGCGTTGTAATTGGATAAATCTGCCAACATTTCACTCTCTCTTACACACGGATCGCCATCTGAACACCCTTTTTCACCATTACCCACCACAAAAATAAGCAGTCGTCACATTAATTAAACGGTTTCCACTTCTATCGCCCAAGAAACCCAACTCTATAAAAACCGGACTCTGAGCAAACACAATCTCTCTTCTCACGACATGCAGCAGCCCAAAAGTAGTTCAATGCAACTGAGGGCGAAACGTCGGCGACCTCATTATGAGGCATTCGTGACAGAATGTTACACGTGCTCTCTGGGTAACGTTAAATAAACAGCAACCACAACGAAGCCAGAGTGTTTTCCTGTCCTCCCAGCAAACACGCTGAGATGGTAACGGCACAAACACAACAAATTAATGACTCTTATGTGGACTACCTGACAATTGTACCAGTAATTCGGGTATGAGAGATAAACATTGAAGGTATAAGCTGCAGTAAGAGCGAGTTATTACTGACGATGTCTACTTATTTTATTTTTTCAATGCTGTAGCAATATATATATATATATCTAACACATGGGCTGAAAAGTCCCGGGCCTAACAAAGAAAACACGTTTTTTTTTGTTCAAAATTAGCTTTATTCATCAACGTAATCTCCATCAAGAGCAACGCAATTATTCCAGCGCCGCTCTAACATTTCAATACCACTTTTGTAGAACGATTTATCTTTTGCCTCAAAATAGGCCTCAGTTTCAACGATAACATCTTCATTCGTGCGAAATTTCTTACCGGCGAACATTTTTTGAGGTCCGCGAACAGCCAGTAGTCGCTGGGTGCCAAATCTGGCGAATACGGTGGATGTGGGAGCAATTCGAAGTTCAATTCATGTAGTTTTGCCATTGTTTTAATTGACTTGTGACACGGTGCGTTGTCTTGATGAAACAATTTTTTTTTCTTTGCCATATGCGGTTGTTTCTTTGCAATTTCGACCTTCAAACGCTCCAATAACGCTGTATAATATTCACTGTTGATGGTATTTCCTTTCTCAAGATAGTCGATGAATATTACACCACGCACATCCCAAAATACCGAGGCCATAACCTTTCCAGCCGATTGTTGTGCTTTCGGGCGCTTTGGACGAGGTTCACCAGTTGCTGTCCACTCAGATGACGATCGTTTTGATTCCGGAGTGAAGTGATGGATCCATGTTTCATCCATTGTCACATATCGACGCAAAAATTCCGGTTTGTTACGTTTAAACATGGCCAAACACTGCTCAGAATCATCAACACGTTCTTGTTTTTGGTCAACAGTGAGCAAACGCGGCACCCACTTTGAACAGAGCTTTCTCATAGTCAAATGCTCATGCAATATAAAGCCAATACGTTCTTTTGATATCTTTACGATGTCAGCTAACTCACGCAACTTCACTTTTCGATCATTCAAAACGATTTTGTGGATTTTTTTGATGTTTTCTGGTGTTACCGCCTCATTTGGACGTCCGCTGCGTTCTGCATCATCGGTGTCTCTACGACCACGTTTGAAGTCACTAAACCAACGTTCTATTGTTGTTTCTGATGGAGCGGAGTCCCCATAACACTTTTCAAGCCATTGCTTCGCTTGAACGGTATTTTTTTTCCATCAAGAAGCAGTGTAAAATTAAAACACGAAATTGTTTTTGATCCATTGTTTTGAAAATAACAAAAGTATCGTGACTCTTAGCACAATAACTTACAAACTAATGAATAGAATATCATGGAATTTTAACAGCTGTCTTTTGAAGGTTAGTACTAACTGAGAGAAAGGTGACTGCAATAAAACTAGCGTCATCTATGTGTTACGCCCGGGACTTTTCAGCCCATGTGTTATATATATATATATATATACATATATATATATATGTATATAACCCGGAAACCTAATTTCTTTGAAAAAAAGCAACGATCTCGGAAGTCTATAATATATATTTAAAACGCCTTTGATTCTATTCCATTAAACAAAAATGGTACATACAATTATTGTTCGCTCTTTCTCTATTCCTTATGTCTTTCGAGATCGCTGTATTAAAACTTGGAAGAGAACTTACCATGATAGATAAAAAGAATTTATTTTAAGTTACCCATCCCTAAAAACATAAAAATATATTTAGCAGTTTAGTAGTTGAATTTACTTGAGGGAAAATTCGCAACGACAGCGTTTATTTTTCAGCGAACATATTACATTTTGCAACTAACGACTCTCAAAGATCATCGATTTACATTCAGCGAAAACATCGTTTCTTCCACTAACAACGCATAAAAATACTACGCCAGCGTCTAAAGCGAACGATTCCTGTTTCGCTTCTTTTAAGAACCGTAAACATGAATGTGGAAAAAGGGATAAAAAGAATAAATAAATACGTAAGAAGTCGAGCGTCCGAATATGTATACACGATAAATATCGGAAAAGGAGGAACCGTTACCCAACGTAGCAAATAAATTCAAATCTCGCTACCGACGCGAACCGACCATCCCTGCTCTGGTTCGTATAAAAGGCGCGACCACCCTGCAAGAGTAATAACGGTAGGGGTTGTCAGAACAAGCTGACTGCGGACCGGATGTCAAGTGACGAAAGGGAAGCAGGAAGAGAACGTAGCGGACGCTAGAGCTACGAAACCTATTTCCGGAGACCGGCAGGTACGCTCTATAGCCCGGAACTGCTTCTACCTCATCTTTAACAATATCATTTACACCACCATAAAGGCTTGCTCCGTAGAAATTCTCGTTATTTTAATTTATCGCTGGTATAGAGGTATAACAAAGTAACAGATGTACGCTACGATCTACTGAGGACATAACTTTCAGATGATAAAAGTTCATAAAGCCAAATTTTAGTTTAGCTTTCCCAGTTGATTCCCAGAAATCAAAGTGAACATCATTGTGATATTTCACATAAAATGTTTTTATTGTTTTTTTTCCTAAAAATCTTATAAAATATTTTTTCCAGAATGATATGCGTAATAACGAAAATACTGTCGTTAAGTTAGCTTTGATGCTCAACAGACTCTGTGCCAAAACAATTTCAACGTCATTAATAAGATTATTTTAATATGTTATGCTCATATTAAAACCTGTACTATAAATACAAAAAGCTCAAAGCCCCAAGACTGCATGTATTCCTTTAAATTCAACTACTCCAAGAAATTATCTTTTAATATATTACTATATATTACTACTATTACTATATATATTGCTGTGGGAAAGCTGAAAATAGGAGTGAGTTACTTCCCTTTCTGCCACTAGGTGTCAGCACAATTCAGCTTTATGATACCCAAGCGACAGTTGCCGTATGCGTACGCAGGCAGTGCTAAAGTGGTGATGACCGTGCTCCAAGACTACCGTGGAAGAGCAACGTACTATTGTGTGTTTTTCCTGTGCAAAAGACCTTTCCTCAAAAAATATCCATAAGGAAATGTCTCCTGTCTACAGTGAAAAGTGTTTGTTGCGTAAAGTTGTATATAACTGGGTCGAGAAATTCTCTCAGGGGCGCTCGAAGGAAAGAAAGAAAGAAAGACGATCAGCTAAGTTCAGATTACGACAGATGCAACGCTTCGACGAGTGGAAGAGATGATTCGAACCGACAAGCGGGTAACAGTAGACAGCATAGCTACTGTACTAAGGTGTTCTAATTGTTTAGCATATGAACTGATGCATGATCGTTTGAATTTTCGAAAAATTTTCTCACGGTGAGTACGTAGACAACTGACCAAGGAACACAGAAGGATTCGAATGAGCTTGTCCTCACTCGGTACGTAGAGGAACGGTAGGGTATGCTTAACAGGATTGCGGGCTTCAATGCAAAGGAAACATGCTTCATCATCGTCAACAAAGAAATTCAAGATTGCGCCCTCAGCTGATAAGGTCTTCTGTCTTCTGTGCATCTCAAGACGTGCCCTTAGCCCATTTCTAGAATAGAAAGGAGAACGTGGCTGCTGAATCATACTGTAGAGTTTTACTGTTGCTTCAGGATGCAATTCGACGAAAACGTCTAGGCGTACTGACGAGAGTAATATTGCTATATTACTATAATTCCCAAGCCGCATTTGATCCTGACGAAAACTGCAGAATTAGGTTGGAAACTTCTTGAACATTCGGGGTACAGTCCCAACTACTACTTACTGACTTTCCCTCGTATATCGCTTTTTATTTTTTGTAATTATTCAAGTACTTGCGATGCTTAGATAGTATTGTTTTCTTTTACCAAAAAAAAAGATATTTATTTAAAAATATTTACTTGTGAGTAATACATATTATTCTATTATCCATAGAATCGACCATAGAGTTATCCATAAATGTTTATGTTTTATGGCACTCGTAAAAAGCTAGGTTTGTTTAATACATCTTATACTGGCATAGCTTCTTTTGGTGTGGTGAGCATCCCAGCAGCGTTATAAACTACTTTATCTTGTCGTTGCCACAGAAGCTTTAGGGTGTAGGGATGGCGTGTGTAAAGTGTTCCATGATCTTGTTACTCCACCACGTCGCCGCAACTTGTAAAGCACTCTTAATTATTCTCCGAACAACTTGAAAATTCTGCCACTGTATCAACAGACGCAAGTTTTGAACGCATGTCGTTTCACTTGCCAATTCAGATGCAAGTCCTATTACCATTACACCACCAAGCCATTAATGATCTATATCAAATTGGCGTATCAAAATCAATAACAGCATGGATGTGATAGTGGAAAGATCAAACCAGTTACAAACAAAACTACATAAATATATCAACTATAATAATACTATTTTGGACACTTGTTAATTCCAAAATGAGGTCTTATGATTTCCCTAACGTTGTCAATGCTGAAAATGGGAACTCGTTTACAACACGATCCTCAACACTGACCAGCAAAACTAACCTAAAATTAGTACAATTTGACACGTAGAGTCTGTAGTTCCAATAAGGCAAAAAGTGCAATATTCTGCAAGTATGTGAAAAACACTAATAACTGTATTTTCCAACATACTTGTACAGGGAAATTTTATTGTAGCAAATACGACCACAACGTACAAAATGTTACTCTATTTGATTTTCTGTACCCTTTCAGGTGATGAAATTTCGCATGCGGTTCCGTTTTATTGAAAAGCAATTCCATCTCCCTTTTTTTGATCTTGTTAATGCACGTAGAACACAGAACTTTAACGTTACAATTCTCGCGGTACGCGGTTAAATAAGCAGACAAGAAAATCTACACGCCAACGTCGTTTCGCTGATAACATGTATCCCGTTGAGGGTTTCGCTTCGGAAGTGTCGTAAAAGATGAAATAAACAGACACTCCAGCACCTATCAAATATGGCAAGGAAAATTTTATACTCTCGCGCTATGACAGGGAAATGTACGAGTGTCGAGGATAGTCGTATGTCAAAGAAATCTATATATTAAATAATTTTCTGTGCTGATGGAACTCTATTTTAACTTCATTTAAGTCTAGTGGGATCCAAACCACATCCAAGTGAATTGTGTAGCTGACATATTTTGTCAACCCTTTTATGTATATTTTTGCTAATTTGCATGAATTTGACCTGTTATTCTTAAGCACAACCTGCATAATATATGTACATATTTACATAGTGTGTATCTCGCAACCCTGCTTAAGAAAATATATTACAGTGAAATTTGTCAAGATTTAAGTATCTCGATAACACAAGGAAACATCTAAATTTACTGAAAAACGTTGATATTTACTTACAGGAGCAGTTCTTTTGAAATTTTTTAAGCTCCTTGTCTCCAACTTTGAATTCGTAAATCGAACAAATGAACAATAACATCACAAAGGCGTGCCTCTTATACGTTTTATTAACTACATTTTAAAAGTTGGGGAAAATTTAGGAGAATTATGTATCAATATTGCGTTTCTGTATGGGACGAATTCTCACTTCCTAAACAATGTAATAATTTTTAAATATGTCAAATCAATTGTTAAGCATATTTTTTGACGTATTTTTCGAATAACTAAAATATTTCACGTCAATTTCGTCTTAACAGAAAACGATTTTCTTCAAGTAGTTAGTAAATTAATAAATTAGGAAAAAATGTAATTAGATTAAGTTAAAATTTTTGTTAAAAATTATACTGCATGGAACAAAGACGACACTCAAAATGTTCACAAATGTTTTCGAGATAATAATATATCTGTCTCCTCTACTTTAGTAGGAGAAAAAGTAACAAAGGGAAAAAGAGCTATAGAAACACTGGACGATATGATCTGAAACAAAAATATCAGAATCGAAACAAAAAAATATATTCAAAAGAATTATGTACGCTGGAGAAATGTGGCCAATCACAAATATAGCTCGAGATAGGATAAGAACAGTAGAGCTAGATTATATGTGAAGATACTTGTAGAGATAGAATAAGAACGGAAAGAATATGGAGTGAAATGAAGGTAAAAGAATCAATAACAAAAAGATTAGAACATAGAGCACTAAGATGGTATAGACACGTTCAACGGATGGAAGAAGAAAGGTGAGCCAAAAAAATCCTTCAATGACATCCACGGGAAAAAAGAAAAGGAGGAAGACCAATCGTAGAAACAATACGTACACCAAACGATGCGTGAAAAGGGATTGCAAGAAGGCAACTGGGAGGATAGGGAATACTAGCACCTGAGAACGACCAACCTCAAAAGGGAGAAAGGTCAAAAAAAGAAAAGAATCTATCAGGAAAATTATTCTCTTGCATTATAAGATTTCTATCATCGTTTCATCATTTTTTTTACGTCTTTTGTTATTAATGAATATACAAAAGTTTACAATAGCTGCAGATATAAATTACCATTTACATTTTGTTCTATAAAAATAAGACCGACCATTGAATTGCTAAGAACTCCTGCGCAAAGGTTTATCTTCTGTGGGTACTGAGGACGAAATTCCCAAAGGATTTTCGGTTTCTCAATACCAGCAATTGCGACGATATACGAGGGTGAATCTCTATGCTGTACCTCAGACCCCTTACAATAAAACTACAGTGGCATTGTTTTTTTTTATTTTTCACATAGTTTCCATATACACAAATGCACTTGGTTCAATGATGCCCCAACATTTCAACAGCCTCCTGGAAAAAAATTTGTCTAACCTATGCAAACGATCTCTCTATAGCTTGCATCACTTCATAATTACTGGAACATTTTGCCCCACGTAAGATTTCTTACAATTTGGGAAACAACCTGTAACCACTAGGGGCCAGATCCGGTGAATACGGCGGGTGCTCCAGTAATTCAAAGCTTGCTTGGTGTATAGCAGCTATAACAGTATCAGATGGGAGCATTATCCTGATGAAACAGCACACCGTACCTTAACTTTCCCCGACGTTTCTCTTTAATAGCGTCTCTCAATTTAGAAATCAATTACGCGTAGTGGGCCTCTGTAATGCTCGGTCCCTTTTACAAATAGTCAATGAGGATGATTCCTTGAGCATCCCAGAACACAGATAACGAAACCTTTCCATCAGACGGCATGACCTTAAATTTGCGTGGAGGAGAACCGTGACTTTTCACTCTCTACTTTGCACTTTGGTCTCGGGATCATAGTCGTACACCCATGACTCATCCGCGGTTACATGCCGACTAAGAAAATTTTCTTTGTTTGCTTAATACCTTTCCAAAAGACGCTTACAAATCAACACCCGATTTCCTCTTTGATCAATGGTTAACATTTGGCGCACCCATCTTGGACTCATCTTTTTGATATGTAATTTTTGAGTCGGTATATTGTGCACTACATGATATGATAAGCCAGTATCCTCCACAATTTTTCTGACGCGTATTCGTCGGTTTTACAGTACGATATCGTGTCGTTTCCCTTCTTAATGTTTTTGTCTGTTGTTACTCTTATGTGATGACCACCTGTATGTTGGTTTTCACATGATATTCTTTCGCATTTAAAATATCGAGACCAGCGTTTGACTATATTATAAGAAACTGCCGAATCACCAATAGTTGGCAAAATTAGCCACAGCACAACAACACTTTGAGATACAAACTTGATATTATGTATGATATGATCTACAAATGTCAGTTAACTAAATGTCAAAGATATTAATCAAACAATCAATTAGAAGTAGGTGATGGGTGGGCCATGAAGATCCGCCCTCGTACGTGTCTATTTACGAAAAAAATATATTCATCACTAAAACATATCAATGAAATTTGATGCTGGTTAATAAATTTTTCACAACACTCTATTCTTCTGTCAAAATCATTTTCACGGAGTTAGTGAGTAATTTATATTTTGTAATTAACTTTCTTTTAGTTTGAATGCTTTATACGCCGATCTTCCAGGAAGCTTACTTGCTAAAAATTGGGGGATCTATTGCAAAATATCCAACCACTCCTAAGTATGTAATATACGAAACCTTTTATCTTTCTCTCTTTCATAATGCTACCAATTTCTAAAAAAGCTTAATAACTCTAAAGCATTGTGGCTTACATACTTGTTTAAATATTTGTCATTCAAAGCAAAGTTCTCTTCGAACACTCATTATTCCGACCATACGAGATTATTAATTCTGTGCTTTGTTGAAGTGTATAAAGAATTTTCCTCAAAGGGTAAATACAAATGTGCTGTAATTCTACATCGAGCCAAACTGAATGCAGTAACGGAATAATGAAACGAAGCCTTGTGTTGATTATGATTGGATAGATGAACACATAAAATTCCTGTAAAATGCTTACATTACCCAAAACCCATATGTCAAAGTTGTTATTTTTAATTAATTAAATTATTTGATTCAAATTCATCCTACATAAAAACGCAATATTGATACATATTTACACATTTCTTTTACTTTTTAAAACAGCATCATCATATCACATATACTTCAAGAGTTAGTTAGTACATGACAAGGTTCGAATGTTTGTTTTCTGTCCGTAAACTTATACGAAGATAATATTCGAAAAATAAATAATTCAACATGCAGAGTGTATCTATTTCTTTCGAATCAACTCCAGAGGTGTATTCACCACAAAATTACAAAATTAATTACGATTGTTATTTAGAAAGAACATGAAGGAATTTCTCAAACATATAACCTTATTCATTAAAGCACTTCATTATCACCCTAATCACAACACTATACTAAAAACTGGACGCTTGTTTCGACAGCTAAGCTATCATGCGCAGCAGTAATACTAAACTGATGAAATGCCACAATGTTCGAGTTCTGTGATTTGGTGTAACCCCATTGATTACATCAATGCTACAGCATTCACACGAAGTTATTCAGTCTCGTAGATGACGTACACACATTTAAGAACACTAAGAGATCAATTATTTTTTATTGCTTTCTGCAGTAAAGGTTTTTATAGTGTTTTTATTTTATGTTATCTTTCTTGAAATATATTTATTCGAAATCACTAGCAAAGTGTGGCTAGGACTAATGCCAACACCTTTTTAGGTAAATGCATATTTAAATTTCCTTTTGCTATAGTTCATAGCGGCCTATTTTACCGATCAATTTATGTATATGCAATAAAGCATGTTTTAAAGTGAATATTTCGGATATTCAAGAGGCAATATCTTTGTCGTTCCAGGTAACGGCCGATTCCATCCCTTGTTCAGGAGTTGCAAACTCGAATACATCAACCCCCATCTGCTCGTTACCTTCAGGAACGTCTCAATACACGTAAGTAGCAGCCTGCGTTTGATCCGTTGCGGATAATTTAACGCCCATTTGTCAAACCATTTAAACGCTGAAAAAGATTAATGTGGTGGCGGTTTCCTGTATATCTCTTATTCCCCCCGCCCAGAATGATAACGATAAAGTGCAAATTTGTTATCCTAGATCAATTGATGCTTAATGCTTCATTCAGAACATTCATAGTATTTGAAATGTCAATACGGTAAACTGGCTGATAGGAAAGTTAGAAGAAAAACTGGTGTTGGATCAGTTATTCTTAGCTTTCGTCTCTCTAGCTCCTTAACCACAGTAAATCTAAGGAGTATAATATAATTTTTATTTTAGAATGCAGTAATGTTAATGAGGTCGCAATAAACGTAACTCGCCTATTGTAGCTTGACAGTTATTAGCTTATTTTTAGTTGGTTACTTTCCGTTTTATGTAAGGCAGAATGTTCAACAAATTGAAAGAAGTAAACAAAAAAGGAGCATATTTGAAAAACAACACACAAATTATAAGACAAACACAACCGTCCATTTCACACACGTCACGTATTATAACTATATCTTAACATTACGTAACAAAACTACTTTATGTATCTATTATACACCTTCCTACTTGTTCATTATGTACGATTTCATTACTGGGTACTGTTATCATTAGAGACCGTATTATATGCAAAGTACGTATATTTGATTTTATTTATGTATTATATTTTACGTCTATTTCTAAGACTTCTACACTGCTTAAAGTTAATTAGCGTTAATAATTAAATACCTCTGCATACAGACGTAAGATATAATAAATAAATAAAATGGAATATATGCACTTTGCAAATATAATCCGGTCTCTACTTATCACCAATGTTCGTAAAGCCGGTGCCAGGTCATTGGGGTGTAAAAATTCGGGTAATACCATGCGCCGTACAAATAAAAACATTTTTTGTGCGCATTCCTAAACTTAATAATCAGGTAAAGGATATCTTTTTGCAGATACCATTTCAATAGTTAGATTTTAATAGAAAACATGAGCGAAGAAATAATTCATAAAAATTATTGCACAGTAAAATGTTTGAAAGTTTATTTCAATACTGATTTGGATAGTATAACATGTCATTAATACAAATTACAAATAGAGAAGGCGCCGAATGTATAATGAATTTTAATTTTGAATATTTATGTTTTGTAAATTTTGAAACTCCATATAACCCCGACTGGAAATTGCCAAGTGAATCAACTTTGCGGAATTATTCCTAATCTGGTGACAAAAAACATGGTATTATCCAATTTACAACAGTGCGAAACTTCGACAACCCAAGTCTTAATGCTTGTGGCTGATACCGGATCAACTATGCTTCGTCTTAGCAGCTTGCTTAAATTTACTTTTCGTAATTCATTACATGTAAAGCATATACTGTATACATTACATCTCTGAACCTACACGTAACTCCTATCCAGGTGTAAACGAATTAATAGCACAGACCAAAGGAATATTTGTTAAATGTCCCAAACGAATTCGCCAAATTCATGAAGAGTGTCCTAATATCCCAGAACGCCTATAGCCAGTTTTGACTCAATGAAGAAGGTGCTTGGAAGTTTTATCCTATTACAACATTTCCCTCCATTGGGGTTACTAATATTGATACCTACACAAGAAGTTGCTGCTATCGAAGGAAATTAATAGATATTTCAGGATTACCACACTGAAATCGATTTACCAACTATTTTCAGTAGCTACCTAGTAATAACGAATACGACCACAGCATTGCAGAATTTCACTGTTGTTACTAAAATCTTTGCAAATGGTAAATAACGTACAAAGTGTGCTAGAAATGTTAGGTGACGAAAAATGTGTCTGTGTTAGAATAAAATTAACAGTGTACTACTTGACTAGATTAAGGCAGATTTATAATAACAGAAGTTCTTCTCGCTGCTACAGATGCGTTTGCTTGTTTCAAAGATCATTATAAATATGGAAACACAACGCAATTATATACATATCAAACAATTGTTTTCGTTATATAAAAATGTAGTGCGAATTCCTTACAAAACACCTTAGTAAGGAAAACCTTACAAACCTATAAAATCAGGCCTCATAAGAACAATGTATAGACTTTAGGAAAGAAATACGCACATTCCATTAGCTGTTATTATATCGTAAAAGTGTGACAGTAAATAAATTGTTAAAGCCAATGATCGAGTGTAAACTGTTCGGTTTATTTTACACCACAACAAAGCTTATACACAAGACGTATCTCTATGTGAATAAATGCAAAAGTAAATGTACCGATATCCATTTAAAATAATATACCGCAGTCATCTAATTCAATTATTCTACGTAATTAACTACTGCTAATGTACATATATGTACCTCTACATACGCATTAGTAACAAAAAGTAATTACAACTAAAGCGTATAATTCATTCAT
The DNA here is from genome assembly GCA_023509865.1 of Trypoxylus dichotomus. NCBI lineage: Eukaryota > Metazoa > Arthropoda > Insecta > Coleoptera > Scarabaeidae > Trypoxylus > Trypoxylus dichotomus. The sequence goes on along the minus strand of CM042074.1, from coordinate 72,270,458 downwards.
AAAGCAATTTGCGCAATTGCGTGAATAGGAATTGATTTGTTTTATTATCAGGCAAGAACTACACTGTTGAAAACAATTAACAGATATACCGCATAATTAATAATAAAAAACAATGTCGGTTAATATAACATCTACAAAACTGGTGTCAACCCTTTTAAATAAGAAATCAAATACAGAAATGTGTTTAAATATGTTGATGTACATATGTTTTAAGGTGGTAGTCGCTTGAAGTATACATACATATATAGAAGTAGACGGCCAGTGCCTAAAAGTTTACCGCTGTCACTAATAGTGGAAATTTTCAATTTTAAGTCTTGCTCCGAATTAAAACACAACACTGTTATATGCCAGATATAGAGGTTTGGAAGATTATAAGCCTTTTTCGAAACTGAAGTGTACGATCAAGACAAAGGCGTCGCGAATACTAGCAATAAAAGACAATTAATATCTGGCACAACTATATCAACAATTTTTAGCTAATACCACTTTTGAAAAATTGAGTATTGTTGTCCTTTTCCTGCATGCAACATTTTACATTTTTCCCATGAAATTTTATCCAATCTTGTCCAAATAAGTTAAAAATACAATAATGTGCTCAAATACTTGCTTACAACTATTGAAATTAAAATACAATACCTAAAGGTGGATGAAATCGTTTTCGAAGCTTTCTAACAATTTTAAGCTGAATAGGTTTCTATTTTCAGGAAATGTACTACCACTGCGTAAACGGATATTGAGGCAACACAATAATTAAATTCTAGCAAATATATCTTTATTGGGACACGCATCCCTTCCTTATTTAATTAAATATTTTACGATCCTCATTCGAAGCAATGCTTTGTACCCTTTCCGCTTTGCCACTTTAAGTTACAGTAGTAGTTATTTCCGTTGAACATTTCGCACACTAAAATAATAATACGGTTAGATGGCGCTCCGTGACAAAAGCAGTAATTCTTCAGCACTCTCTGGAGACATACTTTATTGTCTTATAACTAAATACTAAGAAATTACAATTAGTCGCAGTTCCAGTTCGCAAGTTAATTCCATATACGTTTTATACTCCTAGTGTAATGAATGTGCACTTTCATTAATAACTCTACTTTTTCTGCACTTTGGGTGGTAGCAATAAATGAACAACGGAGTTAAGAAGATACTGCAATTCCAAATGACTGATGAGTACTAGATTCTATTTAAATTCATCTTATTGCAACTGATGAAAATTTAGAACATTTACGTTTAGTGTGGAGAAAACTAAAGACAAAAAGATGTATTAAAACTAATTTAAATTGTCTAAATTCCACCCAATATTTGTCATTTGCATATGCGACATTTTTTGTGCGATACATTTTTATCCTTAAAATTTTGTCGATACAAAAACATAAATAAAGTAGAACTATACAGAAATAATTGTATTTCCCTATTGTTCTACCAAACTTAGACAACAATATTTACAAGAGTCTATTCTGCATAATCAAATAAGACAAAATACTTGCTTTACATTATACTGACTTTACTAGAGCTTTTGATCGCATTTATCACAACTTTGTGCTAAACTGGAAGATATTGGCTTCTGTCCTTCATTGCTAAAATTGATTTCATTTTAACTTTTTGGAAGGAGTAGTTACATTTTCTATAATGGTTATTCGTCCACTCGCTTCAGATACTATCTGGAGTTCTGGCGGGTTTCAATCTTGGACCACTATTATTTAATATTTTTCTAAATGATTTGCTCGATAAATTAAAATGTGGGGCTTTGGCATACACAGATGATCTGAAAATCTACAATGTTTGCTAGTCGATTGTGTTAAATTGCAGACTTACCTTATCCTTATTAATGGTTGGTGTACTTTGAATGGCTTATCTCTAAATATTGGCAAATGTTCCATCTACATTCACTACAAGAACAGAAAAAATAAAGGATTTTAGTATTTTTTGACTCAAAACTAAACTTCTATGGTCACATATCTGCTATATGCCTTTCTGCTTCTAAATCTTTGGGGTTCCTGATAAGAACTTCTCACGCCTTCCATGACATCTCGGTGTTAAGGACTCAAATATCTTCACTAAATCGCCTGTGTTCTATAGGGTCACCAATTTTAATAGAATATGATTATAGAATATTTGCTTATTTTAAGGTTATGTTTATTTTTACAGAATGTATTGTATAACGTAGAAATGTTTGTTGATTTGATATTGCATTACACATGAGGTATATAATCAGCATAACTGCACCAATTGTTTGTATGTTGTCCTGTAAGCGAAAATTATCGTTGGAGAAGTATAGATTATTATTATTTCTATGATGAAAATTTGTATGGTTAAAGGTAAATTTCCATTTTAAAGATTTTCATAAATTTAAGTACGAATATACTGTTAGAGCAGGCAGCCCGTTATGTGTGAAGAACTATTTGATGATTGCTACTACTTAGGGTTAGGTTAAAGGAGCCATGGCTACCCTACTACCACCAAAAACTATATGATAGCCAATGGGGGAGACATATTTAATAATGGACATTGAAATAATTCGGTACGCAACACACGTGAATGTTAAAAAAAATAAGATGTTTGGACAGGGGTGGCGATGTATTGAATATTTGTTTTAGCGTAGAATCACTGTTTATTGTTTATTATTTAATGTGTCACTATTTGTTTTTTTACTGTTACAGTCATTATTAATTATTTTTTGTTTTTGTCTACTTAAATCCGGTACAATCAGAAGAATTCAAAAAATATTTTAAATAGAAAGAGGCAAACCCAAACCTACTACGCACCAACTTTGAAGATGTAGCCCTTATTATTGTTCTATATTCGTTATTATTAATTATTTTTTGTTTCTGGTTACTTAAATCACCGTTCATAACCTAATCGATTTCAAAATGGAAAACTTTGGAAGTTTGCGTTTATGTTCAAATTAAAACAAGTTTATATCTACTTCCGACACAATCAGAAGAATTCAAGAAATATTTAAAATAGAAAGAGGCAAACCCATAACTACTACGCACCAAATTTGAAAACGCAAGTCTTATTTTTCCATATTCTTCTAACCAAAACTCGTCATGAGACAACAATGAAAATAATAATAATAATATCCAACTTATACTACAACTTACCACCGCGCCAATTACAACGATAAAGTAATAGAAAAATATTGTCAATAAGAAATATAATAAACTTAACAAGCTGAAAATGTTGGCTTCCAGATTAAGACTTGACCGGTTTTTTTTTCAATCACATTGGACGTTGCCCGTACTAATGTTGCAACAGGAACATTTTTGTTCCTTTAGAAAAGTATACAATTTTTGCCTGGATAAAGCATGAAGTTTAAAGTAGTTCTAATCTAATTGAGAAGTTGGCTCTAGCGTATACGTAGCGAATAAATCTCATTTGCATTAATAACTAAAGTTGTGGTTTGGGCTATTTCCATGATTTTTTTTTTGCTCGATTGCTTTTAAACGGGAAGTGCGATCTTTAAGCATTTTGGTCATCTTAAGTTGTCTTGCTTTATGCAGGAATATAAAATGGTTAGATTTCTTGGCAACTTTGATCATGGTCTTTTCGTATTGCCTGAAAGACCTGTTTAATTCGGGCCCATACCGAATTTCTAACTCTTGACGTGATAGTGTTAACCGTGGATTCTCATAATAACTAGAGTTGTTGTTTGGGCTATTTCCTTCCTTTGTTGAACTTATATTGAACTAAGTAGTTCGTCTACATCCGTCTTCAGGGTAGCCTTGAGAAGGGCTCTTGCTTGCCAGATTAATCATACGTTCGATGATTTTTGTCTGACGTATTTGTCTTCCCTATTTTTTTCAACAACTCTAGTTATTATGAGAATCCATAGTCAACAGTATCACGTCAAGACTCATTTGCATTTCTTGTGCGATAACAGCATAGTAATGTAATTAGGTAATTTATATCGTATAGTATTCCGTTTCCTATACGGTTACAACACAAGACAGCTCTAACCGTATGGGAAACGAAAAAAGTGTCCTGAAAGAGAAGTAAAGCGACACCTTGCAATACTATGGATAATAAAATATTATTAAATTAAAAATTACACAGTACATTTCCAAAACACTTCTGCTTTTTTCAATCAAACCAAGTTCTTATGGATGTTAGTCGTTATGCTTGGAACCTATGGAAATTGCCTCACGCGTTTTAAAATTCCCACAGCGAAGCGCACGTAGAAATTCTATACAATTATCGTTTCCTTCTTCCCGCTATCATCGCTTTCTTTATACACATTTCCATTCTATGCGCGCGTCGATAATTCAATTCATATCGACGATATTTTCCAGCACTTAACCGCTCAGAAAACATCTCGCTTTCGATGCTTCATTCGCACTACTCCGATAATGACGTAAAAACAACCCTTTGCGTGTTCGAAAATTGTTGCAGATAGCTCGAAACATTTATCACTAGAAGAAACGGCGACGAATCGCATTTATTACTATCGCCGTCATCATCATCATCATCTTCTTCACATCGCTCTCCTGCATTCGAGGTTCGATTTTACATATATACGCGAGAAGAAATTTCATCCTTCAAGATTGCCGATAGCTCGCGGTTCGTATAATAATGAGTCTCTCTAGATTATTCTTCGAACTCCCGAGGCTTTTCAAAAATCCGTATAAGCCGTCAATCAAGATTCGCGTTTGCCTATAGCTGGTACAAGGAGTTTGCATATGTTACGACAAGAAAATAATGAGGGCGTATATTTCACCAGTAAAAATTATAAAAAACTTTTAATACATCGATATTAAGAGGAATTATATTAGTATTATTATTATTAACGCAAGTATGCACCATTACGCTGCAATGTAGGTTAAAACGCAAACTGGCAGTGGTTTAGTGCTGGATCAGATGCAATTAATAATGGATGGTTGATAAAAAATTAATTACAACTAAACTAATTAAATAATCAAACTGAAAAACCAGTGGCAAAAACAAATACCTTCTTTATATATTCAAGTAATTTAAAAAATTAGAAGAAAGGAAACTAGAAGAAGAAGAGGAAAATCAAGAATAAAGAATAAGTAAATAAAATGAATGGGAGGGAAAAGAAACAAAAGAAGAAATATAGGAAGAAAAAGAGCGACAAGAATAATAATTCTTGACGTGATGTTGTTGACGACTCTGTGCAATGCAAACCCCTTCTCGTTAACACATTCTACAATAACGCTGTATTTCTATTATGTGCGCTCTAAGTTAGAGTATGCTTCCTTGATCTGGTCACCGTTTTATAAAACTCATTTCAAAGACGCGCTCTAAAATATTTATACTCTAAGCGTATATCCACAACGAGGTTTCGATCATACCACTTTATTAAATCGCTTTGAACTTCAATCTCTTGAACAGCGACGTGTAGTAACCGACATGAAGTTTCTGCATAATCCGGTGAATAATTGTATTGATGGAATACCGCCTATAAATAGTCTATACTTTACTGTCCCCCAATACTCAGCTTGTCAAATTAATACTTTCTACTGCTGCTTTGCTCGGACCAATTTAATGCTCAATTTGCCGATATGTCGAATTTGTTCTCATTTTAATAATAATTATAGTTCTTATTATGATATTTACGTTTCCTTCTTAGGATCATTTGTAAATTTAATTAATTCTTAGTTCTTATTTATTGGTTTAATTGGTGGATAATTTACCTCACTTTATATTTTTTAAATACATTATTGTTCATACGTTTCATTTATTTTAATATTGTAAGAGCGATGTGTTAGGTGTCAAGTTATATCTCTGTATTTTCTGTCCTGTTATTGGATGCTTGTAAATCATCTATTGAGCATAATAAATATATTATTATTGTTATATTGTCCTGCAATGGAATATAATTTTCTGTTGGGTAATAAAGGACACATCACATCGTTCGTTGAACTTGTATAGTTCGACGTTTCGGCAGTCTGTCTACTGCCGTCTTCAGGGGCGCCCTGAGAAGGGCTGATGCTTGCCAGAGCAGTCATGCTTTGACGATTTTTTGTCTGACGTATCTGTCTTATAAGCTACAATTTTCTGCGAAATTAAATGGATACACAGAAAAAACGCTGTCGTAGGCGAAAACAATGTGTACAACTACGAATGATATTACAGAACGACAACCAAATGTATGTACCACAACAATTCCGTACCTGAAAGGCCTATCAGAAAAAAATCAGACGAATAGGCAACGATTATATAAGAACGGCCATGAAAACCTCGAACACGAACAGGTCGAAGTTAACAAAAGCAAAGCCCGACAACGACAATCATAAAACTAAGAACTCTGTGTACAAAATACCATGCGAATGTGGAAGGCCGTACATAGGAGAAACAGGCAGACCCCTGTCAACCAGAACCAAAGAAGACCAGAAACTGGTCCGGTTGGGGGAAACGGATAAGTAACGATTGGCTCTACATGCTTGGAAAGAGGATCATAGGATTGCATGGAGCAATGCAGCAATTCTGGATAAAGAAGAAAACGCCACGAAGAGAAAACCATTAGGAGCAGCATGTATGACCACCACACCAACCGCCATCAGCACACCCAGCCTGGAAATGAAGAGCCTTTGGCTCCCTATGATTAGAGAAAGCATTAGCCGAAGACCGGCGACCGCCCATGCGCAAAAACTCAACCTACCGCGTGCCACCCCCACGTAGGTCCAATGCGTATCCCCTTCTGTGCAGAAAATTGTAGCTTATAAAACAAATACGTCAGACAAAAAATCATCAAAGCATGACTGCTCTGGCAAGGAACAGCCGTTCTGAGGGAGCCCCTGAAGATGGCAGTAGACAGACTGCCGAAGCGTCGAACTATACAAGTTCAACGAACGATGTGATGGGTCGTTTATTACCCAACAGAAAATTTTCATTGCAGGACAATATAACAATAATAATATATTTATTATGCTCAATAGATGATTTACAAGCATCCAATAACAGGACAGAAAATACAGAGATATAACTTGACACCTAACACATCGCTCTTACAATATTAAAATAAATGAAACATATGAACAATAATGTATTTAAAAAATATAAAATGAGGTAAATTATCCACCAATTAAACCAATAAATAACAACTAAGCATTAATTAAGTTTACAAACGATCCTAAGAAGGAAACGTAAATATCATAGCAAGAACTATAATTATTATTAAAATGAGAACAAATTCGACATATCGGCAAATGGAACATTAAATTGGTCCGAGCGAAGCAGCAGTAGAAAGTATTAATTTGACAAGTTGAGTATTGGGGACAGTAAAGTATAGACTATTTATAGGCGGTATTCCATCAATACAATTATTCACCGGATTATGCAGAAACTTCGTGTCGGTTACTACACGTCGCTGTTCAAGAGATTGAAGTTCAAAGCGATTTAATAAAGTGGTATGATCGAAACCTCGTTGTCGATATACGCTTAAAGTATAAATATTTTAGAGCGCGTCTTTGAAATGAGTTTTATAAAACGGTGACCAGATCAAGGAAGCATACTCTAACTTAGAGCGCACATAATAGAAATACAGCGTGATTGTAGAATGTGTTAACGAGAAGGGCTTTGCATTGCGTATAATAATACCTAGGAATTTTAGAGATGTTAAGATAATATCCCTAATGTGTTCGTTGAACGTAAGTTTGTATTCGAATGTCATTCCTAGGTCCTTTATAGTATCACATAGATTCAATGTAATATTATTAACTCGATATTGATGATTTATTAACGTGAAAATGAAACAATGTTACACTTCGATATAATAAGATCGAGATCGTTGTCAATACACCACAGGTAGGAAGGTAGGAGGATCTAGCTGACTTTGTAAATGCTGGCAGTCTTCGCAGGTACTTACTCTTGAAAATAATTTTAAATCATCAGCGAATAATAGTTTGCCTCAATATAGAATTCGAGGGAGATAATTTATAAAAATTAGGAAGAGTGGTGCACCCAAATTACTACCCTGCGGTACTGAGCAAGATTAGCTACTGTATAGCGTCTGGTCGTAAAACCATCCTGATGCTAGGATAAGAAAGGTCAGAATAAGCGGTAAATGATGTTATACAAGCAGATCTCGAAGACAAAGTTGCTAATAATTGAGATAGGCCGATAATTATCCTCCAAAAAAATGTCACATTCTTTGTGAACAGGAGTGACTCGCACCATTTTCCATACATCAAAAAAGATACCAGTGGACAAGGAGAAGTTAAAAAGGATGCTTAGCGGCTAAGCTAAAGCAAAAGAACAATCCTTCGCTATGAAACCAGGAACGTTATCATCACCCATAGTATACGAATCTTTAATTTCTATCAAAGCATACAGAATATTGGACTGTATAATAGAGTTGATATTAATCAAAGAAGAATTAATACACTGTAACGATTTTGAAAATGTAATTTTTGAAGAGATATATACAGAGCTGAAGAAACTTTGAAATGCTTTAAGGATGGTAGACGGGGTAGTAAACGTTTTATCAGAAGCATTCAGGACAGAACTAGGTAAACGACCTACTCCTCTTTTTCCTCATATGAAGGACCAGAATGCTTTAGGATTATCTTTAATTTGACTTTCTGCGTTTAGTACAAAGCTTTTGGATAAGAGCATGGCATTCGTTTTTATAATTTTCTTATATTAAAGTAAGTCGTCATTACAGTAAATCATTTATATGTTCATGTGTAAACCATATCGGGTACGTGGAACGAGAAATACTTTTTAAAGGGACACACATATCTAAATATTTATAGAGCGTTTTGTAAAACGGATCACATGCCTCATAAGCCTCATAAGAGATCAGTAAAGGTGAAAGGAAAATAAAGAAGAAGAAGAAATTAAGAAGGAAAAGCAAGAAAAGGAATTAGAAGACGAAGTCGAATGTTACACAGGACAATGTAAGAAAATAAAAAGAAAAAAAGGAGACAAATGCGGAAAATAAGTAGAAGAAGGTAATAAGAAAAAGGAAAACGGAAGAGGATAAAGAAAAATACGAAATAGTATAAGAAAAGAGACTAGAATGAGAACTAAAAAACGAAGTACGAGAAGCCGAAGATGAAAATACGAAGAAAAAGCGAATAAAATAAGAAGACGAAAAATAGAAAAAGAAAAACGTTAAGAACTATGAGAGAAGAAGGGAAGAAAAAGAAATAGAAGATAGAAAAAGGAGTAGAAGAAGAAATAGAACTGATTTACCTTCTCACATTGATTACATCCACAAGTGTAGTGTTACCAAGGTGTCTGGTAATTTAAAATTCAATCATGTATGCTCCCCTGCACATCTCAATAAGATTGGTGTTCTTGCTAGCCCTTGCTGTTCATGTGATATTAATCATATTTTATTTGGATGTTCTAATTTCGTCAGATAAAACGACGATTTCTTTCGAGATTTATGTAAGTTCTTCTTTTACCTCCCAATTAACACCTCTTTCACTTTGGCACAAAATAATATAGACGTCTGTAGCATTATTGTAGAATGTGTAATTCGTAGTAAAATGCGTTTATGAGACTGCTTTTCATTTTTCTTTCGCTTTTAATTCCGTAGTTTAGCTTCGTTTCATTTGTTTACCACTCCTTTTGTGTTTTCCTTCCTTTTCCTTAGCCCTATATGTATTGCTTTAATTCAAGTCGGCATGATCAGTCCCGTGTGATGAAGTCTGTATCCTTGTGCTGTTCCTTTCTCTCGATTCTTCTTTTTGGCGTTCGTATTTTAGATTTTCTACGAGGCTAAATTACTATTTGTCAATGCCAGAAAAAAGGAAACATAACATAAAAATCTACTCAGAAATTTCAACTGTCCCTGATATTATCAAAATCTAGAGTAACTTGGACATATTGGTGTAGAGATCTGCGTTGAGGTTGAATGTTAGGAAGTGTTGTGTGAGCACAGACTGGCGTGCTCGCTTATCGTGTACTTCATGCTATGTTAGTAGTTTCCTAAGCCATAAGCCTGAAGTTCAGGGTCTTGATGTGGTGCTTGATTCCAACATGACATTTAAGCCCCACATCTCAATGGTGTAGACTGAGGCCTACAAAATGTTGGGCATACCACAATATTTCAAATATATATCTTTAGTCAAGTCATTATACTTTGCTTATGTTATAAGTAAAGTTGAGTACGCTGTCCTGGTCTATTAACCTCTGTACACTTCCAATATACGAGCTTTCGAACAAATACAGCGCAGATTTTTTTAATTTCTCTTTTAAAAGTAATAAGATAAGGTATTTTTGAGTAACCGAAGAAAGATGATTGCAAAAAATGTATACATAAATTGGTCAAAAATATTATAAACTGTTCCTTCTTACTCGAGTGCATGTCGTTTTATGTACCACGTATCAACTCCAAATGTAATTCTACGTTCATGAAGCCATTGGTGAGGGCTATTGTTCAGAAGCGCATTCCAGCATACACACTTTCCCAGGTCGGCAACGACAGATGAAATGATATCTTCTGGTGCCATGAACCTTGAGCTTTCCGTAGGGATTGCATTTGAGCATTGCGCTTCTGTAATGCACTGTAATACATGCTATTCACATATATACAAATACACACTTACAAATCTATACACAAACACAGGCATACAATACTTGCATATATTCACATTTAATATCGCTGCATACAGTACTGTTTGTTGTTGAAGATAACATTTATTTATTTATTGGATTTGATTTGTGTTGTATATATTGTAATTATCCTGTCATTTAACTTTTATTGTCTGTTGAATAATAATTGTTATTATTATTAAAGCACTCGTGTATACGAATATTCCAAATACGCGTCTAGTTTATGTTTTAGATATTTCTATAATCAGAGATCGTGTTACTGTAGATAAAATATGGGCAGTTCGCCTAAGTGCATGTACTTCAAAACACTCTGCAAAACTGGAGTTCTGTTTTGCAACTCCACGTGCTGTGCTTAGTAATATAATTCAAGTGCTGTTTTGCACTATTATACAGGACCTTTCCAAATGACAACGTAAATGAAAGTATTTTCAGAACATCATATTGACTACTCTTCAGTTCTCGTTTTTCTTTGACGTGTAGAAATTTAGTTCTTACCATTTCGATCATCTTGTCATGGACTTTTCACTATGTTCAGCATTTTGAAAATTATCGCTACTATCTTCCATCTGCTTTTAGAATTAATGAATAATAATAAGTGGTTTCCACATATGTATTTGTTATTTTAATTCAAAATCGGTAAAATTACTTTTGGAGCACTCTGTATTTTGAACGCGATCTTTTAAACTATGAAACCCTAATTCGATACTTACCAAATTCTATTATAAAGTAACAATGACAATGTTATTTGCCTGCGAGGTGAGAAAATGTGTCTTGTATAAAATGGTATAAACGGTCCATTTCGCGTATATATGTATATTTCAATTTTTCATTTCTAACCTTGTCAATTTCACTTTACCGCATTGCTTACTACGAAGCAGCCGTTAGGAAAGTACAAAATCGTGTTCCCAAGACGTACGTCTGCACGGTAACGGCGCGGTACCCCAGCCGCTCCCATTTTGTTCTTCTTTTTCGGCTTCGGGCAAGCTTTTTTCGCGCTTAGCTAGAGCTATAAACGGTGAGACGTCGGTGCATTAAATATGAAGCGGGTGTCTCCTCCGCAGATGACCGAATATGATTGATGATGATTCACCGCCACCAGTCGAAAAAGAAACTAAATTTTGCGTGTCAACGTGAGTTACGGTCTGTTGATTCCCCACTCGCGTCTTCTTGTCTGTTTTCTTCTTTGATGAAGCGTGCCGTTTTCTTTTGATATATTATAATAGAATGCGACTAAATCATTTTTCATCAATGTCAAATTATACTTTTTTTTCTATGTATATGATACGAATTCTTCAAGAAAATTGCTAGCGGTTGTCAATTTAATCTATGTATTCCGACGCAAAGAAAAATGTATACCACCCACGAGCAGAACAATTTGGTGAAATATATAAAATTTCTATTTATTAAACTAGCAATCCTTAAACAATAAAACAATCGATACAAATATACAATCTACCTAATACGCTTTTGAAATATATTATTTGTACGGTTGTCCAATATGTCCTGCTTTTGTTGTACGGGGTGTGGCGTTTTATTCAATAAAATGGCGGGGTAGTATTACCCGTATCGTAATTCGACCAAAAGTGCATGACTCAACTTCGTTTATTATGTGACTCGTCGACGAGGGAGTAGGTTTAAGTTACTACTACTTGATAAAATTACAATTTCCGTGCAATTAACCAAGCTAATTAAATTACTGAAAAGATAGTTTCGGCAAGATTTGAACCCACGACCTTTGTCGGTGACTCGGCGTGTTAACCGCGCTTGAGGTGAAAACCTAAGATGATATTTGTTCTCAGAATGGAGTGAGGAAAACCACAGAAAAACTTCGACCCGAGAACAATCCCGGGGTTCGAACCCAGGACCTTCGGACTGATAGCCAAGCGCTCTAGGCTCTGAGCCGCCAGCTCGTAATAATATAGTGTCTATAAGATATTACGATATCTACAGACATCGTGACATCTAGGTATTAAAAGCGATTTGAACCCAAGCGGTGTCGTGGTGTAATGGTAGTACAATGCGCCGGTAACGCAGAGGTCGTGGGTTCAAATCCTTCCGAGACTGATATTTTTTCAGTAATTTAATTACGTTGGTTAATTGCAAGGAAATTGTAATTTTATCATTACTGATATCAACGCTGGCTTAATATTAATACTAGTTCAATTCCTACTACTTACCCAATAATCGAAAATTACTTTTACGGCGTCACCTCTTTAATTAAAGTCCTGTCACGAGTTTGGGGGAAACGGGATCCTTGTAGATAGTGGTGAATTATCGCGGAAGGGAAGAATACGAAACTCAGGAGAACTAACTACTCAAATTGAATCCGATTGATCATTCAATAACGCAAAATCTTATCGGTCGTGCTGGCCAACGATTGCTCTCACAATTTATACTCTCAATATTATACGTCTAGTTATTAAATATGATATAAAACATTAGAAGTACTCCACCTAATTCTAAATCAAAACCTGAGTTTTCTGATTCTAAACTATCAAAAATTTAAAGACAAATAAATTCAATAAGCAATGTTCGAAAATTAATTGAAGCAATTATTCACAGTTGAACTTAAAGTTAACAAATTTGATATGCCCGTACCAATAAAAAAAATAAATATCAAAGGTATAATTAAATCTCTAACTTAATTCACGCATCTGTTTTAAGATCTTGAATAAGCGCGAAGTTGTCCTCACCGTAATAATTTCCAACATTACTTAATCGAATGTTTACTGAAAAACGAGCTGGCCTTATCCTCTGATGTTCCAAATTTTGCATATTACCGAAACTGCATTCGAAAAGGTAGAAACCAGCAATCTCAAACCAAAGATCATAAGGAAAATTCATCATCCAAAAATAATAGAAACCATAAAACTCTAGTCATAAAGCAAAATAAAAAAAAACAAAAGCCAAAAACAAATACCTCTAGAAAGGAATAAATACCGCGGCAGAATTAATGACCGGTATAAATTGTAATTCATTTCTTAGCGTAATGACGGGAATTAAATGAAAAGGGATGATTAGCAAATTCAGAACCTGCACCACGTGCTATATCACCATGGCGTTGGGAAGGTTGACGTTGAAATTCTGAGATACCAGAACATTACAGTGCCGTTCCTCCCTAGCTCAAGGAATATCCAAAATCCAAAAACCAAATACGGCGTAGCTTTTCATAAAAATCCACAATACCTGTGAGACCTCCCAAAATTGCAATGAAAACGCTAGAAAATCCTATTTTTTCCAACGGATATTTGAATACGTTCCAATCACTCCGAGAATTATTAAGAAAAGCGCCGGAAAACCTTTGTGAGGTCTCTCCACCACGGAAATGCGATTATCAATCGATGATAAAGATGGAAATGATAGATGAGAAATTGCGAAAGATTAACATGCTTTAAAATTTTTATTGAAAAGAGCATGCAAAGAGGAAAAGTAAAAGTACACAAACATCTTAAACGAATAAATAAACAAATTAGGAGATTTCAGGGCAAAGAAAATTTCAAACCACTACCATCTACGAGGAAATAATGGCAACTATAGCAATTTTGATGAGCGGGCAATCTGTTGACCTATCGCGAAACTGTGTGACAAACTGATCGTCGCAGAAATTCAACGGCAGCAACGTTAAGATAATTCAAACTAGACAGTAAGATATTTAAGAAAAGAATATGAAGTGAGTTAGCTAACAAAAGTAAGAATGCTAATCTACAATCGAACGTTAAATTAACGACATAGAGAATTACGCCGAACAAAACTAAAAATAAATTTTAATACGAAAACACAAGGACGTAACACCATGCCTCCATAAACCCCAACAGCTTTCGCTAATTACAGGGGGCATCGGTCAGCCATGAGTTACGCCTGTGCCGACGGTATGTTTAAAGATATTCATCCTTAACATTCGCCATGGGGTAAAGAAAATCATAGAAAACCTCAATCCCGAGAAACAATAACCCCAGAATTCGAATTCGGGATACCGGAACTGATAGCCAAGCGTACACTACACCACCAGCCACCAGTTTTTATGTGGCAACATGTTTGAACTAATACGTGCACAAACTTCAACTAAATAAGGTCAGCTGTTGGTAGGTTTTGCGAAAATATTATATGTCCGAGCGTGTACTCTGTAGAACGATAGGCCATTGAAATTTAAAGCAATGTATTAAAGTTAAATTTTATGCGAAAATTGACAAATGCGCTATTGAAACGGTATTGAACCTCGACTGTTACAAATGGATTGTATGTGAGCGATATGGGGGATTCAAAAAAGGGCGAGAAAATGTGTTGACGATTGCAAAAGCGAACACTCAGAAATAGCAATAACCAACATATTACCATTAAATTCAATTTAATTAATTTGTGAAATTTTTTTTTGAACCGCGAATATGTATTTATACATATGATAGTTATAATGGTTAACATTTGAAATTTTACAAGCAACTGTACCTATAAAATGTTCAATATTGAAAAAGATGACAGTTTTATCGATACATCGATTGTTACACATGGAGGTAGAATAAGCAACTTTCACTACGCAATGATCCATCTTAGTTTCTTTTAAAGCAAACCTTAGTAGCTATATCACTTCAGAAACTTTGAGTTGTTTGCTGGAAGGTTTAACGGCATTGTAACAGCTTTAAAAAGCTAAATTTCAATTTGAAAAGATCCAAACCTATGTATATTACCTACGCTACTATTACAAACACCATACATCATCCATATCTCGATCGCTAAATTTACAATTTTTCTTCTTTGTAAGAAAGGGACCGCACTCCTAATACATATACGCATACATTAAACATGTTCATATATTTACATCAAGAACGTTTGCGCTCGCCCTTCCGAAGAATTATTTTATTTGGATAGGTTAAAAGAGCCCTTATTCTACCCGCAGCCCTTCTCAAGGGATCCGAAGGAGCGTATCGAAGTACCCCGAGACCGGTTTAGAAACGTTACACTTCCCTGAACGCTTTCAATACATCCAGATGATTTGTGTCAATAAAGATTCCTTCAAACCACGCACAATGTTTGCTATGTAAAATTCGAATGCGTCGAATACCATTGACGTTTGCGACGACCATAACAACGGATGCTAGCGAGAAGGACGTCGTCACGCGTGAATGACGCGGACAACACAATAAAGTTGATTTTCTATTAGATATTCGTATGTGGAAAGTTCTTCTTCGTGACAATGAATTTCAAAGGCTTCTCTTTTATAGTTAACAGCCATTTCGCTTTCATACTAAGGCAAGCATTAGTCAGTTTTCAATTTTCATAACATTTTGCATTTTCTGTTTGTTTCACACACACCCTGTTAACTTCTATGGCAATTTAGAAACCAATTTACTAACTGTCAACGAAGAAGATTCATGAAGAAGGGCAATATGCGAGAATTATTATAATATCACAAACCTAGGAATAGCCGGCAATGCTGTTGATGTCAGTACCTCTGACAGACACGGCCAGAGTCAGTAATAAACGAACTGTTTCCTGAATTGGACAGTATCATGATAAGGTATAAGAGAAAATAAGATAAGGGCAAGAGGAAAAAACAGAAATAAAAAGGAAAGAAAACGTGAAAAAAGGTGAAAAAGAGCAAGGGAAGGAAAGACAAAAGGGGGACGGAAAAGGAAAGAAAATAGAAAGGCAGGATCTCGACGTTTCGCCTCCTTTGTAGGAAGCTTCTTCAGGAGAAAAACAGGGGTACCAAAGTGGCACGGTTACTCGACGTATAAATCACGCTAGAGACGAAACTATTTTAGAAGAAGGTCACCGTAACTCGACGTGTTAACCACGCTAGAGGCGAAAACCTTCGAACATGTATACCTGAGTATCGAGTTTATAGAGGACGGGAGCGTTACGGCTGAACGGTTGGTTGAGAAAGAAGCAGTTCCCATATCGCGGAGAGATGATATCCGTCCTTCCTATTAATATATCAGGGTGTTTTTGGATCTCTATTGCCTCCCTGATTATTCTACTATAGAAATGAGGATTTTTCGCGATGCCCAAAGTTTCCTCAAATTCTTCCTCTCCTTCTCTTACCCTTTTTCATCTTTTTCTTTGTTCACCTTTTTTAGTTTTTTGTCCTTTTTATTACTTTGTTCTTTTTTTCTCTCACTCTCATTTCATGTTGTCTTATACCGTACCATGACACGGTCCCAAGTTCAAGTTGTTATTAGGTATGGAATGTGGGTTTATCATTTTAATTGTGAAATGAAAAAAGCTTTCCGGAAAAAATTATAGCAACTATTTTTGCAGCAATCAAGGTAACTTGCTACCATGATCCATTTTTCTTCTTTCCACCAAATGGGCAGCTCTCAGAGGATACTAAAATAAGGGTATACGAAAGAAGGAGCCATGTTTACATAGACCTAGACTTGGGCTCCAGTTTACGAAGCTATCCCGTGCAATATTGGTCAGACTAATTCAGTTGCTGATACGGAACACTCTTTGCAACTATGTATGTGTGAGGTGGTCAAAGCACAAAAACGAATCATTTTACTTTTTGTGGAAGCAGAGTGTGAAGATATCAGAAAACATGTGACATCCGCGTGGTATATCTAAAGGGTCTGCAAAAATAAGAGGTGTTTATCGGTGGATAGCTCGTCTTAAAGATTTTTGAACACCACTAGAAAACAATCAACGTAGAGAACGCTCAAGCACTTGTGTGAGTGAAAGAAATGTTACTACCGTGGAGAATCTACTCAAATACTAGTGACGAATAAAAATAAAAATTCCTGAAATTAGTGTTACTGTAGAAATAGGAACACGGCATGAATGCTTGGGCATAAGCCACAGTGTAGCCAACTCCAAGAGCCTTTAGCTCGTTACGTGGACCCCCTATTTCAATTCTGAAACAAAGAATTGGTCCACAAAATGTCATAGGTCCGAAGAAGGCCTTCTACTTGAAGCAATTGAAACAGTAATGCTTACCATATCCTAGAATTGTCAGGGGATTATTTTTATGGATTATGTATTATCAATATTAAGCGGTACCACAGTTAACGCTACCCTAATCTTCTATCCGACCCAATACGGTAGGCACATTAAGAAGAAATGCCTGCAAAATTGCAACAAGACAACCACACGAAACACGGATGATGTCTTGAACGACAAGGGAATCACTTTCACAACCATCTTATTTTCCAGATTTGTCCTCTCAGTGGTTGCATCTTTTTTTCCAATTTTAACAGCCACTACGGGGTGTTCGATTTAAAATTTTAAACCAAATGAGACGTATTATAAATGGGTGAATTGAAAAAACTCAGAGAAAGTTCTTTGAAGATAGCTTAAAAACATTGGGATACGTGCACTCTTTTAAATAGGAATTATATCAAAATAATAATAATAAATTGTAATTTTGGAAGCATCCCTCGTGCAATCCCTACTATATACAGCGAGTACTTTCGGAGAATTCATCAAATAGTTTCTGTAATAACTTTCTACCACTTTCTATGTTAGGTGCTGCTACTCTATTTATCTAGTACCACGTACTATAAGCTTTCTGTTTTGAGAGAATATTTATACTTAAATTTGTACGTACTTAGATACTTATAAAAGTATAAAAGTATAGTTATTCACCTGCTTTCATTACTTAAATAACTTTTCGTCTGATTGTTCTTGACAAAAATGGTCCAAAGGAAATACAATTTTTTTTAAATATGTTACAAATAGAATCTTATTAATTTATTTAATCAGCAATTGTCTGATTCGCTTCGGTGACAAATACATGCAAATAAATAACTATTTATTACAAAATTACAGTTTTAAAAGAACTTATAAAATATATATTGTATATATATTGTATATATTAAATACATGAAATAATTCAGAGTCAGTAACTCTATGTATGTAACATATACACATATATTGAGAAAATTAATTGTGTTAATTCAGTGTATTAGAATTTTTAGGGCTGAATTAACCAAAATTTGGTTAAGTGAATTTAACTAATGAGATAGTTTTTGTTATAATTTTAACGTGTTGTTTTTTAATTTAATTTTGTTGCCATGATGTTAATCATAAGCTTTTACGTTGAGTATGTGCAAAGTAGCTGCACGAAACCGGCAGCCATAATTCAAATAAATTTGCTGGAAGATGAGTCCTTTTTCATTTCCCTACATATCAACAACGAAATTCTTACATCAGGATAAATGAAATTCTAACATCAAGGAGACGAATTTTTTTCATTCCAACGGGTTTTAATACGGCATTTGATACAGCATATCTTTCAAAGTACTAAGAATTTTAACTTTGCATTTTATAAAACGTAGTTGTTTCTAATACTCTGTAACTACCATTTTTTTAAGAAGAAATGAAGAAAATAACTTCAAAACCAACTTTAAAGGCAGAGATTTGTTTGAAAAAAAAAATATTTACCAGTAATAATAAAAAAAAGAGCTTCATTTGAAATAGAAAAGTTGATATCAGCAGCAGATTTGTAAAAAATATTTTAAATCGAAACTATTACGTTTCAATTTAAATTTAACATAAACTCATTGCGATATGCCCGGTGCAAAAAATAAACTATTATAATTTGTTATACACAGAACGTCAGCGTATTAACGTTGGAAATGCTAGAAAATTGCAAAGAAATTGTTGTTGAGAATCAATCATTTGAAGCGTAATCGAATACAAATGCAATTACTACAGAAAACGGGTAGCGTTGAATTTGAAACAACTGCTATGGGTTTTGTGCGACTTGTTGGGTCGTTAATTCGATGAATGTATGTACATTCATACCTATTCTATCTTTCCTATACACACATCCATCCTATCATTGTTAGTATGTTCATACGTTTGTAATTACATTTCACAACTATGTTCGATAGTTAGAATTTATAATATATGTAGATACTGTATGACATATTTTGCGAATGCTTTAATTTTATTATAATACTACCACAAACGTATTTCAAACCAAATTACCTATATTTACGATTATTGTGCGTATAAGTTACATAACTAGTAAGTTCCGAACAGGGGAAAGTTATTCATCCCATTTTAATGACATTGGAGAATATGTTAATAAAACTTCACGAATTTAATAGCACAGATACTTTTGCAATTGCAGCTTTTACTGCCAAAACTACACTGGCCTGGGTATTTCATCTTTTAGTTTTATGGTTGTTCTACAACATGTTTACACCTTACCACCTTACCTTTTCTCGATCGGTCTTTCGTAATAACTCAGTCAATAAATCAGAACTATAGGGTTTAGAACTATAGTATTACTTGGAACGAGTACCAGTTTTCTATTTAATTCAGGAAACGTATTTTCAATAACTGTAGTAGCATGTTTAGCCAATTACGAAAAATGTTCTGAATTAATTAATTTGTTAATATTGAGCTTGAGCTTAATTTTTCTTTAATGCTACCTTTTTAGCTGGAATTATCGGTCACTTTCTTATTTGATTTATTTTATTAATACTACGTTTGGTTGATTGGTTACCAACTTGTTCGAGTGTATTGCTTTCATTTGGCTTATATGCCAAAAATATAACTTTTTGTCTCCTTCGTTCTTGGTTCATTCGTCCTTACTTTTCTTTTTTTTTCTATTTTTGTGACTTGTGTTTACAATTGACATGAAATCTACAGGAAGTTTCGTTATTGTATTCTTTACCCAAAAACGTTAAAATAACACGACATTAAAAGGTACTGGACGCACAGGTAAAGCATTCGACGAACAAACCACAATGCATTCTTGTAACAAGCCAACGAAGCATTAAGTATTAATAACGCAGATGAACCAAGAAAAATAAGCCATTCTTTTGACGAGTGACCAAACGCCCAAATTAAGAAAGAGAAATTTAATATTAAAGAAAAAAAAACTAACAATTAATAAAACAAATATTTAGAAACATTTTTTTGTGCAATCGCGTATGTATTATCGGTTCTATTTTGTAGTTCTTTTGTTATGCCTAGAGCACAAATACATGAAAATTATCATCAATTGTGCAAATTCAGAGGTTTTGTATAGTAGGACATAGAGGGCGCCACTAATCAAGTGTCAGTACTAAAAATTAATCTCCATCTTTAGTTAACCTAAATCCAAAGTTTCAGTACGATACGTATGGTGTAGGTACAGAGAGCTGCCAAAGTTGACAAGTTAATTGAAAAATTGAATTATACCGAGAACATTTTCGCTCAATAATTCTTTATTTTTTATATTTAATTTATCTCAACAAGAATGCATCGCCGAGTTAGTTTCTGTTTTCGGCAAAGAAGTGCCACATCAGTCAACAATTTGTCGTTGGTTTGGAGAATTCAAACGTGGACGGATTAGTTTCAGGGACGATCCAAGAGCAGGTATATTAAAAACAGTAGTCACCCAGAAAAACGTCGACGCTGCGCGCAAGATCATCAACGAAGAAGGAGGAAGAAAGGAAACCCCTTTGTTTCTGCAGATACATGCCACGAAAAGTGGTGGTTCAGTATCTAGCGCGCTTGGCTATTGACTCGAATTTCTGAGTTCGGACACAGGGTCTCTCGCTTCTTAGAATTGAAATTTTCCATGGCTTTCCTCACGTCACGGTAAATTCTGATAACCTTAAAACTCACCACAGGTGCAAACATAGTAATATAAGTCATGACCCGATATTCTTTGTAATTGACAAAAGCTTTTTGGAAAAAGAAAGCATGGATTACTATTGCCTTTGCATTTGTCCCTGACGTCAGTCGGAAATAACACTCAATTTTTTAAACTTAGATTTCATCAGACACAATTGCAATATTTTAGATGTCCTATCTTCTATTTATACTTTCGCCTTCATTATTCCACCGCTATCTACTATTAGATTTGGATTTCAAACGTAATTTTTATGTCTTCCTGTATTGGTCTCGCTTATAAGATCTACATATGTACGTGCAAGTACTCGCAAGTTGTCTGCCAGAGTCGACCGCAGCTATCGTCGCCGCTACGACTCAACTTTATCCCCAACGCTCGTGGTATAGTTCCGTTGCGGTATCGCGATTTAATCATGGATAGTGTAATGAGATATGCGGTGATAAGTTAAGCCGGCGCGCAGACAGTATCCTCTACTAACAAACACAGCTGAAGCGAACTAACGAGTTTCTTGTTTGTTCGTGCGGAGTGTACGCCTTTCGTATGCTAGCAGTTCAGAAATAAACAATCCGAGACGGCGTTTGTGTTCGACGTCTTGGTTTTGCGATGACGGCTGCTCATCTTGTACATGACGTAGTTAGTTTGGTAATTAACCTTCGAACGCAGAAATGTAAGTTAATGCCAACTATTAACATCTAGAAATTATTATTGACGATTGAAGACTAAGTAACCAAAGCAATATTTGATCAAAGCAACTTAGCATGTTAAAGATTTCTCAGTTCGTGCTTAAAGCAGGAGAAAAAATAAACTGAGACAAGCGAAATCCACAACGGATTAGCCTGTTAAAATAAACTATCGAATATTGACGTTCGATGTGAGCGCGAGTCATATAGCAATATAGTTACCTCTATTACATATATACGAGCCCTGTTTCACTGAAGTTGGCCCAACTAACAAAAATATTAAATTATATTTTAAGTAACATTAATTAAAAATGTTATGTTCCTTATATTATCCACCAACACAAAATTTACGAAAAGTAAATAAAAAACTACTAAATTACATCGCCCTTTTGATTAATTGCTGCATCGATACATCATTTGTTCCAAATTTCGTGGAGATGAGCACGCAACTCTGGGAGAATTCTTGTAGGTTGTTTTCGGATCTGGACTACTGGACACTCGATTTGAAAGTGAATCCAATTCTTCACTTTTTTATCCGTATGAATAGCGGCACCATTTTCTTGGAAAATACATTCGATATTATTCAAACCCTAGCCTCATCACTCCATATCGGGGGTGCTTAGACTTCAACTGTTGGCGATCTACCTCAAAATTGTTAAACCACAAGCGATCGAGTCTGTAGATACCGCAAGTATGTGTGATACAGGATTGTAGTGTAGATAGGTAAGGTGTATCATAGCGTACGTAGGTCATAGGCGTAGGTGACTTCTCTAAAAAAGTTAATGAAAAAACCGATATCCAAAAATGCGTCTTTATTGGTCTTTACAAAACGATGTTTTAGTTACTAAACTAAAGAATTACAAGTCTTTGGTTGTCGGTGGATGCCACTGCATGTCTTCGGCGGACTTTTCGTAAGATGCTACGTAATTACTAAATAATGCTTGCGATTAGAAGCATTATTACTAGAGACCGGATTATATGCAAAGAAAAACTGGAATATACGCGCACATATATGAATCGAATTTTGAGAAAATATTCATAAACCTGGGGCATATATGCAAAAAAACTGCGACAATATGCAAAATTTTTACATAAAATAAATAAAAGCAGAAATTTAAACATTAACTTTATTGCACAAAAATTTTTTACAACATATTTCTAAACCAATTTATAATTAAATGTTTTTCAAATTTGTGTAAAAGAAAGTTTTGTCTTCTATCAGAATACATATGTTTCAAAATAGAAAAGCTTCTTTCAACATCCACAGATGTAGTTAGTGCATTTTTTAACTTTGCAATACATTCTAAACTAAAATTAAAGTCTAAATCGTTTACTGTTTCACCTTCCAAAATGTTCTTAACTTTCTTCAATTTCAAATACCCCGCATTGTACCCTTAACCTCCTTACATAGCATATCAAATTCGTCTACTATTTATACTGATTCCGAGAGCGACATCCCTTGCGTTTCTAGTTTACGAATGGAACTTGAAACAAAGCTGTAATTTGACTTAATCTACAAAAGGTTTTGTAGCAATTCTGTTGATGTTACTATCTTTTTACAGTTTTCTAGAGCAATGCAGTCAGCAGTGATTTCAAGAATTACATTTTTTATTGCAGCGTCTAACCATGTACCCCATCTTGTAATATCAGTTCAGGAGGCAACTCAACACCGGGAAGTCGCTCCTTTTAAAATTGGATTCGTAGAGGTGCTTTTAAAAATACTTTTTGACATTACTAATTAAATCATTAATCAAAGGAAATTGATTCATAATGTCTTCGGCTACACGATTGAACCTATGAGCTAAACAGGTGCTATGAATAATGTTACTACAAGAAATTTTTAAATTTTGCGCGGCTTTTATCATGTGTGCTGCAGCGTCGGACAACATTAGTAAAATATTTTCACAAAGTATACTTCCAGATAAAAAGAAATTTGATAAACATTCTTGAACAAATTGGGCAATTGTCACATTATTTGTTTTTGAAATTCTTTACAATAAATTAAATGGTATGTTAGACGAAATTAATACGTTGCACAGATCCGTATTATATTCTTCTTGTTCTGAGTTTCGTGATTGATATATAGATTGCTGCAGACATGCGGATCGCTTTAGTCTTTCACATTTTCCAATATGTGATGGAGTTTAAGCGTGTTGATCAATCAGATATTTTCACTCATAAGACACTTAAATTGTCATTTTATAACAAAAGTTAAAGAATTTAAAAACAATTGTAAAGCTTTTAGTAAAATTAAACTTACCAGTTTACTGCAGGCTCGACAAAATATTTTGTCGCCATCCTTTACCAGTTCAGGATACGGCTTAATTCATAAAGAAATTTTATTCGCTATACTCATTGTATGTACGCACAGTATTTAAAAAGGTAACACAATTACATGCTGTTTCGCTCAAAGGTATTCAATGAATGAATTATTTATTTGGGAATTAATAATAATAATAAAACGTATTTACCACATCCCTTCTGCTAGGCGAGATTAAACACGTGCAGTTCTTGGAAAAAAGTATAAGAGAAACCAATGTAAAAGATTTATCGTTCTGAGAATTGGTCGTTGTCAATCTACATTAGGAATTACTAAGAATTTTTACTAATAGAAAGTATAAGAAAAAGCCTAAATATGCGATATATGCAACTTTTGTAAAAATATGCATAGAAATGCCTAAATATGCAATATATGCAATCAGTAATTAGTGCTAATTAACTTCAATTAGTGTAATATGTCTACATATAGACTATAAAGATATGCAAAAAAATAAAATATATCCAGTTTGCATATAATCCGATCGCTAATTATGACATATGTTCGTCGTTACTCTCTTAAGATATAAAACATACACACTATTTCCACACCTTCATGACAAATTGAATAAACAAATTAAATCCCTTACAGTTTCTTTGCACCGCTCACCACACAAAAGAAACAATTTATATAAATGCTCTCAAATTACTAACGTTGGTTTATAATATATTTGACTTGGTATAAATTTCTTATTGTTCAATTTAAACCAACATTGATTTAAGGAAATATTTTTATTGAAGCTTCTGCAATCTCCTTCGCTTATTAAGAATCACCCTGTACTTGATAGAAAAAAAACATAACATCCATATCCGTAAATAGTCACGAGTCATCGTGGAAATTGTATAACCTATCGACATATCTACACACATGTTTTCAGATTAATTAATTCGGTTCGTAGGCGACGATTAACAAGAACACGGTATCCGCGATATCTCTCTTAATACACTCCATACACATACATAATTAATACAAACTGTGTCACTAAGCTCGTTCGATAAACAGTCTTGTTCCAACGACATCATCTTCGCCGTTAATACGACGCGCAAACTAAATTCATTATTCCGGCAATCACGTCAAGCATTCTCCGAGAGATTAGGTAAAAGTAGGTCCTGCTAAATTGTCCATTAATGCCAAAATTTGCATTTAGATTTGGAGGACGGCGTTTGTGATTTGCAGCTTAGGTCGTTTTCCATTGATTTAGCATTAACCTCCCTCTTTCCTATCGATCCGACTAATTTAGAAGATATAAAAGTATTCCTCGCTTCTTTTGGAGAAGACGCCGAAGGAACGAAATCTCCAGAGTAATTCGTAGTTCGCCGCGATTTATTCTTGAAGTAATTAAATTCCTGAAAGAATCGGTGTTAAAATGGAAAATATTCTTACCATTCTTGTTTTCTGTTGCCAAATAAATTTAAAATAAGAAACTAATTTTGTAAATTAGTAAATTTACGATTTTATGAACATGTTGTAGAACACTTTCAATTCAATTTGACAAAAACACAGTATATATACAGTACGGGCCATAAGTGTTTACCCACCTGCGTATTTGGAGAAAATGCAAAGAAACTATTATTAAACCAAGTACTAAATAGATTATAATTATTCTATAATCTTCCGTGTATACGTAATAATGGCATTAAGATATCGAAAATTACCCTTTTTGCCGATCAGGTACATTCAGATGGACGGATTGAATAAAGAGCGGTGTTTCAGAAATGTTTCTGACGACCGTCATATGTGCAAATATACGGCACTCGCACTCTAATGTAATGAAAAATTTAGTTTACATTCAGCTTTCGTATTGCATGTAATGAATAGTCAAAAATTGGTGTAATATGTTTTAAAATAATGAGTAACGTTAAATTAATGTCAACAACAAAATAATTATCTACGGAAACGCATGCTCAAATAGTGGAAAATAGAGCCACTTCTCACGTTTAAGTTAATTTATGATTATCTTTATTAGCAAATTCACAAGTACATTGTTTTGATAACGGTTACAGTTCTTTGTATCAGTACAGAATATATATATATATATATATATATATATATATATATAATTAGTTTTTGACTTGTTTTTGTAATATGCTAAGGGCGGATAAACACATATCTGGATATATATATGCTTGACTCTCATACTTCTTAAGCGTAATCACAATATAAAATTTAAAAATAGTTTCTTTTATAATTTCATAAAATTGGTTTTGAACTAACAATAATCGTACCTCGGATAAACCTTCTTAATATCGCCACTGTGCAAAATGTGTAAGTTGAGAAAAATGGTTGTATGGGAAAAATACTAAAACAAGGTTGAAAGAATTTTAATATTGAGAGCACACACATAAAATCTAGATGTAAATAATGTATAGAATAATCTAAAATAATTTGGACAGCACCAAGGAAAGTATGCAGTATAAGCAGAATAGTAATATATGTGAAAGAAAAACATCGTCCTGTAAAGTGGACGCAGAGAAGCCTATCAATCCTATTACATCGTGGAGAAAATTAGGCATTAACGCAAGGACAAGGGCAACATCGACGCCAAAGAAATAAAATTCTTAATGAATGGTGCAGGATCCAAAAGAATGTGTAAGATAAAGAACAAAGCAATAAGAGACAGCTCGAAGGTGAAGTCGGCGAAAACGGTAGTAAAAAATAAAAAATTCACATCTAGTAGGAATGCCTGAGGACAGGTTAAAAAGATGTCAAAAGCAAGATCAGACGGAAAAAATAGAACCGGGAAGCAAAATAGAACGTGAGACAACGACCTTGAGAAAATATAAAGAGAAAGAAGACAAGATCGAAACTAAGCTAAGATATTAGCAAATGGCAGAAGCGCGTGAAAGAAATTTGTAATCTAAACACTCTGGAGTAGCTAGGAGATTAGGATTATGATGAAGATGAGGTTTCAGTAAGAGCCATAATTGAAAATACTTTCGAAGAAATGCCTGGACAGATCGACTTTATTTTTTAAAAGTATACATTTTTACGTGAACTTTAAGTCACGACACTTCTGATTTTTAAGCAATGACCGGTTCGACAATTTTTTAAAGGGCAACTTCCGATTTCCACCATCAAAATTATAATACCTCATACGACAAAATTTTCGAATTAAAGTCGTTTAAAGAGAGAAAAACATAAATTTTATTAACAACAAAAAGCAAAGATAAATACTGTTATTCTAGAAATAAAAAGATTATTTCCTCTACATCAATTGTCCGAAATACCATCAAATAGCTTCTTAATAATGAGCAAATCTATGGACACATTTATTTTGTGCATTGTGAATTACATCAAAATGCAGAATACTACCGTTCTACTTACATATATTCCCAACCCTTCAAACGTGACTGACTCTTCTCCGGGGCTATTTAAAATTCAAGGTGTAATAGTTAGTTTTACAAAACTTTAAACGTTATATCCGTTAAAATACCATGAGTTTCAATCTATCTAAGCTTCCTTATCGTTGAGCATGGGTATAACGATGTAAGCCGGATTACTACGAAACGTATTTATTTCGGCATATTCACTTTATCGGCGGGCAACATAATCGGAAAATTAACAAACTTCTGCCGGAATATTTCGGTGAGCAGTTCTAATTTCCCTTATTACCCGCTTCGATGTGAGGAAATAATAATTTGCCACTCGTGAACCGCCTTCTCGTTAAACCCGACCGCTTGTTTAGGTATTTAATTTACGAAAAGGGCATTATAAGTCCGGTGATAGGAAGACCTGGTACCGCACCAGGGCGCGCCGAATGTGCCTGGTTTAATCGTAGACGCCGTATACATATGAAGATAATATACCGAATCGGAGCAAATTTGAATGCAAATTTCTGCAATACGGACGCTATAGCGGTAGATGATGTACACTATCAAACATCTTCAGAATACGGGATGAACGTAATTTGCCGTTGCTAAAGCGTGCACTAATTAATTAACGTTTGTGTCTACGGTTCTGACAAGAAACTCGTCGCGAAATTGAAAAATATAGGGTAAAATGTTCAGTTAAACTAACATCCATATTAATACTAATAGTAATATGAATATCAATACTAAACCACCGTTTGCATTAGTAATGATAAAATTACAATTTTCTTGCGATTTCCAACGTAATTAATTTTCGAAAAAATATCGGTCTCGGAGGGGACTTGAAGGGATGATGGGTTCACGTCCCCTCCGAGACCAATATTTTTTGGAAAATTAATTACGTTGGAAATTGCAAGAAAATTGTAATTTTATTAAAATGTTCAGTGTTTGTAAACGAGATTAAATTCCAGGCAATTCGTAAAATACATACAAATGAAATTAAAAGTGTGGCTAGTTAAAAAAAATGGCCGGCTAAAATTATCACAGATATGTACATATTAGTCTGGAAAAGTAAGTACATATTGTGATAAACTTTATTAGCTTATTTATCTTTATCAACAGTCAGTACTTACTTAACCCATGCATTAACTTAGAACATTTTAACCTCTATTCTAGAAGTGAACTAAAAGTCATTAAAATAATCTTTGATAGTAATAAAATTAATGAATTACAGGAAGGAAAGTGAAACAAGGAACTTTCTGAATCATAAGAGGGCTTGGTGGTGGGTGCAAAGTATTACAGGTATAAGAATAAATAGGCAGAAAGTAGGCACCGGAGGACTAAAATGAGGAACTCGGGGCAAACTCAGGACCTAGAGTAGTGACTTTCAACTCTTGAACCAAGAGACCTATTGTATTTGTACACGAATGACCAAAATATGGAACAAACTAATATGTTACAAGTGCAATGAAACGAATACGTGGACTTCCATAGCCAGAATCAGTGATAAGCGAACTGTTTCGGGGATTAGACCGTGTCATGGTAATATCTAAAAGGAATAAAATAAAATAAAAGCAAGAGATAACAAGGGAAAGAGAAAGGAGATGAAGAGGACAAGAAAGGGAAAAAGAAATAAAAAGGAAGAAGAGGCAAAAAGAAGATAAAAGAAAGAAAAAAGGAAAAGAAGGCAGAACCTCGACGTTTCGTCTCCGTCCTAAGAAGCTTCTTCAGGAGAAAAGCATAAAGCCAAAATGGCACGGTAATGCAACGTGTAAACCAAGCCAGAAGCGAAAATGCTTTGAAATAAGGTCACGATAACTCGACATACCAACCTGAGCGGTTGG
Organism: Trypoxylus dichotomus; assembly: GCA_023509865.1. Taxonomy (NCBI): domain Eukaryota; kingdom Metazoa; phylum Arthropoda; class Insecta; order Coleoptera; family Scarabaeidae; genus Trypoxylus; species Trypoxylus dichotomus. The sequence goes on along the minus strand of CM042074.1, from coordinate 72,241,212 downwards.
GGGGAGGCGGTGCCCGTAGGAGCGGTTTCCACATCGCGGATAAATGCCATCCGTCCCCCTGCTAATATTATCGGGATGTTTGTGAATCCCCATTCCCACCCTGATTTTTCTACCATAGAATGTAGGATAAAGTAATGTCGTGGCCCGTTTCAAGATGATGATCCACTACCGCAGACGATAATACATGCCCAGACCTGTCTCATCTATGTATACTAAATCACAAGAGCAGAGAATTTTGACTTTCCTTTGTTTCTGACACCTTTTTTCTTTTACTTTCTTTTTCTTTCTTGCTCCCACTTATTTATTTAACATGTATATAATAATTTTTATTTATTTTCAAATGATTCAAATGATATACATATGTAAAAAATAAATCATAGCGCAATACAAAGGAAAATGAATGTTCTATAAAATAAACCGAAGTACTACAAAATTTAACATAACTAGTAACAAAAATTAAGTACCCAAAAAGTATAAACTAATTGGAGGACGAACGTCGAAAGGAAAGATATTATTAATCACAAAATCTATCTTGTAAGTGCTCGACCAAAAAATACTATGCTTTTCATATTAAGACGTTTTTTTATGATAGAATTTCTAGTTGGTATTACCTTTAGTGTGAAGATGAACCCTTTATAAACAGAATTTGCTTCATACAGTTATAGCCAATATTTACACATTTCAAAATCTGTGTTATTTGTAGTTTCGTGTACATGATTTTTACGTACATAGTTCACTTTAAAATGTATATAGATGAAATTATTTACGGTAAGAATCAAGACACCCCCATCAGAGGCAACATATGAGTGTTCAAAAACCCAGATGAAATCTACATTACAAGTTTCTAAAAATAGTTCTAAATATTCGATTTTATTACGCATACAATGCACATTTAGGTGACAATTTTTCTTGGTTATTAAAATTAAAATGTCTTACTACGGCATAAGTACTACTACTTTTGTATCTAATCGTTCACAAATAACATCTTCAGTATGTACCCATTCTTTTAAAAATTAAGTAACATCAGATATGGTAACATCAGATTCCACATATCCTACATACAACCATAGCCACTTATATCCATGCCCTGAAATTTTGATTTCATCTCTTTTCCTCCCAAATTGGCTTTAGTTTTCTCTATCTTTACACAATAAATTTATCTTTCAACGCTCAGTAACCTTCATATTTGCATACATACATTGTAAACTATAATTTTAACAATAAAAGCAAGCACTGAAATAAATTGCTACATAAACGAGTTGTAAGTAGACAGATATTAAATTTACAAATGATCTTAGGAAAATTTATGGCAACTTTAATGTGTATGTTTTTGATTTATGCTATATGTTATACGTCAAAATACCTTTAAATTATAGTGCTTACGGATGTCTACAATTTTGATGTAAGAATTTTATTTGTATTAATACTAAAAGCACCACAGAGAAATCTCCTGCGTCCTTCATCTAGTGATGAGGAACTGTCCATATTATGAAACGTCGTCTATTTCATCTTTTAACACACATCATTGATTTTGCCCGCATTCCGTATAAATAAAATCGATACTGATTAATATACTATAATACAATTATTTTTTCTTTAATTTATTAATATCTAATAGCTTCTAAAATTTATAACCTAAAATAGGTTAAGATTTTTTTACGTCGAATTGAATAATGTTGAAGTAGATTTTGGTAAAGATTTTTATTTCTGGTAGATGAAATATGTATAGTGACATTACTTCGTATGTTCATCTTTAAAATGAAAAGATATCTAAGCACTTATTTCTTATATTCATTAATGCAACATATATCGTCTATATATGTATGTAATAATGTATGTAATAAATAAGCATTTGATAAACATTCACTTGCATCATGGAAATTAGTCCGGGTTAATATGTACTCAATCTCTATCTTCACTATTTTTCTTTTCCCGTTCATACCAATTCTAAGTGCCAGTTTACTTAGGTATCGGATGTGTAGTGTTCCAACGCCTCACTCCACAAACTCAGTATACCTTCATCACGATAAACATCCCTACCAAATCAGCACCATTACATTAAAGTCATGGTAATATCATAATGGCTAGAAAATAACACCAAAGATAAAGACGCTGTTAACTACAGCTTTTCTCGTGGTATTGGTGAAGTCATTCACGAGAAAGCCAATCTTTGGTGTTATTTTCTAGGCATTCCTTTAGATGTGTTTTAAATACGTCATGGCCTGAGAAATCATTCACATCTGCAGTTTTACCTATGTACTGCCCTTGGTGCGAACGCCCTCTCGGAACTAGTAATCCACGTATTGCTTGAGAGAAGGGTGGGAAAATGCACCCGCTTCCTCTCGCTGTGTGTGACTTTGCAGTAAAGTGTTTCATTCTTTTGACCCTAGTTAGCGCCAAGAATAATCACCTGAATTGTAGGGTTATAAATCTGGCGATAGTAGCAGAGAGGGAATGACAATGGGTCGAGCATCCACTCGAAACCACGTTGATGACACCGGGTAGGCAGAAATACGTCCGTGTGTTAGCGTTTTATTCTCTTCACATTGCCTTTCTAGTGAATGATTTCACCAATACCATGAGGAAAGCTGTATTTAACAGTGTCTTTATCTTTGGTGTTATTTTCTAGGCATTCCTTTAGGTGTGTTATGGTGATATGGAGGAAATCCCGGCACTTCATGATCATGCGTTTTTAATTATTCCACTTAATTGACTCACTTGAGAAACTTGTGAACCAATCTGCGATATCTTATTTCCTAGACAAAGTATTTAGGATTTTATTAATCACAACTAATAGGGAAGATTGTCCACCGCGAAGAATTTTGCGGCAAATTTGAGATTGGCTGCTTTGTTATCCATTCTTCAGTCCATTCTTCATATAGGGGCTCAGAATATAGCACAGATATTAAACATCCGGCATGAGCAATTAAAAAATATTTACTGCATTAACTATTAGGCTTCGAATGCTGTTAAACTGTCACCTTAAGTATATCTCATTTTATTATTTATAGAATAAATCGACTACTGATCTCGCAAAAGTCGACATGATGAAAAATTATCGATAATTACTGTAGACCGAAGAATTTTTAGTGACATTTATAAGCACGAATTTTCGAAAAAAATTAATGAAAAATTATCTTAGTGCATTATATTTTTTGCAGATCCTCTTATCTTCATATTGGCAGTGTTAACTCGTCAACTTTTGTAAAGTATAAAACATCTTTTGTTATCACATTTGAACCACTGATAGCAATATAGGTGATTTATACGAATCACATCAGCTTTTATTATGTATAATTGCCCACCACTAGTCCCATACTGTATGCACCATACGTACTATAATAAATATTTAAAAATTCGCCAATATTTATATCTAATCATGTATATATATTCTAAGCTGTTTTACATCTTAAATGTACGGCTTCGGGGAAACAATTTAAATGTCTATTAATTTATTAACAATGAATTATTATGTTAAAATCATTAAAAAACAGGGTCACAATATAATTTTCTTTATTTTGTATTCGGTTATTGTGTGGTTATTATTGACTTATAAAGCACATTTACATATGCATTATAAACGATAATGAATATTGTTCAAAATTAATACTTAATAATAAGTTACATCAACTGCGTTGGACAAAAAAGACAATAGTCCCAAAGGGTGTACCTTGTGCATAGTTGCATCAATTAGCGCTTTTTGTCGACCTCATCCTCCCTGCGAAACTTAAAACTCCGACAATCTGAGGTTTCAGTCGGTATTACGGAAACCGCCACACAACGGTGCTAAGATAATGACATAATGGTCTTTGGAAGTCCGCAGGTTGGGTGTTTCCCCACGGGGCCAAACTCCAGATCCGTTGCAGAGAATTGGGACTTTACAAACTGTTGGGAGCAGCCTCGACGCGTTGCCAGAACGGTGCGTGGTCCACAAAGTTGCCTTCCTGCGTCCCTACAACGCTTCTCACCAACTTCACAGGTACGTGCCATTATGCACATTCTAACATAAACGAACTATAAGAAATGATTACACTTGGGTAGATAATGTAATCACCAAATGCCGAATAAATGTCTTGCTATTATTATGCTGAATTTTGAATACCTTATTTAACTTTTGTTCGTAATTAATGCAATAAAATGTTACAAAGTGTCCTTTTTTACGAGTAAATTCTAATTTTAATGATAGCAATAAATGATGGTGATAAACCGCATAAATAGATCATGTAAATATGCTTTCATATGCGGTAAGTAATTATTTATTATAGAAATGGTAATAGAAATTTTATGTGTATTGCAGTGGCTTATGCTACATCGCAAAACAAAAAGTTAAGAGAATAATAATTTTGTATTCATTGAATTTTTACTAAAGTTTTTCTGAACTTACCTTCTACGCTAAAGCTCAATTCTTTTTCAAGCTGTTTCACTTGTAACCATCAAAAAATATTACTGTATTAAATGACTTAACAATTGACTGCACAGTGCAATTGTATTGTATTAGTAATAACTGTAAAAAGGGTTTACATACAGATGCTTGCCAAAATGTTTTGCAAACGGCTTAGAAGTCTATGGAGTATTAGATATAGATTGCTTTAATGTGTTGGAAATGCTTAGATAACATGAAATGTTGACAATAATAACAATGATGTACCTCAGATATTTATCAAGTCGAAGTAAACATTGAAAACACATCGACAAATGCCTAGAACACAATATCTAATATAATGCTGCTAAATACAGCTACTTGTGGCATTGTCGGGACCATTTGGATTTGCTAGTAGCTGTATTAGAATATGAATGATCTCGCAAATTCCATGACTAGCTGTATTTAGCAGCATTATATTAAGTACTGTGTCCTAGGCATTTTTCAATGTGTTTTTTATGCATGGTAACCCTGAGGGCCCTTTTACATGTGCAGTTTTACCCCGTGCATTTTCGGTACGAGCCCTCCCTGGTTTAGCAATCTATGAACTGTTCGCGGGAGGATCCGGGAACTATGTCCGCTTGAGTCGCTGAGTGGCAAGCAAGTGTCTTTCATTGGCTCTAGACAGCGCTAAGAAATGCTCACTCTTCACTGTCCGTTTATTCAGAGTGATATTGGCAAAGAGGGAATTTGCAATGTGTGCTTGGGAAAATCACTCGAATCACCGATGGCGCTGGGTAGGTAGAAGCATGTCAGCGTTGTCTTTCCCGTAAATGGTCTCACCAATGCCGCCAAGACTAGCAGTATTTAGCAGCATTACATTAGGTATAAATAACACATGGGCTGAAAAGTGCCGAGCCTAACACATAGATGACGCTAGTTTTATTGCAGTCACCTTTCTCTCAGTTAGTACTAACCTTCAAAAGACAGCTGTTAAAATTTCATGATATTCTTTCTATTCATTAGTTTGTGAGTTATTGTGCTAAGAGTCACGCTACTTTTGTTATTTTCAAAACAATGGATCAAAAACAATTTCGTGTTTTAATTTTACATTGCTTCTTGATTGGAAAAAAATACCGTTCAAGCGAAGCAATGGCTTGAAAAGTGTTATGGGGACTCCGCTCCATCAGAAACAACAATAAAATGTTGGTTTGCTGACTTCAAACGTGGTCGTAGAGACACCGATGATGCAGAACGCAGTGGACGTCCAAATGAGGCGGTAACACCAGAAAACATCAAAAGAATCCACAAAATAGTTTTGAATGATCGAAAAGTGAAGTTGCGTGAGTTAGCTGACATCGTAAAGATATCAAAAGAACGTATTGGCTTTATATTGCATGAGCATTTGACTATGAGAAAGCTCTGTTCAAAGTAGGTGCCGCGTTTGCACACTGTTGACCAAAAACAAGAACGTGTTGACGATTCCGAGCAGTGTTTGGCCATGTTTAAACGTAATAAACCGGAATTTTTGCGTCGATATGTGACAATGGATGAAACATGGATCCATCACTTCACTCCGGAATCACAACGATCGTCATCTGAGTAGACAGCAACGGGTGAACCTCGTCCAAAGCGCCCGAAAGCACAACAATCGGCTGGAAAGTTTATGGCCTCGGTATTTTGGGATGTGCGTGGTGTAATATTCATCGACTATCTTGAGAAAGGAAATATCATCAACAGTGAATATTATATAGCGTTATTGGAGCGTTTGAAGACCGAAATTGCAAAGAAATGACTAGCTGTATTTAGCAGCATTATATTAAGTACTGTGTCCTAGGCATTTTTCGATGTGTTTTTAACGCATGGTAACCCTGAGGGCTTTTTACATGTGCAGTTTTACCCCGTGCATTTTCGGTACGAGCCCTCTCTGGTTTAGCAATCCATGAACTGTTCGCGGGAGGATTCGGGAACTGTGTCCGCTTGAGTCGCTGAGTGGCAAGCAAGTGTCTTTTATTGGCTCTAGACAGCGCTAAGAAATGCTCACTCTTCACTGTCCGTTTATTCAGAGTGATATTGGCAAAGAGCGAATTTGCAATGTGTGCTTGGGAAAATCACTCGAATCACCGATGGCGCTGGGTAGATAGAAACATGTCAGCGTTGTCTTTCCCGTAAATGGGCTCACCAATGCCGCCAAAACTAGCTGTATTTAGCAGCATTACATTAGGTATAAATAACACATGGGCTGAAAAGTGCCGAGCCTAACACATAGATGACGCTAGTTTTATTGTAGTCACCTTTCTCTCAGTTAGTACTAACCTTCAAAAGACAGCTGTTAAAATTTCATGATATTCTTTCTATTCATTAGTTTGTGAGTTATTGTGCTAAGAGTCACGCTACTTTTGTTATTTTCAAAACAATGGATCAAAAACAATTTCGTGTTTTAATTTTACATTGCTTCTTGATTGGAAAAAAATACCGTTCAAGCGAAGCAATGGCTTGAAAAGTGTTATGGGGACTCCGCTCCATCAGAAACAACAATAAAATGTTGGTTTGCTGACTTCAAACGTGGTCGTAGAGACACCGATGATGCAGAACGCAGTGGACGTCCAAATGAGGCGGTAACACCAGAAAACATCAAAAGAATCCACAAAATAGTTTTGAATGATCGAAAAGTGAAGTTGCGTGAGTTAGCTGACATCGTAAAGATATCAAAAGAACGTATTGGCTTTATATTGCATGAGCATTTGACTATGAGAAAGCTCTGTTCAAAGTAGGTGCCGCGTTTGCACACTGTTGACCAAAAACAAGAACGTGTTGACGATTCCGAGCAGTGTTTGGCCATGTTTAAACGTAATAAACCGGAATTTTTGCGTCGATATGTGACAATGGATGAAACATGGATCCATCACTTCACTCCGGAATCACAACGATCGTCATCTGAGTAGACAGCAACTGGTGAACCTCGTCCAAAGCGCCCGAAAGCACAACAATCGGCTGGAAAGTTTATGGCCTCGGTATTTTGGGATGTGCGTGGTGTAATATTCATCGACTATCTTGAGAAAGGAAATATCATCAACAGTGAATATTATATAGCGTTATTGGAGCGTTTGAAGACCGAAATTGCAAAGAAACGACCGCATATGGCAAAGAAAAAAATTTTGTTTCATCAAGACAACGCACCGTGTCACAAGTCAATCAAAACAATGGCAAAACTACATGAATTGAACTTCGAATTGCTCCCACATCCACCGCATTCGCCAGATTTGGCTCCCAGCGACTACTGGCTGTTCGCAGACCTCAAAAAAATGCTCGCCGGTAAGAAATTTCGCACGAATGAAGAGGTTATCGCTGAAACTGTTGCCTATTTTGAGGAAAAACATAAATCGTTCTACAAAAGTGGTATTGAAATGTTAGACCGGCACTGGAATGATTGCGTTGCTCTTGATGGAGATTACGTTGATGAATAAAGGTAATTTTGAACCAAAGAAACCGTGTTTTCTTTGTTAGGCCCGGGACTTTTCAGCCCATGTGTTAAACATTGGTTTAACATTTCTTTCTTATTTTGAAAATCGGTTTACGATTACGTACTCATGTTTGAATTAGCTGTTATCTATTTTACATATAGAAGACCAAGCAGAAACATAACATCCTGGAAAGATATTGAAAAAATAACGGTTCCTCTTTCTAGAAATTGTTGTATCCTATTGTAGCTAATCCGATTTGTTGTGATTATAGCGAAATTTCATAGCTTGCACGCCTTATCAGCTTTTAACAGCTAAAACTTCCTTGTCAAAAAATGTTCATTGTGATAAAAACTGTTCCTTCTTTATTATAACATGTAATGTGACTCGTAGACTTGATTCCTTTATTCTCTTCTTTATTTAAAAAGGAAATATATACTTGTTCAGAAGAAAATCTTCAAAACCAAGAACCCAACCATAAAAAAATATGCAAACATCTGGGAAGTGTTACTACAACATATAATTATAGCTAACTCAAGATATGGTGCCACATTGAATGAAGTTAAAATTGATATCAATAACGATGTAATTTATAAAATTACATTTCTTATTTAAAGTTATCATCAATATGTTTTTAATTTATGGAACCCATTTTTACGAATATTAACGCTTTCTGGAAAGGTTAAATTCATCAAATGCATTCAACACCCCCCTTAGGTAGGACTTTTTTATTTATCTTGCTTGTATTACTTTCTTTTCAATGCTAGTTTCTGTTTCTCTTTGCCTTTTCCTGTAGCTTTGTATTAACTTTATTGGCAAAGGTATTAAAAGAAACGAATATTATATTCAACGTGGTAAGAAGGCCAGCACTTGAATATGGTAATTCAGGTGTCGTGTGTTCAAAACCAACGTCCGGCAAGTGTAGTGGCAGTGCTTTTTCGGGCAGGTTCGATATACTCTCGAGTCACCATTCGTCGACTGGGAAAATAATGAACAGCACTTCACCCTTTACGGCGTCTCCTCAGGTTATGAGAAGCTAAAATAGCTTATAACCCCGTTGGGTCGCACGCCACCAAAAAAGAGAAAAACAATTTATGTAGAACTATAGAAATTTCACTAACGATAAGTGTATAACCTGTAAGTAATAGATCTTCCTTTCGATTTATACTGTTCAATCTTCCTTCTAAAATCGTCTTCTCAACCATCACATTTTAATCGAACCACTGTTGGGAGCAGTAGTGTATTCTCAAAGCACAATTGCAAAGAAAGAAGAAGTATCCCGACAAATAGTGCAGTAAATCGCCGTTTTAATAAAAGAAAGGATAACCACTACAAGTACCGAAAGAGTAAGAAAAGGATCACTACTAATCGAGATAATTGACGTACCCTGCAAGTAGCAAGTGAAAACCGAGGTTTATTCGCCAGAGAAATATGAAGTACAATGTCCCAACAAAGAGTGCAAATATCCATGCGTACCGTACGCAGACGATTGTACGAAGCCGAATTAAAATGCACACGCCCCCTAAAGAGGCCAAGATTAACATCGATCATAAAGCGAGCACCTTATGAATAGGCAAAACGTCATCAACATTACACAATTGAAAATTGGCGAAAGGTAAGACAAAATAACTTAAATGAAATGGATAATATGTAAATCAAGCAATTTTTTTTTGTTTGAACAATGTGTTAAGGATCGCATTCAGCAATGACTCAAAACTAGAAGCCATGACCGAAGAAGCTCAATTTGTTAGACGACGTCCATCTGAATGGTTTGGTGAAGCTAGTGTACTAAAAACGATGAAATACCCTCCGTCAGTTATGCTATGATCTTATATATCAGTCGAAGCTCCTGGACCTTTGTACTTTTGCCAAGGCACCATGAATCAATACCAATATAAGCGTGTATTGGAGGATGTCTTCATGACAAATATCAATGATTTAGATCTGAATGAAGATCCCTACACATTCATGCACGATAAGGCACCATGCTACATGACCAAATCCATCCAAAGTTTTCTGGAAACGCACGCTCTGCCAGTGTTACGTTGGTCGTGAAATTCTCCCGACCTCAATGCAATTGAAAACATTTGGAGTGTCCTAAATTCACGCATGCATTCAAGAAGAAACACTACAAAAGAGCCATTAGCAAGGAACATTGAAGATGTCCGGCAAAATGACGTTTCAATTAGATGTACCATTAACGCTTGCATAGACAGTGTGCCAAAAAGAATAAGAGCAACTATAAAAGCCAAAGGAGGCATTAAAAAATATTAGTTATATAGTTGTGACGATGTCTATAAACAGTTTTGAATAAACTTATGCCGGTACAATACGTTTTTCATTATATATTTTAACAGAATCGCTATTTTAGCAAATGGCCCTAATAAATTGGACAGAGACTATTCCTCTGTACATGCATCCCAATCATAGAGATACTATGAAGATCACCTTTATTTATAGACTTGTTCACGGGAGTTCATATCGATTGCAATTGTCTGTTATTATTTACTGATTTTTTTAATTCAACTTTTATTTCTATTAACCTTCGAATTCAATGGCAAAAGCCTTAATAGTTTTTGTTCGCACATTGACAGTTGCATTTTTTAAGAGCAATTTTATTTTCTTTATTTTTCCATGTGTAATTTATTATTATATCTGTGTTACATGTAATAAAACAATTTAAATCAAACAAAACTAATCGCATATTTCTTAATTACATACTTCTCTGCTCTCAGTTAAGTGCATTTTATATTACGTTTACGTGCTAATGTCTGGGATCGTACACGTCTGGTTACTACCGTATTGTTGTGTAAGAACAGCGCGACATTAACAAAACAAAAACTTTCTCCTTGCAACTGTGCCGTACGCAAACCGGGTATTACGGGTAATCAACGTGTTAGCAGCAGTCCCTTCGATTACCCTTCCCTGGCCATCCTTTCTGCTGGAAAGAGCTATTTAGAAACCGAAAGAGACGAACGCGGCCGTTACGGAAAATTAAACTCACCTAGCGTCCCGCTAAAGTAATTACCGGTATTATGGTGTGTACGTTTCTTCTACCAATTAACTAACCTTCACGCTTCGAGCACCTACGAGCAACATACATATATCGAATGTTTTAATTATAACTTTGGGAGTACACACTTTTCGAACGGAACATGTACCATAAAAGTGCTCATATGTTGTGGGCAACCTCAAAATTGCCCCGTAAAATAAAAATTAAAACAAAAATCAACAATTGTATTATAATTACAGTAACCATACACAGTCTGACAAATAAAAAAACGTTTTAGGTATAGAATGAAATACACATTATATTATTGTTTTCGATTCTTCTATTCGATTTCTTGAAGTAGGGTTGTGGGTTGTTCTTCAGTGCGGTGGGTCGGCGATGAGCAGTCTCGACAAAGAGAGACAAATTTCAGCGCCGGAACGTTTCGGAAACGGCGTATTTCAAATAAACTAGAAACCGTAATAGCGATTATGCCTGATTTAGAATACGAAGGCGATAGAATTAAATGTGTAATAGTACGACGACTATTTGACGTGTAGCAGTAGATGGAAGTGTAACGCCATCCAAAAAGTATAAAACACTGTTCTGCAATCCGTTTCAAACGATACAGTGAACAATTAATATTTGATATAGGTGTTTGTTTTATTCTATGTAATGTACCGTTCACTTTGCTAGACCAACAAGAATTTATCTCCTTCTGGAGCAAGTACTTGGACTATAGATTACCAAGTCGGACATCGTTAAGGAACTTTATGGCCTCTATTCGTGTCTATGTTGAAAGAAGAATTAAAGCAGAATTGAGAGATAAAAAATTGTTTATGTCTAGACGAAACAACCAATCGACAAAAACATTCTGTGGTGAATGCGATGGTACGTACAATTGAAGAGTTTGAACTGTCATCACCTATCTTACTTGCTTCCAAAGGAGTTGCAAAATGTATTGCATTGAAGAAACTGCAAGCTTCAACAACCCAACTTTTAATGCTTGTAAGTGACGGTACCGCTAACATGCTTTCCTTACGCCGACTTCTTGAAGAAGAGAGTGGCAATCTGTTACATGTAATATGTGATCCATGCTTTAAACCTTGTGGCGCAACTGATCCCTGAATGTTATCCACGAGTAAATGCTTTAATAGCTCATATGAAGGCCGTATTTCTAAAGTCCCCCAAAACGTACAAAAAGACTTCAGGAACTGTGTCCCAAAGTGCCCAAACCACCACAGCCAATTGCTACGCATTGGGGAACATTAAGATGCGTTTTACTACTGAGAATATTTTGATGATGTAAAGAAGATAGTTCTACAATTCGATCCGAGACACGTCAAAGCAAGAAAAGCCTGAAAATGTTTCGAGATAGTCAGGTAAAATTAAATTTAGAAAGTATTCACAAGAATTACTATGGACTAGCGGAAGAAATTGAACAATCACAAAATATTTCGATGTCGTTTGCGGATTCTGTTCAAATTGACGTGGTGCGAATTTAAAAAGGTCGTTCGCATCATAATTACACTCTTGGTTTTCAGTTAAATTCCCCTCTATACGCTTTAGAAAGCGGGATTCTCATTTATAGCTACACACACTTATCGCTTGTTAGTCTTCCTGTACTATCTGTTAACTTTCCTAACGAGACCTTGAGGTAATCTACTATGTTTAGCATTTCATGAAATGACAGCTTGGTGTTCTCCAATTTGGAAATAGTATCTAAAAGAATAATTTTCGGAAATTTGAGTATGGATTTCGGTATCTGAAACCGGGCGCTGGCTTGCTAAAATTGGATTGCTGGCCCAGCCCACTAACCCTTCTTCTTTACCCGGGCTTGTAACGGGCAGTGTCGACATTATAACTTGACTACTCAACAGGCGGAGTTCTTTGGTTAGGTGTAATTTAAATAACGTGTTGTTTAATTTGAAGAAGCTAAAACTTTAGAAATGCTGAATTATTGTTAGGATAGATCGATGATTTTTGAAGACGAATTGTTTTAATTCAAGAATACAACTAGAGTACGTGCAGCTCTGTATGGCATCTCGGTGGTTATAAATATTTTATTTAGTAGTATTTGCTATAGTTTTTAGTTCTTCTTGTGTCGCCGTTAAAATGAAAATATCATCTCAATGCCAAGTTACAAAAAAATATCCTTTTATGAATCACAAAAATAATCCCATTTAGCAAAAAAGAAGTATAGCCTCGCAAACGCATCGATAATAGGTAGCAAGTTGCATAGCTTTCTGAAGTCGTCGCAAATAAACTCCAAAAGTATGATAATCGCTGTAAAAGAAGGGACATTTGTTTACCATATTATTACATTAGATTGTATTAGATCTAAATTATTTCCAACATATCTGAAACAGTATTTAATTCTACTAGAACCAAAAGCGGGGCACTTGTGAAGAATATATTTCCAAAAGACAAAATAAATCCCAACAATTGGCTCAAAACCACTTTTTCGCATTAACATATTTTTAACAATGAAATATTTTTTTCTTAGTATAAGATGATATGATAGAATACATCCAGCATGAGAACGTGACATTACGTGAAAAGACGTCAAAATTCACTAGAAATAAACATGGAACCAATTATGCGCTTCCTTTTATAACTGACATCGTTCTTGAAGCTGTGTACGCGGTCGTTACAATCAGTGAAAAAAGCTTTAAAATATAATTGTTTTCGTTATTGTTGTTTTGTAAGAGCTTTAGGATATCAAAAAAGAAATGGTTAATAAAAATCTTATTTATTTGTGTGAAATTTAAATAGCACACACCATTGATAAAATTTGATTTTTTTTGCCGCGCAAAAATCGATGACGTGGGGCCATGTTTTCATGTTGGATGCACTATGCGTTACATAATTAACTCAAAACTTCTATATCTTACAATTTATTTTCATACAAAACCGTTATCCAGCCTCAAAAACAAAAGGATTTTATTAAAATTAACCAAACTAATCGGCATCTTTCCTGCAGTTTTAAATTGAACTTAACCGAAATTCGAATTAATACCTTGCATTGTTTACAGAGGACGCTCCACCGACAGTCTTAATCAGGATACCGTCCGGTTCAGCGTCCGTTGAGCCGGGTGGGGAGTTGGCTGTGTTCCCCGGTTCCACGCTCCATCTGGAATGTCTATTCTCTCGTCGTTTGGGTAGTCCCGATTGGACCTGGACCTCTCCCCTTGGGCAATATCTCACCGGTAAGGTAAACACTCGCTTGCATCCGGACTAAGCTCTTTTCGCCTTTTGTTTTCGTCAATATATGTATATCGCCGCCACGCGTCGCCGCCGTCGCTATTTCCCGAATGCACCGAGATCCGGTTAAGTGATAAAAGGGATCTAATGTTTCTTTCCATTTCGCGTCGTGTGTCCCACCGTTTCCCATTTGTACGGATTCTAAATCTTGCAAATGCATTTCTCGCACGTACAACGTTGCCGATGCCCTTCTTTATTTTCCGTTCAAGTTTTCTTTTCGTATAGCAGTTTGTTAGCGCTTTTCGTATTCAGCGTGTCATCCGTGCTATAAGATAAATAAGATGAGGTGATTTCTATACGATCAATAGTATTTTCTGAGAACATTTTTTACATACTATTAATGTATTTAATATATATTCATTACTTATTATAATTAATGACGAATATTTTTAAATTATCTTTAAATTAAAAATTTAGTGTTAATAACATTTATTGCCTTTTGTACCAACACAACAGGTGTAAGTCAAATCGAACATAAAAGAGGAAATACATTAAATTAAATTAAATTATTAAAGGTACAAAACTAACAATAAAACGCAATCAAAAGAAGCTACTTTTTATTATTTTTACTGTTACTACTCTTACTCTTTCCTATTCCTCTAAGTTGAATGCATCAAGGAATTCTCCTATTGAGCAAAAGATATTATCCAGCAAATGCCCTTTCAAGGTTTGCCTGAGAGACATCTAATTACCCAGGCCCCTAATGCAGTCTGGTAGCACGTTGTACAGGGTGTCCGTAAAATAAAATAAATAAGTATGAAAAATAGAAAGATCTAATTTTATTAGACTTAAATCCAAAATATTTTGCGAATATTTCTTCATAGACGCGAGAAAAAGATATTTAAAAAAAAATTTTCTTATTATTTACAGCCAAAATATTCATACGTAAGCTCGTTATTGAACTTTTAGCATGCCGTTTGAAAGGTAGACAGTATTATTTTGTAGTGTACGTATGTGAGTTTGTATATACATTCTGTATTCATAGGCAGCACGTATTACAATTTCCTAGTTTTTTTTTTAATTCTGACGTTCGAGTCATAATTGACTCATTTTTTATATGGTTTATATAATTACACGTTTTCATTTTTCGTACTTTTCTATTTTATTTCAAAAACACCTTGTATAACTTTATACCCATATATTACAGAAATCTTTCGTAGGTAGTATGTGTCAAGGAAATGAAAGCAAATTCCTGTCTCTGGTTTGGCAATTATGAAACTCGCTGTCTGATTTAATTAAAATTGCTATAGTTATCCTTCACGTGTGACATGAGCCCAACCTCGCAAATACTCCATACAGACAGTTTTTGCTGAAGAAATACAGCTTGAGAGTGGGATGGGGGTTCTCAGAAAATTATTCCAGAGGCTAATCTAGATTGAAAAGTAGCGCAATATTGCATTCGTATATTCATGTTTGTTCTTCACAATTTAAGCTGATGTAAACATCTAGGATTTTGGTAGACTAGTTCTAACATAGAGAGTAATCATTAATATTGACAAGATAGCTCTCTCCTATCTTGTTGATACCAGGAGTAAAGTATATAAAAAGAATTAAACAAATTTATTACTATTAAACCAATGAATAAACCGATTCGGTAGTAATCAACTCCGTTAAATAGCGCTATCTATAGTGTCATCAGCATGCAGAGCAATGTTATCATCAGTACAGACGTTTGGAAAGTCATTCACAAAAGCGATGAGTAAGAATAGACTTGGGATCATCGAGCCCTACACAAATTCCCGCCGTAAATATTATTGATTTCGTGAATTAACAGATAAGTTTCATATTGTAAGTAACACAGGGTCTTACAGATATACATATGTATATCTTATATGGACACTATATTACTTCGGACACCCAGTAAAATGTTGTAAACTCTACTAAAAGATAATATAATTGCTTTTATATATAAATAACATTTATATTAGGTCCTTAAGTTTATTGTTTAGTAATTGTACAGGCAAGCTTCCAAGAATATCGATTAGAGAATGATTAGAAACCTACTATATTTTATCACCCAATATAGTAATTTTCAGAGTAATCCTTGTAGCCACAACGAAAATTATTTTTAGAACAATATTGCAGACAATAAATTTACAATATTCTTTGGGATGAAAGCAGGCCACCCGAAAATGTATGTTGTGTATTGATAAATGCTTTAGTTTGTAAATAAACTTACTTGTGCGTGCGTTAGTGTTAAGAGCGTATCTTTTTGTGTGAAGCAAATTGACGTTATTAAAATGCCGAAATTAAAGCCGACAAGTTTAGAAAAACGCCTTGTAATTGTTTCTTTTCATCCAGTGCGTCAAATTTCCGAAGAAAATACATGTTAATAAATTGGCTGTTAGTTACATCATTCGTAGACACCAACGCACGGGCAGTTTAGAAGATCGGGCACGTTCAGGTCTTAAGAGAATAACAACTCACGCCGACGATGAGCGTATAAAATTGCTGAGTAAGCGAAATAGGAGACTGAATCGCGACCGTGCAAGAATAATTTCTATTACAGTGAGAAGAAATTAAAAGCTGCAAATCTTCACGGCGGCATTGCAACAAGAAAAACCACTTCGACGGAGAAACAGGCAAAAACGGGTACAGTTAGCAGAAACACATAGAAATTAGATAGTGGATGATTGGAAAAGGGTGCTACGGACTGACGAGTCAAAGTTTGAAGTGTTCGGTCAATCAAGCCTCGTTTTTGTAAGAAGAGCGAAAGGCCAAAGAATTTTACAGGATTGTGTAGTGCCAACTGTCAAGCAAGTAAGATGTTCTGTGCTTGTTTGGGGTTGTTTTTCCTACGCCGGTACAGGAGACTTGAAGCGAATCGAAGATATTTTGCGGAAAGGGACTTATTTACTGCAAGAAAATGCAGTATCATCGGAGCAACGTGTAATCGGCGAAAATTTTGTATTCATGCAGGACAACGACCTCATACACTCAGCAGTGATACGTAAAAACTTCTTAAATGAAGAACAAGATAATGGCACTTCACAATAATGACATCGAATCTAAACCTGATCGAGGTGTTATGGGATGAATTGGACAGGAGGATCTGAAAAGTATGCCCCCCGTAGGACACCTGTGGAGCATTTTACTAGAGGAATGGACTAATATGCCAAATAGAGCCTTTAAGAAACTAGTGGACCGAATGCCTCGAATTGTGAAAGCTGTTCTTCGCGCAAAAGGGAGTTTCTTTGATGAACGGAAAGTTTAAGAGGTTTTTGGTTATTTTTCGCTAGAATTACTTTTTTATTTTTATACTTTCAATCGCTAAGTTTTGGAAAAATGAGTGAATATTTTCTCGTTTCTTTTTTAATTTATTTACGTGTCCGAACTAATATGGACGGTAGTGTATATACAGTAGATATATATCTACATTGCTTTAGAATCACGAAAAGATGTTTCAGATGAACAACTTGCGTTAATTTCTTTTCCGTATTACTATAATCAACTCTAATATAAGAGGGTGGCGCTCAAATGCAATGCGCTGTATATACCACACTCACGTGCCCTGAAAGATCTTTCCATAAGGTACAACATTTGCATTAAAATTTTTCTTCTATCTATTTTCGTTCAAGAATTAAATCAAGAAACCTGAAGATCCATGAATTTTCGAAGGGGTGTTTCACCCTCCCACAGTCAATTTCCACACAAACAAAAAAATCCCAAGTTTCATTAAGATCTGAATTTGACGCCCTTGTCAATGAAATCAAAATATATCCATTTTTTACATAAAATTTTCATACCTATACAAACTAACCAACTTTCTTTTCACCATCCGACGCGATGAAATATAAATTTTGCAATTTTTCAAAATAACCTTCTACCTTCAGTTGCGCACGGTAAAATACGTATTCCTCTTTTTTTTCGATTCGAATGCGAGGCACTGCTGGATCGTTGATTGAGAGGCGGGTTTGCGTTTTACGGCCGGACAGTCGGTAATGGAAAGCAGCGCGTATTGTTAATATTTGAGGAAGGATGCCGCCACTCTTGTGTAAAACAAGCCAGGCTGCATCTGATTTATATACGGTCGTATGCGCGATAGCTAAATGATTCGTAAAAAAGCAAAGCTTCTGCTCCAGACGTATATGTCTGTTTATTTTTCAATTGCCGGGTTCGGCTTCACTTGCTATCGTCTGTATCCGCAAACTAAATAAGTAGGAAAAAGAAATACGAAAAATATGGACTGTTCGCCCAAGTAGATGACCTAGATTTTCTGAATAATATGGTACTATTGCGCAAAAACTCGCGTACGCTTGATTAATTCGGTATTCTCGCTTCGTGCATAAACGCACCCTCGCTTATCTAGAAAACCAATACCCGTTATATATAAAAAGAGTTAAAAGTAAGATTTTTAAGCACTAATTTAATTACCTACAATCAATATACAGTGACCGCCATAAAGTTCGCATCACTAAAGAATATGTTTATTTCCGCATAATTATGCTATTAATTTGTGCGGATCTGAAAACTAAATAAGCTCAAATCAAATCTAACTAACTACCACAGTCGCTGTCCAATTTATTAGGGCCACTTACTAAAATAGCGATTTTGTTAAAATATATAATGAAGAACGTACTGTACAAGCATAACTATATAACATAATTATATAACTAATATTCTGTAATGCCTTCTTTGGTTTTCATAATTGCTCTTATTCTTTTTCACACACATCCTCAATATTTCTTACTAAATGCTCTTTTGTAGTCCTTCTCGAATACACGCGTGATTTTAAAACAATCTATATGTTCTCAATTGCATTCAAGTCGGGAGAATTTCCCGGCCAAGGTAACACTAGCAGAGCGTGCGCCTTAAAAAGCTTTGGATGGATTTTGGCCATGTGGTATGATGCATTGTCGTGCGCGAATGTGTAAGGGCCTTCGGATCTAAATCATTGATATATGGCATCAAGACATCCTCCAATACGCGCTGATATTGGTGTTACAGGGGTGCAGAACCGTCGACTCATATACCGGACCACAGCATAACTTACAGATGGTGCTTCACCGTTTCTAATACACTAACTTCACCTAATCGTTCAGATGAACGTCGTCTAGCAAGTTGAGCTCTTTCGGCCATGGCTTCTCATTTCGACTCATCGATCTTTAACGAAAAGACATTGTTCAAACAAAAAAATGGTGTAATGTTGATGACGTTTTGCCTGCTCATAACGTGCTCGCTTCACCATCGGTGTCAATCTTGCCTTTTTCTGAGGACGTCTGCATTTTAATCCGGCTTCGTACAATCGTCTATGTACTGTACGCATGGATATTTGCACTTCTTGTTGAGACATTACATTTCCTATTTCTTTGGCGGATAAACCTCGGTTTTCAGTTGCTAGTTGCAGGATACGTCGACCATCTCGATTAGCAATTATCCTTTTCTTGCAGCAAAACGCTCTTTCGGCGCTTGTAATGGGTATCTTGTCTTTCATTAAAGCGGCGATCCGCTGCACTGTTTGTCGGGATACTTCCTCTTTCTTTGCAATTGTGCCTTGAGAATACACTCCTGTACCCAACAGCGCCCCAAATACGCAGTTTTCTCTCATTTGGTATGTCCTTTTTTTATCCATAACGATAAAATCTAAAGCGCAGACAAGCAATAACTTAAAGTACAGCATTAACACGTAAACACGGAAAAAACGTTGTTACTTAAACAGATAAATATTGTTTCTAAAATAGTAATCAATCCAAATAATATTATACGAATTACTGTTTTTCAATCTTGTTTCTACCCATCCTCTATACAGTAAAGAATGATTCATGAGGGGCATAATAATAGGCAAGAGGTTATCAAGTGGCACTTTCTCAATTTCTTAGAAAGATATTTAGGGAACACATTTAAATAGGTATTGTAAACTCTATTCATGAATTGTATACTTGTATTCGTAAATTATCGCGTTGGAAACACATAAAAACTTAAATTTATAAGGTGGCGCTAATAAAATGGGCAGGGATTATATTTGTTTTGGAAAAATGGCATCTTTAGGGACATTCGAAATAAAAATAGTTTTCTTTGTATAAAAAATTGCAGACAAATTTTATTGTAATATGTAATTTAATTCTTGAGGCTATTTGAATAAAAAATGTATCGCTACTCCACACCTAACTCTTAAGTTGAAGAACCAAAAATTGCATTGATTACAGAAAAATTATTTTAATATATCTTTTTTATTTCTTAAATTAGCTATTGTGAATACATGTTAATCGAATATCTTTCATGTCTTCTAAATTTGTCAAATTTTTACTTTGGACTTTTCTTTATTTAACGTTTATATTTTGCTGTTGTTGGAGGCAAGACTTATTTTCTACGTATCTAATTTTACAGTTATATCCATTCACGATATAATATACTAAAATTATTTATCGTTAAAAAGGAAACATAAAAGAGCTCATCAAGTATGTGCATAATGGAGACATAATTTCCACAGAAAATGTACCTGTGGATGCAGATTGTACACTATATATATAATACATCCATCCAACCAAACTCACATACATACATGCAGGCTGCATACAATACAATAACACAGCTGTCGAAAAACTATAAGAAAACACTGTATATCTTTCAAACGGCATGCTCAGAGTTCAATAGCATGCTTACGTACAAATATTTCGGCTGTGAATAATAAAGACATTTTTATTTTAAATATCTTTACCATTTTTCTTCTCACATCTACGAAGGAATTTTCGCAAAATATTTTGGATTTAAATCCAATCCAATTAGATTTTTCCATACATTTTTATTTTATTTCATGGACATCCTGTATACAAACACGGTAACTATTTTTAATGACACATAGTCTTTTTACATAAGAAGTTGTTATTGAAAATACGATCTGTTAAGGGACGTTTTCTTCTTTGAATTCCATATCTTACGAGGAAAATACATTTGACAACTTTAAAGAATATCTGTTTATAGCCTTGAGATATTCATTATAAACGAAATAAAATTATTATAATGATAATGATTATAATAAAACCAAACGTTTACTTCAGAAATTACAGCACGTCGCACAGGCGATGGTCCCACTGTAATTTATTATCCTAAAAGAATTAAAAATGTCAGGTGTCAAAGCACCCGACGTGATAACGGCAACATTAGCCAAGCTGAGCGTTGTTCGCTTAGCACGCATCGAAAATGTACGAAATTCGGCCAGCATAGAGCGATGTAATTTGTACGTGAGCTTTACCGAAAAGAGAATATCGTAGATAAATAACGTTCATTATCCGACACCAGATCCACTTTAAAGCCGGCATATTTACAAATCAGATAATCCCTAATATTCCGTGTCATTACACGTACGACGCTAACGCTACCAGTTTCCATCTTGTCGAGAACGAGATTTCGCATGAAAACGTTAACGGCAAAAAGTTACTGGGTATACATAATGGCTAGACTGAAACTGCTACGATAATGACCAACGCGTTTGAATTGGTTGTTCGTATTACTAAGGGAAAATATGCTACCACCGAGTTTACTTTCAATTAACAAGTAGACACTACCTTCTTCTACTCACTAATCCATTTCAAATAAAAGCCAATTGATCTAAATATTTAACATGGCAGCATTCACCGATAGATCGCACAAATTCTATTTACATTAATAAAAGACAAGAAACTAAGGTTTTCAGTGTTTGTCACAACAAAAATATATATTGCATATAACAATAGGACAAAGTGAATATGATTAAAATACGCAGAGAAAGCCATTAAAATAGACGGCAGGAAGAGAACCAAAAAAAAATTCACAGCATGTTAAAACTTGCAGATATATATGCGCTAAACCTACACTATCAATAGTAATTATCAATCTGCAATCAGGTAACATCATTTGCGCACGAAAATGTTTCGCGATCATTAAATTTCATCGAATTCAGTAAGGCTCATACAGCGTCTGTGTCTAACAAAATTTAGTAACCCAAATATTCGTATATAAAACAACGAATAAATGTAAATTATGTTTAACTTACAATTTAATTCATGGTTAATTAAATAATTAATAATAATTAAATTAATATTATCTAAGAAACTTATTCTTCCACTATACACTAGGGTGACAGAATAAAATAGACACCAGGTAAAGCGGTATAAATATGTAAACAGCTAAATTCTAAGAACGAATTAGGAACTTTCTCTTATCATTAGGGTAGGGGTAGATATATCGGAAGGAATTCGTCATAGTTTAGTATCGTTACCACTATGCCTCGCTTACAAGGTTCGAGTGATATTAGCGACTTCACCCGGGGTCGCATCGTTGGCCAGAGTGAACGCGGCGCTTCGCAACGTGAAATAAGTAAATTTTTTAATATTCCGTTGTCCACAGTTAACCGTGTGATTACACAATTTAAACGCAAGGAGAAAACAACAGTGGAGCCGAGATCAGGTCGTGCCGGACCTTCTGAAAAAAGTAAAAGGGTGCTTGTGCACGAAGTGTTAAGAGAACCGCGAGAAAGTACAGCTGAGCTTGCGGCAACTTCACAGAAAAGTCAGAGCACCGTTCTGCGATACCTCCATAGTGTGGGGATGTATAGAATGGTGGCAAAGAAAAAACCTCTCCTTACGGCGTTTTAAAAACGGCGCCGAATGGCTCGGGCAATCGAAATGCGAAAGAAGCCCGAAGAGTTTTGGCGGTCTGTAATTTTTTCAGACGAAAGCTGATACTGCCAATTCAGTGATGGTTGTCGTACGTGGGTATGGAGACGTTCGTCACAGCAACTGGACGACAAATTTTTGCATCAGACGGTGAAATACGGCGGTGTGAACATCATGGTGTGAGGCGCGATATGGTATGGTGGAAGATTGCAATTAGTAATCTGCGACGGAAATATAAATGCGGCAAAATATATCCAAATATTAACAGAAAGACTACTACCGATATTCGACAATGCCATTTTATCTAAAGAAGACGCCACTTTTATGGAGAATGGAGCACTCTGCCACAAAGCAAGAACAACAACCACATGGAAAGAGGAACAGGGGATTCGGATTTTACCATGGCCAGACCAATCACCAGACATGAATCCGATAGAGAATGTTTGGCACATAATCCAGACAAATATGGCGAAACGACCCCGAAAACCCAGCAATAAGGAAGAACTCGTGGCAGCTGTTACAGAAGAGAGGTTAAATATTCCAAAAGACACCATTAATCATTTAATAGATTCTATGCCACGACCACTCGCAGCACTTCACGCAAGTAAAGGCAGATCGACAAAATATTCTAATTTAAAAATTTTAAAATATTTTGTATATATAACGAGAATAGAATCTGTTTTTAATTAGTAGGTGTCTATTTTATTCTGTCACCCTAGTGTATATATGTTAAAAATTTTTAATGTGGGTAATCGGTCACTTGTTGAGTGAAAAACTTATTTTTTGTTAGTGCTTCGTTTTATTAGTTAGTTACAAACCCTTTCAAGCTAAGCATTTAAATGAATTGACGTTAATATATTTCTAATTAGTGCATTTTTGATTTCACATTACCTTATTGTGTTGATTCTGTTTATGTGCCAGAAACTATACTTTTCCTCTCCTTCATTCTTGCTTTTTTCTCCTTAACTTTTGCTTTTTGTTATGCCGTTTTATTGTCACTCTTGTGACTTATATAATCAACTTAATCAACAAGAAGCCTATTTTATTATTATGTTCTTACTTAAAAACATCACAATAAAAACACAACAATTAAAGGTAAAAGACAAACAGGTGGTGTATTAGACGAGCAAACAATAATTGTGTAATTTATTATGTTTCTATTATGACCCTTTTAAGTAAGAACACAATAACGAAGCAGGCTTCCAGGTGCTTTCATATAAGTTAAAAACAGGAGTGATAATAAAACGACAAATAACGAAAAGGGAAAGTTACTCTTCGCAGTGAGGGGTGAAATAGCAAGACCAATCAGCGCACGTTATCTACGTCTTACAGCTTCAACAGTAACGACAAACGAGATAGCTTATAATCCTGTTGGTCACTCACTGCATATCAATAAAAAATAAAGGAGAAAGCAAGTTGCCATTTTGTCGAATTAGCTTACAAATGTATAATCAACGGGTGGATTAATAACGTAGGGACATGTTTTTAATTCTAAATAAATTTTAATTATTTAATTAACCACATCCTTGAATTTAAATATCAAATTTTTGAATATTGAGCATTTAATATTGCTTCCGATTTTGGCTATTATCTATCCAATGTTTCTAATTTTACGTTATGATAGTTATGTTATTACAACAATGCATTTTAGAGAGGATTGTATACATGCATTGTTTATCATAGCAGATTATATAATGCGGCCTATCAGTTTTGAGAGAGATCTGATGTATGGATCGAATATTCGTACATCACAACGTGAATAATATGAATAAAATATGAGAAAATTTTGTAACATTCTATAAGGAAGACAACCCCGTATAGTAGTTGATGTATTGAGGAAAATAGCGTGCCTATGCAAAGCATTAATATTAATAAAATCTCACATCGGCATAGTATTAAAATGCAAATTAAGCGCTCAACTGGGTATTAATATTGAAATATGGGTTAATTAAAATTCTCAAGATCCCTTATTCACGTAATGCGCAAACAGCAGCAGCAGCAAACCAAGAAGTAATTGGTTTCATTGCGTGTACGTAATCGCAAGTACGTAGATAAAATGGTTACATTATTATCAGCTAAGTTATACAAACAGAAAGTTCCCAACTAAAGGTTAGAAAATGTTATTTAATCAAAAAGAATTATTTCGTTTGCTATGGGAGCAATTTAGTTTAATAATAATATATACGATTACATTATTTTATAGTGCATGTTTTGAAAAGATAACCTATAAATAAGGATCGTCGGTAAAATAAGAAAGTATAATAATATAATTTGCTTCAATCTAGAAATCACTTAATATTTTTCTAAATTTTCTCTTTAATTTTCCTTGATTCACGCCATATTTGTTGTTCGAAGCAGAATACCGTTAAGACACCCACTCATTTCAATTTAAATTTTCAAACATTCAATCTTTGCAGTTTTATTCTTGTGTATTGAATATTATTTTATATACATTTAGTTACCATTTACCGGCATCCACCTTACAATTTAAAAGTTTATTTACTTAAATTGTAAGATGATTTTTTTTATTAAACGGCGTTTACTGCAGATGTTCCAGTTCTCATCATTAACAGCTGCTATAAACTCCTTATTCTTCCATCGATAATCAACCCTACATCCTTTCAACACTATCTAGTTCCCTCCCCATTCTGAAAGTTACTATTTGAGCCCTACCATCGGAGAAGTCAGTGCCCTTAGTAATTGCACTTGCTACACTAAGGATAACTACAGTAGCATGATTAAAATAATTTTGTCTGTCTTAAAGTGTTGAACAATTCTTACAGAGTCGTAACTCATTCCTCCCTGGCAGCAGTTTGTAATTATAGAAGTATATTTCGTCATCCACAGTATCTCAAGTGCTCCATTGAATTGGTCTTTGAGAAATTGCCTAGTCACTTCTTTCACTCCGTGCCCACATAATAAAACCAGTTGCTCACAACGGATCGTAGAATCTCATCCAGATATCTCTGGCTCCACTGCTTACCTCTTAGTCCCATAACTTTACACCACTCCTATTGGGGTCTTCATCGGATTATGGTATATTCCAGACCCACCGCAAATCAGAATATGACTATTATTTGATTGCAACGTGAATCTTCATTCGGCACTGAATAATTCTTTCTTTTTATTTCTTGCATCTCCACTCAGTTAGCTTCTATGCACTCCTTTATACACCTCAGTAAAAGGAATACGAAGCGATGATTTTCGGATACATCAATCGCGCATGCAAACGATTTCTTCCTTTTCCTTTCATTGAACATTTCCAATTTCCAAAAACCAATCATCCAGGGTCTATAAATTAGGCCTTAGCTTAAAGTTTCATTTCTTTGATATTACTGACGCTGAAATTTAATAACCAGTTTGTGAAATTAATGATTCATTAAAAAAAATGGAAATTGAATTAAAATGATTCACTTTGTTGTGTGTTTTCATTTTATAAATGAACTAAGGCCTTCCAATTCTATATTTCTGACAGATCGTTTAGTGCTTCCATTCCAAACGACATTCAAAATTGTAAATCTCGACTATTAATTACAATAAACTTTTATATACCAACCAAGAAGTTTATTGAAAAGCATTTTTATACCATCCATAGACCGACGATAGTTTTAAACCCGTATAACCAAGCATATTTGTATACATAATTTCTCGTTGAAGAAGCTTGACACTAGTTTGTAAAAATACATTCAGCTGACATTACTTATTAACTATGTATGATATTTATTAATTGCTTTTAGCTGTGTAGGTGGTAAACTTGCAAATGTTATATCAAATCACTCCTTAACGTCTCATCAAATTCCAGCATTACATACGCCTATAAATAATTAAATTTCAATTCATCAACACTTAAAAGATGTTTTAAATCAAAATAAAGAAATGTAAGGCACCAATCATTTCATAATTAATAAGAAAAGAAATAAAACTTCATTCTGCAGCTAAAATCTATAGGTCATAATAAATGTTCAGCTAGTAAACCTCGTAAGCGCAAAGATGCATTCTTAAGGAATTATTATTATTAATAATAATAATAATAATAATAATAATAATAATAATAATAATAATAATAATAATAATAATAATAATAATAATAATAATAATAATAATAATAATAATAATAATAATAATAATAATAATAATAATAATAATAATAATAATAATAATAATAATAATAATAATAATAATAATAATAATAATAATAATAATAATAATAATAATAATAATAATAATAATAATAATAATAATAATAATAATAATAACAATAATAATAATAATAATAATAATAATAATAATAATAATAACAATAATAATAATAATAATAATAATAATAATAATAATAATAATAATAATAATAATAATAATAATAATAATAATATTTATTAGCCAATCTCACTAACAACAATCAAACTAATCTAATCACAAGGCAGCTGAGATAAATATATTATATTACAGGATGATTCCTATCCATCGAGAAGAAGCGGAATCCAATGCCACACAGAATCTATTTTTTTTTCATAAACATACAATGTGCAGAACATAAGCAAGACTTAATCTTACAAGCAATTCATATAAAAATATCTTAATTTAATGTAATGTTGCCATATCGTTATCCTATATCAAGTTCAGATATCACGCTAAAAATAATCTAATTAAGCGCTACATTCAAGGCGCCCCTAACTACCGAAAAGCACCCCACACTCCTACATAAAATAATTATATTTATTTCGTCACTAGTTTATTAATCAAACGAAATATTCTTTCAAGAGAAGCAAATTTTCTGTAGTCTAAATAATTGAAAAGAATAGTTCCTTTCGTTCGAAATCTGTATTTTCTTGAACGTAAAAAAATAGTGAGGAAATATGTGTAAAAAATTAACTTTTGTTTAACTGGAAAAATCCTTTCTATCAGTGTATAAGTCTTCAAAAACACTCCTTACAGTTACGAATATTAACAAATCAAAATAATGAAGTATGAATTAGTTTTTACCATTTGTTGTAATAAAATGAAAATGGGTCAGGGTCGGAAATGAGCAAAATTACTCTCCTTTAAAGCGCATAAAATTTTATGAACATAGACATAAAGCAAACAGATAAAATTTCAGGTTTTGAAGAGCATAATCAAAGTCCGAACGGAATTGCTTCAGTTGTAAAAACAACGCGAGCGGCAACATACTCGCTTACCTGTTTCGTTAATTTTTTTCACGAATATCGTGGCACATGGCGGAAAGGCAATGTCGGGCCAAATTTCCGGACACAAAATAAACAAAAACGTATATATGAAAGTGCGTTGTGATGCTTTACTTGTAATGGAATAATCTGTCTCCCTACGGAATAAATTTTCATCTTCGATGTGGCTTTCGAAATGTAAAAATAACACACTGAATTAAACCTCTCCATCTACAGCTGATTTTGTCGAAGCGTAACCAAGATGAAATTAATTCTTCAGTAATCAAAGAGAAAAGCCACAATAAATGTTGAAAACCAATTTTCTTGACAAAATGCCAAACTAATAGTAATATTATCGATAGAGTACAAGCATTAAATGATATTTCAAGAAATGTTAAAATTACAATCTTTCTGCAATTAAGCAACGTAATTAAATTATTGAAAAAATATCAGTCGGAAGGATTTGAACTCGCGACATCTACGTTAGCGACGTATTGTGCTACCATTACACCACAAGACAACTTGTGAGTCCAAATCGCTTTTATTATCTATGTCACGATGGCTGTAGATATATCATAATATCTCACAGATACTATCTTATTATTGCGTTTATATCTACTTACATCGGGATATCTAGAGATTAAAAACTATTTGAACTCATAAGTGGTCTCGTGGTGTAATGGTATCACTATACATCCGTAACGTAGAGGTCGTGGGTTCAAATCCCTCCGAGACTGATACTTTTTCTGTAATTTAATTACGAGGGCGACCTGAAATGTTTCCGGAATCGACAAAAGATGGCGCACGAAGGTTGAACTGGAGTCGTTGGTCGGCAAGGGCAACCTTTTTTATGGCAACTGTAAAAATTTCAGACTACTGTGAATAGTTGTTGTTTAAGACAATGTTTTGTGTAGCAAGTCAGGCGGTTTCGCAAAAAATGGATAAAATAGAATTTCGTGCAGTGATAAAACACTTCTGGATGGCTGGGAAAACGGTCACGGAATTTCGAAATATTTTGCGAGAGGCTCATGGCGGACGTACTCCATCACTTTCGATCATCAACTTCTGGGTGAGCGAGTTCAAACGTGGCCGCACAAGCACAAGTGATGAACCACGCAGTGACGCCCAAAAACCGCTACCAACGACGAAATGATCGTAAGATTCATGATGTCGTTTGAAAAACTGTATTGATTTTCGAGGAGACTGCAACGAAAAATAAAAATAGAAAGCCACGCCACGTTGGACATAAAGAATTGGGTACATGTATAGACAGGAATTTACTTTAAAATTACAACTTTCAAGTTTTCTTTGGATCCTTGAAATAAGAACTTTATTAAACTTTCTATTCATAAGTTCTCGATTTTTTAACGATCTTACTCTTAAAACATAATTTTAAAACAACTTACCTGCAGATGCTAAGAAATATTCGCTTTAGAAATTCAAACTATAGATGCGTGAATTCTTGGTGAATGCTTCAGCTTGGGGAGCCTTTTGTCTCTCTGATTTTACTACTGTGAGATGTTTTCAATTAGAATGTCAACGATGCTTCTTCATATAAGACATGTAAGCAATTTTCTTGTCTACAAGACAGAATTCAACGTTAACAAAGTTAGGCGTATTTGCTTATACCATATATAGTTTGAATTCGGTAACGGTAATTGCATTGTAAGTTTTGGTAGAAATATGGAGAAAATAGAGTTTAATACGTACATCGCTATTGGGACTACCTTATAAGCGTTTAGTACAATGGAATTGAATATTCAATAAACAGCAAGAACCGTTGAAGATTGGATAACATCACGGAAAGTTTCGGCGATAAGGCTCTCTTTCTTCAAACATGTACAATTAATACAAATACATAAAAACCATACTGTTACTACAAAATTCTTAATTCAGAGAAACTTTTTGTTTGCTTAGTTCTGAATGAACAATGATATTAAATTAAATTTTACGGAATCCGGTCCCTACCACGGAATCATTATGGCAGCAGATTTTACATTGATAAAAAAGTATCCTTGATTAAAAAAATACGAAGTAGGCGCCATGAATTCTCGGCTTGATATAGAAACAAGGAACTTGGAACAGTATACGAAATTTTATTTTTCAATGTAATCTCCCCTAACTTCTATACATTTATTACAACGATTAATTAATAATTCGATACCCTTGTAAAAATAATCTGACGTTTTTTCCGTCAAAATCTTCTACAACAGCTTGCAACTTACTGTCGTCTTTAAAACGACGTCCTGCAAGGCCCTTTTTAAAATTATAAAACAAATGAAAACCATATCTGGACCATACGGTGGATGTTCCAATTCTTGATAACCACATTCGCGGATGGCAGCTTGTGAAACGGCGGCAGTATACAAGGGAGCATTGTCGTACAATAATCGCACACCTTTGTCATTTTTCCACCACGTTTTGCACGAATACCGTCCCTTAATTTATGCAATAAAGACGCATAATATGTGCCGTTCACAGTTACATTGCGCTGTTTAAAGTCAATTAGCAAAATGCCGTCACAATCCCAGAATATTGTGGCCATCACCTTTTTCGATGATTGAACGACTTTTGTCTCTGGGGCGAGGTTCATCAGATCGTCGCCGTTTGATGGACACCCTTTTCGATAGAGGATTGTAAAACAGAACCATTGTTTCATTCCCTGTGATAATGGCCTCCAAAATCGCTTTTGGATCGTCTCCACACATGTTCAAAAATGACCGCGCATATTCGACTTGACGTTCACATTGGAGAGCAGAAAGAAGTCGCGGTACCCATCTTGTACTAATGTCTTATCTATCATCTTTATGGAGAATTCGACGAATACCTGTTTCAAATATGTTTGTTATCATTACTAATTCCTTTACTTTCAAACGGCAATCATCTAGCACTAAATCTTCAAATCTTCAATAATTGAAATTTGTTAAGGCGTTATACCTTCCGACCGTTCAGCATCTTCCAGGGATTCTTGCCCAAAACGGAAACATTCTGCCCACTTTTTTACAGTGGAATACGAAGGCGGTGAATCACCGTATACAACGTCCAAACGTTGTTTTATGTGATTAGACATATGCCCTTCTTTTGTTAAAAATTTGATGACCGCAACTCAATTTTCATTACTTCAAACATTTTCATGTACTAGTCACGTTGGATGTCTGGCTACTAAAAACTACTACTCTTCGAACTGTCATATTTATAGCGTAGACCTCGCGTATGTTGATGCATGCTGTGACGGAGTTTGAACACGCTTGAGCCTGTATAAGCTTCTCAGGCCGAGAATTTACGGCGCCTACCACGTACATACATTACACTAAAGATCAATCTCACGATTTAAGGATTTTAGCAAATGACTTAGCAAATCTTCTTTACTCTCGTCATAGCGTTTAGTAATAACATCACTGATTTAATGGCTGCCTTAAAAATAGAATATAAGGCCATGAATGAAGAATCTTCATTGATTCACCTAAATATAGGTTAAAAGTCGTACTAGTGCATAAAGGGTAAAGATTTCCCATTATTCCTACAGTTTACTCGGCCGATTAAAATAATGGCACACTGCAATGAAATTAATATTTGATAAAATCGAGTATTCACAACATAATTGGATGGCGATTTTAAAGAAACCAATTTCGTTACTAGCTCTACAGGTCTATGGTTGCACCAAACGCATTTGTTTCTTATACGAATGGAACAGTCAAGATCGTCAAAAACAGTATACAAATTTTCATTAACCTTGCCCAGGACAGTACACCCCTGAAACAAATATTGTCACTACTTCACATGAAATTAGGTGTTGTTAAAAACTATATCGTATTGGTATTGCTCTTTCTCAAACCATGAAGTCTATAACAGTATCTCTTTAGGCACGCTTATTGGTCCCAATATAAGTACAGTAGTGCAAGAGAGTAGATCGAAAAAAATGCCTAGAAAACAATACCCTAAGTACAAAAATTAATGGTATTGATGGGATCATCACGAGAAAGACAATATCTCAATTCTCTTTTCATTTTGTCTTTCACGTGAATGATTCCACTAATACCATGAGTAGCTATATTTAGCAGCATTCTTGTGTTGACCTTTCACAGTAAATTAACCGAAAAAGACGTTGGAGTCTAGCAATTTAAAACGCATCATTAAAATTTTCTTAGGAAAGAAAAGGCCAGATAACTGTAAAGCATGAGTAATGGACATGAGTAATTCTTTTAAACAAATGAATATTCTCATGGCCTTACAATGCATATTGACTTCTTCCTAGAAGATGCCTGAGACTAGTATCGAGAAAAGACACATATGTTGAATTTTCTTTGTAACTAGTTAATTATAAACAAAGTTTGGCCTGATTCGTAACAAATCGAAGCATATTCGTAATTTGTCTGCAGAAGAAGTCCAAAAAAGAATATAGACAAAAATCCAGAATTCAATTTCATTACTCGAATTTTTTTTTTAAATATATCATAACTCATTCAGTATGTCTGCAAGTGCATTAATTTTGCTTATTCACAAATTCATCAGAAGTAGATACAAATACTGGAAAACCAGACACGATGCAACCAAGAATTTACCAAGCGAAGAAAGTGAATGCACGATGCCGCGCGGTGGAAATCTATTAGCGCTATTTATCAAGAAACACGAGAACGGTTTCCGCCATGGAAACGTGAACTTCCGACAAAAATAAGGGAAGGAGAAACTAGAGTTGCGTGGCTGATCTTTTTCTCGCACGCTGGGAAAGAAGGGTATGAGATATAAAAACATGCTTTCTCCGGTATTAGTGTTTCTATTAAGGGGGCCTTTCGAGACTCCAAACTAAACAACTGCAACGTAATCGTAGACCTAAATGAAAGAACATTTGTTGAGATAGAGGGAGACGAACGTCTCGTAATTGCAGATAAATTGAAATACGAGGCGGTTCGCTGATCCTTGATTATTGGCATTTTTACCGTTTACCTTTTGTTCCGTTAAAACAAAACCTCGATTTTTTGTGCCTCGAGCAAACTATACAGTTGAAAATTTCGTACATTCACTGAAACATTGTCTGAGTGTTAAGAATTATTATGTCAGCGTCGATCTTTGTACATATGATTGACATGATTACTTTTCACACACTGCCTTTTGTAAAAATAACACATAATTTGTATGATATTCTACTTAATTCAAAGTTTATGTAATGATGAGCATGGTGTCTGCCAATCTCAACTTAAGAACACAACAGTATACTAGAGTATTTGAAAGCATCAGAACCATATACATTAAATTTCTTTTTATCAGAAAATATAAGGTTGATGATTCCATCCTATATGACCTTTCTGTGATAATCACCGAATGGTGGTTTTGAAACCTCTTTCACCCATCGAAGACGTTTACTGCTAGATAAAATTCGTTGTAGACGTCTTCTAGCAACTAGGAAAATGAAATCAACATCATCGTAGTTGCTCAGTTGTGTCTTGATTGAAAAAATCTACCTTTTTATAAAAATTTGTTTCTTCTACTTCAATTAATAACTTACCCCTCGGCATATTTAGAAACAATAAATAATATTTCTAACACGCACTTTTTAACTTTATGTAATATCTACCTAACTCTGAAGAAATATAGAAAGTTCACTCATATTTATTGTCGTACCGTTTTATCAACTTTGCTATGCCTTCTGCAAACTCAGTTGCTGCTAAGTTTTTCAGCTACTGATTAACAGCTTCTTCAAGTTCATCATCACTTCCGCAGCGTTGTCCACTCAAAAAATCATTTAATTTAGGGAATAAATGAAAATCACTTGGATCTAAACAGCTGAAGCAAGTCCTGTGCCACGCCCACTGCATGTGGACACACATTATCGTAAAGGAGGATGACTCGTTGCAGCGTCTGACAGTAGGCCGCTGCATTTATGGTCACACCTCGGCATGTAGTAGATGAGCAGGACACCCCCACGATCCCAAAATACCTCGGCCATAATCTTATGGATGCTTAAAATTAGTTTTGCTTTTTCGGTTTCGTTGGGGATTGCGGATTATGCCACTGCATTGGTCAACGTTTCTGGTGCGAAATGTGATGTCCAAGTCTCATCACCACCAACAATGTGATTCAAAACTTCATCACCGTCCTTGTCATAGCGACATTCGTTTAGTTTGGTGTTGGTCTGATAAAATTCGAGGAACCCACACATTTTATTATAGACCAGATCTGCGGTAACAACACAATCCTTAAAATTTCTGGAAAGAATGAGCGCAGTTCACTAATTGTAAAACGCTTATTTTCTTGGATTTTTGTTATTGCCGAAATAACACCTCTATTGTTTCATTATGTTCGGGAATGCAGCCCTGGATGACCGTCTCGATGGCCGAAGTGTTACCCCAATGGGAACTAAAACGTTGAAATGACGCTTTTCGTAACAATTACCAACTTTTAACAAATAAATGAATGTTCCGCAAAACAACGTGAAAAGTAACTTCCTATCCAACGGTATGCAATCGTTTGGAATTAACGTAAAAGCGACGTCACCTTTAAGTCTTCTACAAACCTTGATTAAACAGTGAATATCATTGTAAGAAGTACGTGTAAAAACAACGTCTCGTACAACATTGGAAAATCGTTCAAAGCCAACGTCAATGGAAGTAACATATTTTCCTTAAATATAAGTTTAACGTACATTTGTGTAAACCTCGAAAACGGTTTGGAATCAACATAAAGAGGCAACGTTATACATAAATATAAACCTTTCTGTTTTTCTAACGTTAAATAAACATACTAATACCTGTTTAAAAAATATGCAAAACAAGTACACCGTACAATGTTGTTGTACTGTATATATGTATATATATATATATATATATATATATATATATATATATATATAGATAGATATAATTTTCGCTAACATATGAGATTTTTAAACTATGTTGCCATCTGCGGGATGAAGGAAAATTTAAGTTGTCACGCATATAGCAGCGTTTCCAAAATATCAACACCTAAATTACGTTATTTTAACGTTTTTGAGATGAAACTTTAGCTGTAATAAGATGTTGCGCAGAGATTAGCTGCATACAGTGAACTTTTTTAAGAAATTCAATACAATAATATATATGTTTGGTGTAACATTAACTATTATATTATATTATTACATTATATTTTATTTCTGTCACTGTGAATAACCTAACTATGTAAACACGCATTTTGAGATAAATTACATAAGTAGCTCAAAGTATCCTTTAATTCTACATTAAGTAAAAGTTCTTTACATTGCTTAAAATAAAGTTATATTTAGACATTATATACATATATTAGGACTTCGTAAATCAGTGCCTAAAGGTACGGTTTGTTAATTTTTCACGTTTATATTACATTGCTGCATCATGTGTAACAAGGTTGGTCTGTAACATCATTTTAAATTTTGTTTAGAAATTCCGTTTAATTCAATATTATTAAAATATTGTTCTGCAACGTTAATATAACTGTAGCAACCTACATCATTTTCTAAGGCAATTGTAACCGTTGGTTACGCTTATGTCTTATAAGAAGCAAGTCATAAAATTAAAATTTAGTCTGCTTTTTGTTCTTTATTTTAGTCATAAACTTACGGAGAAGTACTTAGGTGGCGAATTAACAAAGGAAATTGCCCATTCACTGTTATATCTTCTTCCTTGTCGCTATAATGCTGTATATAATTAACTACACTAACAAAATAATATAATCGGCGTATCGGCAGAGATAAAGCTTTAAAATTTGTGAACCTAGAAGAGTCTATTAAGTTGATTACACATGTAGAAATGTCCGGCGAAAATTATGGAATCTAGGTATAGCTTTTGACAATCGACATCTTGCACCTCTTATTGCTTAGGCCAATAGCGATTCATCAGATATTTTAGAACTTTCGAGTCCGAAAATATAAAATATGTTTCAATATCTTTAGTTACAATTGCTTTAAAATGTCATACTTGGGCAATAATAGTATTCCATATTGATATATAAAAATGTGAAACACTATTAATAAAAATGTTTAGTATTAATCCCTTAGTTGCTCCTCGAATCTATTTAGTGAATAACATTAATAATCGGAATTGACAACAGGGAGATTACATCATGATTGCTACTGCTGTAAGTCGCCTGCTAAATTGAAGAAACTATATTAAATATGTTAACATGAACGATTTCACACGGCATTTAAAATATCTTTATGGTCAGTTGCTTTACAGTTATTTTACAGTATCTCAAGCGTAGTGCAATAGTTAAATAACCACAGCAATTGTACCAGTAAAATACACCGCCTTACTAAATATTCCTAGAAATTATTGGAGTACAACTTATAACTGTATACTTATTCTTATAAAATTGGCAAATAAAAATATTTCACGCAACTAACCTCAAATGATAATCATCAAAATAAAAATTATCTAAGTTTATGCGTTTAAGCAAATTAAGGACAATTTGAGGTTGTTGAGGAGAAAAAAACGACATATACTGAGTGAATTTAGCCATAAAACCAAAATATTTTATTATTATTTTTCATGTGAAATGTATAAAGGTAATCAAAAATACAGACTTCTAGTTTAAAAACATGCACGGGACAATACGTACGTGGGTTGTCTTTTAGGTTCTGCATGCAGAGATGGAATAAAATACTAGATAGCTTTTGAAGACTTTATTGTTTTTCAAAAATTCTCCACGAACATTAATGCATCTTTCCATGTGCTCGATCCAACTATGGAAGCAGTGGAAGGTGTTCTTGTTTTCCCAAAGGCAAGGAAATAGTTGGGACTGTACGGAGCATAGTCCAACAATTCAACATTTTGTTGCGTCAAAAATTCGATTGTCTTGCGTGCTGTGCGCGAGCTTGTATTGTATTGGTGGTCGGGGTTGGTTTTTCGAAACTCAAGGATAACTTGTAGCAAACAAGTGGCGGTATACCAATCTGCAATAACAGTTCTTTGATCTTATAGAGGAATTGTTGCTGTATGACGTGCTTTCGAGGCAAATGTCGCGGCCATCTCTTTACAGGCACTTCGAAAACAGATGACTTTTCTTCACCTTGAAACACCCAAACGACTGGCGTTTATTTTTTGGCTCGTATGAGTAAATCCAAGATTCATCACCACTGGCAATGTTGTAGATGTTTTTAGAGTTTTCCGGCGTTGAAGCGGTCTAGAATTTTTGGACACCATTCACCTTAGCTGTTTTCTGTTCTTCAGTCAACAGACAGTCTCCAGCGGGGAACTATTTTTTACACATAATTCATCATGCAAAATGTTTTGAATTAAAGTCTTTGAAATCAGCACCAACGTTTTTCTCAATGACTACCGTTTTTGGTGCACCTGCTCTTGGATCGTCGTCAAGACCAATCCGTCCACGTTTGACTTGTCCATACCAACGAGATATTGTTGGCCGAAGCGATGCTTCATTGACGAAAACGGAAATCAACTTGGCGAGGCATTCTTATTGAGATAATTGTTTCCGAAAATTATAAAAAATTATTGCGGAAAAATGTTCTCGGTTTAATTCCACTTTTCAACTAACTTTCAACTTTGACAGTTCGTTGTAGCTACAACACTACATGTGTTGCACTAAAGCTTTATATTTAGATTAACTAAAAATGAAGGTTAATCTTCAATATTGATATTTGATTAGTGGCGCCCTCTATCTCCGCGTATGCTAAACTTAAAAGGCATATCTCATATAACATTTTCAATTTTTTAGCTCCACCTCAGTATGAAATGCTTTAGTTATTGATATTTTTATTTCATGCGCGCGACTAAATACAAAATTTTTTACAGGCAAAAAATTCTCAAAGTATTTTAAGTGGCATGAGAGGGTAACGACAGCACTACGTAATGTACAGAAAATTCATTTATCAATGTCAACACAACATTTAAGTAATAAGATTAAACTGCTCTATTATTCCTCTAATATGATTATATTGCCGCTTCCTAAATTGGCCCTCTGCATATATACGAATATATAAATTTTCATCGGTTTCTTGCGCAACTAAACGCGATATGCTTTCGAGAAAACCGCTCGGCGCTACGGGGTAGTTCAGAAGAGAAGGGTAATTTGTAATTCAAATACTTTAATTCCCGCCAAGAGAATACAAATAAGGTCTCGAGTTGTGATGAATATTAACTATGTACTACACGGGAAATAGTTTTAAATTTCGCTAATGTGATTATTTTTCGTCTTCGGGAGAGGGTTGCGAGTTCCTCCACTCCGATGCTGTATCGTCGCGTCGGCTATGCGGAATTTCCGTCAGGATCGCGTGCGCCGACCTCATGAAATATGTAAAAGCGTTATAAAAGTTATTGCACCGTGGAAAAGACTTAATTCCACGGAGAATGTTTCGACTCCGGTAACATCTCGAATTACTTGGGCGAATTTTACATTTTGGTTACGTTACAACGAAGACAAACACACTCAATGTGAAAAACAAATCGCGGTATCCAATAGAAATGTGCGAAGTTGCAAAGTGTTGAAAGCTTATTCTTTTGGTAATAAGAATTAATTTCGAAATGGAGCAATTGGATGGTTTACAATTATAACGCTGCAAACTGTATTTTACTAGACTATAACCTAGTATTGATGAAACAGTTCTCCTCTGAATAACTTAGTGAAATATTATATACATATATTTAAATTTTAAGATTTATTTAAATCAAATCCATTTATTTTAAAGACATATGAGGTATGTCTCAGAATTAATAAGAATGAATAGTTTTTTAAAATGTTTAATAATTGAGTGTACGGTGGCAAATCCCTATGCCCCACCTCTCACCTACTTCTAATTGGTTGTTTGACTAATGTTTTTGACATTTAGTTAATTGACATTTGTAGATCATATCTGCATAATATCAAATTTGTATCTCAAACTGTTGTGCTGTGGCTAATTTTTGAATTGTCTGTCGTGATTGTTCATAAAAATAGATCCTGTAGAACAAAGAACCGTAATAAAATACCTCCAGAAAAAGGGCATGACGCCAACTCAAATTCATAACGACATTAAGGCAATTATTGGTGAGTCTGCAGTTTTCTGTGGTATATTCAAACGTTGCTGTCAAGATTATAAATGCAGAAGAACATCCTGTGAAAACTAACGTGCCGGTGCTCCTCCCATAACGGTAACAACAGAAAAAGACATTAAAAAGGTACACGATATCGTACTGCAAGACCGACGAGTACGCATCAGGGACATTGTGGAAGATACTGGCATATATCATGTGGTGCACAACATACTGACTAATGATTTAGAAATGAAAAAGATGAGTGCCCCGAATGTTAACCGTTGATCAAAAAAGAAATCGGCTGTTGATTTGTAAGCGTCTTTTGGTAAGGTACAAAGCAAAGAAAGAGAACTTTCTTTGTAGGTATGTGACCATGGATGAGTCCATGGGTACACCACTATGATTCCGAGACCAAAGTGCAAAGTAGAGAGTGGAAACATCACGGTTCTCCTCCACGCAAATTTAAGGTCACGCCGTCTGCCGGAAAGGTTTTGCTGTCTGCGTTCTGGGGTGCCGAAGAAATCATCCTGACTGACTATTTGCAAAAGGGACAGAGCATTACAGGGGCCTACTACGCACAATTGATTTCTAAATTGCGAGACGCTATTAAAGAGAAACGCTGGGAAAAGTTAAGGCGCGGTGTGCTGTTCCTTCAGCATAATGCTACCAACCATACGTCTGGTATTGGTATGCCTGCTATACTCCAAGCAGGCTTTGAATTAGTGGAGCACTCGCCATATTCGCCGGATTTGGCCTGTAGTGATTAAAGGCTGCCGCTCAAATCAAAAGAAATCTTACGTGGGGCAAATTTTTCCAATAATTATGAAGTGATGCAGGCTGTAGAACGGTGGT
Organism: Trypoxylus dichotomus; assembly: GCA_023509865.1. NCBI lineage: Eukaryota > Metazoa > Arthropoda > Insecta > Coleoptera > Scarabaeidae > Trypoxylus > Trypoxylus dichotomus. Next base: position 72,201,554 of record CM042074.1, on the reverse strand, counting down.
TTGCAGAGATCGGACAAATTTTTTTCATGAGGCTACTGTGATGTTGGAGCACCGATGGACCAACTGCATTAATGTAGGGATGAAATTGAGTACACACTAGGTAAACTAATTTACTAATATATTATATAAAGATTAACACAACCGTCTTCACATCATCACTACGAATACTAATACTCTTCCTGTCCCTATCGCATTGCTCCCCTCCACCTCCGTTGCACTCGTACCCTATTCCCACATTAATGTAGAAGAAGACTATGTCGATAAATAAAAAATATAATGCCGCTGTAGTTTTACTGTAAGGGGGTCAGGAGTGCTTCATAGAGTTCCACCCTCGTATCTACAATTTAAAACCGTCCCCTTCAAAGTATGTTCCTTTGGAATGCAGACAACGTCACCAGCAAATTTTTCATTCCTGACAACAATCCTGGAAGTCTTGATCCGTTAAACTGTTTAGAACCTGGGTCGCACAATGGGGCAACGGCGGAAATAATTGTGCCTGAAAAATCATCTTTTCTTAAGAAATACACCGATTTCTAGTTTTAAAATTGTGAACATCTAGACACAAGCCCAAAACATGACAAGTGAATAAACCAATTTGCGCTATAAATACTACATATCATTTGATTACAAAGAAGTTTTCCCCTGCTTTAAATCGGCATCGATTAGGTTAGAATCAGAATGCATTAGTTCAAACAATCCTAAAGTATCAACTGCCTATATTTATCTATTTAGAAATTCTCGTCATTTAACTAGGATCTAAGCGAAAATTCAGAATCTGTGTAAATAGTTCCAATGTTTTAACGTCATCTAACTTATTTCAAAAAAAATCTTCTATTGGTGTTACGATATTATTAGAATTTTTCGAACTTCTGGGAACTTGATTTTGAAACTTGCAGTGTGGTCATGGAAACAAACAATTTCAGATTAACAGTACTGCGGCGTACATGGTGCTGATATTAACTTTCTTATTTTTTTATTAGTTTTTATCGAATTTATTGAACTTCTTATATGATTTACGAACAACTTGCATTAGGATTGACTATATCTTAACTTATTTTTTGAAGTAACTTTATTACTTAAGTAAGCAAAGCTCGTTTTTCTCGTACAAAAGACCGACCACATTATTTTTTAATTTATTACAGTGGCTTACCATCACCGCAATTATGTAAATTATCATTGTTTAAAATTTCATAACGTTACTTAGAATATCATTTAATTAATTTCCTTACAAAATATTTCATTTTACGGAAATCCCAAAACAATATTACATTAACACATGGGCTGAAAAGTCCCGGGCCTAACAAAGAAAACACGGTTTTTTAGGTTCAAAATTAGCTTTATTCATCAACGTAATCTCCATCAACAACAACGCAATCATTCCATCCGCCGCTCTAACATTTCAATACCACTTTTGTAGAACGATTTATCTTTTGCCTCAAAATAGGCCTCAGTTTCAGCGATAACCTCTTCATTCGTGCGAAATTTCTTACCGGCGAGCATTTCTCTGAGGTCTGCGAACAGCCAGTAGTCGCTGGGAGCCAAATCTGGCGAATACTGTGGATGTGGGAGCAATTCGAAGTTCAATTCATGTAGTTTTGCCATTGTTTTGATTGACTTGTGACACGGTGCGTTGTCTTGATGAAACAAAATTTTTTTCTTTGCCATATGCGATCGTCGTGGCCAAACACTGCTCAGAATCATCAACACGTTCTTGTTTTTGGTCAACAGTGAGCAAACGCGGCACCCACTTTGAACAGAGCTTTCTCATAGTCAAATGCTCATGCAATATAAAGCCAATACGATCTTTTGATATCTTTACGATGTCAGCTAACTCACGCAACTTCACTTTTCGATCATTCAAAACAATTTTGTGGATTTTTTTATGTTTTCTGGTGTTACCGCCTCATTTGGACGTCCACTGCGTTCTGCATCGTCGGTGTCTCTACAACCACGTTTGAAGTCAGCAAACCAACGTTTTATTGTTGTTTCTGATGGAGCGAAGTCTCCATAACACTTTTCAAGCCATTGCTTCGCTTGAACGGTATTTTTTCCCATAAAGAAGCAGTGTAAAATTAAAACACGAAATTGTTTTTGATCCACTGTTTTGAAAATAAGAAAAGAAGCGTGACTCACAATAACTGACAAACTAATGAATAGAATATCATGAAATTTTAACAGCTGTCTTTTGAAGGTTAGTACTGACTGAGAGGAAGGTGACTGCAATAAAACTAGCGTCATCTATGTGTTAGGCCCGGGACTTTTCAGCCCATGTGTTACATTGTATTACACTATATTACTAGATCACACTACATTACATGTCACTAAAGTGCATTATGTTACACAATCCCTTGAAACTGCAATTTCTCCTATACACTGTTCCAGTTTAGAGGTTAGTAACATTAATATAACATTTAACCTCAAGTTATAATGAAGTCTCTAGTTATCAGTTACAGTGATTTGTATGAATATTTGTTGAATATCGGCCCTTCGAATGTTCAGTCGTTTAATTATTTCATTCGTGAAAAGTTTCTTAGTATTGCTAATATATTTCTAATGCAATTACTAGAAGATTTTTCCTTAATTTTAATGCTAAGTGGGGATCAGTCAATCAAGCCAAAAATGTATGTGAAAAGAAGAATGGTGATTGGATGGCGAATAATTTTGTGTTTACGTGTCCCGCCAATGGTGCTGAACATGACAATAAAATTTCCCTTCGTGTTCGATGTCGAAAGTTGGCAGGAAGGTCTATTAAAGATTTTGAAGATTGTGAAGAAAATCATCAACGAAGTAAAATCCGCGAACTGAGAACATCACGCTCTCAAGCCTTAATAAATGCTGCCTTCTCTTCACAGTCAGCTCACCACGCCGAAGTTTTCAGCGCTGATGTAGCGCATGTATATATATTAATGTAACAATAACTCCTACTTTATCATATTAGTTTCTGAAATAATACTGTTTTATTGTAAACTATGAATATGTAGAATATACCCACATTTCGAGTACATTTTTATTAATAAGTAAGTAATATATTTCTTTATCCTGAATCGAATGAGACCAACCGCAATTCGATAGGACTATCCGTTCGCTAGATATTGAATTTTTTCTGCTCTTCGAGCATTTAAGCGTCGTGACTCGTTGGATGTTGTTTATTGTTCCTTATTGAGAATGTCTCTATTTCCGCTTAAACGCTAGGAAAAGAAAATAATCACATAGAGCCATATCTAGACTGTACGGCGGGTGTGGGAGTACCGGAATGTCTTCCTCTAACCGAGAACGAGCTGTGACTGGGAGCATTATCGTGATGCAAGACCCACGAACTGGTAATGTCTGGTCGTACATGCAAAGCTCTTTTCCACAAACGTTTAAATATTCGCTGTCTGGCCAAGCAGTACAAATTCTTTCTAGACAATTCCGCGAGAATCAAGAAAGATAATCAGCTTCGACTTGATTCAAGATTTGCTCATGTCGCGGTAATGCAGATGTATGCCACTCTGCACTTCTTTACTTTGTTTCAGCATTGTATTAGAATATGCATGATTCTTTACCTATGCATGAAGTTGGGTTCGATCGTTAAGCAATGCAACAGTTATGAACAACATCCAAAGTGTCACGGACGCAGGTTCTAAACAGCCTAACGGAATTGCTACCAGGAATAGAAAATTTACTGGAGACGCTGTGTGCATTTCAAAGGAGTATTCTCTGAAGGGAACAATAATGAATTGTAAATGCATTCAATTAAACACTTTGAAACTAGTCATTCTCATTAATTCTGAAACATACCTCGTACTTTCTAATCGAAAATAATATTTACTTGGCTTAAAGTAAGGAAGGCTATTTCATTGAAAGTAGGTCAATGTGGTCGCGCTTTTCGCACTTTCATTTGTCGATATTTTTGATATAAAATGTTAGAAGAAATACCTAGGGAAAACATCATCTGTGCCATAGAATCTTCTGTGAAACACTACCAGATGAAGGAAATCATATCAACTGCGCAATGCATCTTGAAATCGGCTAAATCACGCATATCAAATCTATCAAGGAAAGAGACCCATTACCAAATTGAAGAAGAACAGGATGACAGAATGTTATCACCCACCTACGTTAGGCAAACAGGAAGAAACATCGACATCAGGTTGAAAGAAGATGTACGTGATACAAAGTAAGAATACGCAGACAAATCAGCAATGCGAGATAGAGCTGGCGGCTCTGCGGTACTATCTGGTCCTCCGATCTAAGGAGCGCAGAATACGTTGCGGTTTTCTTTTCAGGTAACTCCTCCGGCAACGGAAGAAGGATGAAGAGGACAAACCCCTTGAGGGCCGATTTGCATTAGTATGTTTTTGTATGAGAGAGAATGAATGCTGACAAGGATAAGCATCCGCATACATGTGGTGTGAGAGCGAGTGAATGATAGTAGGCATAATTTTATTGAGCATTGTGACTACCGGTCTCCCATTACTTCACGTAGCTCGACACGGCAACTATAGGCGGGACGACCGCTATTCATGATCCCGGAGAAGAGAGACGACCGCCTGGACGATCGTGAGCAGACGCATAGGACCTTCTCAATCCAAAGGGACTGCCATGAAGACGAACCAACGTTTAAGAAGCAACGGACATTTATTTTTTGTATTATATTTGCGATTAAAATTGTAATACAATAAAATATTTAAGTACAGCATTTATTTATTTGGATCTGCTTCTGTAGCGTTAGGAAATATAATATAAATATCTACCTTAAGTAGGGCGCGGGCTAGGCCCGTATTATTTTTATTTTTTAGGTTAAGATTAGCATAGATTTAGTTAGCTAGATTTGCGTTATTTTGTTTTGTTAAGTCGAGCACATCCGGTGTAGTGCCTCTGGCGGAGCACCGGAGCTAGGGTTAATTAGTGTCATTCATTTAAGTTTTCTAATTAAAGAGTAACAGAGCAGTCAACAAGTACGAGACATGAAATCAATTTTATAAGTGTAGGAAATTAGCAAAAGAACCACATTACTGGAGGAGATTATTCGGGGATGCTATTGCAGCACAGAATAATCCAAACAACGACAACAAGACGAATTACAGTTACCCTGCATTTGAAAAGTATTTTTCACACGCCCAATAAATCACTTAGTCATCAACAAAAGAAATAAACAGTAGATAAAATGTTAAGGCAATAACTGTAAAAATAAAGATTTGCTCCCACATGCCCATCGCAATGTTCGTTGTGAACATTGAACACGGGTAACGCATAGAATATCGCAAAATTTTTATGATTATAGTTGGATTTTGACCATTGGAGAGTTGACTGACCGTCTTTGCTAAGTTCCGTATAATTGAAGTAAGAGTCAACGTAGTAGAGTACATATTGATCTTTTAAATGAAATTTTAAATTAGACATGTTAAGACAAAGAATTCTAGGACCAATATGTTTCAACGAAACATTCACTGGTGAAAGATACCATGCCCTATAGAATAAACTTATTCCACGAATGCAAAACTGCTTTTTTAAACAAACTAATTCACTTAATACACAAACAGCAATAGACCAAAGGTTTTAAATTCCTGAAACCATGACATCTAGGTATTAAAAGCGATTTGAACTCACATTCAGTCTCGTGGTGTAATGGTAACGCAGAGGTCGTTGGTTCAAATCCTACCGTGACTGATATTTTGTCAGGAATTTAAAAACGTTGATTAGTTGCAAGGAAATTGTAATTTTATGATGACTAATACCAACGGTGGTTTAATATTAATTTAATTAGTAACTTGCCTCTAATAATATTGTGTCTGCTGACATTATGATATATCTACAGACATCTAGGTATTAAAAGGTTTCGTGGTGTAATGGTACCATAATGCACCGATAACGCAGGGGTCGTGGGTTCAAATACTTCCGAGGCTGATATTTTTTCAGGAATTTAAAAACATTAGTTATTTGCAAAGAAATTGTATTTTTTTCAAAAATGTATATACTTAAATAACCGTTTTAAAAATAGCTCCTGTGATGAGTAGTATGTTCCATTAGAATGAATTCACATAGATTTTGAGACGCCTTGCGCGTCTGTAATTATTGACTAATGGAAAAATTTAATGACCATTAATCTATATCCTACGTTTCTTTGCATTATCAATGCAAAATTAAAAATACAGAGCTAAACATTTTGCTAAAATTTCTGCTCTTAAAGTCAGTAATAAACGAAATTTTGTAAATATAAATTCTTTATTAAAGCAACCTGTATATGTTAAGCGCTCATATATACATCGTAGCAGGTAACCGATCTAATTAGCATGGCGACTTAACCCAAACAAAATACATTATTGTAAAGTTTATCGTATACTTCACACATCCCTAAATAAATAGAACTCAATACGAAACAGTTGACAATTAAAAACTTCTACAGCAGTTACGCAAACGATTTCATCAATGCAGTACAAGTTTCTCTCAAGATATCCATTATTGCTGTTCATATTATAACTAGAAAAGACTACTCTAAAGTTTCAGGGATTATGAAAACAACAATTAACCTATCTTGGCAACAATGCTCTTGAATAATTACTGTCGTATGCATGTGCAAGTGTAAGAGCTTTAATGACGTAATAAAGCAGCGCCGAAGTTTCCAACCTATGCTCGCCTCATTTGTATGGAGTATCTCGAAGGAAATTAGTTAAGGATAGTAAATTACATTCTCCTAGAACACGATTGAATTTATGTTCAAGCTGTCCATCTGACTAATCAATCTTAATTACCCAAAGTTAGATTGCTGTCTGTTCTTAGTAAATAAACACATGCAATGTAAAATAGTACCATAGTTCACGGTCGATAGAATAAATTTATCCATTTATAAGGAAACATTGGTAAGTACTACTCACCAATATAAATGAAACTTGTGTGGGGTTACAAATCAATTAAATATACGAGGGAAAGTCAGTAATAGGTTACGAAAAGCTATTATCAAAATAATTACAGAAATAGTTAGCTAAAAACAAGTTTTATTTTTCAACGGTCTCCACCCGCGTTAATACACTTACCCGATCGCTTTATCAATGCCCCAGTACCTGCTGCATAAAAGTGTTTGGGTTGCCATCTGAACCACATGCGCACCTCTTGTTGAATATTTTATCACCCTCGAAATGTTTGCCGCCAAGATGCTTTTTGAATGGGCCAAACAAATGGTAGTCGCTTAAGGCTAGGTTGGGATTGTAAGCCGGATGTTCAAGAAGTTCCTATCCTAATTCTGCAACGCTTGCTTACGTAAAGTGGACAGCATGCGCCCTGACATTATCGTGATGCAGCAACATTCCTCTCGTCAGTATGCCTGGACGTTTTCGTCGAATTGCATTCCGAAGCAACAAAAAAAAACTCTACAGTGTGATTCAGCAATCATGTTATTTCTATTCCGGAAGTGGGCTAGGAGCACTGGTTGAAAATCCCAGAACACGGTAAGCATAACCTTACCAGCCGAGGGCACAACCTTGAATTTCTTTGTTGACGGTGAAGAAGGATGTTCCCATTGCAACTGTCACTTAGGTACCATAGAGCTGGATTATTTTGACACCTAATAACAATAAGGGGAATAGCTCACTGCTATTTTTACCTTTACCTCAGCAGTTTGTGATTTATTTATGAGAAGTATCGTGATATCATAAAACTTCTAGGACGGAGATGGCATTGAAATAGAAAATACATATGTATGAACTTAAGCCATATTATCATGCTCGTAACACAACTTTCGAAAATTATCTTTACAGTGTCATCGTGACATCAATATGTCATATGACATTCAAACCACGACTACCTCAAGAAGAAAATGTATGCGATTACATGAAAACGTCAGGACATATCCGGTTCTGCTGAGAGCCAACACCGAATGCGGAATGAAGCGCGAGTGGAAAACAGAACATCCTTTACCTGCAAAATCATTCGCTACAATATATATATATATATATATATCCGAATTAATGATAACGTTTAGCAATAGATATACTATATACTATATAATAGAAACTTGGAATAATATAAGAAATTTTATTTTTCAATGTAATCTTCCTTAACATCTATAGATTTATTATAACGATTAATTAATAGTTCGATACTCTTGTAAAAATAATCTGAAGTGTTTCCTTCAAAATCTTCTATAACATCTGATTGCAAATCACCTCATCCTTAAAACTACGTCCCCTAATGTCCTTTCTTAGATTAGAAAACAAATAAAAATCACAAGGAGTCATATCCGGGACTATACGGTGAATATTCCAATTCTTGATAGACACATTCGCGGATGGCAGCTTTTGAAACGGCGGCAGTATGGACGAGAGCACTGTCGTGAAATAATCGCACATGTTTTCTCAATTTTGTACGACGTTTTGCACGATTACTGTCCCTTAATTTATGCAATAAAGACGCATCATACGTGGTGGTCACAGTTATATTGCGCTCTTTAAAATCAATTAGCAAAATGCCCTCACAATCCCAGAATATTATGCCTATCACCTTTTTCGCCCATTGAACGACTTTCGCCTTTCTGGGACGAGGTTCATCAGGTCGTCGCCATTCCGTAGACCCCCTTTTCGATAGAGGATCGTAAAACAGAACCATTGTTTGATCTCCTGTGACAATGGACTCCAAGATCGGATTGGGTCGTCTCCGCACATGTTTAAAAACGACCGCGCACATTCGACTCGACGTTCACGTTGGAGAGCGGTACCCATCTTGCACTAATTTTATGGAGGATTCGGTGAATATTTCGTTTCGAATATGTTTATTATCACTGCCAATTCCTTCCAGGGATTCTTGCCCCAAACGGAAACATGATGAGTGGAATACAAAGCATATGAATCACTGTAAACGCCGTCTAAACGTTGTTTTATGTGATTAGTTTAAAATTTGATAGGTTACTCAATTTTCATTACTTCAGACATTTTCATGCGCTAGTCACATTGGTTGGCTGGCTACTAATATAGCGCAGACTTCGCGTGTGTGGATGCATGCTGTGACGGAGTTTGAACATCCTTGAACAAATATAAGCCTGTCAGGCTGAAAATTTATGGCGTCTACCTCGTATGTACATTCTACGCATTTTTTATATTCTTCTAGCGAATAAAAATTTGTACATCTGAAAAAAAATGGGGATGGGAAATTGTCAGTACAAACTTGTAGTAGGCCAAGGAAAAATATTGATGCTCTCATTTAATACCAGTAATGTTCAAGATACTTTTTAGAAATTTAAAGTAAATAATGAGGCGTTGTATTACAGCAAATATTTGTAAATTTATAGGAAATACTTCTGTCCTCATTCTTATCCCGTAAGCAATATCCGAGGCGGGCAATAATCTTCCGAAAAACGGTGCCGGTGGATCGAAGTCGATTCCACTCGAATTTATGTTTGTTCAAAACGGGCATCGGATTTACCCGAATGCAAACAGCGACCGATATGCATTGATTTAGGGAAGCCACCGCTAGAAATGATAAGCTAATATTGAATTCCAGGTTGGGCGATTGCGTCGGAGGAACGGGACTGGAAGTACAGATTATCAATCTATTATGCCAAGCCGCAGGATTCAGGGACGTTCACTTGCGCCACTCCGCGTGGCATCACCAACAGCATATCTCTACACGTCGCAGGTATGTACAGTCTGCACTTGGCTTTCTTAAAGACGAAGATACGCGGAATAACTTTGGTGTAGTTAGTCTGTAAATTTACAAGAAATACGTGCCCTTTTCTCAAACAGCCCTCAAGGAATTGCAATATTAGAGGAAATAGTTAAAGGCTTCAACAAGATAAAATTTTAATTCCAGAATTGTGGGCACTATGCGCAGGCAAGAAATTATAGAAATAATGCGAAGAATTTTGAATGAAAGTAAAATTGTAAGCATCACTACTATCAATCAAGCTTCAGGTTATATTACGGTACTTACTAATACAAGTTTTATTTTCTGGCTAAATCTATTTTACAAGATACGAGGGTAAGCTGAAAAATTGGGTAACTAACTATGCGATAGCGATTCACAGGTATAGCAGACTGTGTAATACCTCAAGTAGATATATTATACGCAAAATTTCGAACTAGGGAAATTGATTACCCCTAATACCAATAAATCTATATCATCATTTGAAATTCAGTTAGTTCAAATCAGAAATAATATCGAAATCACTCAGGATACCAGTGACAGCGGTCATCAACTACAAAACGATGAATGGACACGAGTATACCCGAGAGCAAAGGAAGTTTGTGATATAATTATTTGTCAGGTCAAGGATAGGTTTAGCCGTACTGGACACTTAACTGCAACTACTCTATTTTATGCTGATAAATTTAACCAGTCTGCCAACATATTTCTAAATACGTTTTTCAGGAAACAATTAAATCTTATCCATGCTTTGATGAAGGGAAATTCCGAACTAAGCGTAATTTATGAAACGGGAGATTTTAAATCAATCTCGGGTTTGGTTCCACTTTGTGACATCATTTCAGAAAACCGTAAATTAAGTGGGACTTTTACTGAAACTTTAAAACTTAAAAGAAATCTAATCATTCCGATGACATCAGCTCCGATTCCATCATCCATTATTTCACCACTTCCGATGACATCAGCTGAAGCAGGATGATGTTTTCTTACCTTGAAAAGAATAAAAACCTTCTTAAGAAACAGCATGGCACAAGAAAGACTTTTTGCATTGGACATGTTTTCTGAAGAAAATGATTTGATAGAAAGTATTCCAGATTTTAATCAAAGAGTTATAGATACATTTGCTACTACCAATCATCATCGCACCAGATCATCGTAGAGATTTTCCATTTAAATAGGTAGGCTTCCACGGCCGGAGTCATTAATAAACGAACTGCTTACGAAATTGGACCGTGTCATGATAGGTAACAGGAGAAAATGAAATAAAGTAAGAAGAAAAACAAAGAAATAAAAAAGGAAGGAAAAAGTGAAAAAGATCCGCCTTTCTCTTTTCTTTTTATGTCCTCCTCTCTTTTCTTCTCTATTCTTTTTTTACCTTTTTCTGTTTTCACCTTTCACTTTTCCTTTTTATCTCTTCGTTTTCCCTCTTATTCTTATTTCATTTTCTCCTCTTATATCTTATCATGACACGAACCAATTCCGGAAACATTTCGTTTAATACAGATTTTCTATTTCAATAAAATCAGGATATGAGTTTTAAAAGCCTTTTTCTTTATTTCTTAATAAGTACACAATCAAAAATAATTTTTAATAAAGCATACATAATCACCTACTATGAGAGGTATTAGTATGCATAAACTTTGCAATCCCCACATTATTTAAACACGGACCGCCACTGCCATACTCCATAACATATAAACTTATGAGTTTCATTACATAGCTCCATATCACGATCTCGCTGAAATGTATACAAAACATATGTGGATGCGAAAGGACATTAACCGAAAGAATCAAGAAATACAACAAAGGATGACTATAATATCTTTATTACCAATAATTCATTAAGGTATCTAAGATGATACGAAATAAATTTTCCTACCGTTGAGTTTCTGCGTTTGTCTGCAATTAGACTCTCGAAATTTCCTAAAATTTGTTATTTGCAATTTCGTGATATTAATATTAGAAGGCGCAATGATCCATGTAACGTTTTCTGTATATGGTGAAGTAGTTAAAGAGCCATCATAGTAGTAATAGTCGCGATCAAACGGTACTAATACTTCATTTACTGGAAACGGTGTCGGTAGTTCGTAGGTTCCATCTGACTTCGTGTTTGCTATGTTTGTCTGAACTTCGTCTAGATGCCTAATAGCTTCATTCTTCCGTTCAGTTTGATTCGCCATGTAAGCAATGACCGCGATTCCATCAGGATCTTCCAGTGCTTCTTCTAACGTATGATTTTCTTTAATATGTACCGCATGCATTTCCAACGGATAATGTTGACCATCGATTGCATGCTCACTACCCACATCGTCTGTTTTACCCCAGTGGAAGTGAACTTGCTCAAATTCGTAACTGAAACGTAATGGACCGCCTACGATAGCAGGTCTCTTCGAATCTGCATACACAGGCGAAAGAGTTATTGTGGATGGCCCATATTTTACAATCATTTTAATTGGCATTTTTCCATAATACTCATTCCAGATCAATTTAGGCGCACTGGTCTGAATTGCGGACGAGGTAACAATGTCAATAGGTGATTGCTTTCGCCCGTTTGATTCATTACTGGATGACATATTATTTTTATAAGTGCGTAGTAGTAATAATCTATGTCAAAAATTTTGACGTATATAAAGCAGATCGAAGAACGAACGGGTTGTACAGCATCAATGGGCCGCATTCAGATGTGAGCTGAATTAACAACCTATTGCCTGTACAAATATTGCCTGAGTATCTGGTTAGCAATATTCACTAATGAACAATTAAAGTCCCATAGCCCTAATTATTTGCTTTATTATTATGTCGAAAAGTAATCCAAGTAAAAAGCTATGGATTTGTTCGATATAAGCTCTAGTTCGAGTGATGAAAATGATATAAGATTTCTGTTTGCAATAAATGTTCAGCAAAGAATTGTCTCTATTCCTAGACATATACGAGGGTGGTCTGATAATTGAGGTAACTAACACAAAGATGGCGCGATAATCTGCGCATGCGTGTCACCTGTGAATTCTATCATACGTTAGAAGACAGCTGAAATTTTAAAAAATATCTGCAAACAAGCTTAGTACAATGTTATTACGAATGTAGTGGAAATTATACTGCTGCAAAATGAAGACGTACCGTAATCTAATTATCTAATTTGAAAGGAAAGTGTCTGTAATTAACCTACCGAAATCAGGAAGACCGAGGATTAATGATGTCCAAGTTGCAGAAGTTCATGAAAATCAATACTAATCTGCTTGAAGTCAGTAGTACTAATGCAATATCAAAATGACTGCAAATGTAAAGATTTGAGCAAAATGTGGGTTCTTATAACCTGAATGACTGCTTAAATTGAAAGAAACAGATCACGTACGATTTTTCAGATTGAAATTGGACCTGAATAGTTATCACTAGAGATCGGATTATATGCAAAGTGTATATAATCAGACGGGTCCTATTTTTCTCTTAGTGACAGAGTGAATACTCAAAACTGTTAAATATGATCAAGAGAAAGATCTTCATGACAAGAAAGTCACTGTTTGATGTGGTTTCACAGTTAACTTCATCGTCAGTCCCTTTTTTCTCGAGCAAATATAAAATAAGGGTGTCGTAACTGTAACTGCTGCTGATGAACCATACCTACAAATGTCAAGAGATTATGCAATTCCACAGTTGCAAGTTGAGAATGCAATTGGAAACACGATTTTATGCAGAATATTAAGAAGCAAACTGCTGTAACTCAATCCGAAATGCTGTATGATGCAGTGTATAACTTCAAAGCAAGGTTGATGCTTTTATATCACCAAAAAAGGAGCTCGTATTGAACAGTTGCGTTAAACAGACATAAGAAATTCTATTCTTCAAGAAAGTGAGCTTTTACTGATTTTTGTTGTTGGTATAATTTGTTGAAGTTGTACAATAAATTGAAATACATCCCCAACTCAAACAGAATATATAGAATTATCGGACATTAAATGAAATTCCCGATCTCATTGGGAGATTTTAGATTTATCGCAACCTTTTTTATCACATAACTATTACAATAATACTATTAAACATAAAGCTTCTGTAATAAATACTAATCGTTAAATATACTGATAAAAGTATTACGGGTATGTAATATTTTCATGGTTTCTTTTCTTCTGGTTTGGGCTCTTACGCTGCGAAGGCGTGTGGTCTTCCTCTTTCGTCAACAAATTAGGCAAATTTGGTACATGTAAAGATAGTCAGAAATAGGCGTTGCTATTTAGCAAAAATGTTAATCTTAAATACATCGATGTTTGAACCAGATTTTTTGAAGGACTTATCAAATGTATTTATAGCTGCTAATAGTCCCTCTTGTTGATATATATCGCATAACTGATTTAAATGAATGGTAACTAATAAGAGATCAAAACGTTTTGCATCTGTTAGAATTTTCAGAAAAAAATAATTTCTCAAGGTTGGAATACTTTTGACCTATGGTATCTAATTGCGTTGAATTATCTCTAAAATAGTTACTTAAAAAATAAGAAAATAAACAGCCGTCGTCTGTTTGGGTGTTCCAACATAAAGCAAAGTTAGCAAGTCATCCGTTCTCGAAGTGTCTCTACTCGCGACATTTGTCTCAAAAGCAGGTCATACAGCAACAATTCCTCTACAAGATCGAAGAACTGTTACTGCATGGTATTAACCACTGATTTGCCGCAAGTCATCGCGCTTCGAAACCATGCAAGTTCCCACACAATACGCAAGACAATTGAATTTTTAACGCAACAAAACGTCGAATTATTGGACCATCCGGCGTACAGTCTGGACCTAAGTTCCAACGATTTCTTTAGATTTCCGAAAATCAAAAGCAGACTCCGTAGTCACAGATTCCCGTCGTCAGAAGGAGCAGCCGATGTCTTCAAAAACGCAATTGTGACTGTACCAACAAATGAGTGGAATAACTGCTTCCAGAGTTGGTTCGAACACATGCAAAACTGCATTGATCTTCGTAGAGAATACTTCGAAAAAGAAAGCTATTTACTATTTTATTTCAGTACTATATCCAAAACCTAAAAGACAACCTTCGTATTACGAGGTTCCTAAGATACTACTCTCTTCACGGATTAAATTAATTGTTATAGTAATCTACAGTTATTAACAATAAATTCAATTTCGTTAAACGAAAAAAGAACATTCCACATAAATCTTTGTTTTTAAATCAATATCATTATTTTTAATCTAGAGAACACTGGGAGATGTGTGTAAAAATGTCAAATTACATTTATTCGAATGGAAATAACGTGCGCTTTTAAACAGCACATGTGCAACATCATAACCGCTGTAACCTTCGTATCCAATAAATCTTCCAAACAGACCGTTCCTCATCGGCAAACTGCGCGAGACGACATTAGGAATTTACAACCGCTCCGCCGTCAAATTTAATTCGCCGTGCCATAATCTAATTTTACTTGCAGCCGTACACTGCGATCCCGTATCCGTTTCCGGTATGCACATTACCGTCAGAGTGGAGGGAACGAGGCTGGGTCACACGGCTATATTCCAGTGCCCCATCGGGTTCAGGGTGAATGGAACGGCCAACATAACTTGTCAAGCTTCAGGTAAGTGTAACCCACGGAATCAACTTATTTTGACAAACTTCACGTTCTCGTTTTCCCGCCGCCGGAATCGCATCATCTCGTAAACGAATCGTAAAATTATATATTACGAACAGCTACAATTCTAGCTGTAAGATAAGACTTCATTGATTCAGATATTTAAAATGTACGAGGGCGACCTGAAATGTTTCCGGAATCGACAAGAAAAACACGGTATAGGCGTGGTTTTTTATTTCTATTTTTCGATGAAGTCTCCTCAAAGATCAATTCACTTTCTCAAACGGTGCTCCAGTCTCCTCAAGCAGTCGGATAAGTTAAATGTTTCGAAGTCTGCATAATAGCCATCTGTAGCGGTGACGACCTCATAATTTGAGGCAAATCTCTTTCCTCTCAGAGATTTTTGCAGGTTTGGGAATAGGAAAAAGTCCCTGGGGGCTAGGTCCAGTGAATATGCAGGATGAGAGACTAATTTGTAGCGCAACTCATTCAATTTGAATACAACGATGAATGAACCGATGCCATGCCGTGGAGAAAAAGCACTTTCTTCCGCTGCAAACGAAACTGTTTCTCCTTTAATACTGAATCGAATCGGGTCAATAAATCGCTATAGTATTGCCCCGTGATCGTCCTTCCCTTCTGGAGATAGTCGATGAGGATCATACATTGGGAATCCCATGACCTTTCAGGCCGATGGAACGATCTTGCTTTCTTCGGAGCCGACTCGCCCGGAAAAATCCACTGCTTGGACTGTTCCTTGATCTCTGGTATGTAGTGATGGATCCAAGTCTCATCCACGGTTACGAAACGCATGAAGAATTCCCTTGGATTGCGTTGGAACCTGGCCAGACACTCCTCCGAAACGGTCACCCGACTTCGTTTTTGCTATGGTATGAGCAAGCGCGGTACTCATCGCGCCGAAAGTTTTTTCATACCCAAAATTTCGTGTAGGATATGGCCAACGCGTTCTTCTGAGATGCCTGTTGTCTCTGATATCTGTTCTAGGTTTAATCGGCGATCAGCTAACACGACAACATGAATCTTGTCGACCATTTCATCGTTGGTAGCGGTTTTTGGGCGTCTACTGTGTGATTCGTCGCTTGTGCTTGTGCGGTCACGTTTGAAATCGCTCACTCAGAAGCTGATGGTCGAAAATGATGGAGTACGCCCACCATGAACCGCTAGCAAAATAGTTCGAATTTCCGTGGTCGTTTTCCCAGCCATCCAGAAGTGTTTTATCTCACTGCACGAAATTTGATTTTATCCATTTTTTTACAAAACCTTCGTGCGTCGTCTCTTGCCGATTTCGGAAACATTTCAGGTCGCCATCGTACGTGACATTCTGGCATTTAGTTTCGTAATCGATTCGTGACCAATGTTTGTACATGTTCTTTATAGAATATCTCATACCATGAGAGTACCTCTTCTTATTCACCTGTCGAGTTCGTCCCATAAGAGCTACGGGAAGTTCAAATTGTGACTTTGAGATTATTCTAAATTTTGTCCACTTGGCACTGGCGTATATTTTGGATCGTTATCGCACATAAATATAAAATTTACCGAGAATATCTTTTCCTTGACGAGGTTTTCTAAAGTTAATTTTTTTTGTATGACGAGCCGAGAGCATATTGCGCTTATCTCGTATTCCACCGAATTAAATTCAACTCTGAATATGTTTGATAATATGCGTTCAAATCAGTTTTACCTCAATGTAGCCTTTGAAATTATAATTATATCTTGGCTGAAACTCTTAATACGAATTTTGTGTTGTATAAGCTGTATGAATGACATGACTAATGCCAAAATCATAAAACCAAAAGTTTTAACTGAATGAAACATGTTTATTTGCGAAAAACAAGGAAAATTTTATAAAAATTAGTGAAAATGCCCTCCACCTTATTCGAGATGTTTCTCACATCTTCTTCTAATAGAGGAAAAAAGGTTTTCTAGGATCATATCGCCAATTTCGTTAATTCTTTCAACAACTCTGATTTAAAAGTCTGCAAGATTGGATATCTGTGCCCGATAAATTGAGTTCTTTAAGAAAGGCAATAAAAAGAAATTACAGAAGGTGATATCACAAGATCTTGGTGGAAATTCATGTTCAATTTATGCCGATTTTAAAAAAATTGCTGTAGCATATTCATTGTTTCACCCGCTGTGTGTGCTCTAGCTCCGTCTTTTTGAAATTAAGGCTTATTAAGTGTTATTTGTTCTTTATTAAGCTGTTCGATAAATAGCATACAATAATTTCTTGTAGATACGTTTCTCTTAATCGCACACCATGTACTAATTTTCTGCGGATGAAGTAAAATTTCAACATAAAAGTCCACCAGCATATAAATTGAGATAAAACCACGATTCGTCAAGAAGGTCATTGGATAGTCGATTTCTTTAATTTCTTAATCACAGGTCATACGATACACAAATAAATGTAAGTCATTTTTCACAATTGTATGGCAGATGCCGTTGTGATAATACTCGTGTGGAAGTTCTTGGTGCATCATTTATAATTATATTATTATAAAACCTTAATGCAATATTAAAGTGTGTGCTGAAAACTATCGTA
Source organism: Trypoxylus dichotomus (assembly GCA_023509865.1). NCBI lineage: Eukaryota > Metazoa > Arthropoda > Insecta > Coleoptera > Scarabaeidae > Trypoxylus > Trypoxylus dichotomus. Next base: position 72,183,809 of record CM042074.1, on the reverse strand, counting down.
ATCAAAGCGACGTTGGAAACTCACTTCTAATTTCTTCTACACAATCTTCAAAAGAATACTGCCACTGTCCATCAATCTCATGTCCGTTTCGAAAATAAGGTTCAACCATGAAAGGTTTGTATTGTATAGTAAAAATCATTTTAAATCAATTTTAAATTGAAACACAATTTTTTGCATCTGAACGAATACTCTGTCAAATTGATAACTGACCCAACTGCAAATAGTACAAGTTATGACAACTGTCTTTATTGGAATGGACTGCTAGAGGTAAAATTTACTTGAACGCTTTTTACATACATATGCCAAAGTAATAAAAAAATCACCTTCCTATTAGGAAAATGGTCTGCAACAGTTCCCAATTGTGAACCGGTACGCTGTCCGTCCCTGGACGGCCTCGAGGGTCTCGAAGAACCGCATCTGCAATTGGAGGAGCACAATTCTAGCTACGGCGGTCGGGCCGTGTTCAGTTGTGCCTGGGGTTATCGGCTGATGGGTCCCCCAGGTATTGAATGCGAACTCAGCGGTAATTGGTCCGGACCGTTGCCGAAATGCGTGCGTAAGTAAATTCTCAGCCGTTAGATAGGGTGCCATTCTGCGCGGCTCCATGATGGTTATGTATGACGAAACTCGCTCAACCTTTGAACATTCTTTAATCATGAGCTTCCTTCCGTTTCTTTTTTCGAATTAACTATAATACGTGCGATCTTTCTGAATGCCTACAAGTAAAAAGGGTAAACGAAAGGGCATTAATATAATAAAAGATAACAAGTAATAGGTTCAGTGTTAATAACATTTTAAATTACGGACTGGCATAAGCTGCCGCATAATCACCTTTTCGAATTGTTAACATATCCTCCAGTTTGCGTCTTATTACTATTTAAGTGCAAAGCGTTTCAGTATGTGTAGCAACTGCAATTTTACATGAAACTGGAGAAAACTTTCAAAACGTGTTATTCTTGAAACCAGAGCATCCGAGGTAGTGTAATTCCTACATAATGTTACACATGCAATAAGCGGACTACTTCCGGAATCGGACCGTATCATGATGAGATATATGGAAATGAAATAAAAGTAAGAGGAAAAAAGAAAACAAAAGAAGGAAATAAAAATAAAAAAAATAAAAAGAAAGGAAAAAGTGAAAAGGGGTGAAAAAGAATAAAAGGACCACGCTTCTAGAAGGTTTTCGTCCCTAGCGTGACACCTTGGTTTCCCTATTTTCTCCGGAAGAAGCCTCCTACGACGGAGGCGAAACGTCGAGATCCCACCTTTCCCTTTTTACCTTTTTTCTTCTCTTTCTTTCTTTCTTTCCCCCCCTTTTTTCTGTCTCCCTTCTCTCTTTCCTTCTCTTACTCTTTCACATTTTCTTCTTTTTCACCCCTTTTCACTTTCTCCTTGCCTTTATTTTTTTTATTTTTATTTCTTTATTTTTTCTTCTATTTTCCGTCTTAGTCTTATTTCATTTCTATATCATTCTCATCATGACACGGTCGAATTTCGGAAGTAGTTCGCTTATTACTGACCCTGGCCGTGGAAGCCTACGTATTCAATGTTGCGAATGGTTTACACAGTTCAAGAGTTATCATCAATCAATTGAAGATTACTCAACCCAGAAGAACCTTGACGTCAACGGATGGCGGCCACACTCAGCAAAATCAAGGATTTGATACGTTCAAATTGTCGGAGAACTTTCAGAAAAGAACACCTTAATAGGGTCGTGCTATGATATTTTGTCCGGAAAACTAAACATGCATCGAATTTCTAACCGAACAGCAAAAAGAATATTGAATACATGTTTGCCTGCAGCTTCTTGAAAAACTCAACAACAAATCATCCGAAAGATCATAATGAAAGACGGAAGCTGGGTTTATGGTTACGACACATAAAGTTCAATCTTTACAGAGACTTCTAGTTTATTTGAAGTATACCGTTCACTTTTACCTTCATTACAAAGAGTAATTATTGCAGTGCATTCATTGATCTTCAACTCTTTATTTCTACGAATATTATGCAAATAAACTCAACACACCTGCAAACGATAACGATCAAAGTACAATTGAACTAAGCTATCACCCAAAGACTGCACAAATGAAAGGATTTTATAAAGTTGATTAAAAACATTTCCTGAAATCATGTGCAAGCAAATGTGCACGTGCAATTCGCGGACATGTAGTTGTTAAATTAAACTTAGACAAGTGGACGCCTTCATTAAATTTTTCTAGGCATTTATATATTTACGTTAGAACAAAAAAGAGTTACATGATCTAGTGGTGCATTTACAGTTTCTATAATCTTAGAATTTAGTTGTAACCATGATACTGTTTTTTTCTATTTTCCGATAAGTGATTTTGTACTTATACGCGATAGTGTATATGCTATTTAAATAGTACGTATTGAAATTAATAACTATAACTCATGTACTCCTCATGTTCAATAGCAATTCAATGTCCCCCACCTGTAGCGCCAGTCCATGGCCACTTAATTCAATCAGAATCCGCTGGAATGGATGGTGGAAGATACGCTGTAGGAAGCCTAGTACAATTCGCTTGTAGAGGAGCACATGTTCTCGAAGGAGAAGCTAGTATCATTTGCACCGAAACTGGATATTGGTCCCACCCTCCACCATTCTGTAAGTATTGCATATAAAACGGCAACAAGTATGATTTAAAGTTCTCGTTCCTATTAGTACGTTTATTCTTCGTGGTAGATTCCAAAATGTTCATTTTTTAGTTTCCGTTTTTTTTAAATAATTTAATTAATTACCTAGCCTGCTACAACCTATACAGTAGTAAAGGAGACCGGTTGTAGTTGTTACTGGGGTAAATTGTTGCATTGGCATATAGAAAAATTCGTAGTCTTCTTTAAAATCTGTATATCCTCTTGCCCCTAGTACGTACATACATATGTTATATATTGCGTTGTTATTATTATCAATTATGATAGACGCAAGCTATTTTCTTAGTTTCGAACCAATTTAGTAAATATTATACATATTTTCTGCATCTGGTGAAAGGGCTCTTTTGTAGGTTTGCACGGATATAACTTTGCGTTTCGAGCATTGTTTAATTACTGCTAAAGTTAAAAACATATTGCTGTTAAAACTTCGTATGACGTGTGGCTATTTGTTACAACAACAGCGACGAAAGTTGTTTCAGCTTACTTTTATTTTACATATTGCTTGTAATATATTTGTCAATCAGTCTTTAGTACCATGCTAATAAAGCGAACTTTTCCTACCCCAAACATAGTCTCGCACGATTCATATTCAAAAAAATGGTTAAGCTTTAAACATAAAACAGACAAACCAATCAAATGTGCTTAACAGTTGTTGTGTAACAAGCAATTTTGACCGTTGTAACTTCGACAATATTAAAAATCTCTACAAAAACAATTATCAGAAATATCCAGCAAACTAAAAATTAACAAAAAAAATTAAAGGTGTTTGTTTTATCTTAAACAGTTCCTGATAGAACTACTCACAATGGTAGGCTAGAAATGTAGGTAATATTTTTAAACATATATTCTGCCAAATTTATTCAACTCATCTTAATATTATTTCAACCTACATGGCACCCTTTTAGTAAATCTATTTTTAATGCTGGGTTAATATAGTCCATTGAAAAGTTTTTATGTACAATTAAATTTTGTAGTATTTTTAAAACGTATAAAAATCTGCAAGTTATTGCTTTAGTATATTAGCTTCATTGCCTGTATTGGCTTTAACGTTTTGTAATATTTTTTTTATTTTTAGGCAAACCAAGATGTCCTTATTTAGGAGAACCTGAAAATGGCTCACTAGCGCCATCAAAATTTACGTACGAACCTGGTGATGAGCTGCAGGTGGTGTGCAATCCCGGATTCGAATCTAGACTAGAAGCTCGACCAAAATGTTTAGCTGATGGCAAGTGGTCTCTACCCCTCCCCCATTGCACCAACTACTCTCAAATTTAATTGTTAAACAAAGAAAAACGAAGGATACATTGTCATTTAATGTTTGTGATATTAGTGAAACGAGAAAGAAATGCAACAAAAACTTTCACACATCCAGATATACATAATTTTTATTATTTTTTACGAGTTGTTACAATAATATTTATATTATATACAAATAATGTAAAGTAATTCTCAAGTTAATTCAAATGGCAGTCTGACTATTAGAATTTGGAGTAATTAGCTGGTAACTTTGTTATTTTAAAATTTAAATTTTTGTTCAATATGTTGTGAGTAGATACTGAGTTGTTATTTTTAATAAAAGACACTAGCTGTTTTCCGGTTTAATGTAATAATAATTCTCTGATTATGCGTTGGCAATCGATGCCACCGAGGTAACCAATGTTTTAGGCGTCTGCTGAGTAAGATATTATTAATTCAGTCGCCTCGAGAGCATCGGACTTTGAGAGCAGGCACAAAACGAGTAGTTAGCAAAAAGAGGAACTGATGCTATAAATAGAAAAAATGTGTAATTAAGGGGGGAAGCCGTGGTGATCACCCAGCTATCACTAATGTTTGTGAAGTAAATATGGTAAATTTGTTTATGTTAACTTGTGTGTTTCTGGTACCTTTCTTTATATCACCCCCCACACGCGGTAAGTAAAATTTTTACACTATAAGCTAGTGTCCACAAAAGCTACCACCTAGTCACGGAAGCCATTAAGTATTGGTGGAGATGCCGGGTATTTAGGGATTAAAAGATTCTTACTGTCAAAATTTGCGGAGATCTAAATTAAGAATCACTTTGTGACTTCTAGTCAAAAGAGTTAGAGGCATGTGTTGCAGAAAATTTAGAAAATTGAATGTTTTATTAGAGAACTTCCCTATATCCTTAGTACTAACAATGGTCTACGTCTCTATCAATAGGAATTTCTACCGCTTATTAATTTATAAGTTGAGTTCTCTTATTGGAAATTAAATTGCAAACAGTTATTGCCGAAATCACACTATCGTAATTATTGACTTTGTAATACAGCACAGCCACATGAATTGAAAGTGTTTTATATTTGCTAGAAATATTGGATGAATATTACCTGTATTCATAGCGGTGTTGAAAGGAAATCAAATACTTCTACGCGAAAGGGCAAATTTGAAATATTTCTACGGGCTTTACTTTACGTCACGACGTAAAGTGCTGTTGCTTTTAGTAAAAACTTTTTCATCCATATTTATTTCCACATCGTAATCCGCTTCATTGCGTTTAGATCCGATCTTAAATGATCCTTTCCCTGCATTAAACACTGTTTACTTTCCACATATTAATTTATAGATTCTAATTCTACCAGTTCTCTTTAACGAATGCATAAAAAATTTGTCGTTATTTTAAATTTAAAGGGGTGCCTCCAGTAATATGCCACGGCCTCCGTAACTGGAGGGTAACTTTTGTGGATACTTGCTTATAATATGCATATCTCACGACATTAGTGATCGATCAGTAATCACCACAACTCTCCCTCTTAATTACATATTTCTCCTATTTATAGTATCGATTACGCTCTTCGCTCACCGTGCTTCCCGCGTCTTCTTGTAATACGTTAAAGTTCGATCTTCCTGATGCGTCCGCATCAACGATATGTTACTCAACACAGGTACTACGTAATTGGTCAACGCAGGGACGTCGCTCTCTAATCAATGGCAAGAAAATTTTACATTAAACCGGAAAACACTTGCAAGCCAACTAGTGTGACAATTCACGTGTATCGAAGTAAACTCCACTCCACACAAATTAATAACTATTCGGAACGCAACGTTTCGAGAGCACGTGGACATTCATTGTCAACCGTGTTACCGATTGACAATGGAAATCCACGTGCTCTCGAAACGCTGTGTTCTGAATAATTATTAAGTTGTGTGGAGTGGAGTTTCCTGCAATATATGTGAATTATACAACCACATCGTACTTGCAATCGTTGTATTTGTAATGTGACAATATTTTTTCACAATATTTAATAATGTAAGAACCGTACCTTTTTACAATCTTATTTTAAATTTTTCGTATACCAATCCATTGCCATCCCATATTTTTATATAAGCTGACGTCTATGCTGTTTATTTTAATATTTTCATCAACATACCCATGTCAATATCGATTTAGATATAGAATAATAAATTTGCTTTTAAAGCGTTGATTGAATGAGATCGAATATAGATATGAAAAATTTTGACATGATCGATGTATTATCAGTTGGACTTTCTGACTAACCTTCACATCTTTGTGGTTATAGCATAGTTCTTAAAAAAACTTAAAAAATATCTGTTATTTCTGCAAAATTTTCAAATACTGACTAAATTCAGTTTGATTTTATTTTTCTACTATTCATAATTCATATATTATATAACGCAATATTGTTGACGATGGATGATAATTAAGTTGTTGCTTAGCCTATTTTTCCATCGTTATGGAACTTTCATAGTCCGACGTTTCGGCAGTGTATCTACTGTCATCTTCAGGGTAGTCCTGATAAGAGCTGTTACTTGTCAGAATCATCATTAGTTCAATGATTTGTTTTGGCTATGTCGCTTCCCTATTTTTTTAGTGAAAATTGACTCGTGTGGGGTTTGAACGCGATTTTGATATTCTCGATTTTTTTATTCCGACGCACTTTGGGCAGAGGATGTTACGCAATAGGCTGATTTTGTTGTACACTCTATTAACCTTTCTTTATTTTGCAGTTTTTTGTTGGCCTACGTATTGCTGTTACCCATCTGTCTTCCGTATTGTGATTGGCGATCCACAACTGATACATACTTTTTCTAATCATAGGAAGCCAGACATTTTTGATCTGCAAGCTTGGGGTGTTAATTGCAGTTGGTGTTATGATCATATGTGCTGCTTCTAACACTTCTTTTAGTTGTCTTCTTTATCTACGATTGCTGCGTTGTTCTCCGCAATCCTATAATTTTCTTTCCAAACGTGACTTATCCGTTTCGCCAATCTGAACCAGCCTCTGATATTCTTTGGTTCTAACTAGTAGGGGTCTGCTCGTTCTCCTATGTACAACCGTCCACACTCACATGGTATTCTGTATACACAGTTCATGGTTCTTTGATTTTCTTTGTCCGGGTTTATTCTACTTAGCTTAGATCTGCTTGTATCCGAAGGTCTGATGGCCGTTCTGATTTTGTAGTTGTTACCCATTCTTTTGATCTTTCTCGTCAGGCCTTTTACGCACGGAATTGTCATAATACATACATCTAGTGGCGGTTACATAATTCCAGTGTAAGGTATACATATTTCTTTCGCCTTCGACAACGTTTTCTCTATATGCCCATTTAATTAGTTAGTCCTCCTACCTATCTCTTTCATCCTAACATACACATCGTGCCCTATCGTAAAAGCATTCACCGATACCCATTTTAAGGTGACCCTGAAGATGGCAGTCGACACACTGGTGAAACGTCGGACAATGAAAATTCCATAAATCATGAAAATAGCCCTAGCAACAACTCAGGTTAGCATATTCTTTACCAGCATAATTAACGCGCAAGTAGGAGTAGTATTTATTTTAATATTGTGTCCCGAAAAAATTAAATTTCAAACCTTAAGAAAAACTATAGGTTCGTTACATATGATCGTGATAATTTCCAATTTTATTCTACATAATTTTACAAAATCAATCGGATGTACGATTTAATAAAATCTTATATCTGCGCCTGGTAAAAATCCGAAATGCTGCGCTGTATTTTTGTTCTTAATTCTTGTTAGTTCCTAATTCTATTAACGTCACAAATAAGTTCGACTAATTCGTTGAACAGTCTAATTTTCGACATTTCTGTTTTGATACAATACACTAGCAAGGACAGTAATATGTATATTTTAAGTATGTATGTTTAAAATCTCAAACTGTCAGACCAAAATTTGAATTACCTTTACAAAACGAACATAGAATATAGAGTTATATAGCGTAAGTACCATAGGTTGTAATGAAAAATTTTCAAATTGTTTTTTCTTATAAAATTGTCTACAAATTCAACTTTTGTTATAATGATCAGTATGATGTTTAAATGAACAGATAGAACAATTCTCAATTTCTTATAATTATCATTAATCATACATTTGTTTAGATTGATATCAATTTTTTATGTACTAGTTAAACGGGATACATCGATATATTTGATTTGAGAGTATCGCTACTAAGTGCATATGTACAACGATTTGTAATTATTTGTATAATACACAATAAAAAGGATATAGTTTATGTACATACGAAATAAGTGCAATAATAATGTGTCTGATAAATTTAATAATGTTAATTTTTTGTTGGCATTGCGTTATTAAATGTTTTCAAAAATACCTTTACAACATTTTTATTAATAATCTCAGAAAAAAATATTCGTAACGTCCTTATTGTTACTCAAGTAAAATTTTCGGCCATTTTCTAGTAACAAGCCATGCATACTTATTCCGTTTCTAATAAGTCTTTTGAATATCCATACTCGATATACAGTTTTCTTAAGAAGGTAATACATTTGCTTCCAAACTTCGAACAGACATTTATCTTTGGTAAAAACATATGTAAGCTTCTACGTATTAACTTACCTGTAAATTTGACTTAAGTTACGAAAAATAACACGAAATACAAAATAATATTAGAGTGGTAATGACAAGTTTGTGAAATAACTTCAATACGTTAGACGTACAAGAATGAATAATATTTTGAAGTTACATCAAAATCTTCACATTTGCTGCCATACGATATAAATGTAGCCTGAAATTAGTAATAAAATAAATTTTTGAATTGAAAAATGAAGACACCTTTACACAAAGTTACTTTTTGGCGTCAGTTTTAAAATTAGCTATGATTTTATACATTACATATTCATTATAAAAACAAATAATTTAATTAATGAAAATAATATTTATTTGGAGACAAATGTTTATCGCTCAAGTACACATCATACTAGATTTCAACCTTTTTTCAATAGAAGTTTCTGAATGTTGCTCTATTCTAATATAATTTTTATTTTATATAATTATTTACAAACGAACATCAATTTAGACTAATATTAAATATAGCATATACATATTAAACGATAACTTGACCTTAAATACATGTGAAGACTTTACATTACCTTCTAAAATAATTAAAATACACGATTTAAACCTCAACAAATTGTAACAATATAAATATAAAGCATAAACTGACCAACGGCCAGTCTACTTTTGAGCACTTCAATTTAAAAACACTCCCCCGAAATAAAAAGTAGAGTATAACGCTTATTTTTCATATGTTTTCATATTGGGTACTTAACGTGACTACACACCACTATCATGCAAGCTTTCAATCGTAAACACTTAAAACAAAACTTGTATGCCAACGTTAACAATGTCTATATATCGAAATAGTTATAGAATCAGAAACCGAACAGGAAAAACTGGGTTGTCATTTAAAAGAATTGTGATGGAGTGATTGAGGTAACGGCAATAATAAATTAAATCGACTTGTTTGAACGATTTTCTTAAAAATATTTGATAACGCAATTACAAATGTTCTTTCATAATTAATTTCCACACTGCACATTTACGACTAATAGTTTTATATATAACAATAAAATAATAAATTTAATTTCTGATATTGATAATTTACGTTGTGTCCAAAGAATGGAATAACTTCAAATTGTTTAAATTTTACAATTACACCCTCCATATACTATTTTGTAAATTTCTTGGATATTTAACTGCTTCTATGTATGAAACTATATTTGGATAGCTCCAAGTTATTGTACTTTGCTTTCGTATGTAAATAAAATTTAGTATATATAAGATACTGCCTTCAGAACGTTACATGTCGTAGTCAATTTTTATTAGTGTGTTTAAATAAATGTAAATTATTTATACTACAACGCACCGACCATCTTTATTTATGATCCTAAAACCGCAATCAGTATATAGCCGTTCAATATAATTAATCAATCCCAAGAAAAATTGCCAGATATTACAAAGCCATTAAATATTTTTAACTCCACGAGCTACAGCAAATTTTCAAGGAAAAGAGAGTTGGGTATCATGCACCCAGCAGAGGTTTATAACAAGTACCAGCCAGGTGACCATTTCAGTCATTCCTGAACGTCACCTGTGGCATATATTGGCCTAAGAAATCTCGTAGCATGAAGCATTCCCATTATTGGTTTACCAGGTAAGATTTCTATAAATGCTTTTCAAAAAATAATTAATGAGAAAAAAATTACTACTAATTGAAATACTTCTAATCAAATGAACCATTAGTGTGTTCATTATACTAGAGCAGAGGTCTCCAAACTACGGCCCTCGAGCCGAATCTGGCCCGCCAGCGTCATCAATCCGGCCCGCGACAATTAATGACTAGTGTCATGAGTCCGGTCCGCGATAGCTAACTGCTTATTATTTTTGTTGGTGTGATAAGTTGGTTAAAAAAGCGCAAAATGATAATAATTCAGTTTTATTTACTTGGTAGCTAAAGCTTAATGACAAATATAATACGCAGAAAATTTAACTTAACCATAATAACTAACAAATCGTTGAAATGAATCCCACTTACACTAGGGTGACAGAATAAAATAGACACCAGGTAAAGCGGTATAAATATGTAAACAGCTAAATTCTAAGAACGAATTAAGAACTTTCTCTTGTCATTAGGGTAGGGGTAGATGTATCGGAAGGAATTCGTCATAATTTAGTATCGTTACCACTATGCCTCGCTTACAAGGTTCGAGTGATATAAGCGACTTCACCCGGGGTCGCATCGTTGGCCAGAGTGAACGCGGCGCTTCGCAACGTGAAATAAGTAAATTTTTAAATATTTCGTTGTGCACAGTTAACCGTGTGATTACACAATTTAAACGCAAGAAAAAAACAACAGTGGAGCCGAGATCAGGTCGTGCCGGACCTTCTGAAAGAAGTAAAAGGGTGCTTGTGCACGAAGTGTTAAGAGAACCGCGAAAAAGTACAGCTGAGCTTGCGGCAACTTCACAGAAAAGTCAGCGCACCGTTCTGCGATACCTCCACAATGTGGGGACGTATAAAAGGGTGGCAAAGAAAAAACCTCTCCTTACTGCGTTTCAAAAATGGTGCCGAATGGCTTGGGCAATCGAAATGCGAACGAGGCCCGAAAAGTTTTGGCGGTCTGTCATTTTTTCAGACGAAAGCAGATACTGCCAATTCAGTGATGGTGGTCGTACGTGGGTAAGGAAGCGTTCGTCACAGCAACTGGATGACAAGTTTTTGCATCAGGCGGTGAAATACGGCGGTGTGAATGTCATGGTGTGGGGCGCGATATGGTATGGTGGAAGATCGCAATTAGTAATCTGCGACGGAAATATAAATGCGGCAAAATATATCCAAATATTAACAAAAGGACTACTACCGATATTCGACAACGCCATTTTATCTAACAAAGATGCCACTTTTATGGAGGATGGAGCACCCTGCCACAAAGCAAGAACAACAACCACATGGAAAGAGGAACAGGGGATTCGGATTTTACCATGGCCAGGCCAATCACCAGACATGTATCCGATAGGGAATGTTTGGCACATAATCCAGACAAATATGTCGAAACGACCCCGAAAACCCAGCAATAAGGAAGAACTCGTGGCAGCTCTTACAGAAGTGTGGTTAAATATTCCAGAAGACACCATTAATCATTTAATAGATTCTATGCCACGACGACTCGCAGCACTTCACGCAAGTAAAGGAGGATCGACAAAATATTTGTCTAATTTAAAATTTTTAAAATATTTTCTATATATAACGAGAATAGAATCTTTATTTTAATTAGTAGGTGTCTATTTTATTCTGTCACCCTAGTGTACATTATAAACTAGTGAACATCCCGCGGTTTCACCCTCAGTAGTTATGTTGCGATAAAGAGTATCGTATCTACATGTATATCGATGTTTCTGAAAATCCCTCAGAAACGGAAAGGGTAAATTAACACGAAGTATAACGGCGGGGTGTCCACTTATAAATAATAAAAAATAAATAGTAACGAGACTCATGTAGATTGTGATTTTCCACTGACAATAGTTTATAGTTGTGGACCAATTTTACTTGTATCAATTATTAAAACAGATTTAAGATGCTCATCACACTTTTTGTGTACTTCATTATTGTGAATGTTTTCCCACACAAGTAAGTAGTACCAAAAACAAAAAATAGATCACGAGCAAATTTATGCAAATTATCAAATTGTACCAGTGGAAGAGTCTTATAAAATTCCAACAAACAGAATGAGTTTTAATATTTGTTCTTAAGTATATCGCTGCACTGTTAATCAATAACTTCAATTTGAAGTTCCGGCGCTAGGGTTTCAATATCAGTATGAAAAGGATTTTAAAAAATCTTAATTTCATTCGCAATGATATCAAAGTCTAAGAAACGAGTTTTAAAATTTATCTTCAAAGAACTCAAAGCTTCGATTCCAAAATCGACGGGAAGTTTTTACGTAACTGTAATTGAAACAGTATCATTTTCTGCCGGAAGGATTTGATATTAAGGTATAAATCAGGTAGAAGCCGGTTTTCTCATTGCAATCTCAAAATCAGTTCGTTCAGGTGCTAACTTCCACTGCCATTCGCTATTTTGTAATTCGGTAAGAAGGCGATGCTATTTATTCAAAAAAATTTCGATCTCTGCTCGAAGTTCAAAAAAGAGCTGCAAGACTTCTCCGCAACTAAGCCAGCGTACAGCAGTATGACATGGCATGTAAGTCATTTGTCCCAATCTCTTCAACAAACTCGCAGAATTGTCGGTGATTCAGCCCAGTGAATCTGATGAAATTGGCAACTGATATGTCTGGTTTTATAACTTCAGACATATCCAAACATTTTCCGCATAAGAACTGTTGACGAATGATACAATGTAAGGTAATGGTTTCGAACCACCATCATTTTTTACAGCCTTTGACACAAGTACAATCACTCCGTCAGTGTCAATAGATACTTCCATCGAACGTCAACACCTGAGCAGTATTTGACACATCCGTTGACACATCCAAGGCCAGAAAAAACTACTCAAGGTGTCTATTTTTGTCAGACAGATGATATATTTCCTGGAATGGCTTGTGCCCTCCGAGCCACGGTGTTTGCTGACAAACTGACACTTTAAATAAATTTAACTTTTCGGGGTCCATTGCTTCACTGCAATTACGCATTGTTTGATCATTTCGCCATCAGTGAATGGTTTTCCACCTTTTGCGATTTCAAAAACCACACGAAAGCTAACACGAGTTGCTTTGATTTCAATCTGCGCTTCTAAACTTTCTGTATATTTTGAGTAATTTTGAAAATGTTTCGTTTCATATATTATATTATTATACAGTATATTCTTTGAAAACAGCTATGGTTTCATTGCAAATCAAACATAGCACCTTATTACCGGGCTCAATTACGAAATATTGAAAATTCCATTGATCTTTAAATGCTCTGTATTCAGTGTCTATTTGTCACTTCTTTTCCATACTAGTAAATCATGCACAAAAACAAGCCAAATCAGAATACTAATACGTCTGGGCGTTGGTCGCTCAGTTCGAAGATCTCTTTTAAACGGTGTCACACAGTACATTATTTCAGAACAGAAAATTTCACTTCTTTCGCCTTCTCTAGGCAGCAGGGCCTGTTATTTTAATACAAATGACAGATTCTATTAGAAATAGTAGGCGAAAATCTTTAGAAAGGGCGCAAATAAACACTTGAAAAGCAAACAAACAATTTTTAGGGCTAACAATATCAATTAAATTCTAGCAACCCGCCATTTTCATGTTAGTTGGGGAAAATCTCTATAGATGGCGCTTTTAGTGAATCAAAAACTTGTGTAAAGATAGCCTCCTATAAGTATTGTCTCTTCTAGCTAGGCAGACTCGCGTTCACGCCGTTGACCTTTTTATACTCCAATTACTACCATCTCGAAGTGAGTGGAATAGAACAGAACTTTCTCGACTATTTAATTGTTACTGCGCTTTCGAAAGTACTACTAGCGCCATCCATTAGCGATAAACCACTACCTATTTTCACTTTTGCCCACCAGATGTCGACAAGTGTAACGGACGTAACAAGACAATAGTAATTGAACTAATGAATTTAGCAAGCGTAATCTCGTTCAAGGCGCGTACTCGGCGACTCGACTAAAAATTATAATACAGTTTAGATAATGGCAAAAAAATTAAAACGGCTTTGGCCCTTGGAATTTGCTGGAGTAAGCAGTATGGCCGTAAGGCTGGAAAATTTAGAGAGCCCTGGTATATAATTATATAATATTCTTCTTCACAACGAGTACAATCATTTTAGAAAAGAGATTAATTAATTTAAGAAAAAACTATTAAAAGGCAACTTACCTACAAAACTTAATATTGGCGTTAGCTTCCCACGTGTTTTCAGACCCATATGCACACCAATATTGTACCATTTTCTTACTTCTAACTTAAAGTACAAAAAGTTGTTGATAGCAGTTAACACGGCATTAAACACGTGCAATAAACAAAAACAACGATACCTGACACGGCAGTTGCACCGTTCTAAACCAAAAATTTCAAAACTTGCCCTATTTCGTGAATATTCCAGTAGTGTATACACTTTAATATATGTGCAGTTTCAGAATAAAGACAGTATGACAGCCACTGTTGTTTGAGTAACCACTTCACAGTATGTACGTCATTACATGACAAATAAATCACATGTTTGCTATTTTATTGTTTTATTGGTATCTTTATAGATACAATGTCTATTACTATATAATCTATTACAACTATTAATTCATTTGTGCTATTGCTCTTAGTCGTCATTACAAACTACAAAAAGTCAAGATATAGTCGTTTAAATTTCGCGGCTATAAAGCTTAAAATGTGATGTCAATAGATGGCTCTTTAATTCGTTCTACAAAATTTGCATTGACATGCATATCCCTAGTTCCGATTTCGATCGTCCATGTTTATGTTTTGGTGAAATTGTCGTGTACGATGTAATGTAATCAGGTTCATTATAGTGGCTTTTATAAAATTAAGTAATAAAATCCAACTTGGTGCAATTTCGAACAGCCTTCGCAATATGGATAATAAAGAGCAGACTTCACTATGGGATGACAAATCATCATTGGAAAATTCAGAATATAAACCTCTACGTCGCCCAGTTTCAAATTCAACAGTAGATACAAAAGCAAATCAGGAAGAAAGAAACATTGCAGATAATTTACAATCTGCTACGAAAATAACTAACCGCAAGGACATAATAAATAAATCGTATAATTTTAATGATATCCTAAAAAAATCTACATTAAGCGC
This sequence comes from Trypoxylus dichotomus, assembly GCA_023509865.1. NCBI lineage: Eukaryota > Metazoa > Arthropoda > Insecta > Coleoptera > Scarabaeidae > Trypoxylus > Trypoxylus dichotomus. Next base: position 72,168,570 of record CM042074.1, on the reverse strand, counting down.
CGATGCAAAGGAATGGTTTCCTTCCACCTACTCACCACAAGTCGTTCCACAGTTAGCGCAACCTGCTCAAAGTAGATTACAAAAAATCAAAAGCGAAAATGCTTGTGTAACTGAAGATTACAATCCAGAAACTAGTCAGTATAAAACAGCATTTGAACCAGTAAATTTGGATATATTAATTCAATCATTAATTTATGATCCTGGTCAATTTGATAATCTGGTAGACAACTTTATTGCAATTCTTGAACCATATGCTGATGATATAGAAGTTGCTATCAAAGCTGTTGAAACAATCTTTGAATATGCCTTACGAGAACCTAGTTTCAGATATAATGCAGCTAGGTTGTGTTCTGTTTTAGATGAACATTATCCATTGATTAGACCACATTTACACATGCTATGTGAAAAAGAACTGAATTCGGATAATCAAAACCAAGGTTTCACATTATTTCTCGCTGAGCTTTATATGCAATTACATTATGAAGCTGTATATGGGCGTTGTGTATTAGATTCACTAAAGAAACTTATATCTTCTGGTAAAGCAGAAGATATCAAAAGTGCTTGCCAGGCTTTGAAGGTAAGTAAAACAGCTTTACGTGCTCAGATCTCTAAATCATATTTAGTTGGCAGGGTATTCTCTTGAATCTAGTAGTAAGAATGTGTTGGATGAAGTATTTCAAGATTTAGAAGCTGCAAAACCTCATTTACAACAAACGCTAATTAACTTGATAGAATCTGTCTTTACCCTAAGAAATAATAATTGGGGCCGAAGTGTTAACCCAGTCATCAATAGTAACAGGTACTAAATTTTATATAATTGCTTAATATCTCTACTAAGCAAGATAAAGAACAGTTAACTCTTTGATTTTTTTTAAAAAATGTGAGCTTTGACAATTTGGAAAACCTAACATTGTAAATTATTAGATGTTTTATTGAAAAAACTTTAACATCTCTTACTGTAAATTTAGATCATAATCAACATAATAATGTTCCTAGATGTACTTTATTGGTATCTTTTGATAAAGTTCTTCCTCATTCTAACCTTACTTCATAGAAAACTTATCAAAGCAAGTATTAGAATATAACGAATATAATTGGAAGAACATCTGACTAGCTTATAATTACTCTGTGAACAAAGCTGCCACTAATTTTTCTTATTTAAACTCAACTTAGGCTTCAGTTACATTTTTAATTTAAATAGCTTTCCTTAGCCTATATGTAGGGTTCGGAAGATATACAGTGTGATATACAGAACGCAAGTAACGCTACATAATCATGTGACTCAGAATACATTATACAGGTATAGCCGAAATTTTCTAAGTTTTGTTGCACGTTATTGAAAATTCATGATGAAGTTATGACGTCTACTTGTTCAGCGTTGCAAATTCGCTTATAATTATTAACACTAATGTATAATGCAAGTGAACTAGGTTATAGTTATAGATGTGTATTTTGCATAATAGCTTATTTTTTCTTGGCAATCTATATTTTAATGAAATAGCAACAGATTTACACTACCGATCATAAATTTTATTTTAGAATTTAGGGAAATTCATACTAGTCTTGGATTGGCATTTACAATCTAGTGTTGATAGTATTCATAACAATAATTATGTACAAAAAACTATTCAAACGCGAAAACAATGTGTTCCTGTATTAAATTTTATAATAATACGGTAATAGTAGGAAATTGGGATAAATGCGTTATGACATAGAAATTGAAAGAGGTACGATTAAGTGTTATACACAAACGGAAAAGACTAAATTGGGCAAAAGTTCATGCTAACTGGAGTGTAAGTGATTGGAAAATGTGTTACGGACAGACGAATCGAAATTCGAATTATTCGGTAGTAAACGTCGGACGTTTTGTCGTGGTTGTTTAACTGCGCAAGCACAGAGAGTAATAATCTGGTTATCTTTTTTCCAATATTGTTACTAAAACGGAAGTAATATTGGCGCAAAGATGTGTTCATAGGCCAGGAAGTTAGATGTCGTTGTTCAGACCATTTTTGCATATATATGTATTTAGTTCTTATTTTGCAATTTCTTAACCAATTTTGCTTTATTTCTGCATTTCACAAGAAAATTGTCTTCCTTTTCATTGTTCTTTTTTAATATATAATTCGTAACATGTACACATTAAATGATGATAGGCTGTATACAAAATCTGTTGATGGAAGATGAATTTCGGCAAATAGAAAATTTTGAAGTATTTTACGAACAATTTTATGGAAATGTATCAAATACGCAGTGCAATTGTTTCAAAATATACCTGCCAATATATGTAATTGTCATTTATGTTATGCGAAATGTTATGTTAACAGCTAACTAAAGTACCAACAATACAACAGTGTGATTGATATACTATTTATAGCAAAGAAACGTTTGGCAACACTGTACCTCATGTAAATTCCCGCATAACTACTACTGTTTTCGAATTAATATTTTGTTATATATTCTACATTCGATAAGGATTTGGTAATAGTATTTGTTCAATTCATTTGTGAAATTATTAAAAACACGGCGTAGTTATAAATCTATTTTAATATTATTTTCTCTTTTCTTTTTTGGAAATTTGTGATAACTTAAAGCGGGATTTCTTAAACCTTAATATTACACCATTTTGTTAAACACTTTCAAAGTTATATGATCAACAATTGCAGTGATATTTATAAGAAAACGTGGACCGTAAATAGACATTGACACTAGTTTACAGGTTTTAAATGCTTTTATTTTAAGTAATACTTGCGCAGAAATCAATTTGCGCAATAAAAAGAGATATGAAAGTTAGTGAAACTGAAATAACTTCCTCCACTGTCGATGTTCTTTATTGAATGGGCCATTTCCTTTGGTCATAAGCTTTATCTTCAGAGACTGTATCTGATTAATTGTACATCATTTCTGACTTTTTTAGGCATGTGTGTTTAGCTTAAAATAAATTCGATATTTAGTAACAAGATTACAATATAGATGTCCCTAGAAATATTTGTCTAAATATCGTTGTCAGCTAATATGCAATATCAATCAAATTATATCGAAAATTAATCGTTATAATAGTCCTAATAGGCGTGTCCATCAATTTGTTGTAGTAGTACGCATGTGCGAATCTCAAATCAGAAATAAATCTTTCGATTCTTTTGATACCAGTAACCGTTTCTTACTGTAATTTGAAAACACAGCGAATGGGCTGCAATATAAAATTGATCGCAATTTGGGATTCTTTCCGTGGAAATGTACACATGCGCCGGATGATTTCTAATAGTTTTGCTCTTCGGACAAAGCTATTATTTTCTATATCACACTAACGCTTTCTTTTCTTTCGAAGCTTTCTTTTGAAGCTGTATAGCGTGTTGTAGCTGTTTTATTGTATGTATGTATATCAGTTTTCTACAATTATATGTTTATAATCATATCAAACAATTTTATTAGATTCTTGGTTAAAAAGTCGCGAATCGTAAGTTCGGGTTTTAGTAGCACTCAAAAGAAAGGACGATTATTCCTGAAATTCTACCAGGGGCTTGATGAACGGAACATTTTGTATGACCCACACAATACACGAAGACAAAGCAGTATCATTTAATTAAATAAAATAAAGCTGTCTATAATGCGTATACATTACCTTCCCTTTGAACTTTTGCTTGGTTCGCGTTGTTGTTGGAGGCAAAACAGAGTTAGGACTCCTAATTTCATTTTGAATATTCAAACATTCAATTTTTGTAGTTTTGTGATATATTTTAGATTATAATTATCTGCATTTATTTACAATTTACCGCCACAATAATAATAATAATAATAATTTAAAAAGAGTTTTCAATTACATTAACAGTGGAAACGTAAATTCCGGTATCGTACTATTATATATATATATCATTTTTTTCTTTAAGAAATTAGGTTATATTAAATTTCGTCAAAATTGTTCCCAAGATGATCATGCTATACTATTTACAGCATATTTATTGTTCGCAAAACTTGATTAACTTGGAATCACAAACAGTATTCTAAATTATATTCTCATATACGTGGAAAGGGTGGTACGACTGCCAGCTTTATTTATGTTTTTCATCCACCATTAGTGTTCGCTGTGTAACGTGACGACCAGGTAAACAAGTTAAGTGCACGCTGGATAAAGCAGCGATTCGGCAGCAAGGGGTCGTTCAAATTACATCGTCAAACTGGCTTGTTGATAATTTCTTTCATGAAAATAGACTCATTATTTCCAAGGATAGTGTAAATCTATATCAAACTTCAACATTTTGAACATCCATTTTCCAAATTGTTGAAAGCCTTCCGAAGATCCAGAAATAACTGAAAAGCAGTGCGTGTGTATGAGGAGTTTTACATATAAAAATTCAACAGGAACTCATCAAAATTCACAGTATTTATTTATTCCTAATTAATTAAAAAAAAAATTAGCTAGTCAGGAATTACGATAGGGAGTCGTATTTATTTTATGTAAGAAAGCGATATATAAATAAATTCAATAATATATTTTTGTAAACTATTTAATTGATCATACAATTATTTTATTTAATATGAAGAATATATATTAGAAAACTTTAAAGCAAAGAATCCATCCAGTAAAATAATCGCCTGAGATTTTCTACCACAATACTTTTAACGTGATATTGCGTGGTAGATTGTCTATTGGTGATCATTTCAATGTCGAGTTTTCTGTTTGCATTTTGCTTTGTTCCTGTTTTGTTTCCGGAAGCGGTAGACAGTTTCTAAATAGGTAAGAAAATTGCAAATATAGTCTAAATAGTACGTCCTAAATTTTAATCAAGCACTCCTATAGATTAAAAAAAATAATGGGAGGACACCTGGTTATACCTGTTTAATGATGTTCTGCTGTTTCCATAGTAGAAACAAGATATAATTAAAATCCTAAGCGAATTTAGCACAATTCGTATATACACATCTAAATATTATCGTCTCAAAAATAAAAAAATTACCTTTGCAAACATTTTTACAATTTTCATCTGAAGTCAAAAGTGTCTGTTCTTTTTCTTTATCATTATTACACTAATGGGGTGGCTTAATATGAGAAAACAATGTACACAGTAAGGTGCTTGATTAACTTTTACTTACCATTATTAGCGTACAACAACAAAACGGTGTTGTCACATCGTCATCTGATGAAGAATTTATATTGTACGGACCTGATGGACAAGAAATTACTCCAGAAGAACAGGAATTCTTTTATTCAAACTTTGGAGACGATGGCGAGTACTTAGGGTATGTTGTAAACGTTATCGGCAATGGGTTTTAGATTTTAATTTAAAAAAATCTTTTATAGTGATGAGTCGTCTGATCCTGATGATCTGTACAATCCAGAACCTGAGATGGATAAAGAAATACAGGAAGCGTTTCGAGAATTCGTAAAATTGAGTAAACGATAGAAACCCTGTTTTTAACGAAGTTACGACACTTTGCCCATTTCTTATTTTTATTCTTCTGTATATTTTGTTTTATTGAAAGCTCTTGAAGTAAAATAAGTAATATATCGTATGTTTAGACTAGTGTGTTTGAAACTTAGAGTAGGAATTTTGTATGTTTATATTGGTAAATTATAGAAATATGTTCTTTTTATTTATTCTAGTAATATTTGGTTGTGATATACAAGAAATATAAGCAGAGCTAGGCGGCATTGCAGAAACTAAGTGATTCGAATATTGCTATCAATAATATTAAAATTGCATGCGAATGGGATTGTACATATACGACATGTTCAGCTCTGGTTATAGAATTTATGTTTAATTGCATGTTTCATAAATTGTTTGACTATTAATAAACCGATTTACATAGCTTTTGATAAATTTGTCTATTTTATACAATATTTATAACATAAACCATGAAGTACCAATACAATTACATCACATATTCTAAATTGCATTTTTACCTTTCTGAATATTATATTATTCTTAATACTATTTATATTAACAAGCACAGAAAACCTATGGAACAAATAGCTGATGAATCTTCAATTTACTGTTTTAGGAAAATATTAACACCTGCAATCTGAATTGAAAAATATTTTATTATGCACTATTACCATGTACATAGTGCTTAACAATTTAGTTTTGTTAAGGTATTGAAGAAATAATGTTTCTATTTCCTAACTCAATAAGCTCGCCAATCCTCGCAATATCATGGCACAATTCAAACCACTATACTCTATTTTTTAATTCGGAGTGTTTTTAAATTGATGAGCTAAAAAGTAGCCTAGCCAGTTTTCGGCAACTAGGGATATTTCATTCTGCCGGCCGCCATATTTTTACAACTGACCAATATAAGTTTTGCTATTACAATTGATATAATCGACCCATTTATTATATCAGTGGGCAGAGATAGTAGTTCAAATGAAATGAAAAGTAATAATAATTATTTTAGAAGGTAATGTAATGTATTAACATGGATTTAAAGTCAAGTTAGTGTTTAATATGTATAAATCTGTAATGTCTGTGTGTAATCTTAGTCTAAATTGTTCGCTTGTAAATAATCATATAAAAATAAAAATTGTAGTAGAATGGTGTATATTTGATAAATAAGTTATTCTGCAGTATGTTCTACATTTCATTAATTAATTAATTATTTTTGTAATGAATATGTAATTAATTACGTAACTACAACTTATACAACATCCTAACTAGTTTTAAAACTACTGCCAAAAAATAACTGAAAAATTCCATTGTGTAAACGTGTCTTTTCATTTTATCCCCGAATTAAAAAGTAGAGTATAATAGTAGTACTAAGTATATGATTATATATATATATAATTACCCTCTAGCAATCCATGAAACTATTTCTTCAAAATATGTAATTGGTAGTGAGTAATGACAGTGACAAATAAAATATATTTGTCATGCATTTAAAGAAGACAAATTTCATGGTTTGCTAGAGGATAAATTTAATCGATCATATGGTACATGTTCATCCTTTAGACAAACAGTATCAAACACGCCAAAAGTTAACAATCAATATAAGTTTTGCTACTACAATTGATTTACAACAATTTTATTTTTTTAGTTTTTAATCTGAGCATACTCGCCTTGAAACATTCTTAACCATTTCCTAATTTTAACCGCTTGATCGCCGTCAAAATAGAAGATGATTATATAAATCTAAAAGCATCTCTTAATTTGAGCTTTTTAGTCGGACATATACGACTACGTACATAGTAAGTGTTACAATAATGGAACCTAAAAATTTGTTGTATTTTTGGTAAGTTGTATTTATATTTTATAAAGGTTAGTAAAAGGTTCCGGGAGGGGCGAAAAACTTTTTTTGTTTGACATGTATTTCTTGTTAATTTGATGCAGATCTACAGTTAAAAATAACAAATTTATTTGTATATATTCACATTTTTTTTCGATTTGATAAAAAATGCTTCCCTTATTTTTTTAACGCGTCATCCACTATATAAAATTTTCTGATGGACGCCAAAAAATACTGACAATTTAATGTTAAGAGGTTGGTCACGCTCCCTAGGAAAACCGCATAGAACTAACGACGCAATTTTTCTTTTAAGACTATGAATTTTGGCAGGCTCCAAACAACGATAGTTTATACGATGTAATGTGATCTTTTTCCACTTTTCTTAAAACACTAAACATCTTGCACGTAAAACCGAATGCTATAAGTGCAATATATTTAGTGTTTTTAACAAAACAACAAAAAACATTTACTTTATACTCAGCGTTTTATAGTAATTCAAACGGATCTTTTGGATATCTTTATCATCATGTCTGATGTATGCATTTTATGCAAAGTACTAACACATATGATATGCATACATAAACAAGTTTATTCTTGAGAGATATAATGTTATGATAGTATATTGATAAAGAATATAATTTATAAACAAAACGAAACTTATTTAATTTCATTAGGCACAAACTAAGAAATCAAAATACAAAATATGGCGATGATATAAAATAATTTTTATGTTCTTTGGAATGTAATATCATTTGCAGTTCTAGATTCACTACCATCTATAGGTATCTGCATGCACCTTTCACATACAGTATTTTAAATAAACTCTTTTGTTACATAATTATTGGCAAAATTGACCTTTATATCTTATACATAAATTTACTATTACCAAAGAAAAAACTCATTATTACTATAACATAACTTATCCTTGACGCTATATTATAAAGCCACTACAAATCTTATATGTGTTTTTTATTATCAGCTTGCTATTTGCATCAATGTATGCTAGAATGGTATAACTTTTACCGAGAACTTTCTTGCATTCTTACATTGATTATTGTAATAATTTCAATAAAATGAATAAAACAAAAAATATTACATAAATGAATAACCTACTTCAACAAAGTTTACATGTTCAAATGGATTACAAATGGATCTTCTTCTTCTGCACCTGCTTAAGCCTGCAATGCAATTTTTTGTAAGTTATTGAGAATTTTTGAATAGAACTAAAACACTACCTTTAAAAACAGCTTTATAAACTTAATAACAACAATGTCTCAATAATTTTATAACATAACACCAATTTTTATAAATTGTAACGAACGATAAAACGAAATACAAAAGAATGAATCGCGATCAAGAAAGAATCAAAATCAAAAATCATATTTACGGTAAAAGCGTTACTTGTGGCTCTATCTAGGGAAACAGCACAGTACCATTCCAGCTGGCTCCACGGCTGCTATATATATACCACCTCCTGATTGGTTTAAATTCTTAAATAAAGCGGCTTATATATTAAAGATTAGTATGAATTTAGCTACTACTCAAAAACATATAAGATTTTACTTGAATTTACCTAGTATTCTTAAATTCAATGTAAAATTTACTTGTTGCATGAACATACTTATGCTAATATTCGCCTTCAATCACTATTCTTAAATTTGATTTAATTTTAAACTTGTGCATGTATTCATCCTTTATTTACGTTAAAATGGCTGCTTTCATGGTTCTAAATTTTACGTAACCTTATACTATACCTAATGCATATGTATATGTATACATACTTATCTATGATGGTAACCGATACGATCCGATATTTATCGAACAGAGGTATCCCTGATGTATTTTTATTTTTACGGTGTCTGGTCAAAGTCAAACAACGTGTGGTACAACTGCATCACATTATATATTAAATTGTCTTAGTGTAAGTTGCAATATGCTTCGTATAGTTTAGTATGTAAAGGATTAAAAATTTAAACTTTTTACTTGTTGGTATTCTTACTACTTACAAGGTACTGTAACATACTATTAACCCATTATAATACCTAATAATTATTTTACGTTCCATTTGCAGATATTGGGGGAATTACCGTTTTATCACATAGGTTGATTCAATAGTGTCTTTAAAAATGAGTGACTCTAATATAGACACGGACTCGGAGCAAGAATTTAGTGAAGAAGAAAACATTTCAATAGGAAAGAAAAGTATAAAACCACCAGCTTTGAATGAAAATGAAGAAGCAAAAAAGATTTCCAGATTTGAATTGCAAGTTAGTATGACATTTTTCTTAATATTAGCCATACACGACAATTTTCAAGGTTAGTATTATATATGGTTAGTAATAATTTACTAACCAACACTATATATATAGTTCAAACTTATAAACTTGAGAAAATAGTAAGATTTAACTCTATTGCTTGCAATCTCTGGCATTTGCAAAAGTGTAGTACTGTGTATTTTCATGTAAATAATGTACTTTTTTTCTTAATAGAATATCGAAAACTATATATTCCAAAATAACTTTTTTGGAAAAAGTACGTGTCCCCATTTCATTATACTTCTTCGATAGGTAGTAGAGTAATTGATTTCTGTTTTTATTAGTCATGAAATGTTTTGAATCAGGTAATTGTTATGAAAATTAAATCTTTATTTCATAAATTAGATTGGGAGTTAAAGAACATTTAACTAGATAACATTGATTTGAAACTTTTAAAGAAAATGATTTTATTCTTATTTTTCACAATTGTACAAATCGTAGAATTAACTAAAAATTCGCGACACACGTCCACTTTCTTCCTTCCACTTTCGACTGCTTTGATTATCGCGACTTTGTCGTTCACGCTTAAACTTTTTCGCTTTAAACCTGACATTTTCGATAATGAAATCTCGATGTTTCACTCACACGCTTCAAATGCCGACTGAGGAAATTTCTTACGAACTTTGCCTGGTGCATTGCAAGAAACGGTAATATTCTTGGAATCCCCGAACGTTGCAGGCTAGGCAAATTGCAAGAAATCTTAATTCAACGAACGGTAATATTCTTGGAATCCCCAAACGGTCGGTTGCAGGCTAGGCAAATACCGGGAATTGAGCCATAAATGATAATATAAATACATACCTTAAGTGGTAAATATTTGCCGTTATATCAGGGGTTATTGACGCTAAAACCGGGTTTTTCCCTGTACGTTTGAATAGTAAAGTACGGGACCGCTTAAAATTTGACGCTAAAAAAGGAGTGTCGTTACAGCCGAAGTTGTTATAACCGGGTTCTAGTGTAGTTATAAAATCAATGTTCTTTTTTTTGCTAATAAAGATAATCATGGACTAACTTAAATTTATAATTCATCAATGTGTTCACCTATCCATTACTATCAAATTTAATGATCTAAAATACGCCAACATCACGTAGCCTACTATTAACTACTATTTCTTCGTATCACATGCTCCCGATGAAAATGATGTTCGGCCTCTCCGTCAAATTCCATCACTCAGGTATCATGTCAGTAAAGATCGAACGAACAATGTGTATTTGCTTACGATCGGTTTTGGCTTGACATTTTTATTATACAATGTTTTGTGTTGCAGAAAATTAATGTAAAGCGGCTGATGGAAGATATAAACACTCCCACATACAGTGATGTAACACCTATGGTTAATAGTAAAATTCCATTTTTAATCGACGGAGACGCGTTAATCATGTATGCGTTTTTACAAGAAAACCATGAAACGATGTTAGGTGGTCAGTTCCTTCATGTAGTATATTTTTGTGAAAGATTTTTACATTCGCTTCTGGATAAAGGCGGAAACTTCATTATAGTATTTTTTGGAACATGGGAAACGCTTTGGAAAAACAATTCTTATATTTTATGTTTGCGTTTATCGGTATATACGCATTTAAAAAAATATTCAAATTACAAAATAGCACAATTTCCTTCATTTCATTCTCAAAACTTTTCTTTATTCTTGAATAACGTAAATCCAAGATGTATTTTGCTAGATCTAGGTTACCATCTTTCACTAGAGGAATTTAATAAACGCATGTCGTTATCACCAAAGTTGGCAGTGGATGTGCATAGCGCACTTATTTTAACTTGCACGGAAATAGTGTTCTTCCGAGCAAACGATCTACCATGCATCGATTTATGCGAAATCAATATCGACGAGTCGTTAATTTCGTCATTTCATTTAGATGCTCGTCGAAATCTAATTATATTAAGCAAAATGTGTTGTCAGATGCTCGTCGAAACCGTATCACGTGTTAAGCCGTCAATTGATGAATTTGTAGTAAACTGCGATTATTCTGAATTCGATGCTAGACGTGCAGTTGTAATAATTGCATCATCTAAATTTCTATCAACAAATGCAGATGTGAATTTTTTAAAATTGATTTTGTTATCCTATGCATCGTTGGAAGTACTACAATTAGAACATCGCTGCTGTCCCATTTTTAAGTTTGAGAATGATTCACTTGCAAATGTTCAGGATAAAATAATGAATTGGATGGATTGTATATTGTACGCTTTGCAATATTGTTTGAAATACCAAATATCACTTCTATGGAATAATATCGCAGATATATGGCAAGCAACAATGTTTAGTTATATTTGTCACATCATACAAGATGAGATTTCATCTGGAGCCGAATTGGGACACCTAAAAGAAGCTTATGAACAATACATACACTTAGTCAAACGTGAATCTAGTCAAACGATGGATGCGTATCCTATTTTACCATATTATCCAGCTAAAAATGGAATTTTGCTAAGAAAGGAAGAAATTAATGAAACAGGTAGGTCCCCACTATTAACATATTCCTAACATTGTATGACATTAGTAGAACTGTAGTATATTTTTATGAAACTGGTTTACAACAGTTGATAACTAATACCTAATTCGTAAAATTATACTTTGCAGGTATCGCAGTAAACGTCAAACCATAAAGATTAATAATGTATTCGGAACGCAGCGTATCAAAACAAGTCGGTAACTTGGTTGATAATGAGACTCCATGTTATAGTCTTAATCAAGTCTGAGAAACTATTTCAGAGTCCATGTGCTCTTGAAATGCTGTGTTCCGAATAAATTATTAATTTGTGTGGTATGGAGTTTACTGCGATTATTGTGAATTATACGACCACACAATCCTTACAATCATGGCACAATGCCATTTGAAATGTTACTTATTAAACTTTAATATAGTTCAATTTTGAGAATTAAAAAAGGTAATAAGTAGGTCTGGCCAAATCTTCGGCGCGCCAGATCCGTACTCGCCTGCACATGCGACCGATACGAAAAATGACTTCGTTGAAGCAATCTGTCTCCGTTTACCTGCTATGTATGTATGTGCGTATGGTACGTCGTATTACGCGTTATAATGTGTTTATATTTCATTATACGGAAGGACATTTTAACAGTTTTTTTTTGTATATGTTTCATGAAGAATAGTAATATGTAATTGTAAAATAGGGCTAGCTAAATGTTTTGGTTCTTTGCTTTCAAAGGTTGTACTACACGCACCGTAACATTTACAATGGAGTTTATTTTCGTCTACACATAACCACATCTTTTTATCTGGTAATTCAGCCTTAATCCTGTTTTCGACATTTCGAGGTATCGTTGGTAGATACCTACATAATGCTGTCGGAAACGGTAGCTTCCACTTGAGGTTGTATGTATGCCAGAAGTCTTGATATTGTTGTTTATCAAGCAAGTTAAAGGGCAAAGCACAAGTAATAAATATCAGGAGTAAATCTTACACATATGTTTCCATGCCGTTTTTTTATTTGTTGTATTACGTACATGTTTCTCGCAATCTCTTTTGTACCAGCACATAAAACGAATTTCGCAAACATTACATCATATTTTACAACCATTCAACTTTAAAATCAGTGCATTTGGTTATAAACTTTTTTCAGCCGTGGTCGCTTCTTCCCCTTACGTCTGTTCGACATGCTTAATTAATTTTTATTAAGCGCCGAAGATTTAGGTAGTTTTACATATTACTATTCTTCATGAAATGTATACAGATAAACTATTAAAATGTTCTTCCATAGAATGAAGTATAATTATAACGGCGGAAATGGAGACAGATTGCTTCAACGAACAGGGTCAATTTTGGTATCAGTGGTGCGCAGCAAGCGCGCCGAAGATTTGGTCAACTCAGCCGAAGCCCATAGAATTAATTAAATTACTGTTTACATTTATTTGATAACAATGACACATTAAAAAAAAGTAAATAAACGTATGAAACTAAGATTTAATAAATTCTTCAGAAGATAGTATAATTTTCTTTTAGATGTTATGAGGTACTGTCATAATATTTAAAAATAAACGCTTTATTAGATGCTTTTTCATTACCTAATCCATTGTACACAAAATTGAAACGATGATTACTTCATTAATTACTGAAACGTTCTTCTGATATCATCTCCACCTTCGCAAATTATTGCTTCTTTATGAACATTTAATCATGCATCAAAAGACGTATAAACTGAGTTGCCTGATGGACTTTTACAATACTTTAATTACCTCTCTTCGAAAATTTCACTTATAAGAACCAATGATAACTGAAACCTAGAACAATTAGAGTTCGTCTACTGTCGTCTTCACGGTAGCCCTGAGAATGGCTGTTGCTTGCCAGATCAATCATACTTCGATGATTTTTGTCTGACGTATTTGTTTTCCTTTTTTTTTTTTTGTTAGTGAAAGTTGTCATTACTGGGGATCAAACTCCATTAATTTTTCTCAATTTCCGTATTCCACCTGATTTAACCACTAAGCTAATAGGTTACCCTGAAGACGGCAGTAGATGAACTGCCGAAACGTCGGACTGTATGAGTTCAACAGACGATGGAAATAGCCGAGAGTGAAACCTAGAAGGTGACCTTAGCATTTCAATTGCATATTTTAGAGAAAGTTGATTTGCATATGGTAAACAACACCTTTATAAGAAAATATTGTGGAGAGACATTTCAAAATATCAAGTGGCAAAATCCGGTATGTTTTTCCAATACCGAAGAGTTCGATGAAATTCGTCATTGGCATTGTAATAAACCGTTAACAGATGATTACGATCGAGTTAAAGACAACTTTTATTGCCATAAGTCGCTTAAAACGGAAGAAGATTTTAGATACAATGAAATGAGGTATGTAGTTTTTTTTTATTTTATAATATTTTTGAAAAGAGAATTAATCTAATTTTCAAAAAAAATTATAAGCTTTCTTTTGTTTAGGAAACAAAAGCAAATTGCACGGCATGCTCATTATTTGTACATTTATGGATGTAATTTGGAAGGTAATGCAATCAAATCTGAAGCGATAATTCCAAGTTATAAAAATAACGAAGACATAATAATTAAAAAAGAAAGAAAAAAAGTTGCCGACATGAAACAAAAAATTAAGAATGAAAGGGATCAAGCTATTTTAGCTAAAGAAGAAGAAATAATAAAGGAGCTAAAAATCGACATACAAAGCATGAAAACCACAGAACGTAAATTATGTAGCATTAATTTGGTTTTGAAAAAATTAACAAGAAAAGAAAGTATTTTAAAAGCTGAATTAATCAAGCTTAGAGTATGTAGGGATCTCCTGAAAATTGGATTTACGGATAAAAATAAGATCAAAGATATTTTTTTGGTAATCAAAAAAATCATACAAGAAAATAGCGAAATTGGAGAAGGAGATAAAATTCTCCTTTCAAAGCTGCTCCATCGACTTGGTCTTGATGAAATAGCACGTCGGAATAATTTACCTACAAATATTCGATACACAAAAATAATTGATTTAAATTGGGTTCGTTTTCAGTTGCAATATCTAGGAGCGGAAATGACTAGGATCGCAGATGGTGTATATGATGCAGATATCGGTTTTACACCAGATCCATGGCAGGCAAAGTTTATTAATGCTATTCGTAAAAATAAGTCGGCTTTAGTAGTAGCACCTACGTCAAGTGGCAAAACTTTTGCGGCCTATTACTGCATGAAACGCGTGTTAAAAGAAAGCGAAGATGGTATAGTAGTATACGTTGCGCCAACGAAAGCTTTGGTGAATCAAGTCGAGGCAACAGTATATTCTAGATTCAAAGATACAAAACTACGAGCCGGAAAGGCTATTGTCGGAGTTTTTACAAGAGATTATAGAAATAACACTTTAAACTCTCGCATATTAATAACGGTGCCGCAATGTTTAGAAATATTGTTGCTGTCACCACGTCGTTACACGTGGTTAAAAAATCTTAAATATGCCATTTTTGATGAAGTGCATAAATTATCAGGAAGTGAAGAGGGTTTAGTATGGGAAAGATGCCTACTGTTAATTCGGTGTCCGTTTCTAGCATTGTCAGCTACCATAAGCGATGTTCCAAACTTTTACAATTGGTTAGTATCTAATGAAAACTTTAAACGGGAACAAGACCTCTTATATGGTAAGACTCGTAATTCTTACGACGTTATATTAGTAGAGCACACGGAACGCCATACTGATTTGAAAAAGTACGTTTATGACGTTCCTACGGGCCTACAACATTATCATCCATACTGTGCGCTGAACAGTAAAGTTCTGACAGAACACGATGGAATACCAATCACACTTCATCTATCACCAGAAGAAGTATTACAATTGTTTGACGTTATGCACTCTAACGAAGCATTACGCTTTGCGGAGGAGGATAACATTTACAACTTTTTTTCTCGAACATGTGAAAACGGATTCATAAACCGAAACGATGTTTCTAAGTATGAGAAAATACTGGCAATTTTTTTTTATGAAACACACAAAAAGGACGAAACTATTTCAATGGATATTATTGAACAATTGACCCCTTCAATGCAACCATCAAAAATTGCGACAGCGCAAGATATACCCGTATTATTAAATTGTATGGCAGAAAGAAACTTATTACCGTGTATAGTATTTTCATACAACAGAAATTTAATCGAGTATACACAGTATTTGATGATAGAGGAATGTGAAAATGAGGTAAGTGTACTTATACTGTAGTATATGTAATATTGCGTTCCCGAGTTTGTGACTGCAGATGACCTCGTGCTCGGCTAACAGCTAAAAAACTGACACCTGTAAAAGTGACTAGTAACCACTGGCCTGTAGCCACTTTTACAGATTTATGAGATCCTCTTCCTATGGGAGATCACTCCATCTTCCCATTCCATTTTTCTCTATAGCCTTCTCCACCAGGTGTTTCCACTTTCGTCGGTCCTGTTTTGCTCCCATTATGGCTCTTTTAATTGATGTATGCCTTCCAAGACATGATATTCCTGTCTGCTGCTCCCTCTGCATCTATTCCCGGATGGTTTTCAGTAAGTGATGATTTAAATTGTTGTTTCGTAGTCTTTCTGTTCTATCTTCATTCTCTCATGTAGTTTCTTGTATCCAATCTTACATCTTCGCCTCTTAATTTATCTTTCAAGTAAGTCCCAAGTATTTCTCTACCTTTTCCAAAATCAAGAACGGACTGCGTCGTCAAAGATTCCATTCGTTAAAAGGAGCAGTCGATATCTTCAAAAGCGCAATATTCACTGTGCCAACAAACGAGTAAAATATCTACTTCCAGAGTTGGTTCGAGCACATACGAAATTCTTCGTAAAGAATACTTCAAAAAACAATAGTGTTTACAAGCTATCTACTGTTTTACTCCAGCTCCATATGCAAAACCTAAAAAACAACCCTCGTAACTTGCATTTGTTCTACATTTGTCCATCTCTTTTTATCTTTTTCTGCTTGTAATTTTCTCCTATTTTGATTGTTTGTTTTATATCTATTTCTGTATGCAGATGCTTCTTGCATTATTTCGTTTATTCTTTCTTACCACCTGTTTCTTCGCAATGATATTGTTTTTCTTTTCTCAATTTTCTAGCATTTCCATACTCGTCTTAAGATGCCGTAGTTTTTGATTTTTTATATTTTCCAGCGCATATTACAAAAATTATATTTATAGGTAATAGCAAACGAAAGAAGAAATCAGATAAGAGATGAAGTAGATGCCAGGAGAAAACAAAAAGCAGAAAATAAAAAGCTAAAAATTGAAAAGAAAAAAAGAGAGAAGAAAGAAGGTAACAATGAGGGAGAAGCGAAATCACAAACTATAGAATCCAGTGTTATATTAAAAAACACCGGAAGTAAATTTAAAGGTAAAATTCTAACCAAAACACGGAACGCACGTTTCTACCACTTAACCCTTCATCAAGCATCATCAATCTATTAGATATATGCTTAATTTTCTTAAATAACCTAGGCAGAGTAATAGAATCTACTCTGCCTAGGTTATTTAGTTTTTCTAGGCATTCCCAGACTAATTTCGAACTGATGGTGTTGGAGCTCTACGCCATTATGGCTACTTGACTATCGGAGAAAATTGCAATGCTTTGCCTTTCATAGTTCCTGTCGAAGTCCAATTGAGTACATCTTTCAATCACATTGATCTCCACTTGGAAGACGCTAGGGTATACACCTACACCTGTTTCTCTGCCAATTTTGGAACCATCTGTGTACCATTTGATGGTGTTTGCCTTTAGAAAGTTGGTGGAGAATTCTCCCTTCCATTCTTTCTTGTTACTTAGCTTTGTAAGAAAATTCTTTTTGATGCTATATTTCTTAACCACTTCATCGTTCGGCAGACTTAGAAGTGGGCAGAGTTCCGCTCGAGATGACCAAGCTCTTTGACACGCAGTCTCGTTTCCTTCAGTCCCCGCTCTTGTTAGTCTATACGTTTCCGCATGGGCCACTCCCTCCACCACTATGTGTAGGGGTGTAAGGTCTAAGATGACCTTCAGGGCCGCGGTTGGACATGTTCTCATAGCTCCGGCGATGCATACACATGTTAACCGTTTCAACTTATCAAAGGTATTCCTGGTCGTAACTTGGGTGACCTGAAACCAGGTTATCGCCCCGTACGTTGCTGTAGGTCTTACTACATATACTGATGTATAGCTATCGCAGTATATTTGGCTTACAGCCCCATGTTTTACCTGCTAGATTTCGGCATACCATTAAAACTTTTGTTGCCTTATTCGTAGTCAATGCAATATGCCTGTGCCACGGAAGTTTCTTGTCTAAGATTATTCCTAGATATTTGACTTCTGATTTACATCCATCTAGACGACTTTCATGTTCGAAATTTTCCTCTTCCTAGTGAAATGTACAATCGTGGTTTTTGCTGAGTTGATGCTCAACCCTACTGACTGACACCATTTATTAGTAATTCTAAGGCTCATTTGTATTAGTTCAAACTTGCCTTTCGCTATTATAGCAATGTCATCGGCATATCCTATACAGTGTTCGCTGGGTCGTCAGCCTGTTGAACAGTTCATCTACTACCAGGCTCCACATCAAAGACGAGCAAACGCCGCGATGTGGTGTTCCACGAGTGGTTCTGATTTTCGTAGTTTGTTCACCTACTGTTATCTGAGCTGTCCTTATAGAGAGCACCTCGGTTAACCATCGAGTTACCGTTTTACTCGCCCCCCTTTTTTCTAGTACTTGTCTGACTGCCTCATGCAAGTTATTATCAAACGCACCTGAAATGTCTAGCAAGGCACAGATAGATCTCCTTCATCCAGAATTTTCTGAATGGTTCCAGTTAGCTCAAACAGGGGATTCTCTGTCGATCTACCTGCCCTGCTTGCGTGCTGACTTTGGTGAAGTAGAGCTTCCTCCATAACCTCCATAGTAGGCGATAGACTTACTGGCCACTTTTTTATTGACGGAAAGATTATTGCAGTAAAATAAGTAGTAAGGAGTACCTCGCTTTAAAAATTAAAATGTTGATGAACCTTGGTACCAAATACGCGGGGCTGTGCCAGATTGTATTAATGCCGTCAAGAATTTTTTAAATAACGTGTTTGAAAGACGGTGGATTGGTATATTTGGCACCGTATCATGGTCCCCAAGATCAGCCTATTTGTCTCCAAACGATCATTTCTTGCTGCCTTCAAGAACGCCTTGCTTATTGCCGTGAAAAACGGGGAAGATGCTTTGAAAACTTCACCTTCGTTATGTTGTTTTATTTGTTTATCGTTAAAATACATAATTTCTTCATACAACGCTGAAATTGTGCACCCTCTTAAAAATAACCAAATTCTTGTTAGTTTTGTTTTCCTTTGTGTTACCAGTACAAATATTATTTCCATACCAGACTTTACTATACTTTCGTAATAGATTTAAAACGTTTCACGTATATTAAAAAGTTTCATTTTCCGGTATAAAAAATTACAGTAGATTCCATGAACCAAAAGTGGCAAATTCGCAGAATAGCTATGAATAAATCTAATACGAACGCAAGATTTTGTTAGAAGTTCATCGTTTTACATTTGTCTAATTGTAAACGTATAACTGGCTGCCTACTACCTCTGTGATGCATTGACAATTTTCTTTCTAAAGTTGTACGTAGGGAAATATGTGTCTAATAAAAAGGAAACCAGCATATTTAGTTGATTTTATACACGTATAATCTGCAGATTTATGCAAGTAAATAGCAAAAAAAACGATGTAATTTAGTATTTTGCTTAGAACATCCGATAATGGTTTATAAGTGAACTACTGCCGGAATTGGAGCGTGTCATAATGGGAGATAAAAATGAAACAGGAGTAGGAGGAAAGAGAAATAAAAAGAATGAAAAAGAAAAAATGAAAAAAAGGGGGTCAAAAAAGAACAGGTGAAATAAAGAGTAAGAGAAGGGAAACAGAAAAAGAAAAGGAAAGAAAAAGAAGATGAGATCTCGACGTTTCGCCTCCGTCTTAGAGGGCTTCTTCAGGAAAAACAGGGAAACCAAAGTGGTACAGTGTAAACCACGCTTTTTCTTTTTATTTCCTTTTCTTTTTACTCTTATTTCATTTTTATAACTCATTATGACACGGTCCAATTCCGGAAATAATTCGCTCTGGCTACGTAGTCATTTCGATAATGGTTTGTAGTAAGTGTTTTTTCGGAAAAGCATATATTCATTTTTTTATATATTGTTATTATTGATGTGGCACGAAAGTAATGAGGCTGACTTTTTTGCAAGAACTTTATTTTTATACCTCTATGTTATTACTCTTCAAGTAGTTCTTTTGCGTAACCATATACTTACAGAAGCGTTATTTCCGTTCTTCAAAAGGAATCATCTTCAGCTCCTTAGTTACGCTCCTTTGGATGCTATCTAAAGTATCAGCACGTACTTTCAAATGGATTTTAATCATGCCTGCGATCCAAGCAACGACATTTTGCTGATAATTTTGCTTGTTATTCATTGCTTCTAACATTTTTATAATGCTAATATTTTAGTTAAGTTTAAAGATTTTGATGTAATATAACTTATGTATTTGTTACAGGTGTGGGCATAGCAGATTCTCAAGATGTTATATGGCTTGAGAGACGTCTACTCAGATCTAACTGCGATCCATATTTTGCAGCAGGACTTTCTTATGGCGTTGCTTATCACCATGGCGGTCTGAACGCCAAACAACGAAGTACAGCAGAAATTTTGTTTCGCTTGGGTATAGTGAAGGTAGTGTTTGCTACTGGCACTTTAGCATTAGGTGAGACGCGTGTCCAAATACACACATTATCACGGTGTCTTTGTCTTTCCATTTGTCCTTTCTGTAGTAAGCAGGATAATAGATGCGCATTTAGTTGCCAAGGTTAGAATAATTATTCTCCAAAGATATTTTGGAAACACATCTCAACAAAAAAAGAAGCTAAATCATTCTCCGAAATATTTTTTTATGAAATAAAAAAAGTAATATCTTGCACGCACCTATTATTTTAGCTCAGAAAGTATAATATTCCCCTTTGAAAAATTGGTATTGTGAGTGACTGAAGGAAATACATGTAAATAATATGCGTTTTAACATTTCCAAATGTTTCTGACAGACGGCAGAGTTAATCTTCAGCTTTCTCCAGTCTGCGTAAATAATGTTTCAGCACTATATATCCCATCAACATCCGTACCAGTAATCTGGAGTTCACTTTACTGAAAGATAGCAATGTCTGCTGCACTTTAGATGACCAAAGTAAATGCCTTCTTATATCTTTGTCCAGGAATATTTTCTCAGTACAAGGCCTTTTGATTTCGTGTTTTAAGTGTTTTTTTGTAGACCCAACGAAAGGCATACTTGTTGCTCTCATCAGCTTGTCAGTCTCCATTTTCCATCAAATTTATAACAACAGCATCGTTTATTGTTGGATCCATTTGCAATGATATTGCGAAGAAGGCTATTTTTGTAATATAACTTTGTATGTCTGATCACATTCTGATCTATTGGCTGGATAAGGGGTGTCACATTTGGCAGCAGGTATATTGTTGTAATTTGCACATCTTTACTCTGTAATTCTCATTGGGATGTGATGGAGCATTAAACATTTGGTGTCGTACTTGATTTCTGGAGATGTAACCTTCCAACAGAACAAACAAACAATGACCACATGACCATCATGAGTCCACAGGAAGAGAAACATTTTTGAGAGTTCCAGGATTTTTTGCTTTATCGATAACGAATTGCCTTTATGAGTTCCACTGGCATTAGTACATGCCAAAAATGTTCGTCGTTGTTTCTCATGTTTTCCATATGTAGCGGCTTTTTTTGAGGTGAAACAAGGTTTACTTTGGTAGAAGCTTCCAATACAGAGCTGGTCGTTCAGCATTATGTAATTGATTAGGTGTAATTTCTTCAATTGCTCTATTTTTTTTTAACTGGACTTTAAATGGATCAATTAGTTCTGGCTGCGATCATAATTTTACATCGGCAATTTTTAATTATCGAATTCCTTCTTTTAAATCTTTACAACCAACCACTAGCATTAAATTCTCCAACAGAATTCTTTCCTCTTAAAATTTAATGCTTTTGCCTTTTGTTTGGTCATATCACCATGATATTTTTATTTCTTTGATTCAAGAACAATTTGTACATTTTTTTCTCAATTTAGACTTCTACGTAAGTACAAGCTGCTGCAAGTAATATTAATTCTTTTCTAGGTTTTATTTTACAAATCATGTATCTACCAATGCCAAATTTTTTGATAAATTTGTTGCACTAGCACCGTTTTTTAATTCCTCAATTATACCCCGCTTTTTCACGGAGCCTTAGGCACTTTTTGCGGTGACATGACGTAATAAGTCATAGATACTAAAAGAAATATTAAGGAATGAAGCTGTATTACGTAAACAATGCGTATCCTATAACCCGGGGAAGTACGGCAGCATTAAAACATACGGTGCGTACCGATCGATCTAGGGAATTTTCCCTGCACGAACTACATGTGTCGACGTTAGCGAATGCGAACCTGTTCACGTTATATGGCGTTCAATGTTATGAAAACGGTTGTACATTTTATCCCGAATTTCCATTACTCGGTGTTCACATTATCGACTGTCTACTGTATTTGAAATTCTGGAAAAGTCTCTCTTTGATTTAACAAGTTTTATTGAGAGTGTTATTACACTGGCGCTCTATTCCTTGTACTCCTTATCTTTACTTATAACGAATATAAGTTTTAAAACATTCAGTATTTATTAGCATATTTACTTATAAACGTACCTTCACTATTTTGTTGTTCCATATTTCTGTTGTTAAAGTTTGTTCAACCACATATGTATTAGTATACAGGACCAATAAAAGGATCATTTTGGTGTTTATTCATTTCTTCCACCTCCAAGTAAAATACGAAAGTGCGAAATTTAACTTTCTCTGACCGTTCGAACTTGATGCTTCTAGAATTATTTTGAAACTGGGATTTAAGCTGTCATCCTCACTACTATTCAGAATTACAAATTTTGTTAGTATCCTAGAACTATAGGGCCGAACAAATCTACTGTATACCTCTTTTTGCTAAATGTAATTAAAGACATTTTATATCTTAGGGATTTAGTAATGTCCTGTTGGGTCCAGTCCTTACGGTGTCTGTTGGGTGATTCCATTTTTCTGTCACATAATATCTTACTTTCTGCTGACATAACTACTGTATCACAAATTACTTAGTAAATTATCATCAGACGATATTTTAGACATTGAGACAAAACGAAAAACATTTATTTGTAGTAATTCTGCCTTGTTTCCAAAAGCAATTATTATTGTTATAAGGATAATTGACACTTTGATTTGTTTTCGTTAATGTGATTACCTTGTTTTTTTTAATTCCTGACTAATTTTAGGTATACACATGCCATGCAAAAGTGTGGTTGTATTTGGTGATTCACCGTATTTAAATAGCATTGAGTATCACCAAATGTCCGGCCGTGCTGGTAGAAGAGGTTTCGACACAGAAGGCAACGTGATATTCATGGGATTAACCAAAAATAGACAAGATATGCTCATGACAGAGAGGTTGCCCAAAATGCTAGGTATAGTAAACCAGTGCATTTATTACTTCTATGGCAAATGTTATCCTTGGAAAACTAATTTTAATTTTTAACCGGACCAACAGATTTAATATCACCCGCTTAAATTGTGTCCCGGTAAGAACGTAACAGCATAAAAATTAGAATAATACTCTTTTGTTAGCGATCGTAAGATTTTTTACACTGTTTATGAGAATTGGGAAAGAACACAGCCTATGCTAAGCGAATATTATATAAATTTAATAATACTTTAAGCGTGGAAAAATTGAAACCGTTTTTCTTTTACAATTCAACCTATTACCTATTCTACTCAGTCTTATCATACCTACACGTAAATCGATGTATTCGAGAGATTAATGTGTATTACCACATTTACTATTTTTCCCTTTTAGGAAACTTTCCTGTTAGTGTAACTCTGATAGCCAGGTTACTATTATTAGTGACTAAAGTGACTGATAATGGCAAATCCAGCGATGAAGTAACAAATATTACAATCTCGAGGGGTCTCGCTCTTTTAGAAAATAGCCTTATCTTCAAATTTAAACCAAATTTGAAAATCCAAATAAAATACTTCGTAGATTTTGCGGCGCAACTATTATTTAGACAAGTAGGTATAGTTTCAATTAAGTTAATTTTGTTTGTAATGTAACACACCATGACAACTTTATTATTCACTTTCCAAATTTATGTTTTTCGTTGTGTATTAGAGAATAGGAAATTAACAAAATTTTGAGGTAATATATTGCACGAATTATTATTATGCCTTTTTAATGTTCAGCTTAAATATAATGGACAATAGGGCCTCAGATTTTAGTCACCAGTTAAAGTTTAATATTTATTAAATCAGCACAATGTGACTGGTTAAGTATAAGGTTTTAATACGTAAAAGTAAATTATACATATAAATTTGGATTCAATTCTAATCTAACGAATACATAAATTTCATAGTAAACAGCGAAATGACATAACAAAATAAACCAATGAGGATAGTTCCATTAGTTGAATTCGTATATACGTTATACTACCGAGCATAAGTGTTTACCCACCACGTATTGAAGATTATTCAAAGATACTATTTTTTATCCCTATCAAAATAGTTGTATTATTAATCTGTAAGTACAAGATAGATTATTAATTACACTGCAATGTTCTGTGTGTACGTAATGAGCTGGCTGGCATTAAGTTATCAAAAATGCGGATTAGGCACGTTCAGATAGACGGATTAAATAAAGAGCAGTTTTTCGGAAATGTTTATCACGGCCGTCATAAAATATGAAAATAGCCGACACCAGCATTTTAATACAATGAAAAATTTAATTTGCATTCAGTTTTCGTATTGCATGCAGTAAATAGTGAAGAATTTGAGCAAATTGTTTTAAAACAACGAGCAAGGTAAGAAAAGAATTATCTACATCATTGGTAAAAGTAACAAAGCAATTTCTAAATTACTGAAATTAACCGTGGAATCATGGATTATAATGTTAAAACATATCACAAGAGGGGCGATGGATAATCCACCAGTCTTTTGATATGACGATAAACAGCGACCCGAACGGCCAAAAATTAAATCGCCAGCAGACGATCACCAAGATTATGTATAGCAATAATAAAAGTGAAAGGACGACACATTGACGATGTGCAAATCTAAGTTAATATGTGATTATCTTTATTAGCATAATGATAAAGACATTGTTTTCATAACTGTTACAGTTCTTTGAATAAGAACAGAATAAAGGTTTATTTTATAATTAGTTTTTGACTTGTTTTTGTAAAATTTTAAGGGTGGGTAAACACTTATGGCCAATAGTGTATATATATAAACTCGTATCTTTGCATTAAATTATACACAATATTGTAGTAGTGGTCTGGAATAAAAGCTAAATTGCTGAAAGGTGAATTTTTGTAGCTTATCCTATGTTAATCACTGATTTTGCTGGATTGATATAATATATTTGAAGCACGTTATCAAATAGGATCAAATTGATTCAAAATGGTTCGCACCGACGTTACGTGATGAGATAATCACTAGTCATAACGGTTGTCGGGTTTCGCCGTGTTACTAGGTTTTTTTGTCCCTGACGATTCGCGAACAACTGCGGTTCACAATTTCAAACGTACTGGCTTCATACACATTGTTGCTGCTTTAAGTATGCTCCGCAGCTCCGCTGAATTGTTGCACGCATGCGCGGCGAGCGCCAGTAGCGTGACCGGATGCGCACAGTGCCGTTGTCCATATTCGATTCAGTTTCAGCCCGTCGTCTCTGTTCATGTTAAGGTTTTTGTATATTTCAATGGCTTCCCTGTTTAGTCGGCTATAGTAATTCTTAGTTGATGTTAGAACTTTTGTATGTTCGAATCAAATCCTATGATTCGGGTTCGAGTAGATATGTTCGGCAATGGCCGATTTGTCTCAACCGCACATTTCTCTCGTGTTCCTTCCTTCTGGTGTTGATCGAACGTCCTGTTGTGGCGATGTACACTTTCTTGCATGAGCACGGTATGCTGTACACGCCGGCTGTTGACAAGAGGTCCCTTTTTTCCTTGACTTGTCGTAGTAAACTAGACACTTTTCTTGTTGGAGTGAAAACCGTCCGGATGTTGAAACGCTTAAGCATTCGTCCTATCCTATCTGTAGTGTTGCTTATGTACGGTAGGTATGCTGTGCTCAACGTTTCTATTTCCTGATCATTCTTGTCCCTGGGTCGAGGTTTACTCGTGATGACGCGGTTGATTATATTCTCAGAATAACCGTTACATTGCAGCGCTTGTCTCAGGTGGTCCAATTCCTTTTGTAGATGTTCCTCACTGCATACTCTGCGTGCTCCCTCACACTGGTAGAACGAGCACATAGAGAATGCAGTGAGGGACATGCACAGGAAATGCAAGTAGTAAACAGAGTAATTTTCCGAATTTGACTACTTGCGGCGTTCCATCAGTAACAAATATTCTTAATTGACTTCGTTGTACAGTAAAGATAGTAATAAGGTCTTTTATTATATGCGCTACAGTTTTTGCCCCTTGTATTTTAAAGACGTTTGCTGTCCAAAGCAGATGGTATCGACGGGCTATCAAATTTAAAAGTGCACAATACAACATTTATTACACAGTTTTTGTTAGCATTTGCTGTTTCGTCCAAGTTCGTTCCTACTTTTTTTTTATTATAAATAAATTTGTGTCCTCCAGCATAGGGTTTTCAGCACGTCCAGCACTGTATTTCGAGGGACATGCGGTATCAGCCGCAAACCGCGGTTTTACATTTTCTCTAGGCATGCGATATGGCTAAGCTGTGACTGTCTGTTCCTTCGTATCCACTAATAGCGTTCGTGTGTATCCCATGCCTTCGCTCGTATGCAACAGGGGAGGGTGGATTTGCTGCACTAGTCGGTTTGAATGTCGCAGTCGTTGTTCTACCAGTTTTGTCTTACCTCTTGCCGCATATCTGTTGGGATATGTTTTGTAACAATTTTCCAGACCGATGGTAGTCGTTGCGCGTCATTCTGTTTGTTGATGTTGTGTGCACACTTCGCTACTTCTATGGATTCTCGCACAATCTTGGACGGTTGATGTCAAAGGGTTATCGTTTTTATCTGTTCGAGGTTGATTTTGTGCCCAGTCGTCAATGTGGGTTAGGCTAAGGTTGAAGTTATTTGTTTTGCTTGTATCACTAGTTTATATTCTTCTCGTCTGATGTTTATTTTACTGTTTGCTTGGCCGATATGCAATTATTGCGGAGTAATCCTTCGAGCTTCAAGTGGCATCTTGTCCTTTAGATTATTCTGAATAATCCGAAGGACAAGGCTGGGCATAAAGTCATCTTCGAAAAAGACAAAGTATGACGATCTTAAAAAATATTTTACTTTCATTGTAGATGGAATACCATCCTTAGGCAATTAGATTTTCAGTAATTTTCATGAGTTTCAATTACATATCGAATTTTGAGCACTTCGGTATATGACTCAGGTCCAATTGTGGCATTGAGAGGGTCTGGACGGCGGGACTGTTCTCTTAAGAAATAAAGCCTGTTAATTGTCACTGTATGTTACTATTTTGTAGGGTATTTACAGCGATATTGGAACTCCTTTAAAGTTAGCGGGTATAGTGAATCATTTACATTACCACGAACCAGCGAATTTGGTATTTTCTTACCTATTTCGTTGCGGTGCCTTAAGGAACTTAATCGAATCCACCAAAAATACGAAAGATGCAGAGTGGTTGCTAATAGTCGTACTAAGCCATCTCTTTGCACGCTTGAAACTACACAAAATTCACTTGAAAAGAAAATTCGCGAATTCGATGGTGATTTTGGAACCGCTACCGGATATAATTTGGAAGGTATGTTCACCTAGATTCGGATATTAAATCAAATATTATAGAATTTGAATCATCAATTACAATGATAGAGTTCGATTCATATCTGATCACAAAAGACAATTTTGAGAATTAGAAAAGGTGAACGGCGTAAAAATAAATAAATACTTATATATATTACCTGAAAATATTGGTATATACAAGTAGTAGTGTTATATGGGCGTTACTTTGTGTAACGCTCCACTTAAGTTATTAAAGTACAGTTTGCGCATTACAGGTATAAATCAAACTCTATTTTAATTATAAATTTCAATTTGCTTTTAAAATATTTAATGTATATATTTAGGCAATAAAGAAATACAACGAAGAAGTGAAATCTCTCTTCAATGAATATTTCATAAGCGTTGCACGTCATCTTGTGGATAATGATGATACATTGCCCGTCTCTGGAATTCGAATTACACCGTTGTTCACTTACGAACCCGAAGAAGAATTGGGTACTTAGAAAAAGCATTGCAGTACGTCTGTAATAATTTAAAATCTAATCATTTTTCAGGCACAATATCTGCAACGATTAGAGCAGCGTGCGTCAAAAGGACGGCATGTTCAAACTTTGTGGCTCTTTCTGGAAATGACGATACAAATTTGTACACAGGCACAATTATAAGCAATATCAAGCACAAGGTAGTCGAAATCATTTTTGAGCTAAATAGTAGATATTACTACGTTATTCATATTTTAGATTTGCCCCGGTATTAAAGTTGTTCCCTTATTAGACACCGATGTAATTCATAATAGTTATGCGGCGGACTTCTATCGCCACGGAATCTTGAGCGCAATTAGGAACGATAATGGTTTAAAAGCTGGAGCGGAATTTACCCTCCTTAAAGATTTCTGTTTAGTTTTAACAGCGATTGTGGTTTGCCTAGAAGAAATGGTGCCTGCTAATGCAAACGATTCTGTGTATACACTTTTTAAACGGCTTTCCATTTCATTTAAAGACAAATTCGATAAAGTGTTCTATGAATAATTTAATTATAGCATGTTAATAATGATGATAATTCAAATATACATGTAAATACATTGTAAAATTAATATATTTGATACTGATTGTCGAATATATTTTTACAATATTTTTTGTTTTATTTCATTACTATTAATTGGACAATCCTCATCCTCACAAAATTTTAAGTATTCTGCGATGTAATTTATATTTGATATCTTTAACTTTTCACACCTAGAGTATAACTGCTTTTTTTAATTTAAACATTACACTCTAACAATAGTTATTATTAAGAACGTACCGAATTTAAGTATGACCCAAAGGCTGCGCTACCGATATGTCGATTCATCAAGTAGATGGCCGTGTTATTCGTATTTTAGTACTATACGTATGGAGAAACTTATAAGTAATTTAGATATTTTTCGCATATCTATGGAATACTTATTACGGTGAAGTAGGGTCTGGGTCATTCTCAAATTCAACACGTTTTTGGTCATTACTAATCGCATACGAAATGCCCATAGCTACAATTGGAATGTCTTTCGGCGGCCCAGATTCGTATTGAGTACACAGCACTCTCATTAGGGTAACGCAATAAAACGAATGAAGCGGAAAATTATAATTTTACGTCCGCCTTTTATATAAAAATCCATTTGCTAGATTATTAAATACGTCGGACATGCGGAATATAAGAACGAAACCATTTAGTGACGCAGTGTGAACATTTATTGATAAATTTGCTGATTTATATTATAATGGTGCTAATATATACTATAAAGTCTACGATAAACTATTGATGTGCTGGGCTAAACGCGACCGTCAAAATCATAAAAACAAAGTACCAAAAAGGAAAACCTAAAACCCAATTTATGTTTGATTTACTGTTCATGATAATTACCTGTGATTTGAGACTTCATCTATCAGATAAGCAATAATATCTGGAGTAAATACAATCCCAACTGGAAGCTATCATTCCGGAGAGAGTTACAGAGCCATATGCCAACTGTATGTAACGGGATCAAAACCACAATCAAAGCTGTAATAATATAAGCAGCTGTGGTTGTCAACAAAAATGACAGTTCGCAAAAAAGTATTCTATTTTGAATACTATAGTGCGTGCTCTAGATTCTGTTAAAAACGAGATTTCCCTTTGTACTGTAAACGTCATATTAAATGGCGAGGTTTGGAGATGCATCATAGTCGTTTTTAAAAACGCGCACGCCCACTTACTGAAGTCAGAGTATATGTATCAGTGGCGAATCATAATGTCTTTGCTAGGGAGTCATAAAGTGATATACGCTCAAACGTGAGAAGTAGTGTTTAATGTTTACCATTATTTTTATAAGATATAAGTACATCAGTGCCATTAAGTGAAATAAAAGAATTTGTACACGAAGCACCGGTGTATCGATGCGAATAATAGAACGAATTATTCAAGAAAGAAAACAGCATCGAATAGTGATGAAAAAGTCCAGGTAAGAAGGGACAAACAACAAAAAATGTCAGAAGTTTACCGGAGAATCATATACGAATAGTGCGATATATGATCTATGATTTTCATATAACTGACGAGGGCCGAGTTAGGGTTTCAGCTCTATGCCAAAAGATGCACGATGAATTAGAATGGAAAGGATCAAACGCATCATTAAGCATTTTAAAAGATTTGGAATTCCAGTTTCGATGTACACAGAATAATAAACAGTTTCGTGATACAAATCGACCCATTGTATATATAGATGAGACTTACATTCACAGTAGTCTTCCAAGATGGGGAGTGATGACAATACAAAAGGTCTTTTCACCGTATCATATACACAAACAAATCATGCTCCAAGAAGTAATAGTAAGAAAAATGAATTAGCGTTAAAAATATTACTTTTGAGACTAGTTGTAAGACGTAGTTTGAATATACTACGACGATAGTATGTTAAAACTACCGTCAAAAACAATATCGCTGCAAGAAATGTAAATTATGAAGTAGAAGATGTTAATAAAATAGCGGAAGAATTTTTGACAAAATTCTCGAAATCTGAGGAAGGTTGATAACGTTGTAAGCATGTTGTTAATATTGAAGATAAATATTTAGAAACAGAATTATTAGTTGATGAAAGGACAGAAAGTTTAAATATTAATGTAAATAATGAGATACGTATGAAAGCAAATGGAATTGCGATTTGCGATATTCTTAACTACCTGGTTACACATTTTAATCTCATTTCATGAGTAAATTGTTTAATTAATTGTAAAATCAAATTCCTTCCTCTGTATATTTATGCTGTTTTAAAAATATTCTTAAATACAAGAAGGTTTTCGCCTCTAGCGCGATTAACACGCCGAGTCACCGTAACCTTCTGCCAAAGTGGTTTCGCCTCTAGCATAGTTAGCCTCCTACGACGGAGGCGAAACGTCGAGATTCCACCTCTCTTTTTTCTTTGTTTCTGAAAGAACTGTGAAAGTTCATGCTTTACACCTTGTAGGATAAAGTATTCGACAATATTATCCAGAGGTGGGTGCATTAATTTCAAATACCAAAAAGTATTTTTGAAATCTCCCAAACGAATTTGAGACGGTCTCCTGGTATTCCTTAGTCACTAGAGCCAATTCTCACACGTAAAGAAACATAGTTGAAAGCGGGATTTTATTGTTGAGAAATTTTACAACAAATAAAATCTATAGTTCTACGATTCAATTCTATCGAAACTGCAGCAATTACGGAAAACCAAGAAAGATTTGAAAATACTTCCGTTGAAACCGATTAAAAAAATTGCTATTAAAAAGTTTTGGCTCGATAGAAAAATGTCAGAACCCTGGGTTGTCGTTGGTGAAGTCAATGCAAATTATGAACGACGTACTCTCATTGCCATGTACTACAAATGACATAAAATAATGTGCGTGTTGTAGAAAAGTTCGATTGAAGATCCGATTTCACCACATTAAGACAAGTTTGTCATAGTGCATGTATAGATCCTTTATCTATATCTAAAGATTTTTTTTTGTTATGCGCGTATTATATCCGTAGATGTGGAGTGGTCATTTTCTAAATATAATAACATTATTCAGCACGACCTACGTTACTCTCCGAGGCAAATGTGGAAATTTACGCCATTCTGCAGACTTTTTGTCAGTCTCATCCACTTTGCGCTACCCAAGAACAGTTGTGAATAACAACACATATGTTATACGAATAACGTGTGCATGCTTGGTTATTCGTACATCCGCTTTGTTACGATACTAGCACTTGAATAATATAGCTTCATGGAAAAATCAACATTCATAGCCTCTGACAAGTTTTTTTTTATGAATCAAATTATATGTTATGGATCTTACTTCAACCTCTTTCATATTTCTTAAAATATATTTATTTTCTGTTTAGTTTTTGTCCCATTTCTCATATATAATTATTTCAATATTTCAAACCAGTTTTGAGTCATGACTACAGCGTCCAAATTTGAGACAGCTACCATATCCTCGTAACTCTTTATCATCTTGCAAGCATTTCGTTCTTTACGATAACTTCTGTAAGTTTCTGGATTTAAATAGGTACGGGTTTTTGCTGCCTTGATAATTAGATTAGTACTTGATACTGCATTATAGAGTAGTTACGAGTATATGTGCAAAATGGAATAATAATCTGCTATTCGTGGACCGTATAAATAAATGTATAGAACAATTGTCGAACCTAAAATACGATGGCACTGAAGTGATTTATATAATGTGTAATACAATCGGGATAAAAGTAACTGTTAGACACATAAACGGTCCTAATAAATATTCCGAAGCAACCTTTGTTCAAATTTTACTTACTTCTGGGTCTTGCTTTATATAATACATAATAAAAGGATAAAAAAGTTTACTCAATTACATGGTGGGTACAATATAATAACTGAAACTAAACCACCTATCAATCCGCCAAACAACACACCATTTAGGACGATCAGTGTAATTAAAACCTTCTCTCTGTACGTTACAGTATCCCATTCAGATTCGGAAACTTCTGTGCGGTTTGTGTCATTACTTACTACTTGTCGTGCAAAAAATCTCATGGACTAGATTCCAAAAATTGAAAAAAATAAGGTGATAATAAATATGAATGACATTGACTGATTGTCACATTTGTTTCAGTTTATTGTTTTTGATAACATTTTAACCATAACTACACCTAAAAACTAAAACTATTTCATAATATAATATAAATGTTCGGTAAACTATAAATATTCTTTTTTATTGAAATTTTCAGAGATAAAAAACAATGACAGACATTTTTTTCGAAATATTTGTGGAATTAAAAAAGCTTACAATTTACTTATTTGTTTGTATCGTCCAACAGATGCAGTAGCAAAGTCGCGTTTTTCGTAAACTTTAAATTAAGCCTGGCGGCGACAATATATTTCGGTAGAGGATGAGGTACACCTGAAGTCGGGATTCATATGCGTATTTGGCGAATCGACGGCGTTCTTTGTTATTTTCGACAAATAATAGATCTCTTAACCGATTTCCGACGTTCAAATATACTGGCACTATTAAATGTATTGTTTGCAATATCAACATTTTACCGTACAGTATTTTTGTGTGTAGAAGATATGTTAATAGTAAACAACACCGGTTAAAATACAACGTGATGTACCTTATTATTTATATGTTAAGCGTGTGCAACATTCCACAAAATATTGTAGATAATGAAGAATTCCGAAAGTTTTGGGGGAAATACATTCTAGAATGGATATTGCTAACAAGAAGTCAATTACAGTATAATTTTCATCGGGTGAAAAACACGATTATGGATCAAATAAAGACAGAGTTAAAAGATAAAAAATATGACTGACGATAGAAACAACGGATGCAAGAAGTGTATTTTAAATGTGTTAGTGCCCACTTTAAAAAACAGTGAAACATCCTTGCCCCTTCTTTTACATAGTAGAATATTACAAAAAACAAACACGGAAAGGATAGTAGAAACTATAGGAAATATCTTTGGGAAGTTCAATATATCGGTAACCCAACTTCTAATGTTGGTTACAGACGGGGTTAAAGCTGGAAAGTTGCTGAAACAATTTGCTTATGTAACTGGTTAACATGTTTGCTCCATGCATGTTATGTTATAGTTGAATTTATTAGAAACAATTATCCAAAACGATGAGATGGATTTATAGTTTCTACGAAAAAAAAATTCTATTAAATCCCCAAAACGCATTCATGAGTTTAAACAGGCTTTGCTCGGCATTCTTCAGCCCCCACAGCCGCTACTGACGAAATGGGGAACAGAATATTAAACCTTGTATCTTAAATCTTAATCCGCAAGAAGCCCAAGCAATTTCAGTAAGCCAGTTGGTTTCAGATACCGAAATCCATACTCAAATAGAGCAAATCTCGAAAATTCAATTCTTTTACATACTATTTCCGCATTACAGTACACCAACATATTTACACCTCGCCGTAGGAGTATGACTGAGTCAACATTGGGAGGTATGTTAATGACATAATACTACAGCCAATTTTTGCGTCACTCTAACAGCATTCGTTTCTGCAGTATGTAAGAGGAATTGGAAATAAATACATTTCATTTTAGATTAATATATTTTTCAAATACGTTTACAAATGGTATATACTTGCATCTAAGCACAAAACATCTCTGTACATAAAAAAAAAACAAAATAATAATAAAAGGCAAATGCTTTTGTTATATTTTTCCATAAAAATAAACCTACTTATAGATAATTTATTTTATATTATATATATTTATATATATATTTATAAAACCTAATATACTCAGGAAATTTTCAACGGCTTCCTACGTAATAACAGAAAAAGAAACGTAAAAGCATTTGCTTCTCAACAAAACATCTACTTATATTTATATATATAAAGTACTGAGGAAAACTATTGCATTTGTGTGTACATTTATCCTGAGGAATTTTTTTCTTTTATAACCTATCAATAGAGATTAGAGTATTTACTATTTAAACCCGAATATATATTTTTGAATCATCTCCGAAGTTTTGGATATAAATTTAGATGTCAAACGATATTAGTTTTGATTCGAATATACCATAATCTCTATATTTTCTACATATCGTGTGTGATCATAGTTATAGAGATATGGTTTGAAATTAGAAAGAAATCGAATAAAGTTTCTATTATAGTTTGTATTTTGTAAAAATCACAGTTTTATTTTGTTTCGTGGGCTAATTCCTCATACAGTCCACAACAAAATTATAGGACACGAAAAAAAAAATAATATTAAAGGACAATTAAAATTATATTTCAAAATATAGGCAACAAATAGAAATTTACAATTGTTAACCGTTTAAAATTTCATAAAGCCGTCATTCAAATAAGTGCATTACATAATCTTAATTCTCACAAAAACAGTTTTTTTTTTCGTTATTACCCGGAATTTTTGTCCTATAACCTTTGTCGCTGGATCGCTGTCAGTTTCATGTGTGTTGGTATAAATATGATCACACGAGCATCATTTGGCAAAACTTGACAACAAATTTACTCTGTATAAAAACTCTGACACGAATTTGTACCCTTGCAAAACAGCACTATTGTTATTTAAAAAATATTTTTACCATTTATTGGTTAACCATATCTTCTTTCAACTTTATAAGAGGATAGCTACATCTGTATATACATATTGACAAAAGATGAGAACAACCCAATGCATACTCTATCATTTTATTTCAGTGTCAATTCAGTTCACGTATGTATGTATCTATTTAGTTAAACAGATTTTGAGCAAATATGTATTACCGTTCTACATTGTTTTCTTAGATTAGTAATTTAGTGTTGTCTGGAGTTTATTCGTCATAGTTTTACAGTAGTATTAAAGGAAAAATAGTAATCATAAAAACAGGATTTTTTTCTATCGGGAGAGTGCAAAAACCAAAGATAAAAAGAAGGAATACAATTAATTATTCATGCATATTCCGATAAGTTTAGATATTTAAATGATAAAATATGCATCTAAATTTTAAATACGTTTTTAAATATAAAGTCATTAACATTAATAATTACTGTATAATATAATTACGTGGTATCAGTGTACATTATTCTTTGCCTTCGTATAATATACAAAACTGTGCAGCAAAATTAAAACATCAACACAAAACTTAACCGCACACCTTTACAAACATTTTCTGTATTTAGTAAATTGTTAAAAATATAGTGCGTTCGGCCAATTATGTTCATAATTTAGTAATAATAAACTTATCCAAATCAGTCTTTGAATCGTTTTGTTTTCCTTGTCGTTCAAGAGGTGTGTAATACATGGTTTCTCATATTTTGTTCCATGTAAGATATGCAATTCTGGTTTGAGAATACTCTACTAACATGCTCTGCGATGACTAATCACACTAGTATAAAAAAATTTAACTTGTATATTTCCAACATTCAACTTTTCCTTTGACAAAATATTTCTTCTACAGTATTATATGCAAAATGATAATTAGATAGATTAGTGTTAATATAGTAATCTTTCTCCAATTGTCATAAAAAATATTCTGCATCGCAAACTAAGTTTTGTTACTTTTTTTTGTACGTACACCATAAGGTACGCGATTATATTTTATTCTTTTGTTGACGAAACTAATTATGTTAGGCGATAATCGTTCGTACATAAAAATATAATTAGCACAATATTTAAGTTTTAGAATCGTTCATCGAAATTACTTTTTGTTATTTATGATCGCCCTCAGATACAATTACAAATAAATAATTCGTATCTAATGGGTAACCATTCGAAATTATTGCATGTCTATAAATTACATCGAAATGCTAAAAAACCAACGAAAAAAAAAACACCCAAAAACTTTCTTTACAGTACATACTATAGGACTGCTAATTATTGCGAATACCTATAACATCAGAGAATGCATTAACACTTTTCAGTTAAGTGAAAACTGTTTGTTTATAGGTGTCTTATCGCTTTCAATATTAATAGTTGATAAGCAAAATCTTATTAATTAATTGTTTAAAAAGGGTGTAAGATATTTGCTACAGTTTACGTAACATTTTGATTCGATTTCACTTAGTGAATAATATGACAAACGATTCTTTTCATACACTTGTATTATATTTATTTTTATGTTATACTCCTTATAAGTAGACTTAGGACATTTTCGTACGCTAGACATAGTGGCGCAGACGCATCGACGGGCGCATCCATTTACCTGCGCACATGCAATTATAAACGTTTGCGTTATTTCGGAATATGAATATTGTATTACGTGTGTTCCCCCACACTTTACGTCGAATTAATGCATTTATTAGTAAGAAGTTCAACAATATATATGAATAAAAGTTAAGCGTGTGCTTAGATAGTTAGTTTACGTAAAAAAGTGAAGGTACTACTCCGAGCATTCTTGTGCAAAGAAAAATACGGTGAGCCCCCGACTTAATGAATGCGCAATTTCTTGCGTGACAAAGTCTCAAAACTACATTTTTGTTGCATTAGGATTCATGTGTAAAACGCCTAATTCGTTTAGATCTTCTAACATCAGCAACATTTGTAATATAAGACGTCAGTAAAATACAAAGTCAATGGGAAAAATATTGATCGACAAACTGGACATTTTTGGAGTGATATTAGTTCGTTAATAGATCTGGTATCTAAATAACGTTGGTAGCTATCATTTCCATGTTTACATAAACAATTAGAATATATTAATATCTATTTTGCTAATGGTATGATTACAGTGACATAAAGTTCGTACCAAACGGAAAAATTTGTTGTTTTCCCTTTTTTTAATAACATAATTGTGCTATTAGTTCGTGCTTATCTAAAAATTAAGTAAGTCCAAATCAGATTCTGAGGAGCTACTATTTGTGTTGTTACATTTTTAGAAACAGCCAAAAGCAAAGTAATACTGTTTTTTCGAAAAGTATGAAGAGTTTTAGTAAAATTTTACTGTCATGTTGAATATTAACTATCGTATCTAAACAAAAATGAGTCATTCAACGTTTTCCCAAATTTCCAAAATTCAAATTTGGAATTTGGGATTCCAATTTATTAATTAACGTTAATTTATTAAATTAACGGAAGATAAAATTAACTACGTTTAGTTAATACACGACAATAAAATTTGGCTGAAATTCTTCATACTTTCCACACTCACTAAAAATATCATTTATTCCGAAATAAGTAGTAACTCGTCAGATTCGATTTGGGCTTATTTGGTTTACAGATAAGTACAAACTAATAGCATAATTATATTTAAAAAAGAAACGTTGTTGACTCGGTGTGGGCTCATATTGAAACATAGAAAAAAAGAAAGAAAACAGGACGAAATTGTAAAAATTTGTAGTTTGAATTGCTTAATACTTTAAACCCAATAATTAATCAACTAAAAGTTATATTTAGTTATTCATATTTATAAATTTTACAGAATTCTGCTAAATAGATACAAGTTACTATAAAGCTATACCGTTACTTATTTTACCGACGCACTCAGTTTTAATACCACCAAGAACAAAATGAAAAATAAATACATTACTGCTAGCAGAAGTTATTCTTAGATTGTTACGACATAAATGATAATATCTGCTTTCCTTTGTTTTATTTGTAGAATATTCCTACAGCTATTTTTTACTCTCTTATATATATCGCGCTTAGAAGTGTCCTAAGTTTATTTATAAGTAATTTTATAAATTGTAAATTAATGGAAAGTGTTAAAAGTTCTTCTTTATATAGTTAACACATAACAAATCGAAAAAAGATATATCTAAGTTGTCGCAAATCACCGGTATGCTTTACATTAACATTTAGAATAAAAATGATAATGTTAAACAGTACAAATAGATTGAATTAATATAATTCAAGAAATATGGGTATAGGTAAATTATCAACAGTAGAGGTGGTAAAACCAATTAGTTACGGAGGCTATATTATAGACAAACAATAATTTCGAAATTATTTTTAACAATAATTTTAACACTAAGAAGGTAAACACGATTTAGGAACTACAAAAAAATCCTCCAAATTTCTCATATGCATTCACACTTTTTCATACTTTTTAGTAAGGACTTACATACTCCTATTATTTAAATTAAAAAAAAATTAAACGAACATTTTCGTTATAATCATTGCCATTTTAACTTCGGCTACGTCTTTCTATACACACACAATATGGAAACCATAATTTCGTAAATTAGTACAATTAAAAATAATTCAATTTTATATCTGTAACTACGTAGATGTTTATAATAACAAATTGTTGGAGCTACCATATACAAAAGAAAATATAGGTAATAATTGGATAACATCTGCTTTAAAAATTACGTAAAAACAATAAACTCCGTAAAAAATAGAAAAGTCAACAAATCAAATCTGCAATGTAGATTTTTATAAAATACATAACAAAAAATATAGACAGAATAATGGAAAGTATTGATAAAATATAGTCTATGTGTTTTATAGTGGAATAATTGACAGGTAACTTTGGCTAATATAAAACAGTCGTATAAATATAGTATCAGTCGATACGTATTCAATAAAAATCTACATCTGCAATTTCTAAAGGCTCATGTACACAAGTAAGAAGTGCCTGCAAGTTCCTCTCAAGAAGTACTTGATGGATTGGTAATGCAAATGAAGCGTATTATTGTGCCGTAGGGCGAGCAGCTTGCAAACATTTCACTTGTTTATATCAATGAGGTTTAAGGATTGACGTGAATAAAACTCTACAATGTGATATTACATGTATATCATCTATGGAATGGATAGGGCAGTGGACTGGAGTGATTTCTGTTAACAATAGTGAAAGTATTGAAAATGAAACTCAACAATTTTTTATAGTAGACAGCTGACACAGATGCTACAAAACTTACTAATCGCATAATTTACTTTAATTCAGAAATATACAAAGTACAAAAGACATACTACCAGTCTTTTACAGAGCGAGCCAAAGATCCGCCATATTAAATTTAATACTTAACAAAGTTATAAATCGTTTATTTGCGCATATGAATATAGTTACTACAAATGTTTTTTTTTTTTTTTTTTTTAGAAATAAACGTACAGAACAATTTTATTCATTAAAATAAAAGGATTACAAAACGAAAATATATTTTTTCGAGGGCCGATTAATAAGATACGGCAACTATTTTTTATTTCGAAAACATGTGATAACACTGAAATTCTAGTAAAGATATACGTTACTATAGGAATGAGAATATAATTTGTTTAATGAATGCAATGGGAAGGTTTGAATAACCCTTTTGCATCAAGATAGCAGTTCTACGTGGCATAAATGCACGGGAATGTCATCCAGAGCTATGAATAGCATTAGATGCCGGCCGATTACGGCTGGCTCTGCCCTATCGAATAGTGGTAAGGAGGGTGGGGGCTTCGAAACGCAGACACAGGTCAATTGTTGATCTGCAGCGCAGCGGAAGCCCCGTGTTCGCTAAGAAAGACGTAAAGATGGCTGTCGAATAGTAAGTGAGGAAAAGGCGTTGGTCTGTGATGGAATTAGTCCAGCATACAGTAAGGCTGCAGAAACAAGTGCTGTTAGAGATGCGTGCGGCTCGGTTACTATCAACATTAAAAGTAATTCATGTAATTATTTACCGTTTTAGTTCGATTGTGTTGTTGATGTAAACTCTGCATCAACAACACAATCAAACTGAAACAGTAAGTAATTACATTAATTATTTGTAATATTGATAGTAACCAAACCGCACGCATCTCTCACAGCACCCGCTCTGCCGGCTTAGCATACTTTAAAGGATGACCTAAAACTGCTTAGGATTTATACAAAGTAGATACCGCATGTTTTGATTGTGGTAAAGCAGCGAACTCGGTACGAGACAAATCGCATAAATCTGGAGAGATATCACAAGGAAAGAAATGACGTGTTGACTCAACGAAACATGAGCATGGGCGTACAAATCTAAACTCACCAAGGCCACATTAAGTTCCTAAAAATAATGGTCATTTTGGCATACCATAGAGTGTTCTTATGTGCTGTCACATACGTAGGGGAGACACTATAAATGAACAATATTATATTTAATTTCTGCGGTACCTACCATCTACGCCATGCAGTACGGGTGAAATAACAAGAACTGTTGGGGAACACCAGAATCCTGCGTAATAACGCTACAACTCATGCAGCAAACTTTGTCACGCGCTGTTTACATTGAGGTTGGGAAGTCTAAAATCCTAATGGAAATGAAAAAAATCATTGCGCGCACATCTTAACTGCATTTCAACGGGAGGTCGCAGCTTGTCTTCCCCATGTATGGCAGCAATCTGTGGATTAACCGAGGCTAATTCGAAGGATGTTAAATAGTTTGTAATGTTTGTGCCATAATAAATGTTTTTTGCTTCTTCCCTACCAGGTACTCCTTTACCCATACTCTTTTTGATGTAGTAGTAAATGTAAGTAAGTAAATGTACTGCACTTCTAAATAAACATACACGAGATCTTCAGCGTTGGCACATGTACCCGAAATAAAAAAATACTTGCCGTAACTGATAAATCCACCCTCGTACATTGTCTTTGTAAATAACTAATAGAACAGCGTACGTGCAATTTTACGCAGTATCAGGAAAAAAGTAGGTATACTATAATAGATTACTTTAATCATAAGTAACTTGTATTTCAATTTAAAAAAATGGAATCTACATTTTGAGTAGAAAATATATGAAAAAAAAAATAACTGTGCTCAGAGAAGTACGCCTAGCCCTGCTCATAGTTACCCAGAGCAGTCAATATTTTCCAATTATATTTTTTTATGACTGATCGTTAACTCACTCCATATTAAATCGTGGATATAATTAACAAAAATTAGATAACAAAAATTTCACGAAAAAAGAAAGAAGTAACTTACCATCTGGTATTAATACTTTAACATCACTGTTATAAGTGTTTGGTGTAAATTAGAATAATTGTCAAAGTGTCAATCGAATAAAACACTCTTACATTCACACATACGCACACTCTTAAACACGTCCATTACGAAATATACCTGGAAAGAAAGAGTACGGTTAGAAAGCCAAATTAAAATATTTGCACAGTATAACAGCAAAGACAAAAGTTCAAATTTCATTGTATCTGTTTTTGTGCAAAAAATCAAGAAACTCTTTTCAATATTTCGTTGTTTAAGTTTTGAATTGCTATTTGAATGAACCTATCAGCGTTGACTTCGATAATTTATGGCCTTTTTGGTTTCGGGTATTTGTTATTATACAGCTGTGGCCATATGTATTCGCCACTCTCGTTTTGAACGTGTTACACGAATATTATTGTATTTCTAAGAAGCAGGGTCGATGACGGACTTAACTAGGTACCTGGTAATGAGGGGGTAAATGAGTAAATTAGAAAATAGACGTAAAATAGTAATTTCTGAATATTTCTTCAGTCTTTCTTAAAAGTTGGAAGAGTAAGGTTGAGCTACTTAGAGTGAAGATATTGTGTCTGTGATTTTGTCTGTGTAATACAATAGTATACAGTAAAAAGTAATGCCGAAAACACGCGAATTGCTCCGTCAGAGAGAGCGAGGACAAATTGTGGTGTTAGAAAAGCAAGGGTTGTCGGTGTCTGCTATTGCCCGACAAGTGAAATGTGCGCGATCGACAGTTAGAATGACGATAAAACGATACAAAGAGAGTAGATCTTTGACAAACTAGCAGAGATGAGCGAGTCTTAGAGCGGATGTCTTTGCGAGACCGGAAAAAATGGTCTAAACAGCTTTCCAGTGAGATTTTCCGGCTACATAATGTTGCTATTTCTCCTCGCACGGTTAGAAGATGCCTTTGTGAATTAAATTTAGGTGGATACAAAGCTCGACATAAACCACGGTTGTCTCCGCAACAAAAGAAAAAGACTGCTGTGGGCTAAAAGTCACCGCGACT
This sequence comes from Trypoxylus dichotomus, assembly GCA_023509865.1. NCBI lineage: Eukaryota > Metazoa > Arthropoda > Insecta > Coleoptera > Scarabaeidae > Trypoxylus > Trypoxylus dichotomus. Next base: position 72,125,857 of record CM042074.1, on the reverse strand, counting down.
GGTCCATTGACAATTGGGCCATTGTTATGTGGACGGATGAGTCAAATATTGAGGTAAGTAATACATAATTATTGTATTTGCGGTATTCTGTGTTCAATTCCTGGTATCTACAGTGTTTTTATTCCTTTTAATGCGTTCCAAAATGTAACAGTATTCATGTTTTTGTTGGTAGCTTTGTGGTAAACCTGGGTCTCAATACGTGCGACGCAGGCGAGGAGAGGCCTTCCATCCAGACTGTATCATCCCGACTGTCAAGTTTGGGGGTGGTAGCATAATGGTTTGGGGTTCCATGAGTGCAACAGGCGTCGGAGAACTGTTCGTCTGCGAGGGCCGAATGAACAGTCGGACGTACATCGACATGTTGGAAGAAGTTCTGAAACCGTGTGCGTTAAAATTATTCGATAATGATGAGCCAGAGTATTACTTCCAACAAGATAATACGCCGTGCCATAAATCTCGCGAAGTAATGCGCTGGTTCGAGGAAAATAACGTGCGGGTCCTGGAATGGCCGGCACAATCCCCGGACTTATCGCCAATTGAGCATTTATGGTACATTTTAAAGCGAAATGTAGCTAAATACTCATCTACCACAAAGCAATGCTTAAAAACAAAAACATTCGAAGAGTAGAATAAAATCACCCCCGAACAGTGCTACAACTTAGTGAGCAGTATGCCCCCACGAATTCGTGCGGTGATAAAAGCCCAGGGAGGAGCTACCAAATATTAAGCAATATCTGTATATATCTGTATACACTCACAATGAAACATTTTCATCGATCATTTTTTTTTTATTTCTTATATATTCGTCGGAATAAAAAACAAAAAAGGGTGGCGAATAGATATGGCCACAGCTGTACATTGCGTCCTTGGATTCATATATGTTTATATTGCTAAATAAAGTAGTAAAAATGTTAAATGAGATATATTGCAGCATTTGTAAATAAATAAAAGGCTTTCTCTGTTTTTTTTTATTTTTTTTTAAGGACAAATTCTTAGCATCATGCGTGTATATACACTACTTAAAATAACAAGCACTCCATCTAATCACAGGATTATTTCGCTATAAACATTCATTAAATTTATTGTAAGTCAGTACTACCAGCAATTATAAAGATTTATTTCTTGAATAGAATTATAAAAATATGTAATCGGGAAGGTCATGTTTCCTCTTTAATTATTTTTCTCTTGGTTATATCTAAGTCGGACTGGTTAAATCTTGCTTAAATAATATCAAGATTGAAACTTCAATCAAAGCAAAGTAAGCTGCAACTACCAATTGCTTATGAAGGCACCGTTTGAATTCGGTAAACGTTTGATAGTTTGTGAATACACAACAAAGTGCGTGTGGTAATTCAATTTTTGTATCCAAAAGCATGTACAGCTACACAAATTCGGTTAGCCTAGGTTATGGATTAGCAATAAAGGTACAGGCAATGACTGAAGGAAATGTTAGAAAATGATGTCAAGACGTTCAAAGTAGCCGCGTAAACCTGCATGATAAATAACGGAGTGGTAAACCTAGTATCCAAACCGACGCAATTGTACAACAAATTGACAAGAAACTGCGATCTGATTATAGATTACTGCTGTGGCTGATGAATTTACTCATTTCTTTATATTGTGTAATGCCAATTTGTAGTACTGGTTGTATACGTGAAAGATATCATGACTTTCATTTATTCTCGAAGGCATGGCGTTACTTCTTCCAAGCCAAAATTAAGAAATTCCATGAACAGGAGGAACAAATCTGATAGCAAAGACAATCGACGACAAAGCGAGTCATCCAAAAACCTCAATCACAATTACGTAATTTGCGATATTTTTATTCAATTATTTAATCTGTTTTCTGATTCTTTAACAAATTTATTAACTAATTGTTGCATTTCTGTATCTACGTTAACATTTGAGCTTAAGTCCCCTTCACAATTAGTGGTGGCGCATAGGGAAATTATTCGCGCAGCTGTTGTCAACACTGTTGTGCTTGTTGCTTATGAAATCTAGCCCTTCCATTTCACAGTTGACATCAAACAACAACAACGTGAGTAGCGGCGTTACTTTTCACCCAAGCCGCGATAATTCAAAAAAATAATGCGTTAATAATGTCAATAATGGCAATTGAGTTTTGGAATCGAAAGGTGGTCAACTTCATGACTTCTGGGACTACAATAAACGCTGGTAGGTATTGTCACATCAAGAAAAGCGTAGAAGAGGAACGTTGAGTAAGGATGTAAGTATTCTCCAAGGCAACGCTCACCCCCGATGTCACTTGTCAAGCCATCCCTCTCCTTCGCTAGTTTACATTGGATATCATCACCTCTACACTCTATAGTCCAGTTGCTACTACTTATTTCCTAAATGAAAAGAACATTTGGCCGGAACGCGATTCAGCAACGACAATGATGTGAAAAATTAGGTTCAACACTTTTTCAACATGGAGACAAGCTAGTATGATACCCGTATGCGGATATGCCAATTATGTAACAAAAATAGATAAATCTTCAAGCTTTAAAATTATGTTAACATTAGTTTTTATGTGTTTGGAATTATTTCTATCTTTCTGGGACTATTCTCGTAATTAGCAAGTATTATATGTGTCACATTATATTCATAGCGAATGAATTATGGATTCTTCGTCAATAAAATATCGTAAAATACAGTCCAATTCAAACCTAATGATACTTGCGCAGAACACGATTTGAAGTATTAGTGAGAGCAAGAAGTACAAAATGATAGAAGCATCTATAGGTTACGTGGATATGCCTGAAAACATTAGTGTGCACATTTGATCATATGTCGTTTAGTTCTTGCTTTGTGCAGTGCAGTGTTTCGATATATATCTCATAATTCATACATAATTTTATCAAATCTACGAAATCCATAATTTCCATGAAGAATTTATTATTAATGTAAATTGTGGCAGTGATAACGATACGGCATTTAATTTTTCGTGAGATGAAAACGATTAATATATTTTTTTTTAAATCGGAGCTCTATTTTATTTTATCTAGTATTGAGGTTTACTTTTGTTTTTGGCACATAATTATTAAAAATAAAACTAACAATTTAAATTCCTTGCCAAAATTTGTTGTACATCAAAATAATTTTCTATATCTATTAACATTTTTAGTACAAAATTGTATCTGAAGTCTTCCTGATACGTTATTGTTGAACCCAGTAGACTATATACTTTTCCTACTCCGTGGTGCTTGTATCCCAAAGAAGTGGAAAATTTATATGATCGCTTTGGTATCGATACTTGACTTGGATAGTACGCATATCAAGTACCATCAGGTTTGGATCGAAGTCTACCTCTGGTATTCAATTTAATGCTTTGATAACTACATTTCATACTACTTTTATTTTATCTCTGATCCAACTTTGTTTGAATATTTCGTATTTAATCTTACTTCGCCTATATTCACTATTATTGACTTCGCCATCCTGGGAAGATTTCTCCCAAGTTGATTGCATATTTAGAGGTAATTCAAGGTCAAAGATTCCAATAAAAATAAATATCCGTACTCTTATACTGTGACGTCTGTAAGTAGAAACGGTATGTTATGATCAGAGATCATATTATTATTGGGTCTATAGATAACGATATTACTGGATACAACGACCAAATGTGATAAAATAGTTAATCAAACAAAACAACGTCATAGTTTCTTTATTTTTAGTCCTTGTAGGGGAATCTTCGGTTAGGTCGCGATATTAGTACGTATTAGTAACACTCAAACACAGAAGAGCTATAATTATTATAACGTGAAAAATCTTACCAATTAATATATTACTTCCAACCGTAAACTATATTTTTAATTCCTCCGACGCTCTGAAATTAGAGAGAGTTTTCTTGATCCTCAGCGCGGTCAAACGAGCCGTTGCGTTGTGATACCAGCACTCTTTCATTAATTTCGACATAACGTGCAAAGCTTCGCAACTTTGCCAGCGATTAGGGATGTTTGGTCTCTGTCTTTCTACGCATACCACCCTAAAAATAAAATGAAGCTACATCTATCTTGACCCTTTCAACAACTACACGCGTACCTCCTCATTTCATCGATAGTTGGATCCGATGGTACGGCATCATAAAATGGTAATTGATATTCGTCATAGATGCCACCGACGTTGCATCTTCTGGCTATTTCCCAAAATATCAATCCCAGCGCGTAAACGTCTGCTCTTTTGAATGAATCGAAATGATTTATGTTCATGGTCTCATCTAAAACCTGTCCATAAAACAGAGTACATTAGTAACGTTTCATTTACCCATTTACGCCGTGTCTTACCTCTGGAGCCATATATCTTTTTGTACCGACCCTATTATTCAAGGGAATATCGACAGTATCTGTGGTTACGTTGTGTCTAACAGCTAATCCTAAATCTCCAATAGCGCAGGTACCATTATATTTCACCAAGATATTCTTGGATTTCAGATCTCTATGAGCAATAGCTGGTTTTCCTGTGAACAAATTACGGTATTTATTTTGCTTCTTTAGTAATTTCGATTGAATCGGCCGATAGTTGATGGAAGTCCATATTGAACATGGACGAAGAAGTAAAATACAATTTTACAAATATTTCCAATATATTTAGCACAGCTTAATAATATACTGTAAATATTTGTAAAATTGTGTTTTACTTCTTCGCCCATGTTAAAAAGTGATAAATTTTATTTTGCTGTATTAGTACTATCCCAAATCGATCAAGATAATACGGCCTGACAAAATTTTGCATTAGTAAAATATTTTAATATAAGAGCATTATACGGCGTAATAAAAAAGTTTGGTTTTATTTTTGACAGAAGATAGTGCACACAAAATAATAAATAAAAAACCTTCCAATGAAAGTTATACAATAAGAAACGCGCCGATGGGAACCGCGTTTGATCATACCGGAGCAAAAACGAAATCGGGTGACCGTTCTGGAGGAGTGTCTGACCAGAATCCAACGTAATCCAAGGGATTTCTTCATGAGTTTCGTAACCGTGGATGGGACTTAGATCTACCACTATATATCGGAAACCAAGGAACGGTCGAAGCAGTGGACTTTTCCGGGCGAATCGGTTCCGAAGAAAGCAAAGACCGTTCCATCGGCCGGAAGGGCATGGCGACCATTTTTTGGGATTCCTCCACATCAACTATCTGCAGGAGGGAAGGACGGTCACAGGGCAATACAACAGCGATTTAGTGATCCGATTCGATGCAGTATTGAAGTAGAAACGGCCTCGTTTGCAGCGGAAAAGAGTGCTTTTGCACTAAAATGCACCGGGTCATTCATCCCGCATCGTCGAGCCCAAATTGAATGAGTTGCGCTACGAATTAGTCTCTCGTCCTCCACATTCACCGGGCTCAGCCTCCAGTAACTTTTTCCTATTCCCAAATCTGAAAAAATCACTGGGAGGAAAGGGATTTGTCTCAAATAAGGAGGTTATCGCCGCTACAGATGACTATTTTGCAGACCTCGAAACATCCTACTTTTCTGACGGCTTGAAGAGACTGGAGCACCGTTTGAAAAAGTGTATTGATCTTCGAGACTACATCGAAAAATAAAAATAAGAAACCACACCAATACCGTGTTTTTCTTGATTCCAGAAACATTTCAGGCCGCTCTCGTATAAAAGGGAAAAATACTCATTCATAATTTTGAAAGATAATTACTCCATAAACACAAATTCATTTTGAAGATAAAAATATATACAAATTTCATCAATTACGTGTATTCGTTGTATTGCAAAGTTTTAGCGACAGTGATTACTCTGATGAGTCTTCATAAGAATCAGAAAGGGGATAAAATAATTCATGATCATACGTGTCCAAGAAATAAGAGTAAGGTACTCGGTGAATAGTGTTTGTCATATTATCAATACAGCATCAATCGCGACGAAGTGTTTACTCACTGTACTTGTCTCTCACTATCTCATGCGTGCCTTTTAAAAATACAAATTATGTCGCCCATCATACATCCCGTTACCAGTCGTATAACTGTGATAATTTAAAGATTCTGTCTCTGCGTCAACATTTTGCTAGTACATCATTACCATCCATTAACGGATGTACGACAAAGATATTGAATTGAAGAAAAAAATTACTACTTACTATGTACGTTATTTGTAAACACGAATTTAACTCAATATAAGTTACAGTTGCCCACGTTCATTAAGTTTATGCAAGTTGTAAATCTTGGTCTTTAACAAGTGTTTAAATTAAATTTCTTCCTAAAAAACTTGCCTTGAGTTCCCATAATATCCATATGAAGATGTGCTAGACCGGTAGCTATAGAAAGCGCCATTCGGATCATAGAACTCACGTCCAACGTATTCTTCCCTAGATAGTCGAACAGAGAACCATATTCGTGGTAATCGGTAATAAGCCATAACTGCGTCCAGGTTCCATTATCTACAACCAAAAATCGATTAAAATTTCGTAAAATGAATTTTAAGAACATCAATACTACGATTAATATTAAATACCTTTGTTATCAGCAGCTATGAAGCCCAAAATGTTTTCGTGTCTGAGCATTACCGTTTGATAAATTTCAGCTTCTCTAAACCAAGATCTTTCTTCCCTGGAACTAAATATTTTGACAGCAACATTTTCACCCCTCCATCGACCTCTCCAAACTTCGCCGAATCTTCCTTGTCCGATTATTTCCACTAGCTGAATTTGTCGTGCTATACTTCGCTGAACCAGAAGTGGAAGTCCTATGACCAATAAATAAATAAGTAAATAAATAAATATAAATCAGCGTGACAGTGGACAGAGAGGCATTTGAACGCGCTACTATTACTAATATTTACAGTTCGTGAACTAAATAATTAAAAGAAAAGAATATATCGTAGTGACAAGTTTTGGTAAAGCAAAAATATCTCAGGAGTGACAAAAATTAAGTTTCACGAAGAAATCTTCGTGGTATCTAAATAAATTTTACAAAAAATTAGGTAATAAAAACAAATGTTAGAGCCTAAAAATCTATAGCGTGAAAAGGTGTAATTATATAGAACATAAAAAGAATTGAATCAATTACTACGCGAATGTGAGAATTTAAAAAACCCTAGGAAATTGTAATATGTTGCCTACAGATGCAGAATGTGTACACACATACGTATGCGAATTTGGTTAGATCCATCTAACCAAATTCGCGTACATGCAATAACACTACTGTCGATGCTATAAAAACTACTAAATACTCTACCCTTCAAACGACATGCTAAGAGTTCAATAATAAGCCTACGTACGAGTACGTAATTTTTCTCGCGTCTGCGAAGGAATTTGAATATTTTGGATTTAAGTCCAATAAAATTAGATTTTTCCATTTTTCAAACTTTTCTATTTTATTTCATAGACACCTTGTATAAATCAAATAACCCATATTGCACTTACGCATTTCAATCCCCAAACGATTACAGACGGCTAAAACAACCGTTAACTAGGTAATTAAAATAAAATTGAATTTCTGTTTATTCACTCTTGATATATTTTACTTTTCATTAAGTGAAATAACACTTAGCAATCCATTTTCTTTAACCAATGTTTACTATGACTCTTATCGCCCGTATCTAAGGCAACTGGATACAGGATATAATGTCTCCAGTATTGTTCATTCTCATTATTTCCTAGATCACATGGTCGAAACAATCTCTACAATCTATTCACGGTGACTACTGTGATATTACCTTTATTTTAAATTAGGTACTTAAGCACAATATCAGGTTGTCTAAGACTTAATTACATTTCAGAATCACGGCCAAGATATTACTTGATTAATTAAAAACTAATATCTTGAATATTAAATATTATTTTAAGCGCGCGTTAAATATTTGTGAATGCCAAATGCAATTTAGTATGATTAATATTGACAATGCCTTTCGAATTTTAAGTAACTTTAGCAAACCCAAATTGAACTATCACGTAACTAATTTGTTGCTAACATTAAATAAGTGACGTGGCGGTTTATCACGTTCTATTTGTATATATAATTAACAAAATAATTCTGCTTGGAATCTTATTCTATAAAGAAAACCTCAATTAGTTATTATTAGAAACTTTGTATGATAACAGCAGTAATATGTTCCGCCAGTTTAACTATCCGTGGAATGGCAGGATTGTTTGTTATATTTCAGAAAATTTCCAACATTAGCACATTGGAAGGAAGATAAATGTGTCAACAATGGCCGGTAGAATTTAGAATTAAAATATCTAAAGATAAAAGAAACGATCTCTCCAAATCCTATTTGGGTTGCCTCAAGAATTTCTAGCTCGATGTAGTAGAAATTATAAGTACAGAAAAAAAATAAGATTCAATCAACAATTTGATGGCTTGTTAGTAAAATGTAACTTGTCTTCCCATTGTTCTGAAATTCTTTTCTCTTCTCCACACTTCTCTCAATATATCTAGAAGCTACTAACAACGGAACACCGGCGGGTGTCCCCCTTCGATTTCGATGAAACTTAACATATCGAAAGAGTACTTTAAAATAAGAGACACGTATTTCTTTTTACCGGCGTATCCGCACGATTTTGGGGTACAGCCCCCTCCAAATTTTGGACGATTTTTCAATTTTTGCAAATATTTCTTAAATTATAACAGATATTAAAATTTCTTCTTAACATAATTTGCAGCATATTGCATGGCCCTAAGGGTAGCGTCGTCGATATTCTCAAAAAGTTAATAACGGGGATGGGGTACCCCATACCCCCCATTTTTTTACATTTTTTCTTTTTCTTATTCATCACAAGAGGGCCGATTTTACATAGAATACGATGATGTATAACAAGTTTAGAAAATTAATAATTGTAAAAATAGAAAAATAATAATAAAGCTTCAAAATTAATAAACTTCTCTATTGATATAAATTAAATGAACTATAACAGAAATAAGTTTTTAATCCTTAATATAATTTCTAGCATAATAATAGATATCTTCACAAAAAGCTAATAACGGGGGACGGGGTACCCCATACCCCCAGATTTTTTTAATAATAAATTTACAAAATTAATAATAGTAATAATAACTCAAAATAAATATATGTACGTGTCTATTGTCATGAATTTGATATGCACTTATCTACGCATACGTGAGTTATATTAGTTATTCAGTCACTTCAGATATAATTGGTAATTTGCATTATAAATTTAACGCGATAAGGGATCTGGTGATTGATCATATTATTATATAGATAAAAATAAATCCCAGAATGCATAATTAACCACGAACACGTTTAAGTGGTCACGTCTGCATTTAGGAAATAGGTATATAAGACGAGTATTCCAAATGAGAACATTAGAAGTCGTTTTTCGTGCGGTGTAGGTCAGTACCTATAGTTTGGCACAATGGCGGTCGTAAAAGAACAGACCTAGAAAAACATGCAATTATTGGTATATATGTATTGCAATAGCGAACAAGATTAATATACATACAGTAATTAAGCTATGTAAGTATTACAGTAGTGATAGTCTGCGTAAAAGTGTTTACAACACAGACATCGTTTGCACCATGAACACCGCACAATAGCTGGTTTATTGCGAATACTACACAAGGGTGTAGACTGCGCATCTTTGTTAGTACAAAACAACAGAATTTTTAAAGGACCCAGGTCTTTCCTCAACGTATCGACTCTTATACCACGAGTACTTGAATACGTCGAAAAATCTTGGGGAAGTAAACTGATTATGGGTTAAGGATTGCAACTTAATAATATTATTTCTCTGATGTAAGTCGGCCTTCTTTTGATGAATAACAAAAAGAAAAAATGTAAAAAAATGGGTACCCCGTTATTAACTTTTTGCGAATACGGACGACGCCACCCTTAGGGCCATGCAATGTGCTGCAAATTATGTTAAAAAGAAATTTTAATATCTGTTATAATTAAGGAAATATTTGCAAAAATTGAAAAATCCCCAAAATCGTGCGGATACGCCAATAAAAAAAATACGTGTCTCTTATTTTAAGGTACTCTTTCGATCTGTTAAGTTTCATCGAAATCGGAGCGGGACACCCGCCGGTGTTCCCTTGTAAGTGCATATAATGTCGTCTATTTATCCTCCTTTGTCTCGAACCCTATTTCTGTTTCTGAAATGCCCAATATTGTGACTTCCCACATGCTTCTTCTACAGGTATTTCAGTTTCTTTTCCTGTTAATGATGTATTCCATACTACAACTTTTAGTCCCTACTTTTTTATTGTACTTTTTGCTCTCATTATATATCTTAGGGCTGGTAGCTCAGTGCCTTGCACGTTTGACTGTCAGTCTCGAAATCCTTGGTTCGAACTCCAGGGCTGTTGTTTTTTAAGGTTAAGGTTTTCTGTGGTTTTCCTCACCGCTCCTGCCCTATTCCTCACCTGCTTCTAATTGGTTGTTTGATTAATGTTTTTGACATTTAGTTAACTGACATTTACATCATATTGACATAATATCAAGTTTGTATCTCAAAGTGTTGTTGTGTTGTGGCTAATTCTTAAATTGTGTGTTCTGATTGTTCATAAAAATGGATCCTGTAGAACAAAGAGCCATAATAAAATACCTCCAGAAAAAGGGCATAATGCCAACTCAAATTCATAAAAACATTATGGCAACTATTGGTGAGTCTGCAGTTTCTTATTATACAGTCAAACGCTGGTGCCGAGATTTTGAATGCGGCAGAACATCCTGTGAAAACCAACATGCCGGTGGTTCTCCCATAACGGTAACAGTCAAAAACATTAAAATGGTATACGATATCATACTACAAGACCGACGAGTACGCATTAGGGACATTGTGGCAGATACTGGCTTATCATATCATGTGGTGCTCAACATACTGACTAAAGAATTAAATATGAAAAAGATGAGTGCCCCGCATGTTAACCATTGATCAAAAATGAAATCGGGTGTTGATTTGTAAGCGTCTTTTGGAAAGATACCAAGCAAACAAAGAGAACTTTCTTAGTTGATATGTGACTATGGATGAGTCATGGGTGCAGAGAGATTGGAGACATCATGGTTCTTCTCTTCCAGGCAAATTTGAAGTTGTACCATTTGCTGGAAAGGTTTTGTTATGTGTTCTAGGATGTTCAAGGAATCATCCTGACTGACTATTTGCAAAAGAGACAGAGCATTACAGGGGCCTACTATGCACAATTGATTTCTAAATTGCGAGACTCTATTAAAGAAAAATGCCGAGGAAATTTAAGGCACGGCGTCCTGTTCCAACAGGATAATGCTCCCAGCCATACATTTGGTATTGCTATAGCTGATATATACTAAGCAGGCTTTGAATTAGTGGAGCACACGCCATATTCGCCGAATCTGGCGTCTAGTTGCCAAGCTGTTCCCCAAATTAATTACGTGGGGCAAAATTTTCTAGTAACTATGAAGAGACTACTAACTATCGAGAGGTGGTTTGCAGAGGTCGGACAAAAATTTTTGCAGGGGCTATTGCGATATTGGGGCACCAATTGACCAAGTGCATTAGTGTTGACAAATCAAAAATATAATGCTAGTGTAGTTTTACTGTAACATGTTCTCCCTTCTTTGACGATAAATTGTTTACTTTTGTCTTCTTATTTGCTTTTTCTCTTATTTTCTTCTGTTTTGTTTCTCATAATTTGTCCAATCTTCTTGTATATATACCATTTCGGATTTAAATTTTCAGTTTATATTTCTTCTACAAAATTTTTCTTTTCAGTTCTTTGTTTTCTAATTATATTAAGTATACCATTCCACTTACATTAGTTAGTATGGTTGCATAATGATTATAAATATCTAAATGTACAGGATTTTGCATAGAAAAACTTATAGCATGTAGCTTTCGAAGTATATTTGAGAATTAATTATGTTACAAAATAGGTCATATAATCATGTTATATAAGAAAATAACTATGTTATTAAAAATAGGAAAACCTTTATAGAATTATCTGTTTCTTGATATTTTTTCGTCCTATTTTCAATTAATAGTAAATTTTCAATAAGTATATACGTACCTGACCCACTTCCACTGGTTGTCATTTCTATCATGTGTTTTAGGCTCACTCTGCTGTTCAAGATCGGTAAGTTGGGGGCTTCCATACTGTCCTCTATAGGAGGTAGGGGATCGTGCATCGTGTTTTTATTATGGTATATACGGCGGAATAGAAAGAGCATCCCGAAGGTGACCGAAAGACAGGGAAAAGCAATAATTGCTGCAATCTCCCACGTACCCCATCGTGACCCTAAAGTTCATTACAAAGTTATAATTAAAATTCATTACTTGAAGGTAAGAAGATTGTGTAGGATGAAACGCCAAAAAGCGAATAATTTGAACAAGTATAAAACTGCAAAAATTTTCCTTCCCAAGTGTAAACTGTAAATGTGGTATTATTTGATTTTCTTTTAATATTCACCTCATCTATTATTTCTGCGAACTCTGAACTGAAAGCAAACTCAACCATATCGATTCATTATAAATTTGTTGCTTTTTTCTCTCACCATCCAACAACGTCGGTATTTATCGTAACGTTGTTTATAGCATCACCTACCGCAACAAAGGTTCCAGTGAATTTGTCTGGTAAATTCAGATAAAACCATTAAGCTAGATTTCGTTTATGATCAATATTAATATTAAAATTAATTTATTCGTACTGTAGTTTTTAATTTCAAATAGAACAAATTTTAGTCAAACTTTTGAATTTCTATGTGGTACAAATATGTAACATTTTCCTCGCTAGAATTTCCTTGTTACCATCCGCAGTAATTTACTGTATTTTTGTCATGTGTATTGTTTACTACCATTCCTAGTTTATAATTCATAACAAGAACATAGCCAGAATTTTATTTTTAATTGTTGATTTAATTAATTTTATTTTATTTTTAATGTAGTGACTTTCAGAAAAATGTCATTAAAACCAAGCCAAAAGTAAATAATATATATAGGAAAAAAGAAAACAGCACCTATCTCATAGAGTGTCAATTATATTAAATAAGGGTTACCACTTTCATGCAAATTTGCACATTATCAGACCAAGACTAGAACAGCAAATGAAAATGATAATTAGCAATTATAATAAAAAATCGAAATATCGTATACTTACCATTCTAGGAAAGGACAGTAAAATCAAAACAAATACAAATGACATCACTAACAGCATCAAAAAGCAAAATTAAAGTTAAAAAAACTGTTAAAATTGTATGAGGACTTTTACAAAATACCAAAAGGGGACAAGTCAGCAAGTACTTTTACAATCTTTAAAGAAGGTAATCCGAATAAGGACTTTTTAAATAAATGTAATAAAGGATTCTAAATAGTGTCATAGTGTCTATGTGTCAAAAGGCTATGTTAAATAAAAAAATCGGAAATTAAGGAGATTATGCTAAGTAAAATCAAATGTAAATAGCCAAGGATCTATTACAATGATGGAACAATTTCCATCTGCTTACCCGCTAACTCTTTTATTTAATTTAATTCTAAAAACTTCCAGGTTCCCACATATTTGGAAGACTACTAAAATTATACCAGTTTTTAAAAAAGGAAATAAATTCTGTAGTGAGGAACAGGTGAAAGGGGACTTGGACCACCTGAGACAAGCACTGCTGTGTAACGGTTATCCTGAGGATGCGATCAACCGTGCCATCACGAATAAACCTCGATCCAGGGACAATAATGATCGTGAAATAGAAACGTTGGCGGTGGCACAGCATACCTGCCGTACAAGGAATGTGTCTGGTTTACTATGACAGGTCAAGGAAAAAAAGGTACCCCTTATCAACAGATGTACAGCATACCGTGCTCATGCGAGAAAGTGCACAACAGGACGTTCGATCAACACCAGAAGGAAGAAACACGAGAGGAATGCGCACTTTGAAAATGCGAACCGCAGTTGTTCGCGAAACGTCAGGGACAAAAACCTAGTGACACGGCGGAACCCGACAACCATTACAACTATATGCGTTAAGTAGTTTGTGATGGCAGCATGTATATACGTGTTAAGTTAGGATAGCAGCTTTTCCTTTTTTCAACCTTATGGGCATAATTGCTTTGTCATTGAATACAATGTAACCAGAGTAATTATATGAATATAGCACTGTAAGTGATTTTGTTGTTGGGCTAGTAAATTAATATTATTATCTGCTTTGATTTTAGTACTTTTCTAGAGTGGTAAGTGTACGATTTTTCTTTTATTGTAATTTTTAATTATCGCTATCACTTGCTATTCTAGTCTTCGCCTGATGACGTGTAAATTTGCATGAAACCGATAACCACTATTTAATAAAACTAATCGAGATACTGTGATGTTGGTCCCGTTTTCTTTTTTCCTACATTTTGATATGAACTCACACCGAGACAACAAGGTTCCTTTACCAAAAGCAGATACTTGGAAATTTAGTTTTAATTAAAGAACAATTTCAAGACAGCGGTGGAGTTCAAGAAGACACACGTGAAGCTTAAGTTTACTTCTTCCACATTTATCAGCGACACTAAGCTATAGGAATGGTGTTTTCAATTTTTAAAGACTACGAGCAATATCAGATTAAAAAACACAGCCTCACTCAGTTTACACAACTAGGTAAATATCCGTGCACGAATTCAAATACGATGAATTTTTTAAAATATATATATATTATATAAAATGCATTTTCTCTACGCTTAACAGGAACACATAAGATTACACTAGGTTATTGACATTTTGCGCAACTGGCAACCTATAATGGCATTAACTTTTTTAATTTTTATACTTGTTCAATTCTTAAAACATTTCATTCGCTATATTGTGTAATTAAAGTTTGTTTCGCCGCTACTAATGCAGCAAAACATAAATGATTGACAAAACAGTCTGCACATTCGTTGCTCAAGGCATATAATTAAACAACGGTAATTCCAAAGATGCGCTTGGACAACTAACGTGCAAAGGAAACAGACATCGAAATTTAAAAAAGCTGCTTTACTTAAATCACAAATTGAGACAGCTGTCGAATACATTTTTTATAAATGCCGATACTTTAAAATAAGATCAAAATACATTAACAAATTTTAATACGGTCTCCATCAACAGCTGCTCTCTAAAATATGTTAACTTGTTAGAATCAAGCGAGTTAGAAACCTAATTACACAATGAGTGTACAGCGATGTACAAGAAGTCCAAAAACAAACGTCACAAACATCCTTAGTAATATGAATCGAAAAGACTTACCAGTTCACTACAACTACGCCTAAAATTATACTACGACTAAAATGAGCCATCAAGCAAAAGCGGTAAAGCATTTCCATAAAGCATGCAAGTTTCGGTCAAGTACAATAAGGGATATACAGTGTGGAGAAACGTTTAAATGTAAAATATTTAACCCTAGTATGACGTACATGACACACTGATTTTGGTCTGAAACATAAAAATGTGTATAAATATTAATCGCAAAGTACAAATAAAACCCTCTTTTCGATTTACAATGTCAGTCATTATTGGTTTCTTAGGATAGCCGAAAACATTACGGGTATAGTGATGGACATAAGAATTAGCATGCAAAATTTCACAGAATGAATAGTTGCAAAATAATATTCCAAATGGATCTTGTTAGATTTTTAAATAAATAGGTATTAAGCAAAAAATAAAGTACAATTTGTAGTTACTTTAAATACGATTTATCAATGGATAACAGCTCCTGTATCCCCAATAATAGAAGATTTCTGTGTGCTGCACTTCCTTATAGAAGGAAGCTAAAGTTAAATGAATAAAATTCTTCATTTATAGTGAAAATTAATAAAAAAAAAACAAATTACTGGAGGGCATTTATAGATCGGAATATAAATGTCTCCTCTAAAATAAATAGCAATTATTTAATATTGGAAAGCTGCTGTTATTATTATTACCTATGTCCATCATTATAAGAAATAATTTTGACGTCACATAACATTGCAGACTTCACAAAATCACCTGGTCTACACTATCAATTCCATTATCATTTAAAGAGAGAATTTGGAGGCGTTTAGCATTAAATCTAGGTGAAGTAAAATTGCGTCTATTTTGTACAGTTGATTGTTGATCACTAGTTAATCTTGTTGAATGGTCTTCATATACCTTGGGCACCCCGGAAACAAACAGTATTTAAAAAATCCATTAGTTGAATTAGATTTATGAGTGTACAACTATCTTCTTCACTTTAATACTTTCCTCTTTGTAGATTGCATGATTACTACGGTAGATTACTTACCTACAAACATTGTTGTTGCCAATATGTTGCAGGATATCGAGACGAAGTCAGATTTGCAGAATGCAAGACCGAATAGAAAGATCAAAACGGCCCCCCGTGATATAATAGGGTGTGAGTGTTCCAGTATCATCCGGAACGGTATGAAAAAGATCAAATGAGTTCGATTTCAAACGTTGCAATCCAAGGAGATGTTCACAACGCTCGGAAGTAAACAAGACAAAGTACTCGCAGTGGGCGAGAAAGCGTAAATGTTGCAAGCATGATGACTGGTCAAAAATCATTTGGATGAATGAAACTAGTACAAGTGAATAGTGTTGACGTAGACAGGCTGTTAAAACAAGTTTTGAATCAATTATTTGCGACATTATCAAACAGAAATAAGGACTGTTATTATTTCTAAAAGGAAGCATGTCATACATTACGATTAAACCGGAATCTTCAGAAACGCGCTATTATTGATAAATGACATAAAATTACCCCAGCAGTATACAGAAAACTAGTTACCTCAATACTCGAACATATAAGAGCTATAAAACATTAATATCTGTTATAACTAGAGACCGGATTATATGCAATATTTTATTTTATTTATTTATTATATTTTACGTCTATTTGTAGATGTATTACACTGATTAAAGTTAATTAGCGTTTATTAACTTTAATTAGTGTAATACATCTACATATAGATGTAAAATATAATAGATAAATAAAATAAAATATATGCACTTTGCATATAATCCGGTCTCTAGTTATAACAATGAATGATTATAAAATTGAAGATTTTTACTTTTATTATAACTTTTGTTACCGAGAAATACCATTTCTTGAGTATACAAACAAAACGACAAATAATCAATTTTAATTGAACACTCCTGCAGTTATTGTTACAGTAAAGAGTTTGGAGAAAATAATTAATAGAAGTATCGGAAGTTCTTGGCTTTCTTTGGTATTGAAGAGATGTTTGACTAGATATACATCATAGGAGTCAAAAATTTAATTGATTTAAAGTGAATACAAAAAATACACTTTTCGAAGCTTGCAAATACAAGCAAAACCTTAACTGTATTTTCCTTACACTAACAAATACAGAGACATTGTGGGGATACTACGCAAAATAGTACGTGTCGCCAATTACCACTTATCTAGAAGGTGTTGAAGTTTTAAAAGTTATATAAATAACAAAAAGAAAATAAAATCACTAAAATATAACAAAACAAGAAAGTGTTACAATTTTGTCGATCTATCAAATACCATTCGCATGAGTATATAATTCCTTTATTGACGCAATTGAATATGTAGACCAGGTGAATATCCCGCACATACAACAATACATGGTTCTATGTGAAAATAAATAAATAAAATAAATAAGGACGCCCAATTAATAACTGTTGGATGTTTTTTTGCGATATTGTAATGATTTGACCCATTGAGACAGAGGAGTGTACTATGATCCTAACCTGTTTTGATCAAATCATTCAACGTCAGGTTCAGTCGTTCATTGCAAAAGTCACCGTCCTCGCAGCAATCACTGATACTATACCCGGTGCCCGGATCAATTTTCTGTCTTTTGCAAACGTCCATACCTTCTGGGTTGAAATATAAGTTGCTTTTGTTAAGGCATCTGCATAAAGACCAATAAGATTTTTTAATAAAATTTCTTATACCACACCATCGTTTTAACCAAATGAAATTGGAAAATATTACGTATAATAAATGACCGCAAGCCCAAAAATGTGCTCATTTCAGATTCCATTAAAAATTTCGGAGGACACCCGTTGATGCTTAGTCTAGCGATATTTATGTTAAAAAAAAGGCCTCGCCTGTAAAATTTTGTGACAGAAAAATGGAAAACTCTGTGGATCAATTTAAACGGAAAAAAAACGTTTATTTTGTATTTTCAATAAGGTAACAAAACACTATAAATTAGGACAAGTTTAGGTGGAAAACCACTACTATTAAGGTGGAAGATGCCTTACAAATTTTCTATACCATTCACTTCCTAGTTTTCAAAAAGTGAATTTCGTTACCAAATACCCTTTTCCTGAAAAGAACCACCACAAGAAATAAACTATATACAAAAGTTTAACTGCCACCAGTGCTGTATAGATGCAAAAAATACAATGTGCGCTCAATTGGAAAAATAAGAAAGTTAATGCAGGTAACTAGGATTAAAAAGTTTGAACTGAACTTGTATACACCAACAGAGTTTGGAGTCGAAATATTTTACGTGCTTACATATAAACTTGCAAAATATGCGTACTATTTAAACTTAAACAATGATATTAATAGAATGTATAAAATAGTGCGCTACTGCTTTGTTTTTGGAAGGTAAATGAACTCATCAAAGTTAATCTAAAATTTTGTTTACTTAAAAGAAATAGATTCGTATAAACTATCGACGGACTACACGCGAAAAGCTAACCAGGTGATATGGCGATATATGATAAACAATTGAAAATAATCGATTCCAAGAAAAATATTCGATATACAGGTGACTCACGACGATAAGTTCAATGACTACAACTACACAGCAGTACGAGGTCTGTTCAAATAATAACCAAACAGTTTGAACTACGCGGCAACAGGATTGATGCCGTGCGATTGATAACACTGTGTCTAACATAACCTTCCGCATCTTTTTGGATTGTTGATATCCTTCTCGTATTATTGTTATGTGAGAGCAAGGTGTTTCAGTTTTCATTGCAGTTATTGCAATATGCTATCTTCGGGAGCAACAATGCAACGGAAAAATTTCACGCGAAAGTTGAAACAATTTGATGGAAACTAACTTAACTTTTGAAGCAAATCTACGAAGACGATTGTGCTCGTTAACAATAACATTAAGACAAACCGTTGCTTTATCAGAAAAAACTATTTAATTTACCAAATTAGGCTATTTTTGAAGGATTTTAGTTTTGCAAATTTTTAACAAATCTAATGAATTTATTCCAATTCAATTACAGACACGTGATTATTTTTTTGAACTTTTAGTAAAACATGTACTTGCAAACTTTTTCCAAAGTACGTTGATGGTCACCATATATGCACATGACCAAGACGTAATTAATCACCAAAATCAAAATATAGTGACATGAATAACTCGTGACAAGTTACAGTAAAATGGTAAATTTAAAGGTATTTTGATTTTACGTTATCAGGTAATTTTTTTTACGTTTCTATCAATAAGAATAAACATTTTAATATTTCTGAAGGTAGTTTTTCAGTATGCATCCAAAAATGTGAAAACAATATACTGGGTACCCTATAAAAACGCAGGAAGCATTTCTGTCGAACCGAAAGCGAAAAAATGTTTAAAAATACATCTCTATGAACAAAGTTATTCAAGTATTCCAAGACAATGTTCTAATCCTTTATAAACTACCGTTCATAAGTTTGATCGCAGCTAATATGTTCTGTTACGCTTAAAATTATTTTAAAAATATTTAGGGAACGTCTTAGGATGGCACTTAAAATCTAATACAGTATGTAGTCATAACAATAAGATTTATTTACGAAATCCATTCAAACACAAAAACAATGTATTCCTATTCCTGTACTAAATTTTATGATGGCAATAAAGCAATAATGCGGTAATAGTAGGAAATTTGGTATAAATGTATTATGAAATAGAATTTGGGAACTGTATTGAATTATCCACCTGTTTTACAATAAACTGTACATTCAGTATACATCCAGTATATTGCCGAGATTCAGAGAGAGATATTTCATATTGTTGGTTTATTTCATCGAGGATATGCCACTATGTTTTACACGAAACAAATCTTTAAAATACAGAAATTGCTCGACAACTAAATATTTCTGAATCTTGTGTACGTTGGACAAATAAAAGAAACGAAAATACCTGTAGGCTTCAGAGCAGAAAGCGACATGAAAGGACCAGATCAACGACAGAACGAGATGACCAATTCATTGGAGTGATTTTCCTAAGAAATCGCTGCCTTACCTCACCGCAGATTACGGCATTAATTTATAATGGCATCGACTAGTAAGTATGTCAGCAGTAGAACGGAGTCTAATAAAAGCCGTCTTGAGGGGTTGCAACATAACAACCGCAAAACTGATTAAAGCTTATTTTCAAGACAAATCTTCTGAAGGAGTCCTATCGTTAGGGCTACAGCGCCCTGATTGCAACTCCATTGAGCTATATTGGAATCACTCGGGTCGTGAGGTCCGGAAAAAACCTTCGACTGGCAAAGTATCATTTCGAAATGTTCAGCAGGAAGCGTGGAATGCTATAGACGAATCATATTTGGAGCGATTAGTCCTAAGTATGCCCCGTAACTGTCAGGCAGTTATTAAAGCAAAAGGGGGTTACTTTGAATTAATACTATAACAGTATGTATTTTATTAGAATATACTATTTTGTCAATAAAATATTTGAAGTTGGTAAAGTTTGTTTCCTTAATAAATTTCTCGCAAACACTACCTGTCTAATTTATTTTCTTATTTTATATACTTCGATCAAACTTATGACCCGCAGTGTATATTGTGACTATCGTTATTAATAGTTTTCAAGATATATGAGTCTGCATCTACAATATCACAAGTTGTACTAAACATAAGCTCTATTAAATATCGTATACATCGTCCACAATATACACCCATACACTGCAATATATAATATGATAGGACATCCTATACTTAACTTTTTAAACTATCAACTACATAATCTAAAACAATTCCTAATTATTTGTTAACATATGATGATCGATTACAATTATCTTTTCATTTTTATAACAATTTTTCATTGTCGTGAGTCACATGTGATATATCGTATATATGGAAAACTAAAAATATTATACCTATGTAGCTATACTAAGATTGTCCAAGAGTGCATACAAGTTTCCAAAATCTACTACAAACCTGAATAAGATATAGAGAGAGTAAAGAAGATTTAAAACTACACAAGATGCAAAGGTTGCTATAATTTACTAGCACGATCTTCTGCCCTCAACAGAGTGCAAGTATATAATTACTATATAAATGTAAAGTATATAGGCTATGTACAATGTAAGTATATAGATTAAAAATTGCATTAGACGCCAAGAGCTTTGCGCAAGGGAGCGCAAGTTACCTTGGGGCTGTGGCGTTAATTCAGGATGTAGGTGAGCATTACAAAAATTTTGATCTCTGCAACACTTCATCACGAACTTATGGCGCGAATGGTTCGTAGAATGGCAAAACATGGGATTCTCTATAGGTCTTCTTAAATCATCCGACAGACACCTGGATTTTCGATTGGAACAGAAACGTCAAAAACTCATTTACATATACCATCCATCCGCTTACAATTTATTGTAACAGTATTGATTAAAGACAAAATAAAACTACTTAGATATATGTATATGTATGTACATATACATATATGTATACATCGGTACTCTGTCTGGGATATTTTAAAATTAAGTTTATACTACATATAATAAGCAATTTAATGTCTGTTATTAACTTTAGGCTTAATTCGCTTACTGCTTAGGGAATATGAACCAAAATAATCTAAAATAATATTTGCTAGAACGGCTTTAGTTTTTTTGAATATTTTCAACCAGATTCAAAATAGAACAGTATCCAAGAATTTGCAGCTTTCGTTATTTCCGCTTCAAGTTTAGAACTCAAGTTAAAAAGGGAACAGAAATAATATGTAGTCATTTTAAAACTGTAAAACAATTATAAATATACTTTGCAACTTTTAAAAGAATCCGTTTAATAACCGTCGTTCTAAACGCATTAAAATATCGTAATTAAACCTAGAAATGTAAACATTTAACGTAATCTCCTTCAATAAATGTATAAATGTTAATAAAGTACGTAGCTGCAGTTTTATAAGTATACACAAATGCTGGAATATTAGAGCAAATGATAAGTCGGGCTGGCCAGATATTCGACCCGTCAGGTCCGGACTCGCCCCCACGCACACCCTATACGAAAATTGAGAGTTCGTTGAACCAAAATAGATACCTACGTAATGCTGTCCGAGGCGGTAGCTACCACTTGGGATTGTATGTATGCCAGAAGTATTGAAACTGTTGCTTATTGAGCAAGCACAAGTAATAAACATCAAAAGTAAATCTAACATATTTTTTCCATGCCGTTTTTTTTATTTGTGTGAGTTGTATTACGTATATGTTTCTTGCAATCGCTTTTGTACCAGCACATCAAACATTGCACCATATTTTACAACCATCGAACTTTAAATCAGGATATTCGGTTATAAACTTGTTTATTTAGGCAGCCAGTGGTCGCTTGTTCCCCTTACTCATGTTCGACATGCTTAATTAATTATTAATACGCGTAATACAACGTACGACTTCTATCGTTGTCAAACAAAGACTACGAGACGGTCGAGTCACGCAGTAGATTTCCGCATTGGCTTGGGTGGGAATCCGGCGTGCCAAAGATTTGGTTAACTTTATATATCACTATTCTTCATGAAATACAGGTAAACTGTTAAAATGTTCTTCCATATAGTGAAGTATAAATACATTATAACGCGTAATACGACGTACCATACGTGCATATGCAGCAGGGAAATGAAGACAGAGTGGTTCAACGAACTCTGTCAATTTTCGTATTGATTGTGCGTGCGGCCGAGACCGGACCTGGCGCACAGGTGATTTGGCCAACCCTAATGATAAGTACAATATGTTGCATAAGTAAGGAAAAAAGAAGAATGTACAGGTAGACGCATATAAAGCTGCCTCATCCATAAAAAAAGTACCTTAACCAAGCATACATTGTTAGTACTGTATACTGGCAATGGAAAGTAGTGTTTTACCTTCATTGGTGGTAAAATAATTCTGCAGCAGATGCTCGTTACAAAAGTCCTTCTCACTACAACACTGTGATGTCTGCTTATTCACAACAACTTGAGGATGGTAACAGAACATGGGATTACCAACAGGAACAAGCAAATCTCTATGTATACAGCTGTATGAACAGAAAGTAAAATGAATTTAGCGAGGAAGGGCTATTTAAGCGATCGATGCATACAGAGTGATCGTGTCAATACCAACCGATGTGAAGATAGCAATAGATATTAGCAATCTCAGTTTGCTATATTCCACTCGTGATTTTTGAATGAATTATCAACGGTATTGGAGGGAACTCGTTAGAGAAGTTTTAAGATCTCAATATGTTTGTAACAATTTTTATAAACAATTAAAGTTAGATATCTAATAGATAAAGAAATATTAATTTTCAGTATTCATTTAATTTGCGATTTTTATACACTAGACTATTGTAAACGTTGAAGGGAAACTGCCAGAAAAGTTATAATGTGTAAACATTTTTGTAACAACTTTTACAAACAATTAAAACTGGATACCACATTCACTTGCAAGCGTCGAAGGGAAGCTGCAAAAAAAGTTAGGAAATGTAAATGTTTCGGTAACAATTTCTGTATAAACAACTAAAGTTGAATATGGTATTCGGCAGAGTAATTGAACCTTGTAGCAATAATGGTCCTTTATCCATTGAACTAGAGAATGAAATACATAATTTTAATTTATACAAATCTAATTGTTTATGGAAATTATTATAAAAATATTTATATTTTAAAACTTATCTAGCAGGATCCCTTCATCACTTCAAACAGCTCAGTGTACAAAAATTGTGGAAAAAAGTTGGCGAATACTGCAGAAACGTATGATTATAAAAATATTTGTATCTTAAAACATCCCCGAAGGGTTCCCTCCGACATCGACAATAATTCAGTGCTGAAAAATAATGAGTTAAATGTAGCGAACATAGAGTAATTTTTTATTGCTAATTTCACACGGATTCAATACTACACTAGAAATATGTTAAATTTTAATTTTCTCTTTTACATAATGAATAAACTAGGTGTGATCACTTGTGTCCGATCTTTTCAAGTTTTTGTTTCCTCCCGTATCCTCATATAGATACGTTCAGGCCAACGTCGATATTCAATTGTCGTCTAAAAATACTTATAGAAATGAATCAAAATTTCTTATCTCCGGCTCAGAAAGCAATTTACGTTCTAAAGTGAGCGAAGAAGATAAATCGAATGAGATACATACACTTTCTTCATGTAAAGTCTTTGCGGCAAATATCGAGCGATTGTAATGACATTTGTTTACTTCTTTATGGTCATATAGTGTTATTTTTCCGTTTATTTTATTGCATAGCATCGACTTGGTATAGAAATATGTTTTCTTATTTATTTGTAGGTGTACCTTTCATAATTAAATTCACAGATTAATCGCATTTCAACGTTAGAACTTACAATGTCGGCTACCGCGGAATGCTTGTAGTACAGTACTACATCGAAAACGGCAATGGTTATACCTGAACATTCTCAGGCCATTATTTTTATCGTTAATATGTACTTTAGAAGAAGTAGTTCAAGTGGTAAATTAGAAACTACATTTAATCAAAAGCAAAAGTATTTTTTTTTCAAAAGACTAAACAAGTTAGAATGTATAGTTGGCAATAAATTTAGTGTTAAATATTTAGATCTATTTAATATTGCATTATCTAAATCTAATAAAAAGCAATAGATCTTGCATAAGTTATTGACGTTTGATGTAAATTAACTGGCCTATTTTCTGTTATAATGTAACAACAGTTTTTGTTTAAAATATGCTGCATAATTAATGAAATGGTTACATTATCAGTAGAAGTATTAAAGAGATCTAAAATATTTAACACCGCGACTTTACTATCAACTATAAACTTTAACTAAGATCATTAGTCTTTGGCTAATAAGCTTGGCCAAAGAAGCGGCGAGCATTGGCCGATCATTAAGACAGACCCCCTGTTGTTGTCCACAAGAGTCGTATAAAAACGAAATCAGAAGCCCTCATACTGAAAAAACATTCCTGGACGAATGTATGCCCTCACCAAGTGAGGCAAAGATATTGCTATCTTTCGCCAAAGGGATCTCAAATTGGATGCTAACAGGAGATATGGCTACGGTGACCATATGTACTCATTCCAGTAGGACAGTACTTTTTTTAGACAGCGTTCTTATGTCCATTAATATCTTTCAAGTATGTACAATTATAGTTGCTTTTAAAAGCAAAGTCAAAACTCTGTTTGTTTTTAATACTTTCCACTACTCTCCCCTCGGAGCACCAGTCCACTGTATAGACGCACACACTTCTAACTTCTACGCGACAATACATACATTGTTACTTAGACCGTAGTATCGAATTTGCTGAATTTAATTAGTTCAGATTTAAACAGCATAACGATTAGTTGTGCTGAACTATTGTTTAGAATAAATCGGCGATTTTAAAAAAGTACCATATACCGATAGTTCTATCTCGGTACATGTAAATATTTTATTTAGCAGCATTCCTTTTAATTTGTAATTCTTGTGTATAAAATAAGTAATCAACAATGTTGTTGCTGAGACGAAAATGTCATTTCAATGCGGAGTACACAAAGACGTTTATGGAACTCAAATTAAACGCTGCTGCGCATATTATCTACTGCAAAATTTACAAAAGTAAAACAGATATTTCGAATAGATGGAAGTAATATTAAAACCCATTTAGGAAAAAAGAAACATAAGTAGCAAGTAAACGCATCGGTAATAAGTAACAAGTTCATACTTTTTAACTCCTCAAAAGTAAACTCCGACAGTATTATATTACCAACAAAATTACACTGTACTATATAGTCGAAACTGTATGTTTATGAAAAGGAAAGTAGAAATGCCTTCGTGATATTCCAGTATGCATAGTGATTTGCTTGGCAGTACCAGGACGCCAAAGAAAATGCAATTTTTTCGCTTAGCATTTATTACCTATAATGAACTATATTTAGTCCTAGAGCAAATAGTTGAGGGCGCAACGTCGACTGTATTTAACGTCTGCTAGGTATATGCATTATTAGAAGTATCATCTAACACCTAAGGTTAATCAAAAGTAAAAAAAGATCGTATTCGTACAGCAATGTGTTTTATTGGACTTTTTAATTTATTGAGAATTAGAATTATTAACATCATTCATATGAATAGAAATCGCTAGCGTCCTATGTTGACTAGATTTTTTTGCGCCAGTTGGATGCTCCAGACGTGGTTTGAATAAGAACAGTTACAGCAAGAGAAGTTTGGTGAATCGAACTTGTAGACCAACATTGAACATGTCATTACTAACATTCGATCCAATTTACGAGGGAAATCCCAAAGGTGAGGTTTTTTTTATATATAAAGAAACGTTTATTTCCAATAATTTTTATCTTTCTACGTAACTATTTCGATCGATGTATTTCTGTAGTTACTATGGTATAATTTTTGTAGGCCAATAACACACCAAATTGTTGTCATTGCTGATGCGCGTTCCGGCCAAAAATTTTTTTTTTGATTTAGGCAACAGGTAAAAAACTGAGCACCATGTAGAGTGTCAAAATTATTGAAGAGAGCGACAGTTTCACGGGTGATGCCTTTGTTGTCTATCTTGCGCACGTCTTCCGAAATTACAACTTTTTGACCAAAATCCCACGAATGGTGCTTCAGGAAACCTCATGAATGTAAAGATTATCCAAAGCGATTCGCTGATGTTTATGCATGGATTTGTTTAACCTTCGTGACTGTTGTCAGAAATTGATTTCATTACAAACTCGCTACACTATAAGCGGATGTTTTTGACATCCATGCACGCCAAACCCTTTTGTTAGTTGGTAATGAATTTTAATCGGTTTAACGTCTTTTGCGTTCACAGATAGAATAACCGCGAAAACTTAGCACTTGGCGGTAACGCTAAACGAGAACTCTATTGGTAGATTTCCGCTGTCGTTGTTTTCTTTTAAAGAGATTAGATTTTTGGGTTAAAACCCTGTCGTAAGTTATGTATGTTAGTTGCATGAAGTTCTTCTGGGTGTGCTGATGTCGTAACGATGCAACTGAGTTCGGAACGTCGGCAGGCTAATGCATTTACAACTCGGTTTCAACCCGGAAACCTAAATCCTTCATTGTGAATAGCTGCCAAGCCAAGACTAAACGTACTAGCGAGATGCTCGCAGGGTTATTTCAAGGTGAAAGAAGCATCAAACACAACTGTGTTGCCAACAGTCACATAAATGATTTCCCTTCGCCAGCGCTTTGGAGGAATTACTTTTGGGACTACCCGCATATATGAAAACTCACGAAAAAGTTGATTGAACAGATTCAATCCTGTTAGTGCTGCCGTGAAGAACATTTGAGCGATGGGATATTCCATTAATAATGAAATTAACTACTTTAAAACGAACTAAAAATGATCTTCAATTTCTCACATTGGTTGTTTTATTTTACAAATAAAAGGAAAAACACATTATGTGTATGCAGTTGGGAAGATAAAGCAGAAAGGAAAATAACAACTGCAAGAAATCCAGAGAAGAGACAATTTTCTAAAAGATTCTCCGGTAATAAAAATGTAGTTTTTAGGGATGTGTTGATACGGGATTTCTGTTAAGCGCGTCAAGACTGAACTATATGAAGTTATAACATTATCTACCCTTAATAACGATTGCAAGGACTGTGTGGTTGTATAATTCACAGGTATAGCAGTAAAGTCCACTCACACAAATTTATTAATTATTCGGAACGCAACCGTGTTACCGACTACAGTCGGTAACGCGGTTGACAATGGGAATCCACGTGCTCTTGAAACGCTGCGTTCCGAATAATTAATAAATTTATGTGAGTGGAGTTTACTGCTATACCTGTGAATTATCAACCCTTGATTCGCAAGCTAGTGGTCATAACAAAATATCAATCAAGCAAAAACCTGTGATTATTGGTCATATAAATTAGTTTCTTCGGTATAAATCGCATTACTGGATGGCAAGAATTAATAAATTTTTGTGTTTTTGGGAATAGGAACGGTGCCTACTATTCGAATACATAAGCTTTATAAAGATTATAATATTGATGCAGTGAGTTATTTCTCATATAAACATATTTCTAAATAAAAAAATAAACTAGCTGAATACCAAGGAAATTTAAACTTTGAAAGAAAAACCCTATAGTATTTTCATGAGAACAAGCTACGATGATATCGACAATTAAATCAATATTAAGAAAGGAAAAAACTCGATCAAATGGTGTGTTTTCTAAAAATCTATTGCCTCTTTGGCCTAACGGAAAGCCGAAAGTAAATGCTATAATGAAAGATTTAAAGAGTTCCCTTAATTCCTATAGCAGATCATCCCTTTTACAGAAGAATATAATGCGCATATAACTGCGAAACTCACAAGTTGAATGTTTTCTGAAAATTGATTTTTGTAATAGGTTTTTTTGGTTGCTAAGGTGATGTTTTATGTTTTCTAGATATTTTTTACAATTAGTATCGATTAAGTTTCTGTCATTATCTGTAATCCCCACTATTATTTTATTTTACATTCATTTCGAACGTAACATTAAATCTGTCAGTATATTACTACATCTTTTGCTTCAGTAAATAAATACTTGACTTCATTTTTTTATGTTTTACCTTTTTCTTTTGTTAAAAGATACAATTCTGTAAATTATGCAGTAAATATTAATTAAGCCTTAGCATTATACGTTTTATCAACAAACACTCACCATGTGTACATTCCCCGAATGTTTGAGAAATTCAATATTATCTACAATGTGGGGTCCTCAAAAATGTATTATTTGTTGAGTGCCTTGTCAACGTAATAAATCTTGATTAATATCTCTATGCTTATCATCATTTGCATTTACTGCTGATAAAAATAAACAGATAAAAATTTTAACAAAATTCTAAAGAGATTTAGATTATTTCTCATTTTTTTATTTGAAGAATCACGGAAATGGCTAGAAAGCAAAAAAAAATCCATACAATTTTTACAGATTGCACTCGCAAATAATACAGCAAATTCAGTATGTAATAAGTAATAAGAGAAATCTTAACTGTCAAATTCTTAACGGCTATAAGTACTATACTAAATTGATAAGAATTAATGCGATAATTGATCCGTAAGTAACCCATGTACTTATAAATTAATTTTTCGATAATAAGGTACAACTAAATATATCACCTGCTCTTTATGAATTAGTCCAAAAATATTTTAAATGATTTATAGTGTAAGATTACTTATTACTTCAAAGATTCTAAATTTAAAAACAGATTTCTAATTAAGCATTGTCATCCCATTATCAATTATATAAATTGCCATACAGCATTTAGAATATTTTCTCGGCAATTTAATTAATTCAGGACTAGGGGACTATAGAGAATTGGGACCATAGCGAACTTAGTTATTTATAAACATCCTTTTAACATAAGTTCTATAATTTCTTTCCACAAAACTACGAGGAATGCTCAATTTACGAGCAAAATAACTGTGAATAAAACACGTTTTATTTAAAAAGATTTTTGGCCTTGGTGACAGATTCACTAAGCTAGTGCCGCGTAAAAAGTCTGACAGATGAAAATCGGAAATTTTCATTTTGTGAAGTATTTGATAATTTAAAAAACCTACAAAGTATATAGAATATATACATATGTTTCATATGTGAGAACTATAAAATTGTCCTTTTCTCCGATTGGAATTGAAGTATAGAGTTGGTTTGTAGCTAAATATATTTGCAGATATTTGACATCGCGGAAAGGATGTTTGACAACGGAAAAGAAACCGAAAATATTACAACATTTTAATTGAAAGTGGGTTTTTGTCAATATGACCACCTCGAGATTGAATTACGACAGCACATATCCTTGGCGTTCTTCTACTCAGACTCTAGATAACCTAACTCCTCGTTTTCGAATTCTTCAATATACTTCATCCCACACTAGTTCTATTGGCGAGAGATCTGGGGATTTGGATGGCTAAATCATCCTTATCAACTTGCCCTCTTTCTCGAGTGACATCAAATAAGTTCGATATAAACGAGATGAATGTTTGGGATCGTAATCTTCTTGGAAGATAAAGTTTTGGCTGCATAATCTTTCACGCTTAGCACACCATTTTCCTGTAAAATAACTCTGCTAACACAATATCCCATCTCCTCTTTATCAAATCACCTACAGCTGTACCACCAAAACAACTCCAAACCATCATACTACTTTCACCATGTTTCACAGAAGAAACCAGACATTAGTCACTCACTCATTCTCCAGTCTGCCGCCTCACAAATGATCGACGTTTTGACCCAAGGATGTGGAATTTGGATTCATCTGTCCATAATACTTTATACCAGTGCTCAAGGCTCCAAACCTTATGTTAAATGGCAGCCTCTTTTTCTATTTTCTTGTTTCTGTAATAGCTTTTCACAGTTATTCTTCCCCTTAGCCCTGCTGCGAAAAATCTCCGTTTAACTGTCGCGTTAGATATTGGTGTTCTTCTTAAAATATTGAGTTGTTAAGTGATCTCTCGGGCGGTGAGAAACCTATTTCGTTTCGGAAATACTATAATAAACTGTCCCTCAGCGGCTGTCGTTGGTCTCTTTCGCCCTGGTCATGAACTTGCTTCCTGCATTCTCTCAAGAGTCATAAATACTCCGTTTTTATTTTCTGGGCGATTTGTGCAATTGAATGGCATTCACCGTATAATATTATAATGGCTGAACGTTTTTTAATTGGCATTTTTTATCGTTTCGGAATTTTTAACTACGATGTTACACGCACAATCACAAATTTTAAACTGACGCTTTATTCAAAATACTTGCATACATTTTCGAATATTTTTCTAATGTATTTCTTGAAACTGTTTCGTCTTACAATACAAGCAATTCTTTCCTAGAATTTATCTGAATCTGAATACAGTAGGGATTAATACAGTTCCAATAATCTTAAAAAGGTGTCGTAAACTGCATTAAAATGTACTATAAAATGATTTAAAACGTGCTGTATTAGGGTATTGTTTGTGTTAACTGCGCTATAAATCTACTAAAATGCAATTGAAATGTATAATACAGGATGTTAAGATAAAATTAACAAATAAATAAATTCTTTGAAAATCATTTCTGGAATATTAATTCGGATATTAATCGGATTTTCTCGTGGGAAAGTTGCTGATTTTGGTCGAGATAGCTTTACAATTGTTTAATAAACATGTGAATTAACAATATAACTAAATCACAGAACTCGAACACTGTAGCACTCATACACTGTAACACTTCATGATCTCCCTAACCACAATACGTTTGAAACAAAGATCTTTTGTTAATTTTAAACGCAAGTTATAAGCTTCTAATTCTAATTGACTAATCCTAACTGTTGTGATTAGGGAGATCTTGGCAATAGAAAGCAACGACGCTGGATTAAACATAAGTAATAAATGCAATAATAAATTGCGAAAATGCAGATTGAGTCTCTTCTGTCTTTTTTAATATTTTCTCGAAAATTGTACTAAAAATTAACTTGTTTTTGTGTATTTGTTCCTCCAAAAAAATGCAAAATAGGGATCGGACTCGACCCAACGACGGAAATAGCAGTATTAATACGAGGAAAGCACTTTACTCACATTAATTGTAGCTTTTTCAGCAATGTTCTTTCATATAAGAAGTATAAAACAAAACAAAAGAGAAGACTTAGTGCAAAGGATCATTCATTTCATTTGTAAATTAAAACAACGATATTGTAAAAAAAATTAAGATATTTCTTAATTCAGTATAATAAGAGTACTTCACGGAAACACTCACAGGAATAACACAGTTGAAGCCAAATTCGCATATAAATTGCGTAGAACGTTAGCAATGACACATTCACTGTTGATCTACAAGTCGTGTAATGTTGCTGATTTGTTGGCATAAACTATCGACTTAACACAGCTCCACAGAAATAGGTCTAGCAGTACAGCTAGTACTAAATCACACGAACGAGGGGGATAAATCCTGAGGGAACAATTCCATTCACAGCAACGGAGTTACACACATCGTTAAAAAAGTTCCAATGGTCTCCCCAGCATAAAATGTATACCAGACAGTCAATTTAAGTGGGAAGCATGCTTCTTTGTGCATTGTTTTTGGCTAATTCACAAAACCATTAAACCAGAAGTGAGCGCCATTGCTGAAGATGGCTTTCTTATAAAATTCGCGATCATCCTTAAATTTATCTAAAGCCCAATCACTGAGTCTGCGATGCAGCAAGCGATCATTTGGTTCTTGAGTTAAACTTGTGAGCATGTGGCCCAAACTCTTTTCGCAAAATTCGTCACAAACGGGTGTTGAAAGTGCCTAAAATCAACGTGGAATTGCCTCATTTAGATCTTTACGGTCACTCTGACATGCAGCTGCAATATTCTCTTCGCTCTCTTGCATTTCTTTATCTTACTGGTACGTGGACATTATGAACTAAATATCTTGATTAATCTCTTAGCTTTCTTGCATTTCTTTATCTTACTGGAGCGGGGACGTTATAAACTAAATACCTTGATTCAAATGTTTGCGCAATGCGTTAAATAGGTCTTCAACTTAGACAATTATAACGACCAACAATTGAATTAAATGGATATAAAGTAGCCGCGACTGAACGTGAATTTTGATAAAACATCTGAACAAGTTGTAAACGTTATTAAAGACTTTATCATTCCAAGAGAAACTAGTAGACACAGAGAAGCAAAAGATATTAAAAAACTCAGCAGGACCACTGAGAAGAAATTTAAAAAAAAGTTCATAGCGTTTCTTCTACATTTTTTAACAACGTATCTGATTAGAGTAATCTAGTGATGTTGTAAAGCGTCCTCTGTAACTGTATTAGGTAGTACAACAGTGAATTTGGCTTACAAAAAAATCCGTAGCATAATTTTAAAATCAATAGTTCGAAACGCTATACAATTGCGTGTATGTATATGGCATATTCAAAATATTCCTCAATGAAAATTTCAGTAATAAAATATTATCTTTTCGACGTCATTCTACACAGGTAAAGAGTAAACGTTATCCTAAAGATATATTGACATCGCCTAAAATCAAATAAATAATTTTAATCAAAATTGAAGAAATATTTCTTTGAAACGGACGTATTTTTCAAACAGCATAAAAGTTCATTCAATTTCTAAAATTTGAACGCATAAAATTTTGCATGATTACATCACTGCCTCCTTAGCAGCAAAATGTTGATTGTTTTATTATCAGAAAACTAATAAATGATGATGATAAGCGAGTTCGCGTTAATTAAGTACGTATAACAACAAAGATTAAGTGCATAATAAGTATCAATAATTACAATCTAGGAGTACACACTTGCGCACACCATAAAAATCCGGTCGATAATGTGCAATAAACGTAATGGCCAAATAATATTGGCTTGGCGTGTTTAAACTCTTCTCTAAACATAATACGTTGATATATGTACACTCAAGAGCAAATATTACCGAATGTTGTACTCTACAATACTCTCAGAAAATCTCTGCCGTTTGAGATATAAAAGAATTATTTAGTATCAAAAGGCTTTTGTAGGTATAGCCACTCTACAAATATCGTCTAAAAAAGTGTATCTTATCAAATATTAATAAACAATTTCAAGTTGCATTAAAAATATTATACCACACGTTAATTACGAGGTCTATTCATATAAGAACCAAATATTTCGAATTTCGCGCCAACAGAATGATTTAGTGACATTGTACTCAGCATAATCTTCCGCATAACATTTTCGAATTGTTAACATCTCGCTTAGTTCTTGTGTTATTTCTGAGTGCGAGGTATTTTTCATAGCGCTTATTGCAATGTGCGTTTTTCGTAAGCAAAGATGCAACGCAAAATTTTTGCTTGCAGCTGGGGAACACGGAAGCGATTCAACTTTTGAAATTAGTTTACGGAGATGGTCTGTTTCCATCGCAATAGTAACAATGGTTTACATGATTCAAAAGACGAGAAAGACCCTCGACTTCAAGTTACATTCAGAAAATAAAAGATCTGCTGTGTTGAAAACGTCGTTCCACTGTTAAGGAGCTTACAAAATAGGCTAACACCTCAATAGGAAAAACTGAACGTACGTCAAGTTACAGCAAAGTTTGTTCCTGCTTTGGTGATTAAATAGCAAAAAGAAAATTGAGTTGGCGTTTGCCGGTAATTTCTTCAACTAGCCAACGATGACGAATTCATGCAAGAGACCATAAAGGAAGACGAAAGCTGGATTTACAGCTACGATAATGAGCTAGAAGCTCAATCGTTACAACAGATTGGCAAAGAAACTGCATGCTCAAAAAGGTACGTCAGTCTGGATTCCATATTGGAGTAACTCTCACTGTTCTATCCTCTCCACACCTCCCAATTCACTAGGCCTCGCTCTCTGCGATTTTTTCTTATTCACGAAATTGAAATCAGTGTTGAAACGACGCTGTTTTGAGACTATCGATGACGTTAAAACAGAAGAAACTTTCTGAAACTGGTTTACGAAGTGAAAACACCGCTGAAAGAAAAGTACTATGAGGGAGAAAATGATCAATAATCTGTGAGATTAGCAATAAATGTTAAAAAAAAGAAAATTCTGTTATTTTCTGAACAAACCTGTCATCGATAAAGATTAACCCAAATAAGGAAATAGAGTGAAAGAATTACAGATGAAAACACATCTAAAATCACAACTCAATCCCTCCATAGGAAACAACAAAAAGTTTGTTACAAAGTTTTATTTCCCAAGTTTTTACTTTAAAACAAGTTCCATGTTATTAATAGATGATTTTAAACAGCCAGAGCCAAGAATAAGGTTCTAACTGTGGACTGTGTTACTACGACTATAAAAGATGTTTTACATATCACAAATTACCTAAATGGAACGAATTGCAGTGTCAGTTAGATAATTACCATTAATCGAGGCCAGGTATATACAGGGCGATTGATAAGCCAAAAAAAAATTTAGTAGAATTCGTACTCGAAGCGCTACACTGTCAAAACAAATTTCTTCGAATAATTAAAAAATATCTACCGCTACGTGACGAATGAAGAAGAGCACCATGATATTGAAATTAAATGGATCCCAGAAGTAATTCAAGACTTCGCCATAAAACACGAAAGAAGATTGCTGAATCACATTAACGTGGAAGCAGTACAAATTCCTCGACAATACAGAAGTCAGGAGATTGAAGAGGATCAAACCGCACGAACTCGTATAGTTTAATGTAAGTTTAAGTTAGATTATGGGATGGGAGATTTAATATGGGAAAACGCATACTAATGCGTTTAACACGCACTTGTCTTGCTTGATAATTGAAACAAGTGCAAATATTAACAATAATAATAAATTCATTGTAATAAACAAACAACTTCCGGAATTGGACCGTGTCACGATGAGATATATTCAAAAGGAAATAAAAGTAAGAGGAGAAAGAAAAATAAGAAGAAAAAGGGATACAAAGAAAAAATGATAAAGAGTGGGCGTGAAGTAGAACAAAAGGTGAAAAGAATAAGAGAAAGAAATACAGACAGAAGGGGGAGGGGGGAAGGATGCTACAGAAAAAAGGGCTTCAGAAGGTTCTCGCCTCTAGCGCGGTCAACATGCTGAATCACCGTAACCTTCTGCCAAAGTGGTTTCGCCTCTAGCGTGGTTTACACGTCGGGTTACCGTGCCACTTTGGCTTTCCCTATTCTCTTGAAGCCTCCTACGACGGAGGCAAAACGTCGAGATCCCACCTTTCTCTTTTGGTCTCTTTCTTTTTCCTTCTTTTTTCTCTAGTACCCCTCCCCCCTCTGTCTCTATTTCTTTCTCTTATTCTTTTTACCTTTTGTTCTATTTCACGCTCCCCCCTCCATCATTTTTTTCTTTTTCTTCTTATTTTTCTTTCTCCTCTTACTCTTATTTTCTTTTTATATCTCATCATGACACGGTCCAATTCCGGAAGCAGTTCATTTATACTAACTCTGGCCGTGGAAGCCTACGTATTCACATTCATTGTAGATTAACAGTGTACTAAGAGTATGTAATAAAGGATTTTATAAAAAAAATATTCGTTTTAGTGTCGGTCATTGTAGTTTTTATCAGCAAATTATCACAAAAATAGTTCTTTTTGGAGCTCTATTAACAATAGCTTATCTTATGACCTCCATGGTCTGTTCAATTAATCCTAATACAATACTACTCATTTACTAAGGTAATTATATAAGCTCCAACTATTGTTTCCAACTCATTAAATAAGCAACTCAAACATATATTTATATTGACACTCAAGTTTACAGAACTGTATTTACTTTTACCTATACTATTATAATTGCTGTATTATTTTATGACGTCACAATATAAACATAATATATTGCCAATAAAATATGAAAAATGTATGTTATTATAATTCCATTCGATATTATACTTTGTTATTCCTACAAAATTTTGATAACCTTGCTTTGCGCTGTCAAAGTCGTTAATGTACAATTTGAATTTGCCGCTATTTTTTCTCAGATGTAAACACGGACATCGATCGTGACGCTATCTATTACATTTCTAAACTATAAGCAATTATTTGTTTTACTTAGCGTTCTTGGTCAAATTAATATAGTATTATGAAAATAAAAATCTATTTTTTGAAATATGTAACTTGAAAATGCTTCTAATTCGACATAGGAGATATAAATAAAATTGTTTAAATCAATATTGCGTAATGTCTATTTTGTACACCATTTACAAAATATATAATCTTAAGAGTATATTATAATGCGTAAGGCTGGTACAATAAAATTTCAAAATGCCATTAAAACGTAAGGAAGCATGTGTAAGGAATTTACTGTTTCTATCTAGGCTACACGAATAACTTCTTTACGAAAATTTAAATAATTCAGAAATGGTTATTTGTAGGTTATACAAACTTAATAATTTTAAATAAAATTCGAAAATGCAATAATACAAAGTCTTAAGAAAATGTGCCATAAACTCTGACGGAGGATAGTCCAAAACATGCAGAAAAGTACTACGAACATGAGGCCGCAAATGGCCGGTTTTGGAATTTAAATTACGTACAAACAATCAATGTAATTTATGTGCAAACAACGAAGGCGAAAAATCAAACAAAATACCTTCTCTCCATTTCACAGCAGCATGACATCTTTACCGCAAGAATCTTCGAACTCTTTTAAAAACCCATTGGCCCAGATTCATTCGGTAGCATTCTTGATCTAGGCATAATCCTCGAGGTCAATTACGGACGCAATAAAAGCACAAACTGAAGGGAACTGGTGATTGGCACGAGGGACAATATACAGAGTTAGTGCTTTTCTTTCATTCCTATTGGTAAGATCATACGAAGGCGACCTGAAATGTTTCTGGAATCGGCAAGAGATTGCGCAGGAAGGTTCAAACGGGTTCATTACTCGGCAAGGGCAACCTTTTTATGGTAACTCAAAATTTTAGACGTCTACTGTCAATAGTTGTTGGTTAAGAGTGTGTTTTGTGTAGTAAGTCAGGCAGTTTCGCAAAAATGGATAAAATCGAAGTTCGTGCAATGCTAAAATACCTCTCGACGGCTGGGAAAACGGTCACGGAAATTCGAAATATATTGCTAGAGGTTCATGGTAGATGCACTCGATCATTTTTGAAGATCAGCTTCTGGGTGAGCGAGTTCAAACGTGGCCGCACAAGCAGTGGTCGCCCCAAAACCGCTACCAACGATGAAATGGTCGACAAGATTCGTGATGTCGTGTTAGTCGATCGCTGATTGAAGTTGAAAAAGATAGCAGAGACAACAGGCACCTCAGAAGAACGCGTTGACCATGTTTTACACGAAATTTTGTGGATGAAAAAGCTTTCGGCGCGATGGGTACTGCACTTGCTCACACCGGAACAAAAACGAAATCGGGTGACCGTTTCGGAGGAGTGCCTAGCCAGGATCCAACGCAACCCAAGAGATTTCTTCACGCGCATCGTAACCGTGGATGAGACTTGAATCCGCCACCACATACCGGAGACCAGGGAACAACGAAGCAGTGGACTTTTCCAGGCGAATCGGCTCCAAAGAAAGCAAAGACCGGTCCATCGGCCGGAAAAGTCATGGCGACCATTTTTTGGGATTCCCAAGGTGTGATCCTCATTGACTATCTGCAGAAGGGAAGGACGATCACGAGGCAATACTACAGCGATTTATTGACCCGATTCGATGCAGTATTGAAGGAGAAACGGGCTCATTTACTGTGGAAAAAAGTGCTTTTCCACCATGACAATGCACCGGCTCATTCATCCCGCAACACCTTACTTTTCGGACGGCTTGAAGAGACTGAAGCACCGTTTGAAAAAGTGTACTGATCTTCGAAGAGACTACATCGAAAAATAAAAATAAAAAATCACACAAATACCGTCTTTTGCTTGTTGATTCTGGAAACATTTCAGGTCGCCCTCGTACATGAAATACATGTCGGCTAGAATTTATAAAATGATCCACTATCTACTACATATTTAACACATCTATCGATCACAATAAGAAATTGCATTTTTTTACAAATGAAAAGAGAAACAAAAAAATGCACAAATGCTACCAAAAGAAGCAATCTTCCGTGTATCTCCAAAACCTTGCATTTGCAGACGCATATTCATTAAATTTCTTTCCCGCATATTCTGGGCCGTACTATGCTCACTCAAAGTTTATAATACATTTTCAGATAGTATACAGAGCGTACTACTTCGTAATGTTATGGTACACATTGAAAGGTACCTCCCCTTAACTTACAATCAATTGTAGTCGTACTTTTAGCACCCGCAAATTAAGCCGCAAATGGTAACGCAATGTGGATAGGGTTGTTTTTATCATCGTAAAAAAACATAACTCACAGACACAGTCATTAAGTGTTTTCAAAATGGGAAGGAACAAGTTTTAGGATATAAAAAGCATTTATGTATCGCGATCTACGCACTATGATAAACTTAAGTGCAAACGAATTACTTAAGTACAATAGCTTTGTTATGTAGAGAAATATGGTCATATGTTATGTGATGTAGATTGTTCTTTTAGCTTCATAACCAATAATATTTATATTCAACGCTGTTTAATTTTCAGCTTATAGATATTTATGCTCCTGGCTGTACGCACGTACTTAGTCCATTTACGTAACGCTAATATTTACGCTGATCGTTGTGTAGTAAAAATGAAAGGAAAGAAGATAAACGAAAAGCTGACAAATATCCCAGACAGACCATTGGCATCGATATAAGCAAACTAGTATCGATATCAACAATTGTATTATTATAAATTCAATTTCGAAGTTTGTCTTTAGATGTCAAACGGGGATTATCAAAATACACATGTGTACTATTCAGGTATACGCAAAATAGCCAGTCTCACTACAAATGAAAGGACCATGGATGTGTTTGGTTGGTATAATAATGGCGGGGTATCGATTGAAGGTCAACGTATCGGTGGAACGGATATAACAGAGGTGTAATGTTACACTATATAGACGGTTATTCACACACAAAAAAGTTTTCCATTCCCAGTATTAAAAACGCAGTACCAATCGCAAAAACGGACTACTCGCCGCTGCTGAAGCGGATAAGAAAGCAGAACGATTCGTTCTCGTTTTTGATACTGGTATATGACGGAATAAAAAACAGAGAAAAACAGTTCGTCCGTTTTCCGGCAGTTGCAACAATGTATATACATGTTCGAAACATCGATAACGTATGATATAACGGTGGAAACTTTTCAACTTGTCCGAGCGGAAAACGTAGTCTTTTTAATTCATTTTGCAATCTAATACGTTCGATTTTAAGTTACTATGGAAAACATATATAAAAAGTCTTCTGTTTAATTATAGCTGCAATAACAATAACTATGCAACAAATAACTAGTACGAATTAATTGGTACATTGATTCTCTCATTCGTTGGCAACAAAATTATAATATCGCAAAAAGTATTTAGTGTCCTATATAACGTGTTTTAATTGTTATTAGGATATGTGCATACCCTCCTCCCCAATTTTTCCTGGGTTCTCTTCCTATTTTATTTTTTTTTTCCTTCTAAAATGGGTGTCTCAGTAAGAACTTGAGTTTTAAATATAAATTTATAATATAAAAATTCTCCAGAATTTTTCTTGACTTATAAAGTGTAAATGCTAAACATTAAATAAAATATCAGCTAAATAGCCACCGCGACTCGGTTGGCAGGTATCTACTCAAGGAAAACCCCAGAGGAAGAAGTCTTAATCTAATCGCAAGGAGAGATGGTACGACCTTCAAACTTTGTTCGCAATAATATCATTGTTTCGCATGCAATGTGGTAAGTCACGGCATCCTGGTGACCACATGTCATTTACTTCTATTCCATCCAATTCGGATTGCCATTGACAGTTACAGACGCACCTTCCATTATTTTCTAAATAGTACAATCTGATGATCCCTCCTGCTCACATAACACACCAAACTGTTTTTTTTGATAGTGCATCGAAGTTCCTGCGTGGTATCTAAATTTTCTACTCCCCAGATTTGAGAATTCTGTTTACTGATGTAGCTGTTCAAATGAAAGTGTGCCTTAAGATTAAATATGATTTTGTTGCAGAATGTTACCAAGATCCAGTTAGCGAAGTTTCTGTGCTGTCCATGGTTGATTGGCTTCAGTTTTTTGAGTTCATTGGATCTTATATGCGTGAAGGTGCTAATTACGATTGATGTCTAACTCCTGGGTACGATACAAATGGAAGTATTGGGACATTCTGCGGCATTGGCTCTCGGTAACAATGTTATCAATCGATCCTCGAAGGCGATGGTGTGTAAGCGAACTCTGTTTTTTTTATCGAAAACGTCAGCTTAAATTTTTCTAGTAAATGTTCAGTAGCGGGCCGCGTCAGACGGTTATGTACGCCAAAGGAATAATTCTAATTTATGTCTTTGCCTTGCCCAACAACTTTCGCCAATTGCAAGAGGTATCAGACGCTCATGAATTATTATTATGCCTGCGCGTGAACTATTTTCGTGGATTGAGATTCAATTCAATGTACAATAAATTACTATACCCATCCAAATATCACTTACTCACATTAATTCAACATTTACATTATATGTTTCATTCATACGAAAATAATGAAACTGGTTGGAAGAATTACTATTCACATATTGTAACCTTTCCCTTCAAATATGTAAAAATATTTAGGTGTTCGAAAATGAAACTGAAACATTCAATTGGTTTTCTGTTTTCACCATCTCAATAAAAGCAAACAATGCTACCAAATTACAAACTTAACCAATTTCATAACTTCAATAATGAAGTTAGCAATGATGAACACTTAACTTTGGACACGGTGTAGATAATTTTAACAGTTAATAACAACTCTAAAACAAGTTCAAGGTATTCTGAATTTGAATCGGTTCTTGAACTCGCTACGAGCTATCAGTTTTAAGTCCCGCAACTAGATTCAATTACTTCTGTTCTGCGTTTCTAGCACCTAGTTTTGGATATTCAAGTCTACAACCCGGTATCTGGGATACTTGGAAGCCTGCACCCCCCTAGACGAATACCTAATTCTTCAAAAATACGGCTCCCGAAAGCCTTAATTTTAAAATATTTTGCATATGCAAGCATTCAAATTCATACATTTGGCAATCATTTTAATTGCTTTCAAGTTTTGTTTGTAAACGTTTAGTCACAATGCATTTTTAACAAATACTGTTGACTATGACGGTGAAGTTTGTTTCGTTTTAGATGATCATGAAAAAATATGGTAAAGACCTATTAGCTACAGATACAAGGTGTACGCATAAGTCTTTTCCGATTTAACTAAGAGACGGCGCCAACGAAAAGTACGCAGCGTATTCATTTAACACATACGTCATTTTCTGACATTTAAACTACAAGCACCCACAAGTTGAGTCCGCCAAAAACTAGCGTCTTTGCTTTATCATGCAGCAATCATGTCGAGGGTTGTGCCTAAAAATGAACATTTGCGTCACGCATTACTATTCTTATTTACTCGAAAGAAAAAGTCATCATTTACTGGTAGAAACGGATGGCGAACACGCTCCAACGATTAGAACATGTGAGACATGGTTTCGACAATTTAAAGGTGGTGACATCTATGTGAAAGACAGTGAGCGCTTTGGTAGACCACAAAAATGCGAAGACGAGCAATTGCAGGAGTTATTGAAAACCAATTCAAACTCAACGGCAATTAGCTGAAGCTTTACATCTGTCACAAGAAACAATCAGCACACGTTTACGAGCAATGTGGAGGATTAATAAACTCGGTAAATGGGTACCACGCGATATGAATGAACGTCAAATAAAAAATTGCAGTCACTTGTGAAATGCTGCTTCAACGCCACAAAAGGAAATCCTTCTTGTAACGAATTGTGACGGGTGACGAAAAATGGGTTTATTTTGAAAACCTGAAGCGGAAAAAGTCGTGGCTTTCACCTGGCGAAGTACATCCTTTTACACCAAGGTCAAATCGCTTCGGCAAGAAGACCATGTGTGACTCTGTGTCTAGTGGGACCAAAGCGATATTGTGTATTATGAACTCTTCAAGTCGGGCGAAACCGTTAACACACAACGCTATCGCTAACAAATGAATAATTCAAACCACGCATCAATGGAAAGACGACTGGAATAGACCAGAAGACAAGGCAAAGCGATTTTGTTACACAATACGCCGTCTCACACAGCAAAACCAGTAAAAGACACCTCGAAATCGGTTAGATGGGACATCCTTCCGCACCCGCCGTACTGCCCAGGCCTGGGTCCATGTGACTATCACCTCTTGACGTCAACGGGGCACGAGCTTGCAGATCAGCACTTCAGCAATTTCGAGGAAGTTGGACAATGGCTCGATGAATGGGTTTCCGCAACATGCAAGGAGTTTTTCTGGCATAGTATCCATAAATTACCTGAAGGATGGGTGAAATGTGTAGAAGCCGATGGCCAATATTTTGAATAAAAAAAATTAATTTGACTTGAAAATTACGTGTTTTTTAGCAAAAAACCTGAAAAAAGATATGCATACACCTGGCACACAGTTGTATTTTATCAAAACACTTAATTCTTTTAAGTTCTAATAAACCAACGACATTACATTTTTCTTAAAAAAAAATGTCAATAACGCTATACACAGCATTTAGTTTGCGTTAAAATAGAATGCGATCTTTTACTATATTTTGTCACTTAACTTTGGAAGTGCATAGATTGTCTAACTAAAGCTATTCATTCAGTTACAACAGTTATATTGCTAGGCTTTTTTGGTATCCAATATAAACATACTTTTTGAAAGTGTAATTATTCTTTTATCTACAGAAAATATCTGCACGAACTATATGCCGTAGCAATTGGTTTAGATTGTCAACCATGGCTTATCTATTTGCTTTAATGTTCAAGATATTCAGAAAATACATGAAGAGGAAAATATTTATGAAAGCAAACAAAACAAAACTGTTCCTTTGAGAAATCTGTACCCTAACAAATAAAGAAGAATAGGTGACGATTACGATATTATAATTTTAATATCAAGTGACAGTAAGTTATAGTTAGTAGAGCGATGGGATGGGGATCTTGCTTTTTCTAAATCTTTGCCATTTTGTTTTCGACAATGACTTTGTTAAATCGTTTATTATGAGCTTCTATATTCCAACATTATGAATCACGCAATCATATGTGTAAACATTGATTTTTAAAGCAAGACTCTACAACAAAGATTGTGTAGGTAATAGATGATTGAACGAAAAAAATATCTGAGAACAAACACATAAATTATCTGTGCATTACGTTTCGACGAATCCCATAGTGCTACAGCTTGTAGGCTTCCATAATAGTCGTAATGAACTCAAATACAACACAGGATTACGATTATTTGTTAATGTGCATGTAGGCAGTGTGCATTCTTTCAACTTGTACAAATAGTCTTGCAGCATATAAACGCTAACGTAATAACTTTCACTTTACTACATAACGCGGCCCCATATACACGATTGTAGTGGATATTTAATTATAACTCTACGAGTAAATTGTTTCCTAATAGTATGCCGCGTTACAGGTTTCATTTGATATACTGAATATACAAAATAAAATGCTACGAATATATATCTGAGTAAAGCAATTAAAAGAAAGATACGGAAATGAAAGCAGGATACAACAAAAAAAAGCATGTCGCTACTTAGAAACATACTTTATGCGTAAAATTTACTGTGAACTTTCCGAATAGAATATCAAAACAAAGGAGCATTCGGTTTGAAGTACTATACTTACACAAGTTATGTATGATTTTTAGATTGATATAGTTCTGTGAGTGTTTTAGACCACTAGGTAAAAAACTTACTTTCCCGCAAAATTAAGTTAAGAATGTGAATGGAAAGTAGATCAAACAAAGAATAATAAGTCTAAAGTTCTAAAACCTTAATTATTAAGTTTAAATAATTAAGTAAGTGCTTCTAAAAGCGTTCTTGGCTACCTTTCTGCCGTGTACCTGTCCAAGTAATCTCAAAACTACTCAATGAAATATGTGTGTTTTTAATTAGTTCTCTAGTAAGTTTCAGATCATTGTCCGATATAAATATACGGTGTTGTATTGCAGTAAACGTTGTCCAGAAGGAGTCGCATAGTTTCTAAGAGCGTTAACGTAACATTCTCCACTCAACTTTCTCTTAATTTGTACTGAGTCTCAAATATTAGATCGCAAACATCCTCAGACTATGACAAAGCTTGTACCGTATTTATAATTGTTAGTTGAACACATTCAAATTTGTTACGTTATCTAGGTCTCTACCGAACGCACTGGCGATGTTTAACATATTTAGCATGGCCAATCTATGATGATTGCAGCAAATACATTTTAAAAGCATACTTCGCAAACTACATTTTATGATGTTATTAATGTAAATTGAAAGCAATAGGGCCTTTAACATTCAGTACTGTAGAACGCCGTGATTTCTTACCAATTATTCAGTTTCTCA
The DNA here is from genome assembly GCA_023509865.1 of Trypoxylus dichotomus. NCBI lineage: Eukaryota > Metazoa > Arthropoda > Insecta > Coleoptera > Scarabaeidae > Trypoxylus > Trypoxylus dichotomus. Next base: position 72,080,937 of record CM042074.1, on the reverse strand, counting down.
CTTACACCCAATATTCTAAATTCTAGACTAAAATATCTATATCTATTGCTGCAAAAGTTCTTTTAGACAATAAATGTCGTCATTACTGCATTCCCACTATAACTTCCCACTTTATCATTATATACTGTAAGCACTGGCGTAATTTTTTTGTTCTTCGAAGAGCAGTAACTAAATATATTCGTGTAGCGGCTTCCTTTGTTTTTATTGGCAATTGCACTTGTTATTTGATTGACGCTGCGATAAGTTCCTAGTAACATTCAACTTCTTCCTACATTTCTTTATAATTATTTTCGTTCTTGTCAACAACTTGTTCGTAATACTTTTCTCAAGTTCTATTAAGTATGTAACCTCGTTACGCCTCTTTTGAATACCAGTTTTACAATACTTCTTTCAAAATTTACTTTGATGAATAAGTAATCTCTTTCATTCATTGATTTTGTAAGTTCCTCATCGAACCACTGGTTTTTGGTCTGCTCAAACCATTAATTTATTATTACATCGAAAATGCACTGTTCGTGCAACCTGTTCATAAACAATATTTCCTGGGGCTAAACACCTGGTACTTAGGGCCATAAACTGTTAATTGCTATCTGTCTACTATGAACGGCTATATGATTAAAGAAACGTAATCGCTCTTGATAATAGATGAAGTTGGTGCAAATATATTCAACGAAATAAGATGTTGAAGTAGGGAAATTTAAATTATACATACGTCGGTGACCATTTAATTATGGTAATGGTATGATTTTTCTGTACAATTTACTAGCAACTGTTAAAGTAAGTATGACCTCCTTTGGAAAGCCTGTCAAAAGTAAGTTTCTGAAATTTTTATATTTTCTCAATGAAGGTTTTTGACCGTGAAAGATCTGTTGAATACCATATACTTCTGGATAAATGAATATTTTTCAATAATTCATTTGCTAATATATTTTCTCAAAAATACCAATCAATTAATCAATCAACCTGCGTATTAATAATGCAAGCAGAATAAAAAGATATTGCTACTAAAAATAAAAGAAAAATTTACAAACAATTATAATAAATGCCCAGTGATATTTTTCGGTTTCAATACAAATCCTCACTGTTGTTAAATACGTTGACGTGGTGTTGCAGCATTATCGTGTCACCAATATTTTGAATTGCTGCAGTAAGTTCTTCGGTATTGTGTGTGGTGTATTAAAAAAAAATTGTATCGAAAAAATAACGCCTAAACTTAAGAGAACGTGAAGGAAAATCTACTACACGGTTATTAAGAGCGTCATATAAATGTTTGTTTATAGTATTTTATGAACTGTGGTATTGTCCTGTTAGAAGTATCCATCCCTTAATCCATTATCATGCAAGTGGTTTAGAAATAGTTGCAATAAATTGCTGCGGCACCTTTCTGTGTTTATCGTTCCATAAAAAATTCTTCTCCACAGAGCTCCTACCCAAACAACAACCTTTCCAGAATGCAATGAGTGGATGCGCGTGGCTTCTTTGTTAATAAAATCATTTCAAGTAGAACCAAGCTACGTATGAGCGTAAGAGAGATTCGTCGAGAATATTACCATAATTTATGTGATTTGCAATACTACACTCTCGCCACATGATCGATGGCCTTGCGTTTTTTGCGCAATATGAATTCCATATGGATATACTGACAAGTACCAAAATAGTGACAAATTAGTTTCCCGTGAAAACTTTCTATTTGACTATTTAGATGAATAACCTAAATGCCTCCTTAGTAGCCGCAATAGTTTCAGTAGTTCTTGTCCTGAGTTTATCAGTACAGGGTTTGAGACGTACTGCACCAGTTTCACACTTTTGTTCATTACGAAAAGAGCTTTCCATAATAAATGTTTGGTATTTTTTAGTAAATATGCTTTTAAGTTTATAAGATACGTCTTAAGCATCAAATGTAATATAATTGTTAGATGTAGTTATAACCAATACAAAGACGTTGTCTCCCTGATTGTGTTTCTAATCATTAGATTGTGGTATATGTAGAATAAGGTTTCGAAATTATTTGAAGTGGTCAATTTAATGGCCAATGGCAGTACATATATGTGGTCTAAAACATATTCACAGTACTAAATAGAATCATTCTCTAAATGCAGTAATTCTGTTACATACTTATGTATTTACGTCTCTTTACAAAAAAAGGATCTTTGCTCCAATGTGTTAATTCTTGTATTAGTTAAAACATTTTAGAAGTAAATGCATTCGTAAAATATTTACTGTTTCAAAGTGATATATTCAGAAAGGCGATACTTTAGTCTTTGTCCAAGTGATACTGAAAGTAATTTCAGAATGTATCCTTTTCCGAGAACTGGCGATAGAAAAACGAAAGCAAAATAAACAATTCCTTCATATGTACGGATTGCATCAAATTTAAAACGTAAGTTTGGGTTTAAGCTGTTTACTAAGAAACGTATTTTCATTAGGTATGAATTTATCACACAAATGGGTATCATCAAATCAGATTTTAACGGATTTTTATTGGAGATGGAATAGCAGTTTTGTTTTAGTTCGCTTGCAAATCTAACCAATTATTAAGAATGAATGCTGGCGCTAGATTCTTAGCTATATCACGAAGTAGTTACAATTTTTCTACTATACTATGTACACTACCGCTCAAAAGTGTTTAGGCACTCTCACTGACAGCAAAAATGTATAAAAACTCAGCAAAAATGTTAATATTTATTTTTTATGTACAGATACACGTACCTGAAAAAAAATGTATTAAATAAATGTGAAAATTAAAACGTTTAATTTAAATTTTGTTTTCATCTATGTGACCTCTTCTTGATTTAATAATTGCAGCACACAATCGAGGCATTCTCGCAATAAGTTATACCAGAGTTTCTTGTGTTATTGAGGTCCAACTCGATTGCTTTTTCCACGTCAGTAGCTGATGTCGGAGCCGATTTCCGTACTTCCCGATCTAGTTCTTCCCATAGTAACTCGATTGGATTCAAGTCGGGGCTCTGGGGAGGCCATTCCGTAATTTTGAGTTCTTTTCTCTTCTAAATGGCGTAAATAGTCTTTACGTAATTTAGAGGAATGTTTTGGGTCATTATCTTGCTGGAAGATAAAATTTTGACCTAAAAGTCGAATTCCGGAAGGTATTGCGTGGTTCTCCAAAATTTCGCGGTAGCCTTCTTTTTTTAATATACCGTCAATTTGTACAATATCCCCTACACTAGTGCCAGCAAAACAGCCCCAAATGATGATAGAACCTCCACCATGCTTCACGGTAGCAGCAATACACTCTTCTCTGACACGTTCACCCACAGATATTCTTACGAATACGCGTCTTCGGGTTGCGAACAGCTCAAACTTGGACTCATCCGTCCATAGGACGTTGTTCCACTCTTCTATGGTCCAGTGTTGGTGTTCACGAGCCCATTTAAGTCGCTTTTGCTTGTTTTGTTTGCGTAGTAATGGCTTTTTCATCGCAATACGTCCATAGAGCCCGGTTTTCTGTAGGCGACGTTTGACTGTAGAAACACTGACTAGTTTTGGCGACCAACATTTAATTCTGCGGTGTTTTCCGGGGCTGTTTTGCGTCTATTTAACTTGCTGGTAACCAGTATTCTGCGATCATCTGCAGATGTTGTCGCTTTTAGCCTTCCACTCCGTCTTTTATTAGGAAAACTGCCAGTTTCCCGATATTTTTTTACGTTATAGTGAACCGTAGCGTGGTGTATTTTCATTTTTTTGGCAATTTGTCGATTACTTATGCCACTTTTATAGTAAGCTTATTATAAGCGCACGTGTTTTTAAAAATTATTACGATATTTCGCTCACGACGTGAATAGAGTAAATACCACACTGCAACTGACCATAGGTTACAGATTTCACTATAATCTTCTAGGAAGTTAATTTAAACATTATTACCTAAAATCTAACAGATGACTAAATTTACCCAGTAAATTCAGAGGGATTGTTATTATAATTGCACCGCACTAAACAGTTTATGGTAATCCGACCAAGTGCAGGTAAATGATAGTAAACCTTATACGATATAATGGGTGTTTATCTTACTGAACTACATTTTAAATACGTATTTCATTTTATTATAATGTTTTATTGGTAAACATAATATGAATAATCAATGAAAACAGGGATGCCTAAACACTTTTGAGCGGTAATGTACATGTGACGATCAAATGGCTTTCTCAAAAAAAATATTAGTATCTGGTATATACCAAATACCCTATACGACAAATTAAAACCAACCAGCTACTATCAATTACGGTTATCTATTTATTAATAAAGAAGGATAAAAGAATACATTCCAGGTCATATTAGTAAATTCGAAAAAATCAATGTAATACGAGGTATGTCTAATAAAAATAAGTCTCCAAAGAAACCAAAATCGCCCGAAGTATACTTTGAACAAATTATTACATTACCTTATTTAGTATAGCTTAAACATTATTTTTCTATGCAGTTCCCATGATGATTCATTTTTTTTTCTGTATCCCCTCTTTAAATAAGAATGCAGTCTGCGATGTCAGCCATGTTGTAAGTGCTGGTTCTTAATACGAAACGCTTAGAAAACAGACAATGCCTGCTCCACAGACTGCACAGACCATAAAACAATTGTAGGAATTTGGCTAATGATTTTCATACGTTTTTACATTCTAAATATTTTCTTTGTGGCTATCAGTCCGATGGTGATGACAAAAAAAGAACCTGTTACAATATGGTTGAGATCACTGGCGCCATCCTTCTATGACAAGGAGATACATTACGGCAAATGTCTGGTGGAAACTAGATAAAAAGTAGTTTAAAGTGCGTACTAAATAATATCGTAATGTTTTTCTAAAATATATTCCGGACTTTTTGATTTGCCTTTCGAAACTTAGTTTTTGAACATACATCGTATAAAATTTAGATACAAGCTGTCCAGTAATATAATTTAGTAAATTTAGACGCAAATGCAAATTGTATCACTCGAAACAACTAAACAGAGAATTCCTATTTATAACCGTTAGTAATTTATGGTAATTTGCATTTGCATTGAGCATCGAAAAAGTGTGCTACATGTAGCGATAAACAATCCTATAAAGCCTACTGTATTTGGTCATGTAATCCTTCAGTTACAACTTGTCAATGTGTGTAGGTGTTAGCAAAATTATGTAAATATATGGCTTTTGTACGACTTGATTTATTGCAGGTGATTTCTAACTTATGGATAAGAAGCAACATATCCTTCCTTTTCTTATTTATCAATTTAACAATGCTTAGAAATGCAAATTGAAACGCTCAAAAACGTATAACATCGTTAATCTAACACCTCTTTGGCTATTAATCTCTTAGAAATTTGATTTAATCATTATCCTATACTTAATTTTTTGAGATACTCGAATTCTTATTGTTTTAACCATTATTTGCACAAATAACAAATTTCTCCAGGATAGTGTACAACTTCAATATATTCCTCACACATCCATACACGGATCAACTTTATTTTATTAGGCATTTGGTAATTGTGACCGTATGTTTTCTTAAAATATCAATGTTGCTCTATATAGGCCAATATTTATTTAAAATTTCCAATTATCTTACTGGACAAAATGTATAGCCATTTTAATTGAAAAAAACTCAAAAACCACTCTCTTTTAGAAAACGCGAAAGAAATACAAACCTTCACGACTCGATTCAAGATACATTGTTGCAACCTGACAAAAGTTAGTTACAAAGAAATCACAAATTGGTATTAATTCTCTCATGTTATTGTCATTATTAATGGAGTTAGCGTTCTACTATTTATTATTGCGCTACTATAAAAGGTAACCCTGTCCTTCGAAGGGTTGCGCTTAATGGCTAGCGGTTAGGGGATGCCACACGTTACCTTGTCCGACGTTCTCGTCCGGAAACAATCCAAGTTTCCCCATTTCCTCGCTAGAGAGAAGCCGTAGCCGCGTCTGAACATTACAAAAATCACCTTCATCACAACAGGCCTGAGCCTTCTTGATCGACGACGGTTCTTTACATAGAAGAGCATTCTCCGGCGGGAAAAAGTTGTCTTTGTTTAGACAGCTACATTGTTGCGCATCCCAACACCAGTTAGTAGAAATTACAGTAATTACTTTTACATAGATACACATAAATATATAATATTAAACATTTAGCTGTGAAATAAGAACTTATGCAATGGCATGTACAATATTGACGATAACAACGGATAGCTTCAAGTACTTATAAATAAATAAAACCAAATAAACAGTATTAGATATGCCTTAGAATACTTAATGTTTCATCAACTTCTAAAATTAATTTTCTTCAATATTACTTTACAACAAACAAAATTAAAGTTAACTGTAGAAAATATAAAATAGATAAAGCACTGCAAAAAATGTTGCAAAATTACACTAATGAAGCATGGAACATTAAAGGGATAATCATTGCAAAATTAGTATACATGTATATTTACAACGAAAGTTCACGTGAAATAGCAAGTTAATTTTACCAGTTAATATTACTAGAATGAATAATTGCTATATATCAACTAACTTGATGTAAAACTGTGTTCAAAATGATCTTTTATATACTTTTTGATTGAAACGTGGGATATGTTGCCATCTACTATTTAATTCTAATATCCACTGAGCTACATTACAGCCCAGTTGAATAAAATTCATAAAATCGAAGAAAATTTTTGCTCTGATATGCATATCTTAGTAGTTGGTGCACGGTATTTGTTGAATTTATAACGCAATGGAAATTTTGTTTTTAATGACAACCTATACTTTTCTTCTGTTTTATGGAGTATATCAGTATCCAATATTTACAAAAAAAGTAGTATGTTACATCTTGAGCAATTATCTTGTAGTTAGATGGCCATGTATACCAAACATCAAGTAGGCAATGGTAATGAAATTGAATTATATCGAATATTGCGTTTTACGAGTTAATCTTAGATATATGTGAAAAGATTTTCAATTTTTAAAACATATCAAGATTTATCTAACCGAAGGACAGAGAATTGAAGTATTAACGATGGTTGGTGTTGGTGGAAAAATTCGTTTTCAAGTAAAAATATGTTACTTATTCAATGAAAGATACCCAGATGGCTTGCCCATAATTCAATTAGCTATAAATAAAATTATACCAAAACCTGAAGAGTTTAGGCACGTTAGAGATTGTGTCTAAAGTGGCCGCCCTTCAATTGCAGACGAAAAACAGCTTGATCTTTTATAAGCTGTCGAAAAACACCCAAATTTGCCAAATTGAGAAATCGGATCGTATTATCACATAGGAAAAGCAATGATTAAAAACATGTTATATACCAAAATAACATCGTTAAACGAAATTAGCATAAGACCTAGGGAAAGCGAATTTACACCGTAGAATACAATTTTGCGAAGAAATTATGAATATATCATGATGATCTCACGTTGTAGAGATGAGAGCACTTTTGTATACATGGTTCAGTTAATAGACAAAATTGTTATTAGTGAGCTCCACTTTGGATGCATGTGTTGCATGCTCAGTATCCGCAAAAGATCGATGTATGGGCAGAAATTATGGACAATAAAGAAAGTTTTGGGACCTCTCTTCTTTAATGAAACGCTGAATGGAAATCGATATATACATTTTTTCAATTTGATTTACTTCCGTCATTAGTAGGATTGTCCAAATATTCGGCGAGCCATACAGAACACCTATTAAGTAGAATACCATGTCAAAAATAAATTGATACGTATAAGCGCCACTTGTTAAATTTACACCAAGAAAAAAGTTTATAGTTAATAATCCTAAAAAAACAAATACGTTCCTTAATAGTAGAAATCAGTTCAAACTTTATTACTTGAGGACCAAGAAAGACGGATGGTATTCTGTCAGTAACTAATTAACGCTGCTAGAAACAATCCAAAGTTCTTACGTTTAATTTTGTGGGTTGGTGGAACTAACTTCAGTAGTAGTGGCATACTGGAGCAAAGAAAATATCATGCGTGACTGGTCTTATAACCACTAGAGGTATCTTCACTAGTAAGAAATGTAATTGACGAATTTTTAGACAACCTTAATTTAGACGATAAAATGTTTTTTCAGCAAAATGGCGCATCATCACACAATTTACAAACTGTTGGTGATCTATTAACCGAACTTTTTTATGTGCTTAGCAGATTTTTTAATTTTAAAATATCAAACGAGCCTTAGAATCTCGAATTAATCATGTTATTAAAATTCAAAATAATAAAATTTACTCACAATAACAAATTTCACAAATTATTTATTCACTCTAAATGTACCTTTCATATGCTCAGCATACAACATCAGTAGATGAACAAAACTTGTCATTTTTTGTTGCCTTTAATAAGAGACGTCATCTACTGATGACAAAAGGTATATTAGGAGTAAAAATCTTTTGTGAAATATAGAGCGAATTTTATCATCTTATTTGTGGGCTTTATGGACAACGTTCAACTGACGAACATCATTGGTTACGTTTAGCATAACGAAGAACCTGCTCGCAGTTAGTTTAAAACGGCAAACTTACTAAATGGCATCTTTTCAGTTGAATTAAATATCGATGGCTATAACCCCCCGGTACAATTATTCATTACGTTACAGAATTCGCTAAATTAGGAAAGGCGAAGACAATGTTTTTGTGTGTAAAAAATTCCCTCGTCTTTAGAAAACGAAAGTATCGGGTTTGTTTAATTTTCTTGGTCTATTTATACCACCCAAAACGTTGGATGCAAAAACTTATTTCATTTTTCAAACGAAAATGTTTCCTATCTTTTGAATAGCAAGACAAAATACATTCACACATTGGAAGATTGGTGAGCTAGTACTAAATCACCATTATCCACAAAGATGGAGAGGTCGCGGTGGACCAGTGGTGTCCGCGACTTCTAGAAGTTCAAGTTTGACCCTATTCGATTTGTTCCTGTACGGGCACTTAAGAAAGCAGTAGACACCTCAGATTTTGTATTTCGTTTAAATCGAAGAATTAATAGAATATACACCAGCAACTGTTGATGAGCAAATGCTAGGGAACATAAAACAGGTGACTATCGTGCGTACGACTAAATATTTTGACCATATATTGTATTGATCTATTACTATTAGGTAACCAAATAAGTTCGTACGGTTTTTGTCCACTTCAGAGTGCCATGAATGTTTTTAAGTTGTTGATCGATAGTATTTGTTTGTTATCTGTCATCTACTTATATACTAATACTAATCCTTCTTTTATCGGATGCATACACACTTGGCGACAATTGTTAATTTGAATAGTTGAAAATGGCAACGAATACATACAATACCCCATTCGGAGATGGTGTCGTTAGTGACCGAACAGCAAAGAAGTGATTCGAGAAATTTTCTTGAAGAGATGTCCACTTCACCGACGAATCACGCTCTGGGAGATCGAAGATCATTAACAACGAGGATCTTAAACAAGTGCCTAGAGCTTGCAGAAAGGTTTAATATGAGTGATGAAACCATTCGTTTTCACCTTCATCAATTAGAAAAGACGTGGAAGTTAATCAGATGGGTCCTACATGAATTGTCAAATGATAACAAATTTAGTCGTCTTACCATTTGTTCAACAAACATTTCACGTAAAGATAATGAACCTTGATCGGTTGTTAACCGGCGACGAAGAATAGACATTGTACTGAAATTTTAAGCGTTCGTATATTGGTTGTCGCCTATTAATTCGATACCACACACTCCCAAGGTTTCCTTGCATCCAAACAAGAGTTTATTGTGTGTTTGGTGGACTGCAACCGGAATAGTCTATGAGTTTTTGGAAAGAGGTAAAACCATCTCTGCGAACTTGTGAACAGCTTCAGCGAGTACAAGCAACACTCACCCAAAAACAGCCTTCTTTAGTTAATTGAAAATAAATGATATTCTTACAAGATAACGCCGGTCCGTATACCGCAAGGTTGTCCCGTGAAAAAAATTTCCGAACTTGGCTAGGAAACGTTATCACACCCTCCATATTTTCTTATTTCGCCAAATTATTACCACCTTTTATTTTTTGTATCTTGATAACTGTGAGGCACAAACTGTTGATGTAATAAATGCAGTCCGTCAATTATTTGATTCAAAATCCATAGGGTTCTATAAAAGCGTCATACAAAAATTGGTGTCACGTTGGCAAAAGGTCATTGAATATAATGGTAATTATTTCGATGAATTATATTGTATTATTGCTTCTTAAAAAATATATATATTTTTTCTTTTTAAAAAAACTTATTCGGTTACCTGATATAAAAAAAAAAGCATTCCTTGTATTAAAACACATTACTTGCTTTAAATAATTTTGTGGTGCAACTTTAACCAAGATGTCACTTTTAAAAGCATTGTTAAATTCATTATCATATTTCAATTCATTGACAGTTACAATGGCCCTTTTTGGCTCATTGGAAATTAAACCTCAGGCACAAATTTTGTTAACAAGTTTTCCGGTTAAAAAGGTACAAAAAATAATTACCTGAAACTTTAATAAAAATTCTAAATGACCTTAAGATTCAAATCTATAGAAAAAGCTTCGAAACTTCTACAACTTGATAGAGCTAATAATAGAAGGTCAGCAAAACAAGCAGATTAGTTTTATGTCATGTTATAGAAATTAATTTATTTAAGAAGCTGAAATCGCAAAGCGTGTATCTTGGTAAAATGACATTGACACAGGTACACTATCAAAATATTTGTTTAATAATAAAATTGAGGATTCAGTTAATGTAATGTTCCGAATTGTATTATATCCAAGAGATATGCACAGATAACATTAACAAATTCGACGAAGACGACATGACAATAAAAAATCCACCCAGTTTTCATGTTACACAAGCATTTTTCATGAAGAAGAAATAAAAAGAAAAGAGAAATTGATGTTCTCTGTTATTTGATGTTTGCAGTTATGGATTAGCTTGAGTGCGACATCCTTGTAAACAGAACCTTTCATCATCGAATCGATGTAAATGTTGACTTTATAGATTTCATAGTCGAAGTACACTGCGTTCTATGCAATACTGTAAGAAAATAGAGTACGATTTGTAGCAAACTTGCATAGATGACCGCCAAGTATTTATCTAGTGAATGTGTACTTATGGATTTAAAATAAGAACCTGGCTTACAAAATATATCGTGTTCGTAATAAAAGAATGCATATAAAATTCCTTTATCGCAACATGAGACCTAACTAAATAATGAAAGATTCTATAACCGGATTTGGATTTTGGATTATATATAATAAGATAAAAAAACAGCTTTAGTGTTTTCAAAGTAAAAAAAAATAAACGCCACGTTGTGATAAATATTAATTAATTATATTAAACATAATCGTTGAAAGAAATGTTTCACTATAAACTCCTACAATCCTAAACGAACAAGCTACAGTATCCACCAATGCAATCACTCTGAAAATAGAATCTGTAATTGAAGATAACTCACTTATTAGACATGGAAGATTTAGTATTTCGATTTAAAAATTAGACTACAAAGAAAATATTGTCAAACGACTGTCATATGAGAAGTCAAAAGTTGATCAGTAAGCTGAAACAGTAGCGAAACTGAACATTGGCTGTTCTTTAAAAGTAATTGTGAAAAGAATGAATGCAAGTAAGTTATGGGTGTTTATATTCAAATATAACTGGTATAATTAACATGCAATAAATTATCCGGATCTGGAAGAACACGCGGTTCTAATGAACACCAAGATAATGCCTTTGTTATTTATGAGAAAGTTCTTTTGATCATGCCATTTCGCATTATAGCAAGAAATTCCCCTGGTTCAGTATCGATAGTTCAGAGAACTGTAAGTCAATCTGACATCAAATGCCGCACATATGCTAAAGAACCAAACTTAACAGTAGAAAGTAAATTAAAACGACTACATTTGGTAAATGATTATATCAAGCGCAACGAGAATTTTTGGAACACTATTGTTTTCTCAGATGAAAAACTATTCTAATCCACACATAACGGAAATGACGTCAAATCAAAAATGTGAACAGCGATATATTAATGTGCATAATAAAAGTGGGATTCGTTTTGTAAATGTATGGGCGTAGATAACGATGCTGGTGTTTGTAAAACAACTAGTGATCGACTTACCACAATGCACCACCAAGAAAAATAGAAAATGTAATGCTAACATCAGACTGTCCTATTTTTGCAGGTGATTTAATTAAGTAAAATCTCATTAATGTTTCTTTATGGCATCCCCAAAGCCCGTATTTAGATCCAATTCAAAATGTATGGGCGATTTCAGGTAACAAAGTAAACAATCTAAGTTTTACACCGCAAAAGACAGAAGCGTGTTGGGATAGGATTAAAACCATTTAGGAGGTATTAAAAGAACAAGAAATAAGAAAAATATTGCTACATCTAGAGGCGGAAAACTTCAAGCTGCTTTTGCGACTAATGGTGGTTATACTAAATATTAAATCACGTATTTTATACTTATTACTTTTCGGACAATGATCGTAAAGTCAACTAGAGCATACAATTTTAAGACAGTTTTCAGACACGAGTGAGCCGGTTCAAAGCAGAAAGTATGTAACAGCGGCAATGTTGTCAACGTATAGTCACCGGCCCACGACTGCCCACTACTATAATGTGATTTGAAATTTGCGTATAATTCAAAATTACAGTATGTTGGTATGATGAGCTAATTAAGCTCTTGGAATTTGATGGAGGAGTTAATATATCTCTTAGGTAAAAAAGTTTGGAGACCCCTGGTCTAGCTGATTCATATTGTTAATAGTAGAATAATAGAAAGCGCGCTGTTGACTATTCCATTGTTTCAGGATTGCTACATAGCGAAATTGTCTACCACTCTATATCCCTGTTCCGAAATGCTGCTAACTGTACATGATTACTACTACGCATTTCAAAAGCTTCCGATTTTCTATGTCGCTCTGTATATAAACATAATGTTATGTATATATAGACCTCACAAACTATATCGAACAATATGTACCGCAACAAATTACCAATAATTAGTAACAAGTAAAAAAAATAAACTTTACAAAAACAATGATAGTTTGGTGATGGTTCGCAAAGGGGATCCTTTCGAAATAAAAGCGTGTATCCACCTGCAATTGTGGGAAAACGCTAGTCTACTCTCGTCAAACGTGTGATTCTGGTGTACGATGACGTGCCCCAGAAATCGCGAAGGATTATCGAAAATTTGGGTTGGGAGTGTTACCACATCCACCTGCTTTCATCTGTTCGATCCACTCAAAAAAATTTTATCCGGTGCCAAATTCGAAGATAATGAAGCGGCTAGGAATGCTATACACAAGCGGTTTCTTTGGTAAGGTCTGATTGGATAAGTGCCTAAACGTTAGTGGTGACTATGTTGAAAAGTAATGTAAAATTCATAGTTACTGTATAAAAGGCATTTTGTCCACGTCTATTTGTCTCGTTAATTATTGAGCGTTCCTCGTATTCAGTATTTTCGAAAAATAGTATCCGATAACTTCAACTTAACTGGGTATCGATTTTTTTCTATGCGATAGACACTTTTTGCGTATTACCACTGATAAGAAAGCCAACAGGTGGATGCATATTGCATTTATATTTTCTCATTCCTACATACGTGTAAAAAAAATTGTTTTGGAGTATTAGAAAACATGTTTCTATTTAATTACTACAATCGGAATTTTTCTCAAATTCGAACTATTGTATCTCTTAACTGGCAGGGACTAAGCACGAGGTTATAAGGCTATATTCGACAAATTTGTGACATATATTTAAACGCTATACATGCTTCTAGTAAAACAGTAGGTCGCAATGAGTATTCAAACACCTGTACACGAGAATTTTACAAGAATACGTAAACTCGAAATTTAGCGTCAGACAGACACACATAAATATCAAAGTATGTGTTTATATGTAAACTTCGCATTAGAATCTAATGCTTTAATTAAGTAATCTACTATTTTTTTTAGGTATAAAACCAAAAGTAAAAAGTAGTATTACGTTGATAAATTTCCTTGGATTTTCAAAATTTTAAATTAGTTAATTCGTGAAATTAAAAATTTTCACGACATTCGGTAGGATTCGAACCCACAGCTCCTGTTCGTTAAACAGGTACAAATTAATTAATTTAAAATTATGATAAAACAAGGGAAGGTTTTTTTTTTGTGGTGGTGAGCCGCCTAACGGGGTTGTAAAATATTTTAACTTTAAGAGTTTCATGGCCTTGTTACAACACCCCCTTGCCGTAAAGGGTGAAGCGCTGTTAATTATATTTTCAACAGCAAATGCTAAGCATGGGGCATACCGAACCCGCTCAAGAAAGTACTACCACTATACTTGACGGATGTTGGTTTCGAAGACACGACACCTGAGTTGCCAAATTTAGATGCAGGCCCTCTTACCACTGGACCAGTGAACCGTTATTAAGTTGCATATATTAATCTATAATATACTATTACCTTCCTAAGTATAAATTCTGTACGTACATTTACAGAAAATTATATAACTAAAATAATGGAATATTACCATCTTATCTTCAATTACTAAAGCTGAATTTGTCTTATTTACTTTTAAGCAATTGATTTAGAAAATAGATCAATGCGCCCTCTGCAATGTATGAAGAAAAAGTAAGGCAGTGGAATTGAAAATTTAAAGAAGATCGTGCATATGATTGCGATAAGCAGAGAAGTGGCAAGTCTACCGTCCGAGCTGACAATCTCGAAGAAAATCGTCGCTTTATAATAAGCAAACTTTCTTAGAATTTCTAGAAGTTTCTAAGGCAACGTTGTTAAGAATCGAAATTCTAAGCTATCAGAAACTGCGTACACGATGGATGCAGAAAATGGTCACAGATACTCGAAAAATCCAGTCTCAAATGATTGATTTCATGGAACCTGGGAGAACCATTACATTAGAAGTGAATTGTGTCATTCAAATCTGACAACAGGGAATGCTGAGATCAGGAATTGTTCTCCATCATGATACAAGGGTAAACTGAAAAATGCGGTAACTAACTATGAGGTGGCGCTGTGTGAAAGCAATCTTTGACGCTATTGTATAGTTTGATGTTTCAATGACATATGTATTAAACTTCATGTCGATCTGTCAAGGAGTTTGCTATGTACACTTGTTCAAAGCAAAGCACTTTTGGCGCTTTTTAAAAATGGACAATAATAGTGATTAAATACCCGTGGAAAAAGTATTTTTCGACCAAAGAAATTCATGCTAATATTTTAAATGTGTTTGGCGAGGATGCGCCTTCTTTTAAGACTGTTTGCAAATGGGGTAATAAATTTAAAAGAGGTCGTACCAGCATAAATGACAATCCCCGTTCTGGACGGCCACAAACAACCACTTCTGCAGAAAGTATGCAAAAAGTTTTGAAATTTGTGGAAGCTGATCGGGTATCAACATTAAAAGATATTACTGAGGCTACAAGCATCTCCAGAAAACGGGTGACGTACATTTTAAATGTTAAATTCGACATGCCTAAGCGGTGTGCAAGATGAGTGCCGCGTTTGCTCATACTTTTGAAAAACCTCAAACGCGTGGAATGTTCCACGGTCATTTTGAGCGGTTTCGACAAAATCCAACAGATTTTTTTGCGCCAATTTCTGACTTGCGATGAAACGTGGATCCACCACTATACACCGGAAAGTAAACAGCAAACAAAATAGTGGACTAAACGTGGTGAACCGGCTCCAAGGAAGGCCAAGGTCATTCTATCGGCAGGGAAGGTGATGGCTTCCATTTTCTGGGATGCGAAGACAATCTTGCTTATCGATTACCTTCCAAAGGGACAAACAACTGGACAATATTATTCTAAACTTTTGGATCGATTGGCAGCTGTTACCGAAAAAGGACCCGAAAGAAAGCAAACAAGTCCTTTTCCCAGTTCACAAGAGCGGAATTGTCGAAGCAAAACTGGCCAAATTAAAGTTCGAAGCGCTTGAGCCTTATTCACCGGATTTAGCTCTGTCGAACTATCATCTCTTCCCCGAGCTTAAGAAATATCTCGGCGGTATGAAATTTACTTCGGATGAGGAGCTGATAGCTGCCGTGGACCACTCTTTTGAGGAGCTTGAGGAAAATGAGTACTGTGAAGGCATAAAGAAACTTGAGTATCCACTAAATAAATGTATTGACCTTGAGGGAGATTATGTGGAAAACTAAAACACATTTAGCACTGCGGTATCATCATACAACGAACGACGCGATTCAACAGAACGGAACGGTTACGGATCAGCAAAGCGGAACACAAATGGGATATATAACGAGAAGCAAAAGACAACAACACCAGTCTTTAGAAACCTTCTGAAGAAGCTGACAGCATGATCAGCGAAACTGTAAATACACGACAAAACCCGAAAAACATTTCTACTATGGACAGCGGTCGTGAAAGCCTACACTCAACTATTAAAACACATTTCATTGAAATGTTGCTATTTGTTATGCTTTAGTTACCGAATTTTTCAGCTTACCCTCGTAAAACATATTTAAACGGTTTGAGAAAAGTAAGAAATTTGAAAATGTCAGTGTAAAACTGGCTAAAATTCCAAACAACAGAATTTTCTGAGTAAGGTTTGAAGAAGCTTGTTTCACAATATCAAAACTGTTTAAAAAGACGTGGTGATTATGTAAAAAAATAAAATGAATATGTAAATTCAAAAACAGATTTCGTTAGGAGCAATTAAATGCATATTATTCCCTACGTCATAGCGATTCAAATGCAGTCAAAATAATCGATGAGAATCTTTAGTTACACAATTGTAGCAATAATGAAAATAGCTTATCAAAGATTTCAACATTGTATTTTACTTCTTATTGCATTGTGAGTGTTCGTGTTAAGTCGTACTACGTACATCACGTTATTTTGATCAAGAGATTTGAACGGTATTTTTACAAACGGTGAGAACATTTTAAAGTTGTTCTGGGCGTACTAAGCAATCGGTTTTAATCACGTCGGATCCATGAGAGCGTCGTCAGTAAACCGCGTTTTTTCTTTAAGAAATACAACAATGGACATTTGAACAACATGTTTTCTTCATTCTTTGTCCTTCTAGATCTGGCAGAACTTCTTCTGCCCAAAATAAAATTGATAGTCCTTTTCAATGAGCTCGTTCATAGAAGAAAAGAATGATAAAATTGAAGTTTTGCCAATACCGTAAAAATCTCAATTTTCCAATTAATAACATTTTCTTATCCGAAAGATTTACAGTACTCTATAGATTTTGGCACAGGTGCATGTGCATTTACAACGTATATTTACAACCACCACTTATTTTATTAATCGAATTCACTGCCAAAAAGTGACAAATTGCAATATAAATTGTACCAAAAAAACAAAAAACGCATACAAATTTAAATGAAAAATGCCACCTAGATGTCGGAACAATTATAATAAAACATTCAAATTGCGAAATAAAGATTACAACACATTGTTTACTCCAAGTTTTCCATTAACCGATGGATACATCCACTTTTATTTATTTTTATTGTAGTACTATTTCATAGCTAAATGCAGAAATAGATATTTTAAAAACATTCTATTTACAAACATACAAACCAAAAAAGCTAGTGAATCGCATATGTATCAACGAAAAAAATGAAATTATAGACGATTCATCAGAAAAAGAATATTCGGTTTCTTAAATACTTTATAAGTACTTTAGCTATCCATTGTTGTTATTTTAATAAATGATAGTTTGTATACTGTGCTTCAAAAGTATGCTATAATTACCAACAATTAATAAACTTACCATTAAATAACTCGCAAAATAATTATTGAAGTAAACAATTTTTCAAACAACCATCAGTTACTACGTAGTAAGTGATTTTTTTTAGATAAAAGAATCAACGTAATGTGTAAGGTCTCTGAAAAAGATATAAATTGTCCAAACTAGACTTTCAAAACTTAACATATTTTTATTAAAGGAATTCTTGTAATGAAAAATATTCTGTACGCTCACAAAGAGCAGGTAATTGATTATACAACATTACATTGAACCTGAAAAACACGCAGTATAAACATAGTTTCGATATTTACATAATTTATCCGGATTTTTATGTAAGATGCTAATTATTGTCGATACGATTTTTATTCCAACGTTTGATATTTAAAACCGGGAAAACCTTACACGAAAAGCAAACCCAAACGCAATTTTTACCCACACTGTAATACAAAACAAAAAAAATACACTGATTAAAAGCTATTCAAATTATAAGATGTGTTAGCAAAAGAAAGTTTTTGTATAAGGAGCAGAACAAAACGAAGGAAACATTGTAGAGTTTACACCATTGCACGTATGGATCATGCCAGGTCAAGAGCGTTAGCCTCTTCTCAATCAACGAAAATTTGTAGGAACGTTCTATAAGGTCTTTTATGTCTCAGATTTTAATTGAATATCTTCATTAATTGCATTTCTATGGCTTCTCAAAGCGAATCCATCTTGCCTCCGCGCATGCTGAAACGAGTGTGGCAACGTTGCTCCGACTTTTTGAAAATTGTATAAAACATACAGGCCTGTAGTTTTACACTCTTAATAAACTTATTAAGCTGAATCAAAATATATTACTAATTGGTCTTTTAAGCACATTTGTGTATAAATATTATGCTTTTTGCAAATTGGCAAAAAATTCGCTGCGCGGTGCCCAGATTTAGATCACCATAATTTCTTGTTGAATGTAGAAAGTCAACCAAAACTTTCTAGGATGATACCCAGCTATACTATCTATGTGCGGATTAAATTCTGTTACTGTTGTCTCTCAAGGTCAAGTGATATGTACTTGCAAATTGTGGAAATGTTTGGAAGCCGATATCTCAACTGTTTTTTTTATATTCAGTTTTCTTTACTTTGCTGTAGCTAGAAAGAGCACGTTTGAATCTATATAAGTCATAAAGTTTAATTTTGGTGCCATGTGACTTAATGAATAAAGATACCTCCCAGAAGTTATGGAAATCCGTTATCAACAAAATCCTTGTAAATTAGTTCTAAATATAAATATATGTTTACTTCTGCCAACATCTACAATATTCTAGAATGTTCTATATTAATTACTTGTTAGAATAGCTAGACCACATTATCTACTTTGGTGTAAAAGAACAATAGTGTCTTCGCCATGTTGCCATTGCTGTTCAGGCCTTTCGGAATTTTACAGAGTATCCGAGGACAAAGACAGAAGAAAACAAGCACATTTATTACGTTAGTGATGGATAGGCTGCCCAGTATAAGAATTTGGTGAACTTCCATCTACATGAAGGCATCGATGTTGGACGAAATTTCTTAGGAATAAGCCATCGGAAACCTAGTAAAGCAAAAAACTAGCAGCTCATGCTAGTTTACAGAGGTTCTTAGATAATTAAATAATAACTCCACGTGATCTATTCAAATTCTGCCATGTCGAAAGCTTTGAGTTTTTTTTTGATGCGACAAAGAAAAAATTTGAAAAATGAGCCGATAAAGAATAATGATAAGGATGAGAAATGTATATAAAGTTTCACATAAACATGATATCCTAGTCAGGTTCATGATCCTACTCGTTCCTTTTATTGGCCATCTGTTAAAAACACCTATACAATCTATACAAGGTACGTTTGCATATCTATTTAGCCAAGAATGGAATTGATTTTTCAATATGGAACACATTTCACAAAATTGCTCTAAATAATTTTTATAGCTAATTTTTATTTATTTCCTAACAGTCTTTTGAAATTAGACAGCGTAGCTTTGAATATCAAAACATGTTCTTTCTAACCATAGCAAGATAAAGATTAGAGAGGTTAAAATATTGCCCCCCAAAAATTCGCATGCAAAAAAATTGTACCAATTTTGCAGGTGCATATCTTTGAATGTAGATGAGCAGTGGCAACTAGATTTAATTCGCATATAGATAGCACATGTGAATATAACTATCAAGTGTTAGTTGCGCTTATGCAATTAACAAAATATTGTGCTAGTTTTATCTAGACCCCCAGAATTGTATAATGAATTTTTTGCCTACTTTCAAGAAGCATACCTATACGCATATGTACTTAAAAGGCTAATCAGCAATATATTCTCATCTAGGCCTGTATGAGTTACACAATTTTCAAAAAGTCTAACCAAAATTATAGAAGATATTCGATTGAAATTTAGGACGTAACCAGACCTTATACAATATTTCCAGCAAGTTTCATTCAATTTTGAAGTTGTCGAGCTGCCACGCGTGAAATGACCCATATGCTTTTTTTTTGTATAGGACTAATTCTTACTGGATTAAGCTCTTAAAAATTCAAACATTGGCAATCAGATTAAGCGCCAAATCCGCTATTAACCGAACTGGTCTAGTACCAATTTCTGACAAAATTATTCACATTTTTAGATGTGATTCTTAAACAATAAAATGAAATGAAAATCCTAACAAAAATAAACTTTATTGGACATCACTGAACCACCTTAAAACATACACATTTTCTTGCTAAAAGAAAAAAAAAAGAATCCAAATCACCTTATGCATACATATGACTACAAAATTTGCATCAATTGGGATATTAATGAGAGCAACCACGTGTATAATCTTAAAATAGCTGTGGATAAGTGCGAGAGGTATAGATATCCGTCTTGTACTTTCAAAAAGCAATGAGATGAATCTATTCAATTTAATATTCTTTTAAATAAGTTTCCTTTAAGTGAGTAAAAAACTTAGTCTAAAAAAGTACCATTATTTCTTTGCGCGTATTTGAATTATGAAGTAAAATAATTTTATTGTCAATTGATAAAAGCGAAATCTAGAGATCCATCCCCAAACCTAAACTAATGGGTATTACCAATAAGGATTTCAATATAATCAGCTATTTCAATAATCTAACTTTTCATTAGAAAATTTCCTTTCATTCTTCCACAATCAACTTAAGTGTATTATTATCATTCAAGTGTTTTCTGGTATTAATAAGTTTTCCTTAACCATTTCAAATAAAGTTAATTTCATTGAATATACACGTTGTTTCCTGTAGCAATCTCTAATTGTACTGAAATAAACACTATGATAATTTTATAACATAATCAGTAATATCTGAATAAAAACAAAGAAAAAATACTTTTTGGTAAGATAAAAAACCATGCACAAAATTGAAAAAAGATAAGATAAACTTGTTTTTGTCAATGCACAATGTAAATACATATTTTATGATATAATAAATAGTTCTGCATTTTTTAGCAATAAGCAAACCTTTGAAACACAATATAAGATTACAACTTTTTACTAAAGGAATACCAAATAATTTATAGCAAACCAATTTATCAAATTTTATCCACCAATTAAAAGGATCAGGTTGGAATAGGAAAAAAATTTGGTCATAGAAGGAAAATTTAGACTGGCTACCAGTTTTAATACAAATTTTACCTAGAAAATATCAATATTCAACTATTTCTTTTAAACTAAAATACATGATTATTTTACCTGTATCCATATTTTACAGATCCATCCTCTACCCTGTACGTCATAGTAAAACAGTAACCATCTGTTTCACATGTGTAGTTTGTAGTCGAACAAGTGTCGCACTTACATTTTAGCTTCTCTGTTTTCCTTTCGGATAACACCCCTGCAAAAATTGCAAAACTGTGGTTTTCTGATACAGAACAAGAACACCAAATCTCAAGTTTGTATCCATCTAACCTTGAACTTGTTTTGGTAAATAGTTTATATAAATTCTAGCAGCCAAATTAAATCGTTTAAAATTGCTTCTAGTTTGACTAATGGTTGTCACCAAAAATAAAATAATTACGCTCGCCCCTTTAGCAAGATTAATTTAACTAAATGCACGTTAGGAATACTCACCACAGAAATTTTGGCATAGCCAAAATATACACAAGAACCTTATGCAAAAAGTTCTATGCATTTTCTGCTTAATGCTTTCCCTATATTACAAATGAAAACAAAATATATGATCGAAATAAAGTGCCGCACTTAACATTGTGGTTATTTACATTTTCACTACAAAAAATTTGGCGAAAAAACATTCATATTGGTCTCCATTGAAATCACTAATTATTGGTGTTAATTCGACACTCATCGTTTTCAACCATCGTTGACTGTTTTCCCCGCTCGAACATTCACGGCACTGATTCTATTTTATCGGATGACACAAAACATATAACACGCTTTTCCGAATTTTATCTTTTAAAAACTCTAATGATTATGACAAAAATACCAGCCATGTCTCTATCAACTATCGTTTCTCGTATAATGAGAAGATGGCTCTGGTGCTAGTACCGAAATTGCAACTGCAAAAGCGCCATTGGCGGCGGTCACCACGTACAAACTGTTAATAAACATTTTATTCATTAGATGAACATAACAAGATAAACATACATAATAATCTTAATATACAGATCTAACTTTGAAAAACTATCGTTTATGTAGCGTGATTTTCTTTCGTTTAAAGTCCAGAATTAATATATATATATTTTAAATATATAATGATTTGATAAAATATACAATGGATGCAACTTATATACAGTTTATGCTTCGTCTATCTATTTGGTAGCAAGGAATTGGGAATTTTCTCCTTGAAGACTAAAAAGACGCATAAAAATAATAGTCGCTCACCACTATATACGTCGCAATTTATAAACAGTTCCATTTGGTGAACGCATTCAATAATAAGTTTGCTTGATTTGACTAAATTTTTGGGCCAGTTTTGTACCGTATGTTTTTATCAATCAAAACACCCCAATATTTTATAAGATATAATATATGATTCAAATTTATAAGAAAAATTATGACCAGAAATAACAACATAACATCGTAATCTATCTGAAGACCATAAATCCTGCACTAGTTCCTTTTCAAAATATAAAACGAATCATGAACTTGGAAACTGAAATATCTACTCATACATAAGTGACAGTCTAACATTTTTTGCTTCTTGACGTTATTGTTAAAAATAATTAGAAATGTTTCATCTTCTAGGCGCTTTATTTTTGATTAATATTTCCGTCTTCATCTAGATTTTACCACTTTGTCGCAATTTTAATTTCAACCATATAATCAGCATAGCGTGCTTACAGTTTAGAATCAAGTTTTTTACTATCGCACGCTAATATTTTACACCAATAATACATTGTGGGAGTCCTCATGTTCAACTGTGTAATTTGTGCGATTTAAGAAGGTTGTCTTTGTGAATAAAATTTTCCAAATTGACTTTTTTCTGCTGTAACCCAGTGGTAAGCATGTTGTCAAATTATAAGCAACGAGGTTCGCAATTCTTGGTTTGTTTTTTTTTTAATCAGTCAACATTTCCAGGCACCATTTCTGCCGATGTGCTTAGTTATGATTTTTAATACATACTTAGATTATGCACCATAAAAGCACTACAAACGTTTTTCGTATTTCTAAATTGTTGACAAACTCTGTATTCGGTTTACACGCCGGTGCTGCTCAGAGTTGCAATCACAGTATAAGGATAGTACAGTAATGACTCTGCGCCTATTTATGAATGAAAAATTCGCTGAAGCAATTAAGAGGACCTTGAAATCTACTACTCATCCCTTTCACCATGCCTATACACGCGCTCGAAGTTTGAAAATATGAAACTATAATTGTGGCCACGCACATTTGACTACGGTTTAAAAAATTAGATGACCAAATACAGTCCAGTGCCACTACTATACTCTCCCTACGCTGTGGTAAATGGAGATAGCAGTCGAGAATAATACCTACATCGAACTATCGTAATGTTATTTGCGTGTTTTTTTATATTAAAGATAGGCTACATTTGTCTCTCCAAAATACTTAGTCCCGGATCGTTTAAAGCACCAAAGTTTTATTGACATCACATACCTTCACGTCTCAATCTTAGAGTGTCTCCAAAATTTAAACATGATTTTAGACTATCAGGGCTACCCCGACACATCATTTAATTACACAAACGGAACAAATTATTCTGTACGATGCTAAAAGAAATAATTCCTTTCGTATCATTTACTGACGGTAACTGTGAATCCCGCAGCGACAAGAAAGTTGTCCTATTCTCTTATTTTTGCTGTTCACTATCCCTTCTAAATTGTCTTGCGCGTAACAAACAATAGTACATGCGCATTTGGTTGTGAGAGGTACGAGTATTACAATTTACCAAATTTAGTGTAAGGATTAATATAGAATTATAATATAAACAACTTGTCAGTTTAACTAATTTATTGATACATTTTCACATCAAAACAAGTTTTGGCCGTGCTATAAGCCATTTCTACATATACATGGAATTATCTTTCTGTAAACGTAGGTAGATATATATGTAGTGTCACCGTGGTGTCACCCAGATTTCGAAGTATTGCTCTTATGAAGATAATAAACGTTGCTAGATTTCTAACATAAGGGCTATTTCAAATAATAAGTTGGTAGGAATAACATTGTATTGTATTGTTTCTTTAGTTTAAATTCTTTTTCTTTTACATTTATTTTCTTTGTTTTTTTTATATTTTGTTAACGAAGGCTAAAAGTAGAAAGCCGAATAGCTCCGTATGTGGATAGGCGATTTAGGGTTTTTGGCATATAGCTTAATTATTATTGTAACTTACTTTTTCTGCTGTTTTGTTTTGTTTCACTATTGCCAATAAATTCTATTCTATTCTATATTAAACTTCAGTGAATTTACAAAATAATAATCTCTACCAAAAATGTTATGGCATCGCCTTTCAAAAAGAAAAAAAAAAAAGATTATCGCTTGTCATTGTTGATGAAACAATTAAAAATTGTTGTTCCCAAAATCGAATAACGGAGTTATGACTTTTCTTCAAGTAGTAGTGTCGTATGCTTTCTAGCTAAAAGTTTTATGAACAAGCGCCGTCTTTAAGACTTGCACAAGCTTTGGTTACAGCAAGCCATTTAATAAAAGAGAAATAAATTAGGCATCATTGTTGCTGGTTGCAGAATACTTAGAAAACTACAAATGCTTGATGCTTGAATGAAAATTTGAAACACTATAAATCCTGTATCCTTTATGACTATTTTTATAGAGTGACTATTAAAAATATTGCCTAAAGAGTTTATTACCTTACATATGCACTTACCTTTACTCCACCCTAGTTTTCGATTCAATTGCAGTTATGACCTGACATTTAGTTTAAATAGCATTTGATTTGCATTCTGTCGAAATGCTCAGTTTTTAGAAAAGTTTATCTTCTCAAGATTAGTTTAAAGATTCAAGTAAACGATGACTAACAAAACAGGTTTGTGGAAAAATTAAATTTTTCCGGTGTTAGATGAACACCTCATGAAAACACCATACATTTTTGCAAAGAAGGCGATTAAACAAATTACGAGGGCGACATGAAATGTTTCCGGAATCCTCAAGAGATGGCGCATGAAGGTTGAAGTGGATTCATTGGTCGGCAAATGCAACCTTTTTTTAGTGTCAAAATTTCAGACGTCCACTGTCAATAGTTGTTGGTTAAGAGTGTGTTTTGTGTAGCAAGTCAGGCGGTTTCGCAAAAATAGATAAAATCGAATTTCATACACTGATAAAACACTTCTGGATGGCTAGAAAAACGGTCACGGAAATACGAAATATTTTACTAGAGGTTTATGGCGGATGTACTCCATCATTTTCGAATATCAGCTTCTGGGTGAGCGAGTTCAAACGTGGCCGTACAAGCATAAGTGATGAACCACGCAGAGGACGCCCAAAAACCGCTACCAACGATGGAATGGTCGACAAGATTCATGATGTGTTAGTCGATAGCCGATTGAAGTTGAAAATGATAGCAGAGACAACAGGCACCTCAGAAGAACGCGTTGGCCATATCCTACACGAAATTTTGGGTATGAAAAAGCTTTCAGCGCAATGGGTACGGCACTTGCTCACACCGGAGCAAAAACGAAATCGGGCGACCGTTTCGGAGGAGTGCCTAGCCAGGATCCAACGCAATCCAAGGGATTTCTTCATGCGTTTCGTAATCGTGGATGACACTTGGATCCATCACTCCATACCGGAGACCAAGGAACAGTCGAAGTAGTGGACTTTTCCCGGCGAATCGGCTCCGAAGAAAGCAGAGACCGTTCCATGGGCCGGAAAGATCATGGCGATCATTTTTTGGGATTCCCAAGGTGTGATTCTCATCGACTATCTGCAGAAGGGAAGGACGATCACGAGGCAATACTACAGCGATTTATTGACCTGATTCGATTTAGTAGTGAAGGAGAAACAGCCTCGTATGCAGCGGAAAAAAGTGCTTTTCCACCAGAACAATGCACCAGCTCATTCATCCCGCAACGTCGTGTCCAAGTAGAATGAATAGAACGAATTAGTCTCTCATCCTCCATACTCACTGAACCTAGCCCCCAGCGACCTTTTCCTATTCCCAATCCTGAAAAAATCACTAGGAGGAGAGAGATTTCTTTCAAATGAGGAAGTCATCGCCGCTACAGATGAGTATTTTGTAAACCTCGAAATATCCTACTTTTCCGACGGTTTGAGGAGACTGGAGCACCGTTTGAAAAAGTGTATTGATCTTCGAGGAGACTACATCGAAAAATAAAAATAAAAAGCCACACCAATACCGTGTTTTTGTTGTCGATTCCGGAAAGATGTCAGGTAGCTCTCGTAATATTAGTTAATCATCAATAATCACATTTGGGCAAATTTAATAAAATATTACATACTGCACATAGTACTTTTCAAGAAAATTTGCAGAAAAAACTGGTGGTGCTATAAGTACAGCACCTTTTTTTTTTCATAAATATTCTTAATCTTGGTTACATGTGTTTTAAATAAAATATTCCGAACTATGTCTTGTAATCCTAATAAACATATTAATTGCGCATCATAGTATACGTAGAAGTTATTAAAAATAAGTATTTTAAGATAAATACGTTGTTTATTTAATAATATATATATTAATACATATTAAGATTATATATTTTCAATGTATTAAAATATTTGTTACATTATATCTACCGTATATACTCATTAGAAAAAAATTACAAAAATGTAGTATCATGATTACAATAATTATATAACAAATATTTATATTGCATAAAAACAGTATTTATAATTTTAAATTTAAGCAGCTCTGGTACTAGAAAAATATTTCATCACGTTCTACATTAAAATATAATAACTATGTTTCTAATAAGTCTGTAGATATATATTTCATATCAGCATATACTATTAAATACTTCTTTTAGATAAAAATACTATATTAGTGAAATACCTCGATTTCCAGAAAAAAATATTTTGCATTTCCATAGTTGTTAAGTTTGTTGAATGTTGAAAAACGATCTTAATTTCACAGTAAATACATATAATAGAATTTGTGAACTTGATTGATTAATGCATATCATACTAATTTTAATCTTGTATGCTTACTACTGAAGACAAGAGTGAAAGCATCAAACTGCATATCCTTAATTCTATATATTATTTATAGGAAAACTGAATATAATAAAAAAAACTACCATAAAATCCAGTAACACGCATGCACTGTAGTCGCAGATATGTATACTCTGTGTAACTATATATTGAAATATATTTTAATACCAATACAGGACTTACAATGCGACAATACAGTTGCAACAATACCACACAGAAATCAACCTACATCTTTTTTAATTGATGGCCATTTTTTTACGGTCTTACTACAAGAGAACGTCATTTCGAGCATATCACAGTTCTTCTTTAGCAACTTAATTTCTATGAGGCGTTGAGGCAAACTTTTAATATTCTATTTAGTTTGATCACCGTTTACATGCTTCATTGTAAGTGGCCCATCTATATATCAAACTTTATTTTATACATTATTTATGTTTTTATTGTCATAATTACATCAGCTAAGTCATGAGATTATATAAAAAAATATGATAGCAGATATTTTAAGTAAAATTTGAGAAATGCAAATCAGTATAAATACGAGGTTATTCATGTATTCTAATGCTATGGTTCATAAGCTACGACTACTGACAGTTTTCTACATATTAAGACGAAGGTTTCTCTTGTTGCAATTACACTAACTTAAAAGTGTACATTAAACACATGTTTGCGTGTAGCGTAGCTAGGCGTTACTTAGTGTAGAAGCAACAAACAAACCTAGATAAAACTGATGTTCAGACAACCTGCTTAAGAAAACATGTGATGTATAGGTAATGGTACTTAGTAATACATATTAGTAGTTTAAATCTTAAATATACAAATAAATGACGTCTTTATTCGTGAATACGTTATAGAAGTATACGATTAATTATGAATATTATCAAGCATCTACTCTATAGTGTTGAAAAATAATACAAGAAATAAAATAGTAATAACTTCTGAAATGGATTAAAAAGTATCCTAAAAATGCCAGAAAATTAATATTAATACTTTTTTATTATACCTATTCAAAGACAGTAAAAAATAATTAGAACTACTGCTCGTTAACCTTTACCGATTTAAACATTAATGACCCCAACATAGCATCTTTCAAAGGCATAATTATAGTGTGCATTAAGGTATTCCTCGAGATTAAACCCATGTCAACAATTAAACATAGTGAAATAGTTTTAGAAAAAATGTTTCCCTATGTTAACTTAATTTTGATTAGGGTAGTAAACTGTTAACTTCCGCCAGAAATTAAATTATTATCTGATGCAAGAACTTAGAATGCATGTATTAAGTAGCTACAGTAGAATTAGAAATAAGTAGGTTTAAGCAAACTACTATATGCCATCCCCATCTAGTATAAAATGCCAAAAGAGTAAAATATTGAAAAACACCATATGGACTGACAAAAAGTTTGAATACATAAAGTTGCAATATTATATGAAGTGAAGGTTATTAAGACACATTGGAGATCAGGCATATATCCATAACATTAAATACCGGATGTTTAAAAATTTGGATCAAACATAGTACTTATTTAAACAAAGTCTTAATAAGCATAGGTCCAATATAGAGCAGGTCTGCGACAAATGTCATTTGTATCAGTGGTGTGCTGTTAGTCAGTTTGTATGTATTAGTACTAGTTACTGTCGTTTTGTGCATATTGGCCTTTTATTTATTTGTGGCTGGTAGAATTTTGCGAGAACAGCTGCTCTATTCTTATCATATAAAACAGGTACAAGCTCTTCTAACTCCGGATACTAATACCCGACTAGCTTTCTGCAGATGTATTTTGAGAAAAATGATCGAAAGACTGATGAGACATAATACAATGTAATAGCCAATTTGCACAACAACCATATTTGGTCGGATGAAAATCCTCATAATGTTATGGAGACAAGACATCAACACACGAATTGTGTAAACGTTTGGCTACGCACTTCTGGAGTTCATTTGATTGGACTACTGTTTTTACAAAATCCTTTAAATGACGAAAATCATCTGGACTTTTATCCTCATTATTGGAAGATGTGTCCCTAACCGGGATAACCAATGTTTTTTACGCGATGAAGCCCCTACGAAATTTTTTGAGTGAAACGTACAACAAATGGATACAACGGAGAGATCCTATGTCATCGCCTCCTAGGTCCCTGATCTAAACCCACTTGACTTCTGCATTTGGGGGTATTTAAAACAAGCGTAAGTGGGCTTCTAATTTATTGGGTTTTGTTAGAGTGCCTCAATAAGAACTTGAAATTTGAAACGCGCGCCATTTTAGTCACAAATATTTATTCAAACAAAAGTCATACATTATTAATTGTGAAAATGCGTTGGGAAAACGATGAAACTTCTGCATTGACAATTCACAAGTTACGTGATCATTTTTGGACGAGGCACACTTTTGTTTAAACGACTACGTCTACAAAGAGAATTCACGAATCTGGGGAGTAGAAAATCCGCATGTCATTCAGAAATTGCTGGTACACTCTCAAAAAATGATAATTTGGCCATTACACCGTACTCTTTTGAAAATGACGAAGACGTCTATAATCATCAATGACTTTCGCTATCGTAGCGTATTGACAAGCTTTTTGTGGCGGGAATCGGATGAAATAAAAGTAAATGACAATTAAATTCACCAAGATGGCGCGATTGTGGAATTATGGTATTGTGAACAAAATTTCCAAGTCGTGTCATCTCGTTTTGAAGACCAAAACTTGACATGAAGAAGTTGCGATTTAATCCCCTTACTTGTTTCTCTTGAGTTGTTTGAAAACTAGAGCCTGCAATAGCCATTCTGACATAATTCAACAACTCGAAGAAGAAATCCAACGCAATATTTATGAAATTCAGCCATCTTTAGTTTAAAACATCTGAAATTTCGTCTAAAGGCGACATACACGCCATCTAATATAAACATTTACACTTTGCAAATCAATAAAAATTTTGAAGAATGGTTTCTTTTTAAATTTAAAATTCAAGTTCTTGTCGAGACATCCTTTATTTTGAGGACTGGACTAGTATAGCATATTTTAAATTTAGCACCTTTTCTATATACATAAAAATACTGAGATCTGGTTTGAGATCGAGAAACATTTCAATGATGTAGATTATATTGGGTAAGGAATTAAAAAGAATATATAATGCGAGTTCAGGAGCAGTAAAGGTACTTTGGGAAAAAATCCTGTGGATAACCGATCTTGCAATTAAATTATCTTCAATTCCAATTGTTAATTTCATTAAAAAATAAAGTTGACACGGATTAAAGTCACTGAATAAAGTAAATATCAAGACTTCTTGGTCCATACAAGAAATACGCTAATGCATTTTGTAAAAAAAAAAACATTAAATAACTCAAGAGAATTTATAGGCCGAGGCTTCCCTTTGATACAATAACATTAGATATGGCTGTACGTGTGTAATGTATAAGATAAATAAATTAGAACACCAACAAAAGATTATGTGTAAAATAAAAATTAAATAGTGTACTATGATTTGGATATGCATTTTTTTATCCCGAACTATGATACTAAGAAACATTTACGATAATTGGAACGATAGAAACGTGCTAGATTATAGCGATAACCTAATATAAATCCTAGCATAAGAAATTTATTCCTAAAAGAGCAAAATATGCATATTTTTTTATTCAAAACAATTATTTATTATTTCATAGTTCTAATGCTGTTCATATTAATACAGTTTACTTTTCTGATTTCAGAGTGGACTTGTTTTAGAGTTTAGTTAGAAATATATTCTACCACAACATATGCATCTATTTCAGTAGCATATTCAAAAGGCGTTGACATGTACACGACTCATAGATTACAATTAATGAGCGCGATTTGGTAGATGCTTTTCTATTATTCAACGCTGTAAATATAGAGCGATGTGGGGCGTTCCAATTATCGTAGATACCAACTAATAGAATCACAGTACATGTAGGCTGAATTTATTTATATAAATAAAACTCTTTAGAAATATAGTGTTTATAAGATATTTGTTTACAGAACAAAGTTTTTTATTAATATGATTGTAACCACGAATAATATTAAAAGAATTAACTGGAATGCAAATCTGAACCATAAAATTTAATTTCTTTTCTAAATTTGCGCTCTGTAAACAAACATCCAATCAAATTACTTTTACATCTATTATACTGGAATAAGTATTGTCTATATTGTAATTATTATATAATATAATTATTATAGATTGAAATTAAAGGAGATCAAATAAAATAGGAAAATATATATAAAAATCGTTTGGAATACTAGTTAAATCTCACTGTACTATCTTTGTTAGAGAGTCGTCATCAATAACTTAAAACTTTTTTTCTGACAGACTAATGTATTTGGATGCATTATAAATTTGACAAGAAATACAGATGCAAGAAAATAGTGCAATGGTCGACGAGTAAAATCCAGAGTTAAAGATGTTGAAATCTTACATTAAACTTTGGGGCTGCTGCTCCAGCAACGCGGCGCCAAAGGTCTGGGTAGACGTTTACCGATTGTTTGAACGTGGAACCCGATGTCCACCAAGCGTTCGTGATCTAAAATTTTTCTTCCGTCGAATATGTACGCAGGTTTCATCATTTCCTTATAAATGCGATTATAATCCAGTCCCTAAAAATATGCAATAGAAATTTTATTAAAAATTCTAGTACTGTACTATATTTTTCTTTGCTGCAATACAAGGGTTGTCTTTTAAGTTTTGCATACTGCGACATAGAGGGAGCCACTAATCAAACCCCAGTACTAAAGATTAACGTCCACCTTTAGTTAACCTAAATCTAAAGTCTCAGAACGATACGTATAGTGTTGTAGCTACAACGAATCATCAAAGTTGACATGTTATTTGATAAATGGAATTAAACAAATAACATTTTCAATAATTTTTTATAACTTTCAAAACCAATTATCTTAACAAGAATACCTCGTCGAGTTGGTTTCTGTTTTCGCCATGAACATGTCAACAATTCCTCGTTGGTATGGAGAGTTCAAACGTGGGAAGATTAGTCTAGGAAAACATCTTTGCCGTGCGCAAGAGATCATGAACGAAGATCGGCATATAAGACATTGCGAGATTGAGGCATCATTGGGATTGCAAAGACCTCAATTCAAAAAATATTGCATGGAGAACTGTACGTAAAAAAATTAATTTCCGGTTGGATACAGCATCTGTTGACCGAAGAACAGAAACGCAACTAGGGCGAATTGCTGTCAAAAAATTATACTGCTTTCATACGAGCGAGAAAATAAATGCCAGTCGTCTGTTTGGGTGTTCCAAGGTGAAGACGACAAAGTCGACAAAAATCATCCGTTCTCAAAATATCTTATACTGTTACTATCGATTGGTATACGTTATATGTTTGCTGCAAATCATCGAAGAGCTTCGAAAAATCAACGCCGAATGACGAATCATCCTCCATCAAGACAATGCAAGTTCGGACACAGCAGGCAAGACAATTGAATTTTTAACGCAACAAATTGTTAAGCCATCCTGCGTGCAATCCGGACATATGTCCAACGGTTTCTTTACATTTGCGAAAATTAAGAACTGACCGCATGGTCAAAGGTTCCAGTCGTCAGAAGGAGTCGATGCCTTCAAAAACGTAATTTTAATTGTGCTAACAAACGAGTGGAACTGCTTCCAGAGTTAATTCGAGCACATGCAAAAATGCATTAATCTTTGTACAGAGTACTTCGAAAAACAAGTCTTTAAAAGCTGCTGTTTTGTTTCAGCTCTATATGCAAAACTTAAAAGGCAACCCTCGTAACCTCCACATTGATAGTCGCACGCTACCAGTCCGCATCATGCGTTTTAGTAAGTTCTTATGATTAGTAGAGTAGGTAAGAAACATCTATCGTCTTCTGTTATTTATTAGTTCTTATATACGCCAAGTAAAATAAAAAACTTCTTTTTTACTATACTTTGTCTGAGATTAAGGAGGACCGATTCAAATATCGTAGGCAAATGCTCCAAGCGAGAAGAGTTTACAGTGAAGAAAGAAGACCCTTGATAAATTCGGTTATCTTCATTTAAATTGAAAGTTTAAATCGAGGTATGCGAATCCTTCACGTTTTTTCATTATTAGTATAGTTGTAAAATGAATAATGCAGTACTTACAATAAACTCATCCCATTCTGTGCATACAACAATGGCATGCGCTCCAGCAGTTGCAGAATATGCATCATCGAAGATTTTAACAGATTTTCTTACATGTTCTGGAGATTCACACATTGTAGGATGCGTTAAATCATAAAAGATTTGCGATTCCTCAACCTAGAAAAGAATAAGTAAATAAAATAAAAAGTTAAGTATGGCATTACTATAATTTGTTGGCTTATACAGGATACTTCACAAATACGTTGCATAATTTAGAACGGATGACATTACTCATCAAACAAAGAAACTTAGAGGTGCTAATAAAAGTTCAGTTTTACTGCTTATATGTGAACGATATGAGAAACCTACTCATCCATCAACTGACTCTTAGTTTGCGCACGTAAGCATACTGTCTTTTAATTATTCTACCCGCTCTTTAGTTTCAATGTAAATTAGCCGGTTTCGGTGCCCCTAAAGCTGCGATAAAATTGACAAACGTAATTTCCCAGTTACTATAAAACTCGAGTATTCTCTTCTTCGGAAGAGCAACCTATGAGATACGTCATCGGTTCAAATTAGGTGAAGCGTTTTTGAAGAATCCTATATGAAACTGATTCAATAATTACTTAAAGAATTTCAATTTCTAATTATTCTTCAATGGATTGAAATATGTTATCAAAGATGCTAATATAGCAACAACCACATTTCTTTTAATTTGTTTTCATAAAGCTGTCATATTTTCCTTAATTTCTAACAATTTACCTTTGGATCATAAATATTAATGGCAGCGCCTTCGTCAAGCAACGTTTTGGCCACGTGTATAGCTGGGCTTTCTCTAGTATCTCCAGTATTCTTCTTAAAAGCGAATCCTAGAAGAGCAACCTTCTTTCCGGAAACTGTATTAAACAATGCCTGAATTACTTTCGCAGTGAAACGGGACTTCTGATACTCGTTCATGTCAATCACTTGTTGCCAGTACGCTGCCACTTCTGGTAAATTTAAACACTCACAAATGTATACCAAATTAAGAATGTCCTTTTGGAAACAGCTCCCGCCAAAACCAATAAAAGAAATTAAAATGTACGTCAGTATCGATGAAACCAAATTATATTATAAAGTAGGGTGTATAATAACTACCTATTGAGGCTTGTAAAAATTTGGAACCGATTCTGGAATCTAGGCCTACTGCTCTTGCCACTTCTGATACGTCTGCACCAGTAGCTTCACAGACCGCAGATAAGGAATTTATACTGGATATTCTCTGAGCTAGCATTGCATTAGCCGCCTAAGGTTGAATGGATTATAAAAATTATCACTTGTTCATATTGAGATGCATCATCTTAAATGTTACTTGAATTTTATGCAAACATTGTGAAACATCAAAACTACATGGAAATATCTAAATTTCAAACAGTGAATGTACATACAAAGAAATTAGGTTTCCAAATTGAAACCGCGTCGTAATTGCATGAATCTGCCGACGTTTTGCTCTCAGTTGCATCCAACAGTCCAGGGGAAGCTACATGCAACTAACAGCGAAAGGTAGGCAGACTCATGCAATTACGACGCGGTTTCAATTTGGAAACCTAATTTCTTTATAAAGAAACAACGACCGCGGTGGTCCACAACAACATATAGCGAATATATAACTAAATAATTTGTCGCTCAACGGTTTTATTAAGTGCTTATGGAAACTGTTTGAAATGTGTACTATAGAAAGAAATAAGTATATATTTAACACATCCGCATGCACAATACAGCTCAGCTGTTTTCACCTTGCAGCAGTAAACGACGCATACATTTGATCAGTAGCGTACAGTAACTAACTAAAATAAACAAAACAGTAACTAATTTTGAAGATAAAACGCAAGTAAATAAATATGAATATATTCGAAACATCCTTGTTTGTGCACCTACCGTAGAAATAATTATCAATATATCGATGTTATCTAAAAAATGTATACGTAGTTCTAGACATATATTAGTTGAGATTCTATTAACCTTAATTACCACTTTTGAAAACGTTCGGATAAAAAGGTGATATAATTCCGATCAATTAATGTAAAAGCTAAGTGTCACTACCGTTTTAGTTTTTAAGTACAATTTAGATAAGGCTGTTGATAAGACAGCAACGTGAAAAGATAATTTTACCAATTTGGACAACTCTGATGACCACGTGTTCGTAGTTAATATATTTTTACGCGGAATCCAATGTTCATATACGCTGCAAAGTTCTTCGACAGCGGCTCTTCCTTCGGGACTATCTTCACCTCCAATTAAAACCCTATCTGCATAAAGCAAGTCGTCTATTGCTGTACCTAAAATTGAATAATACATTTAAACTAACATTGTATTTTGCTGGGCGACACGAAATTAATTTTGAGACAGTAATTCTTATGATAATAAAGACGCAGTAGGTATGTACGAGGTAGGCGCCATAAATTCTCGGCCTGACGGGCTTATATAGGTTCAAACGTGTTCAAACTCCGTCACAGCATGCATGCACATACGCAAGGTCTGCGCTATAAATATGACGGTTCGAAGAGTAGTAGTTTTTAGTAGCCAGCTAACCAACATAACTAGCGCATGAAAATGTCTGAAGTAATGAAAATTGCGTACTTCGCGGTCATCAAATTTTTAACAAAAGAAGGGCATACGCCTAATAACATAAAACAACGTTTAAACGGCGTTTACGGTGATTCATCTCCTTCATATTCTACTGTAAAAAAGTGGGCAAAATATTTTCGCTTGGGACAAGAATCCCTTGAAGATGCTGAACGGTCGGGTCGACCACTTGAAGTGATAACGCCTTAACAAATTTGAATTATTGAAGATTTAGTGCTAAAAAATCGCCGTTTGAAAGTGAAGAAATTAGCAGTGATAGACATATCCGAAACAAGTATTCGCCGAAATCACCATAGAATTAGTGCAAGATGGGTACCGCGAGTTCTTTCTGCTCTCCAACGTGAACGTCGAGTCCAAAACCGATCTTGGAGTCCATTGTCACAAGGGATGAAACGACGGTTCTGTTTTACGAGTTTCTATCGAAAAGGGAGCACAGAGAATGGCGGCGACCTGATGAACCTCGTCCCAGAAAGGCGAAAGTCGTTCAATCAACGAGAAAGGTGATGGCCACCATATTCTGAAATTGTGAAAGCATTTTGCTAATTGACTTTAAGGAGTGCAATACAACTGTGAACGGCACATACTATGCGTCTTTATTGCATAAATAAAGGAACAGTATTCATGCAAAAAAAAAATTATATAGCAAAAGTGCTGTATCTTAAAACGATATAAAAAATACAACAATACCTATTAAATTAAATTCATCCCCTAAGAAAACAAAATATTGAAATATTCGTGCACCATTTAAAGTGATACAGCTAAATTACAGTCAAAATAGGTAAAATATCAAAATGGGGCCTACGAAAACAATTATGAAACGAGAGGGGCACATTTTTATCGTTACGCCACGCGAAGTATAACATATTTTTCTAAATGAAACATCTGTCTTTTATAATGCACACAAAAGAACTAATATTTTGTAATACACTGTGTAATTTTTGGTAAAATTATGGAAAAAGTTTGAAATAGTTTCGTTTCCGGCCGAGACTTGTTCGCCCGAAATATGCGTTACACTCTCTTTAATTCGAAGGAGTGTTTTTGAATTGAAGCGCCAAAAAGTAATCTAACTGTTGGTCAGTTTTCGGTAAAAATTACACTAGCGATATTTAATATGTTGCCGGCCGCAATATTATTGCAACAGCTGATTAACGTTTAGATCGTATATTTGGCTGAGTGCGTTTGTATTTAATTTGTCTCCCTAAACTTGCGTTGTAATTGTAATTACCTAACTACAACTTATAGAAAATCCTAGCTAGTTTTAAAACTGTCGCCAAAAAGTCGCTTAAAAAATTCCATTGTGTAAACGCGTCTTTTCAGTTAACTCCTCCGAATTAAAAAAATGGAGTATAGTTAAGTACGAACTAAGGCTGCAGAAACGAGTAATGTTAGAGATGTGTGTGGCTTGGTTACTGTCAATATTAAAAATAATTACTGTATTACTTACTATTTTAGTTTGATTGTGTTGTTGATGCAGGCTTTATTAATATAAAGTCTACATCAAAAACACAATAAAACTAAAGTACTAACTAATTACATTCATTATTTCTAATATTGATAGCAACCCAGCCGCACGCAACTCTAAGAGCACTGTTTCTGGAACGCCAACGCTATCAACTATCAGTTATGGTCGAGTAGTTTAAATGATTTGTCAAACGGCTATATTTAACATTTTATTTCTATATCAAAGTGATTGATTTTCATATCACTTTAAAAGATATTTATGTAGTAAATACACAAGATTATGATGAAAAAATATAAAAATTCAATTAGATTGGAGAAAAAAGTTGTTCGTAAGAAGTGAGATTCGCATTTTCAATTATTAAAAATCTGAACAATTTTTATTGCTTGAATTTATGGATCGCTTCTAAGATTTACTAGGGAACTTAAACTGGTAGTGTAACATTCCTTCTTTCCTATGTAGGTTTTTCCTTTTTACTGTTGACTTACTTCGTGTTTGTGTAATTTCAATGGGCTCCGAAACGTGTTCGTGCTACAACCTGAGGTTTTAGGTAGTTTCATACAAATTCTTTTATTACTATTTAATTGGATTAGATTTTTGTGAAATTTTTAATGAATAAAAATTTAACAAAACTCTAATTCAATTAAATTCAACGTTGGTAATAACAAGGAAATTATCAATATTTATAAGACTTCATTACTTACTGTTGTTACTGCAACAATTAAAATTGTTTACAGCAATTTATTTATGTGACAAATAATAAAATGAAAAACAATATGTTTGCGCCTTAGTACTTTACCTCACGTTTAGCGAATAAAGATTTTTAAAACAAAATTATATTACTATTTATATGCAAACTAAGAACACAACAAAAATTATATATAACTCTCAATTTATATGTTGGAGTAAATTAAAAAAAAAATAAGGTGATAGAGGAGAAAACAAGACATAACAAGGTCTCCCTTATTAATTCTATTACTTTTTGTTACGAAATGATTGACTGTCTCATGAATTATCCAAAATAACTCGTAAGTGGGTGAATTTAGGTATAAGAAATATTATTTTAAGTAGAATTATATACAGTAAACGCTCGCTCATGTAAATACCCGGTAGTGGAAACAACGCGGTCATGTAAACAGAAAATGGTTAATATAGAATCAAATGGAACGCCCAGTAATGTAAACAAGCTTGCACCATGTACAATTCGATAATTTAAACAGTTTAGAGTACCGGTATTTCCCGATTTACGTGCGTAATTGAATCGATCAAAGGAATGTTTACGCAAAAATTTTCAGCGCCAGCACTGGTTGTTCCCCGATTTATGTATGGGATTCCTGTAAGCCATGGCTCCCTTGCCTCTCGTGTAATACAGTAGTGTGCAGCTAAAGTCACGCCAGACAGACATGGCATCCACGTCCAATAAAAGAACATTTTTAAAAATAAATGACAAAGTGAAAATCATCGACGAGATTAAAAAAGGTGCGACAAAAAATATAGAGTATCTAAAGCCACGATCTGTAAAATTAAGCGATTCAAGTCACAAATTTGTGTGTTAGATACATACGGAGGCCTCGGAAATCGCAAAACTTTAAAAAATGCGCAAGCACCTAGAATGGAAAATCGTCTGAATAAATGGTTTTTAAAACAGGGGGATAAACATGTTCCTATTAGCGGTGAATTAATTAAAGAGGGAGCAAAATTATTGAATGGAAACCTAAACGAGACCGAAAATTTTGTAGCCAGTGATGGCTGGCGAAAAAGATTTAAAAGGAGGTATGGAATTCGACTGCTGTCGAATTATCGGTACCATCACAACTAGTGCAACCGTTTAAGGAAAA
Source organism: Trypoxylus dichotomus (assembly GCA_023509865.1). Lineage (NCBI taxonomy): Eukaryota > Metazoa > Arthropoda > Insecta > Coleoptera > Scarabaeidae > Trypoxylus > Trypoxylus dichotomus. The sequence goes on along the minus strand of CM042074.1, from coordinate 72,041,630 downwards.
GTTAATGGACAAAATCAAAGAGTTACATTTAAATGAGGAGCAAATATACAATACAGATGAAACCAGTCTTTATTGGAAATTATTACCTACGAAAACCTATGTTGTATCACATGAAAAATCTGCTCCGGGTAGAAAGGCGGAAAGACAACGCATAACTTTTTAGCGTGCACTAATGCTAGTGGTACACACAAAATAAAGCCACCAGTAATAGGAAAGGCAAAACATCCATGTTCATTTAGAAATTTTAAGAGTCCCGTTTATTATAACCATCAGATAACCAAAGGCATATTTCTGAAAAAGTTCCACAAGCACTTTGTCCATCAGTTTTGGCAATAAAACTGTAATAATAAGTAATGTAATTTAATGATACATATTCAATTTGTAGGTAAAATATTTCTTAAGAAACCAAAATCTAATAAAGGCTGTGTTAATCTTGGATAACGCACCAAGTCATCCTCCAGAGGAACAATTAAGAAGCAATGATGGCTCAATTTTTGTTATGTCCGTGCCACCCAACGTAACTCCACTTATCCAACCGATGGATCGAAATGTAATAAAGATTAATAAATTGTATTATCGAAAATTTCTACTTTCGTCTGCGTTATCAAAAAATTCTAAAAATATTTCTGAATCTTTAAAGCAAGTAACTTTACGTAAAGCAACTTTAAATTTAGATGTGGCGTGGAATGCCCTTAACCAACAAACAATCAAAGTGATGGAAAAATTTGCTTTACTCCAGTAATGAATATGAGGATGATGACAATGTACCGCTAACCATCATTAGAAAACAGTTACTATCTGATGCTGAAGTTATTGACAGTGCATCATCGGACGTTCTCAAATTATTAAATGCAATAAATCCCGATAATGTTTGCACAATTACCGATTTCAGTTTATGGAATGACGAGAAAGAGATGGATGATGCACATGAAGAGGAAGATGGGGTGAGTGAAGATGACGACCCTCCGATTTAAATAAAAAATACAGTGAGTAACGCGCAAGCTGTAGAAACTTTTAATCAAGCGTTAGATTGGGCTGAAGAAAAAGACGTTATATTCCGATATTTTAGTGCCCCGTAAACTACGGGCAATGGCATTAGAAAATACCAAGCGTAAATTTACGCAAACAAAAATAGGACATTATTTTTCAAAATAATGTAAAATTTATTTTTTAATATTATATGTATTACGTTATTCATTATTCATAATTTATTTTTCTAGTAAAAATACGTATTTTCTTTTATGCAATTTCTTTATAAATAAAATAGAGCTCGCTAATGTAAACTTTCAGTAATGTGAACATGCTGATATCGTTCACATAATTGAGCGTCTACTATATTTGTGTTTCACTTGCATTTCAACATCAAATATACCTTCCAATCGTTTATTATGCAGCCTAATTTTTTTCTAATATCCGACATGCTTCATACTATCATTGACTCGTGCCAGAAATATCTTTTGAATGTATCTAATAGTGGTAAGATTTTAAATATGTTTAATGCGTTGGCAATGGCTATAGAGTGCGCAATAATGACGAGAAAGTAAGAAATAGAAAGTCAGCTACACTCAATAATGATTGCCTTTTATAAACAAATTTTTGCTAAAGACAAATGATTACATTAAATAAACACTATTAATTAGTTTTTAAGTACATATGCTATACCGATAATAGTATATTATTTTATTTAATCCCTGCTTTCTCGGCAATTAGCAACAAACAGTAGCAGACAAAATTGTTGCGCAATAATAGAGATTAAACGAATTATACAGGATTAGCAGCAAGTCTCGAAACAGTCCAATATTTGTTGTTTGGGAAGTACTTTTTCTAAATTTCGTATGGATATACCGTTAAAAATAACGAATTTACTATAACATTTTCACATTACATATCTTCGCTTTCGATTTATCATGAAACGCTTCATACTTTTTTTTTTGATGAGCTGACAATTGAATTGTTCCTCTGCGTCCGATAAAATGCGGAGGAAACATTTCGCTCACATGATCACGAGCATTACGCGAAAAATATGAAGAAACTCCATCCTGGTGTAACCGAATATTTTTGTTTAGTTGATTATGTTTGTTTAGATTTGGAAAGAGACCAATAAGTGTTCGGATAATCGCTATTTCCTCTTATAAAAAATGATCGTATTATGCTGTTTCCAACCAGACCAGTCCACATATTCACTTTTTGCAAATACTATGCAACTTATGAAGGGTTTCAGTTGACCAGTAACGTAATTGTGTTTACTAATAATACCATTAAGACAAAATGCTACTTCATGAGAAAGGGCTATTTTATTTACTAAATTAGGCTGCCCTCTGATAAAATAAATTCTGTCATTAATTCGCGAAAGTGTAGTCTGCGATCTGTATCATCTTTGATGAACTCATAAACAATATACATTTTAAAAAGTTTCAGTTTTGCAAATTTTAGAATTTTGTGGGCAAATTTTTTGGAGGTCTGGTAAATTTGACCCAATTATTGACATGATTGTTTTCTTGAACTATTAGGAACATATTTATACTGATTCTTTATCGGTTGCTGTTTTTGGACCTCTGCTTCTTGCTAGATCTTTCACTTGACAAAATATATCGTACTTTTGAAATGTCTGATATACTGCACCTTTTTACCGATCCGGGTAAACGGTATTGAACAGTATGTAAACTTCTTCGAAAGAACGTTGACGGACACCGTATCCACGCATCGTCATAATCTCAATTCATTCAGATTCGGTAAATTTAACTGCCACAGTAATTAATCACCAGCACCAAAATAACAATAACTTGTGACAACAAACTGACAAGTTGCAGTAAAATACCAATGTTTTCAGATACATTAATTTCACATTAATAGGTAGTTTTTTCTTTATATTGCATTTTTTATTAATAAAAATAATCATGTCGGTATTTCTGAAAGTAATTTTCTAATTTGCATCCGAAAATGTAGTCATATATAAAGCGTCTCGTTAAAAAATATAACTAGGAAAGATTTTCTGTCAAACTGGAAGCGAAAAAAATGTGAAAATAGTTCTTGTTATAATATTGTTATTGTTTTGCCTTCAACGAAGGATCAGTATTATCATATAATTTAGTTTTATGGCATTCAAATTTACTACTTCTAAATATGTTTTACCTAACCCTAATAATCCTACAATGTGTCCGAATATATTATGAGTCACTTTGTCAATACTTTCACCAATTGTATTCTAGTAATTTATTTTAAATCCGGAAGTTCTATAATTTAAAGTTTACCTGCATTCCTCAACAATTAGGATAAGAATGCATTGCTAGTATTTACTTAATCCATGGTTCTATTCATATTTCGAAAGTCTTTAATTACCTTAAAAGGAAATTCCATACCTAAATGTAATTAACACATCATTTCTTACTTTCTACGAGTGTATAAAAGGGTCCACCGAATTCTAGTAAGTTGTAATGTTGTATCATAAGGACTAATTCGTTCTTAAATTGTTCCAGTCAGAATCGTAATAAAATAATTACACACAGTTGTACGTGTTCCTATTTTATGAACATAACATACTATTACTAACCCTGTATGTGAAAAATATAAGCGCTGCTGCATACTACATTTATATATTCTGTAAAATATGGGTCAAATATAATAAAGGGATTATGTTTGCACTTAAATAACAATCTATCACAAACAAGCGTTGTTAATTCTAACATTATTAATGTTCTACCGATATTAGGCAGCGATTTCTAAACCCGCTTATTTACCGCTTTAAGTGAAAATCTTTCATACTCAGACAAAGATAAAGTTTGATTACCTAACTGATTATTTGCTGTATATATACAACTAAATTCAGTACTTCTTAAAATTAACTTTTGCCGCCTTTAGACCAGTAAACTACATTACTACGCATTTCTTTCTATTGTAGTGTTTTATCCTAAATTGGTGTTAGTAATACAGAGGTTATTTTTCTTGTTATAAATTGTAGTTTTTGTATGACCAACCAATCTAAATTGCTACTATGAAACTCCCGCGCACATTCTATTCATATTCATTTGTAACATTATCCTTAATTTAGTACTTATACTGTTGGATAATAAACATTATTGTTATATTCTCTTCATAACGACTAATGTAAAACGGGAAGTACTTTTCTCACATTATGTGAAGAAATTTTGACCAAGAGGAAACATGAGCATTTTTTAAAATTATTTTTAATCCAAAAGCAAATCTCAAACAATATTATAAACACACGTAAAAGGTTTGAAAAATGATGTAAAAATTAATAAATCGTTTTGTTCCTTTATATAACTTGGACGTGATACTCTTGCTACTAATGTTTGTAGTCATGTAATTTTCCTTCGAATTTGGGCATAACTTAATATTAAATAAAAATGTACAACATAGATTGCATTGGATTGCTTCACACGTTCTCTATTTCTGGTAGTTGACAATTCTAAGTAACCATTCTTACTAATTACTAATTATACGCTATGCGCGCTGAAGCAAATACGCAAAGGTCCCAGGAACGTATACAGTTGTATTGCACCAAAAAAATTTAACAGGAAAGCTCCGTTAACCTGAGAAATCAAATTTAACCGAAATGTTGTGAATTTATAGATGGATTTAATTTAAGAATAATAATGATTTTTAATCCAACGTGTAACGTTTCGCTTTTGTTTGCGATAAGAAATATAGAAAAGATCTTTGGACGACTTTTTTAATTAATTAATCCATTCGAAGTCTTTATTAGTATAGTAGGCACTGCGAACATCAGGTCAGTAACATGTTTCGAAAAAATGAAAGAAGTTTAGCAGATATTACAGCAACATACCTAAAAACATGCATTTCGTCTAAATGGATCTTTAGACGCACGTCATTGTTTGATGGCATAAGCAATGATCGCGGGTTAATCTAACCATCCTTATTTAATATCATTTGACGAATAGAACTTGGTACTGCAAACATTTAACCTATATTATCGGGAAAAGTTTCCTGTCTTATTCTGTGGTAAAAGATTAGCCAAGAAGACAACAGGGCATAGTGTGCAGCACCTCTGCACACAAATTACGACAAAATATTCTGGAGAAAATACGTGGGAAACTGACAAGCGGGGTGCGCTTGTTATATGGTAATGCACCTATGCGTATACACTGCTGGAACTGCGCAATCGACCATCCTCCATGGTTAAAATATGGCCTCCAGTGACTATTACCTGTTTGGCGATTTGAAGAACCTGCGCGCCCCGATGAATACTGCATTTTGAAGTCTAAGAGAAGGGATATTTTTTGAAGTATTGTTAATTGTTATTAAAACGTTATAATAGAGGTATTAATGTCAGGAGGGACTATATTGAAAAATAAAATTAAATTCTAAATCTACGTTGTTTCTTTCGTAGCGAGGCTGGGAATTTTTAGCGTTACCCTCATATAAGTTAATATACACTATCTTCAGAACGATTTCGAGTTCGTAAAATACGCAAAACAACTAAATCTAATTATAACATATCAACAAATCATTTATGAAATCTAAAGCTTCTTATCAATACTAAGTATTATTTTAAATTAGACATAACTTTTTCTAGAAAATGTTTCTAATCTTTAGCAACAAACGTATTAGTATCAATTAATTACCTTCAGCTAAGAACTCTGGGTTAGATAAAATTTGATATGAAACTCCTGGTTTTTGATTGGCACTTAAAATATTCAGAATACTTTCTGCTGCCCTTACAGGCACTGTGCTCTTTTCCACAACAATTTTATTACTTTGTGCGATATCAGCTATCATTCTAGCAGCACCTTCCACATATTTCAAATCCGCAGCTCTCCCCTATTAAATGAAATAAAAACTTGTTTAGTATGCCACACATGTACTTCGAACAAATGTTTACACAACAGTCTACACATACTACACTAAAAAAACTCCAAGGCTGAAGTTGTGTAAAATGTTTATATAATCATCTTGGTAAATTATTAATTTTATACAAACATTTACATGTACAAAATTAGCCTCTTACCTTGCCATTGCCAAAAGATTTTGTTGGTGTGTTTACGGATATGAAAATCAAGTCTGCCTCCAGAATAGCTGTCTTTATGTCGTTTGAAAAGAATAAGTTTTTACCTCGACAAGCTTTAACAACCTCATCCAATCCCGGCTTAAAAATATGCAATTTGCAAAATATGTAAATTATTTTAAAATTTCTAGATGACCTTACCTCATATATTGGCAATTTTTCTGAATTCCATTGTGCTATTCTTTCCTTGCTTAGATCGACTACTGTTACTTTAATTTCGGGACATTTCCAAGCAATTACACTACAAGTGGGCCCTCCTACATAACCCGCTCCCAAACAACAAATTTTCTGTACAACCATGATATTTCTGAAATAATAAGTAGTAAAAATGCTGCCTTCGAAGTAATAAAATTTATTCTACTTTCAGAAAAGACCTGAAACAAAACAAATAACTAAACGTTATATATTTCCGCACAACTATGACAAGCGGCAAGCCGTGGCAAACGCAAAATCTGACATAAGCTGACATAAGTTACCGCGCTTTGCAAGTGGGGGAAATATTTCTAAAATCTAAAACTAACATCTAAATGCTTCATATATTTATAATTAATGTTTATAATAAGCATTGTAGATGAAGGAGTAAGATTAAGTAAAATTACACTTTTAAAATTTAAATACGTACTGCGTAATATTTTCAGATATTTACCGATAAAGCAAACATCCGTATCGATAAAAGTATTTAAATTTTAAAATATAGCTGCTCTCAATAAACAGGGAATCAAACCGCGTGCAAAATTGTAGATATACAAGAAACTATGAAAAATATTTGTCTGGTGCAATTATTTTTTTGCAGCTTAATACAAAAAAAGTAGTTATAGGTCAATCTTACTTGCTAATCAGCATTATATCATAATATGTTTTATTGATAAGGAGCACATTTAGAATACATACTTCATTAAATATTTTTAGATCAAAATCTGCAATTAATATCTATATAGTTGTTTAATTAATTATTAATCTGATAATAGGGCAGCAAATGGACGTTTGGATTGGGAATAATAACAATAAAATACAACTAAAATTATACATAGGCTTGTATTAACCTTGTATCTCTTCCGAGAATATATTTATTAAATTTACACGGTATTTTCTTTAATGTTTATGCTATTAGTCGCACATTAACACAAAGGAATATATTTTCTTAGCCAAAGGTATTATTAATAAAGAGGCACAAAATCCGTTTTCTTGTGAAAACGGATAAGAAAATTCAGTAGAATGAATATCTTTGAAGGTTGTTATGCTCGTGTTTTCTTAAAATACACCTATAAAAGTTTTTGTATTTCCTAATTAACTAATAAAATTATGCTGTCTGTTACATGTATTATAAATTTATAGTAACAAATCGGTTCCAAAAATATATGGATACACTCACTAATATACTAAACAAAATGATATAGCTCTTCGTTAACGTTCACAGAATGAAATAGACAATTATCAAGTTTTATCCAACAGTATTAGAATATTCATTTCTAACTTATCTTTTAAAATATGATTGCAAGAACTATACATACGTGTCTTCAGACTACATCTAATTTACGTATTCATATTTAAGGTGATTTAACATTGTATAACCATTATTTATTTATTTATTTATTATATTATAGAGAATTTTGCAAATGTAGTACATTTATATAAAATATGTGATCTACAGAGATCCCTTGCTGTTAATAAATATTTTCTCAACTGGTTAACCATTTTCAGCTTTCTTGCCTGAATGTCAATTTGTCATCTCCATGTTGCTTGTGATCTTGCTCCTTGAATACACGACACTGATAAGGGCTAAGCAGCTCGAAATACACGTCCACAATTGCTTCTCCCCTGCGGCTCTAATTCCTTTTTTTTGTATACTTGCTCTTTGTTGTGAATTAATATTAATGGCTTACCCTGCAATGAACATGATGCAAAACACTGACAAAAAAAATTACAGCATTTTTGTGTCTATCCACGTTAAATACGTATGTCCACCAGTGGCGGTTCGTGATTTTTTAACGAGGGGGGGGGCGATAGTAAAAAATATGACAAAATCATAATGTGGGACAAGTCATGTTTTCACGTTGTAATTACTAAGACGAATGTAACCGCATCCTATATGATGGCATAGATATATAATATTATTGGACGTCCAGTAGACTACCTTAGCTATTCGTCTTATACCGTAATGGTACTCTTGTTGGTACTAGATAAAATTGCGGAAAAAAATCTATTCCTAATACGATCACTCACTTTTACATCTAAAAGGGGGCTGCCCAGATTACCCACAAAAATTATGCGGCCGAGACTTGCTTATATATACTAGCTAGGCTGTGGTTGGTTCTTTGATCCTCTGTGTGTTACCGTTGCTCTGGCAACAACGGCCAGGATCTTATAGCGACCAAACAACTTCATTCCAACTTATTGTATAAGATGTAATTCATGTCAAGATACTAACCATAGAACAAATGGCAGCCGCGGGATTATTAAAATTCTATTTACGAATGCATCATATGATTTTGAATAATTTTACAGCATTCAGAAGATGCGCGCGGTCTTATGACCTTATGGAAAATTGCTATTAGTGTCCACCACAAAAAGAAAAATAATTAGAATGAAACTCAAAAACGTAAGTTTTAAGTATACTATGATATAGCATAAAAGGATTAGAATCTGACACTGAATGCATTGTACATATCTAACAAACGCAAAAGTATTTTTAATGTCTTAACGTAGAAGTATTGTCTTTATTGTCGGAACTACCAGCTTAAATTATCTGTTTGGGCACATTAATCTGCCTAATTAACTAACCGGTTATGGTGTTAAAAGAAGTGTACTAAGTGTAAGAAATAAGTATGCCGTTTTCAAGTGTCTACCGTATACATCAGTGGCGATTTGTGAGCTCAATAACAGGTGAAGCAATGTCGGCAAAATCCATCTCCCCCCTCCCTTCTTGGAAAAATTAATGTGTATGTAGTCAAGATTAATAAAGACATAAATAGTAATTACGGTTAAAACTTACCACTGGCCAAATTACAGGTGCAACTATTTCTTGAACATACATTTAAGGTGATTCAGTACTTATCAGTGCTTTACTTGATTCATCAAGAAAACCCCCACTGGTAAAATACACGTGTACAGTATCACTACATAACATATCCATGGCACGATCACATATTTTTGTCTATCAGCGTTAAAATTCTAACTAATTTCCTCTTATCTTGCAACAAATTCTGATAGATAAATACATATTACGAATAACTTAAAGTCTACCTAAGTAACACAAAATATTTAAATAATGTTTAGAACATGTGGTATAAATTTAATATAATATTGGTTTTTAAAAAAATATTAGACATAAGAAAAATATATTAAAATGAATACTGTCATGATAATATTCTCATTCGATTAGCGATCATCTCCGGTATACACAACACGTGTGACCACGTAACAAACCCGAGGATATTACTTCATGGATATATTATTTTTAATGTAGCTTCTGTTGGTTTTTAAACGAAAATTTAATTTCCTTCGCATTTCCATTAAATTTCAATCTAATTAGTTTGTTTATTAAAAATTTTACGGTTCCGGTTGGGTTTGAACCTATAGCTCGAATTCGCTAGACAAGCGCATTTTCCAAGTACCCTACGAAGACCGTATGAACAAATCGCTACTGTGAAAGTAGTAGCGTACGGTTCGCCTACTATCAATATTAAAAATAATTAATGTAATTACTTACTAGTTTTAGTATATTCTAATCTCGGAAATCTGTTAAGAAATTTATTGACATTCATACACATAGTAACCATACGCATATCAATCCCGATTTCAGGTATATTCGACCGCTTAGGATTTCACGTTTTATTACTTAGTATTGACAGGAAAAGTGTAAATATTTCTAACGATTTTCCGAAAAAGATGATTCAGAATATTTGAACACACACAGTGCACAGATCTGTGCATATACCCGTTGTTACATTGCTTCAAAATGAAAAAGGAGTGGAGGAGAAAATAATATTTTCTTTTCATTTATTTAAACTTGAATACAATACATGTAGATAAATCAGGCTTTCTTCTTTTTGTTCAATGGATACTTGTCCGAAATGGCGGCTGATCATTACACATCGTTACTGAAGTGCGAGTGGATCGCAGCACATTTTATTTAATGTGTAGAGAAAAGAATGATCATCCATAAATTTATGCGGCATATTAATCATGCAATATTAGTACTCTCCATGTCCATTAATTTAATTACGTATTCTTTGGATTTTTATCATTTAAAACAATAATAAAATTTAATGTATTAAAGCAATGCATATTATAGGCAGTCAAACTGCTGTAGAATATTTTAAAACTTTATTTTGAAAATAGTAACAAAATCACAAAAACAACTCAAAAAACTTAAAAACTAATTTAAATATCTTTGGGTTAGAAAAACACAGACGTTTTCTTTCAATATTTAAAGCATAACTTGAATTTGTACTTTGTTTTCTTTTAGAAAAATAGTCTCATCGCAAACTAGCCTAATTAAACAATTAAAAAAAAATGAAGATACAAATACCACATACAATTCAATACCACAGCTAATTTAAATATGTAAATAATACTGATAAATACTTGAATCAGAAAGTGCATACCTTATAACACTTAAAATTTTCTAATCAGATCTAATAGTGCAGTCTTAACAAGCACGTGCGAAATGTGATAGAATGCATGAATTCTAAACTACTAAAAACAAAGGAACAACAGATCTATGACAATACTACGTTTACCAGTAAAATCAGTCTACCCTAAGGAACAAAAACATCGCTTATTAAGTACTAAGTAATTTAAAGTCACAGAAACTCATGTACTTAATTCAAGGGTCTATAGAATAATATCTAAGCGCTGTCTAAACTAGTCTTGCTTTCTTGCAGACTTGCAGAACGACGACGTTTCAATTCTTGGCGCCTTTGCTTGAATTCCTTTTGACGTTGAGCCAAAAGTTTCTTATAAGTATTCACTTCTTCTTTACGCTTCAAGCAGCGCTTCTTTTTTAATGCCAAACGATGGCGCTTCCTTTGTAAAGATTCTGGCGTAATCAGACGTTGAACCTTTGGTGCCTTGAATCTTTGCTTCTTGCCCTCTTTCTGTGGTAACGGACGTTTCACCACATACTGACGAACATCATCCTGTTTTGTAAGATTGAAAAGTTTTCTTATATTATTCGCACGTTTGGGTCCCAAACGACGAGGAATATTAGTATCTGTTAATCCTGGGATATCTTTAGCTCCCTTCCTCACTATTACCAATGATAAAACACTCAGATTTCCATCAACAATGCAGCCTCTAACGGATTTACGTCTTCGCTCACCATTACGTCTAGCACGAAAACATGAATGATCATTCGAAAGGAGCAAACGTACACGGCCATTAGTGAGCACACCTTGTTTCATTGGAAAGCCTTGTTTGTCATTGCCTCCTGTAATTTTGAAGATATATCCTTTCCAGTCATCACCAAGCATATCTGCTTGGACTTCAGATCCCATACGTTTATCAAAGAAAATTCGGACTTTATGGTCATCAACAATTTCGAAAAGTTTTTGGCAGCCAGTTGCCGGATAAGATATATTGAATTTCATTGTCACTCTAGAAAAAAAACAACCTAAAATTACTATGTTAATATAAAGGTGAAGCAGTAAGTAAAGAGAGCGCGTACGTTATTTTTACAAATTGTATACATATATATATATTTATGTATGTTTCTACGACCTGCTTTGGGAAACAAATCTATTTTTATCCGAAATTATGTAATGTCAAACAGTAACATTTTCTTAAAATGAACTGAAAAGACAAGCGATATATTTATTTCTCTGAAGGAAGCCATATTTCGTTAATCGATGATTAACAAAAGCTACTAATATGGAAACCTTAGCAACAGAGGAGAACCAATTAATTTTAATAAGCAGTTGACTCGTCATTATAATCATTTAGTCAATTCCATTAAGTATACAATTTCTTACTTACCTAATTTGTGATCACACCTTTAAAACGAAGTCTTGTCCACCTCCCAGACAAATTACATATAAATATACCGCCAATAGAGCGGTTTCCAGGTATGTTTTGCATTATGAACATCACTGCGTGCGCACGCGTGTCAAAAAACGCGTAGAAGATTCCTATGATCGCCGACTGTCTTCTACAATGTGGCGTAACCTGCTGGTGCTTCAGTGTATTACATAGAAAATTTTGTACCTTTGAAGAATGATTGCTTTTAATTGTAGTTCTAAACATTTAGTTATAAGAATGAATATTCTGAATTTTCCCTTGATTAGTTAAAATTTATTTGTGGCACCATTTCGTTAGTATTTAGTTTATTAACTACAAACATTATGTAATCAATATGTTGGATAGGCAACCCATATTACACAACTAACTTTCTAATAACTTTAATTAAATCTTATGGAAGTGATTCATTTATAATACGCTACAATTCCTTAAAAAATATATTATTGGTTCTGTTGTAATTTAAATTTTATTTAAATGAATATACATAACACTGTTTTTATATTTTCCTGAATATCAAGGTTATTTATTTGAATAATATATACCAGTGGCGTAACATACATCCCCGCAAAGCAGTAATAACGCAGCGAAGAGATACACGGTTTGAAACGGTGAATAGTAGTAAAACTATAATTGTGCGTAATCCGAAAACAGAACCAATATCCAAGGGGACAGTTATTCAGTACTTGTATAAAATGTTGAGATAAACTTTGCCCTCCAGTTACCCTTTGTCCTATGGTATAACTTTGTATTTAACATAGGGGACGCATATTATACATACATATAGATATATTTAATTTCTCTAATATTATTGGATTCTTCATTGAGTCAATACGTGTCGTTCTATCTTAAGTGCATACAATTTTGTAAGCAATATCATGCCAGATTGTAGCAAAAGAGTAAATGTTGTCTTAAACGAACTATTTTTCGCGCGCGCTGGATAATTATATTGAAGAGCAGTTTCAAGAGAAGCGGCAATCCTTTAAATATTATAATTAATATATTTTAATTATGATTAAAATGTAATCGTTTTTTGCAATAATACATTATACATTACATTTTGTATTTAGTTTCGAATAAAGCGCTATATCTCTGTTAATTTTTGTTTTCTTCTTTTTATTAAAAATAATATATTTTATCTTACGGTACTTAAAGTAATAAAGTCAAATTCAAAAAAATCTACGTAAAAAATATTAAATTCTGGTTAAGTAAACACGGCAGATTACCTGTTTACTTAACCTGACACAACAAGATGGATACATTTTCGTAAGAATTTTGTTTTCATATGATCCGCTACGACGTCGTGCGAAACAAGAAAACTTTCTCTTATTGAATGGTATGTATTGTAATGATATAGTTTACCTTAATTAAAAATCGATGATTTTTTTTATAAATTTTCTAATAATTTACTTTTATATTTTTTCTGGATTTTGTTTGGTTCACGCCCTCTCTCCTTGCCAATATTTCAAAGCTATCATTTTGTAAACTCTATTGCATATCCAATGAGAAATTACGTTCGACGCAATTTTAAAACTGTATCTCAATAGGTTTTTCCGATGTGACCGATGAAGTAAGTACTCATATATAACAAGAATTCAGGAAGATAGGTACTGCACCCTGAGGACTCGCAGCGCGGGGGATCTTCAATCTGTAGGGATTGAATTCTTTTCAATGAGTTCCGATCGCTAGCCGAAAGAGAGCATCCAGAAGAGGATGAGTGATATCTCGCTGAGATCACAACATACGTGGTTACAAATTTAGGAATATTATTTGATATATTAAGCATATGACAAGTTATATATTTTTTTGTAATTTCCAACGTTAAAATTTTTTTAAGTAAGTATTGGTTCCGGTAGGATTTGAATCTGCGTCTCCCGTTCTCTGGGCGAGCGCCATAATTATGCCAAATTAAATAGCGTCAATAACTATAACGTTATATGTATTAGCAAAAGGCAAATAAATACTGCCTAAAACTCACAAAATATAGAATGTATTTTCTAGATATAATAACGTAATATAACTGCACTAACGTAGACCTGACAACAATGTTGTAATAAATTCTAGTAAATGAACAGCTATTTTGTGTCATACCTACTCAATGTAGATGTTTTTCTAACAAGGGGGGCATGTGTATTTTTCTGCTATAGACCATTCTATAGCAGAAGGAAGTACTGCTCTTATGGATATCGAATGCAATTTTGCCAGAGGGATATGGGTGCTTACTTTTATGTATATTGTCACCCTGGACACGTTGGTAACACGTATATGTGAATTTATTGCAGAAATATTTCCATTCAAACAGGTAATTTACTATATGAAAATAACAGAATAATACCTACTATAAATTATCTTATCTTGTTTTACTAAAACAAATAACGAAAAAAGGGATATACAGTGAAATTCCCCTTCGCGGACACCTCTCTTACACGGACACCTCTCTTACACGGACACCTTCCTTAAACGGACAGTTTCTCATGGTCCCGACCGGCTCTCATATACATAATTTCCATTGTATTAACTCTTTCTTGGACGGACATTCTCTTGAACGGACGCGGACACGAGAAAATATTCCCTTAACCGGACAAAAAATAAAATACAAAGAAACGCCTGAACTTATTTTTATATCGAGAATATTGCTATTGCATTTCTCAATCGCGCCGCGCGCCAATTTCGCTGGGACTTCCCCGAGTAAACCGGAGATTTACCGACTTTAATCTTTCGGTACAAACGCAGCCTATGTCGTGCATTTCTGCTTGGCGTGAATTAGGGACTTCCCCGAGTTGGTCGGGAATTTACCGTTCTTATTCTTTGGGTGTACGCTTTCGATTGAATCTGCTTTCAATATTAGTCTGATGTCTATTCGGAAAAGACAGAAAAATGAGAAATGTCTTCAAATAGAAAAATTCTCACGCTTAAACAAAAAATTGAGATTGTTGAAGTTTACAATAAAGAGAAATTAAGTGTAAGGAACTTATCCAAGCGTTTTAATAATGGAAAAGCACAAGCTGCAGATATAATTAAACATAAAGAAATCCTTCTAAACAAATGGATGTCGAACAGCAATTTGAGTGAAAAAAGAAGCTTTTTGAGGGGTGATGGTACTAAAATTGACAAATTGTATTATGACTGGTTTACAGCAGCTCGGCATAAGGGGATTCCTTTAACAGGTATGCATATGATTTTTTAGATAAGGTTTTCTTATATTAATGCGTTGATTTTCTTTTCATATTAAACTTTAAAATAGATAAAAAAAGTGAGATTATCAATAGGTTTGTCGTGACAAAAACGCAAAAAACTTATTTTTTTTTAGGTCCGCTAATACGATGTAAAGCAAGAGAAATAGTCGCTTTTTTGGGACATTCTATATTCAGTGATTTTTCTGGTTGTCTGAATAAATTTAGAATCCGCCACAATATAAGTTTTAAAGCGATTTCGGCAGAAGGAGCTTCGGTTAATGCTGAAGATGTTTCATCGTTTTTAAAAAAATGTCTTTCGATTAAGAAATATTCAATGAGAGACATCTATAATGCCGATGAGAGAGCCCTGTATTTTAGGGCTCTACCCGACAAAACGCTCACATTAAAGAAGGAAAAATGTGTTGGGGGTAAGTATCCCAAAGAGAGGTTTACAATTTTGCATTGTGCAAATATGGCGGGTGAAAAAGAAAAACTCTTAGTCATCGGTAGGGCAGCTAAACCCAGAGCTTTTAAAAACATTAATATAAATAACCTGTCTGTAACTTGGAAATACAATAAGAAAGCTTGGATGACAGGAAAAATTATGACAGAGTGGTTGGAAGACCTAGATTGGAAAATGGCTAAAGAAAAAAAAAACATTTTGTTATTTTTGGACAATGCGGGATCTCATCCGAAAGACGTACGCTTAAATAATATAAGAATATTATTTTTACCCCCTAATTGTACATCAGCTTGTCAATCACTTGACCAGGGGATTATAAAGAATTTTAAAACTTATTACCGATGTCTAATACTCAAACATCTGCTAGTAAACGTTGAAACTGCTGGTACAGCTTTTGAGTTAATAAAGATAATTATATATATAAGTATTGGATGCAGTTTATTCGGTAAAAACCGCTTGGGACCAAATAACCAAAGAGACATTTCAAAATTGCTTTTGCAAAGCAGGATTTAATCATATAAATATGCAAAGTGATGACCAGTTAACTGAGGCTGATACATCTGACCTAGAAAATTATTTGCCTGAGTGTACTTTCAGATATCCTCAAAAATAAGAATTTATTGAAATTGACGGATAATGAAAACCTTAATGATGTTTTGAACGTAGATGAAGATTTGTATGTTGAAGATCCAGATTCAGAACAAGAATTTGCAAATCCAGTTGAAATACAAGAACTTTCGGAAGATTCTGATGTCGATGAGGTTCCAGTGCCAACAGAAGCTATCCCAAATTATGATAAAGCTATTACCCTGACCAAGCAGCTCAAAAGTTTTGTCGAAAATCACGGAGATACAGAGTCTTTGAAGCTTCTTTCTAAATTAGAAATACGATTTCAAGACGCCATTTTAAAGAAAAAGAGAAGACAAACAACAATATAAGAATATCTGCGTCCTTAAAGTAACTATTCATTTCATTGTTTTGTATTACATACTACATATATGTATCTATGTACATATATTATACTTTGTATGTGTATATCTAAACTTTTTCTTCTTAGGTTTAAAGTTTCTTATTTATTTTAAAATCATTTATATACATATACGATTTAGATGTCCCAGTTTCTTTTAGATATTCATTTTTCGTTAAAACACGATTTTTGTTGTATCTACATATTTCTTTTATGCGGACACCCCTCCTGAACGGACATCTTCAGTTGGTCCCGTTGGTGTCCGTCCAAGGGAGATTTCACTGTATATATATATATATGTGTGTGTATATTTTAATACTACATTTTACAGCAGACTAATATTCTGCCCTTCCGCCTTTGCTTGCAAGTGTCCATATTTCAACACTACAAATTGCATCACTTTTATATCATATGTAATCATTTTTCCCATTATACTAATAATTGATAATATGAGTTTCTACAAAAATGTAAAATAGAGAAAATAAAAACTGGGACAAATACTAATAGAGTAACATAAATACGAATCAAATAAAAAAGATGGTGATAGTCCATATGAACACTAATTCCTTCTAAAGGTGTCTATGCTGATTCTGTATGTTTACTGTAATATAGTTTTAATAGTGTGTTAATAGCAATTAGAAGCACTAGTTAATTTGATATATACGTATGTTCAACTCGGAATAATTGCCTTCCAAACATCCTACTACTTTGTTAAAAAAAAAAAACTATATATGTTTCAGATGTGAATTGCATGATGTATCGCAAAAATGTACACAAATAGCTTTCAGTCTTCCATTTCATATATTAAATGCTTTAATACAAACACGGAAAAGTCAATTTTTTGTAATATTTTATTAAAGTAATTATAATACACTTAAAACAGTACAATAATTCACTTTAACATATGTTGCTAATAGAGATATAGTCTATTCATCTTTCGTTTTCTCATCCTCGTCAGCTACATTTACAATAGCTATATTAAATAATAAATAAGTACGACTAAATAACAAAATATCGACGCTATGATAATAGTACATTTATTTATATTAAATCACGAAACATATTGGAAAATTGCCAATACATTTATATTAATGTCTTTGTCTTATGTACAAGAGTATTTCGGAAAATTACACTTCGCCTTGCATGCAATGCATCGTTGATTCTTGGGATAATTCGTCCAGCGAAGAGTCTGAAAAGTACAAATAAATAATTTAAGAAGAACTCAATAAATTGCAATTCAGAATAAAAATCATTTAAATTACTTTTCCTCTATTTTAAATTAATCAAGTGATAATTGTCCTTTATTGAAATCTTACCGGTTGGTGTAAAAATTGGAGAGCCTTTATTGTTGTTTTGTTGTTGAAAGGAGTAGGTAAGATGAAGATTTATATGCCGACTGAAGCTGTTGGTATCATCCCGCCCATTGTGCACTGGAAGAAAGTAAATATTGGAGTTCATATTCAAAACCTCTACCAAAGTGCGGAAATCTCCATAAAGATTACGTAAGGTAAATTACACTTTACCACCTACTTTGTGTCTTCACCTTCCCCGTATGCATGTGCTTCTTTTGACGCGCCCTTGAATTTTGGAACCAGACCTGCGTGACTCTTTTGCTAAGGCCCGTTATCTGTGCGATTCTTTCTAAATCTTGCCCGTCTGGATTAGAGTCTAATTGAAAATTTGCCTGTAATACCTGCAATTGTTCTTCCGTGAAGGTGGTTCTAACTCGTTTCGCCTTGTTTTTGTGGTAACCCTCTGCATCACATCCATCTGTCAAAAAAAAAAGAAGCCGTAGTTGATTGGATTACATCTAGGTAATAAAATTTTGTTTGTAACAGGATTTCAAGGGCTATGCTTTATAGAGTCTCCAGAGAATGAGTGGTAATAATAAGACAATTTGAGATAAAATCAAATCTATAACGTATTTACATAATGCGTTTATATTTTAGTAACTGATAATTTACTTGTGTTATTAATTCTTTTCTTAAGCTTGTATTTTATTTAAAAACACTTTTATCGACGTATAGGTTTTATTAAATGATAGTATTCTACTGTATGGTTGCTTAGAAATTGCTATAAGTCTGCCTGATGAAACTGTGATGTGCAAAAACTTTAATTAAGCGTAGCAAATAACAATTACAAAATACAGATACTTTTAATTTTGTTCAATATTTCAAACGAAAGCGGCAAATGTACACCAATGTCTCATTATATTTTTTTTTATGTCAAAATTGGTAGACTGCTGTAGTTTACATCCAATGAATCTAATAAAAAAGCAAGATACACACGTAATGCCAATTTAAGTAAATCTAACAAATTGTAATCAATTGTGGGTAATGGCCAGCACCAATAATAAGTGGACGGTGAAGATAGGAAGTGGTCAAAATCAATAGTGGCACAATGAATTAAATATGTAAATAGATAAGTTACATATTTAATATTATTGTTATTCCTGTACAACAATTAGTTAATAAAACAAGTTTCTTCATCTACATATATATCTCTAAAACGCATGACATATTTGGTGGAAGTACTGTACTGTCGCAAAGTAATCTAATCCCAAAGATTATCATCTCCTTTAGTTCTACTTCGGACTCAATGAAAAAATAAAATAATCATAATTAGTTGAAATATTCTATGTCCATTTTTGAAGTTTGTAACACATTACAACTCATACTTCATGTTCGTTAAAGTAATTAAGAATCATAATAGAAGACTAGTCACATGGTTACTTAAACTCATTGAGTATAACTTCTAATTGAAGACAAGAACGGTGTGTATAATGAGCATACCATCGATTTAGTGTACCCTTGGACGAACAGCTAGAGAAACGGTCTTAGTTTTAAGTTTAATTGGAGGGCGCAGAATAAGGAAAAGAAAGTGACGAAACTATTAAGGAGAAAAGTGAGATATTTGTCAACATTTAGTTGGCAAAAAAATATGAGTGGAACGACGAAGAATTCAATAGCGTGCTACTACATATAGAAGTTCGATGTCTTTTAGGTTGGCTTTTATAACTTATCTGACTTAGTCCTATAGTTTGTAGAATGCAAAGATGATGGCTGGCAACTTAATTGATCCAAAAAGTGACGTAGTCTATTTGACGCACTTGCTTAAGACATTTAATAAACCAAATTCATAGTTTTAAGACGACGGGTTGAATTTAATCAAAATAATGGTGACTATTTCTGCATTAGTAGCAAAAATTCTTCTGTAGAAATACAAGTTAGGATGAGGGGAATTCAGTCCTCATATTTAAGAATATTTGGAGACTCGCCATTTTGATTTCAATCGACGATTTTAAATTTTGGACGTTGTCTCTAATACAAATACAGATCAATGCAGAAGTTGTAAGAAGAAATAACTTATAGGGTTAACAACAAATGATGAGTTCAAATTTTAATTCAAAAACGGTAAGATATCCAGAAAATAATCGGCCAGAAAAACATATGCATGCGCGTTGTCCTTGTTTAATAGGTTATAGTCCAAATGCGTTTGAAAGATATTTTTTCATCATATTTAGTGAAATGTGAATTCAAAATTGTAGCAAATTTGGCGACTATAAATAATTAATTCCAGTGATTCAAGAATACTATTACTGAAAATGTAGCTTCTTCTATAGTCTGTTCGCGCCTTAAAATTCAGTATGTTATGTATATACATCTCTTTTCAACCTGGGCAAAGTTGACTACTGCTTTTTTTGAGAGTTGCATTACCAACAAATACATTGGTATTGAACTTTTACTAATTGGCGTCAACTATTCTGCTTTAACTCGAGAAACCTTACATCTATCCTTACTATCAATAGTTTTATATCTAATATTCTTAATGTTTGTTAATATTGCAGCACTATTCTTAATAAATAAAACAGTTTATTAATATTATCATAGTAAATTGTAGAATCAATTGTAAAAGAAATGTCACATTCGTAAATTATACTTTAATAAAAGCAGTTTCATATAATTTGGAAAATATAGAAATCTACTATCATGAACATAATACTGTCATAAACATATATGAGAAATATTGATTATATTCCATTTGTCATTTTTTCATATAGCAAACTCTAGAGTATAAAACATTCTAAGAATATAATTTTGGTACAACGTGGCAACGGCGTACGTATTTCCCATAAGAGCCACACTGAATAGTATTATTTTTTTATATTTTGCTAATCTAGAACCTTGTCTGCAAAAATATCGTCAATGAGACATTCTGTAATTATGCGTTAGGAATAGATTTTACAGGGAATCAAATCTTTGCAATACATACGTATGTATGTATATATATTACCATCACAAGGTTTGAAAGTAGTAAGAAATTTTAGAAAAGGAAATAAATATATATATAGCGACATTTATATCAAATTTTGTTTTTGAGAAAGTATATATGCAAACAATACTTATAAAATAGTTATTTAATTTACAATTCGTTTCATCTATATATCTTCCTTTGACCCGCAAATTTTGATTGACTGATAATTCGATTTTCAGATGGCAATGAGTTGTTTTTCAGGATGTCCAAATACTCTTGTTTTCAATTTTTTTCCAATTATTTTTATCAAATCATCCGTTTTTGTTCCAGCAAAACAGTCATAAATCATTAAATTTCCACTACCATGTTTAACCAAGAATAATAAAGAAGCGTGATTATTACGTTCGCCCAATTGACAACGAAAAAAAAAATTAGGCTTAGAGGCGAAAATTTCAAATTTTGACTCATTGGTTCGTAACACCATTCTTTATTCATTTAACATCCAGCTTAGATGTTGTGTAACTACATCTTTTAACCAGAATATTTCCTCTCAAGCAATTTGAGACAGATTTCTTCGTTCTTCGCTAGGTATTAAAGCGGCTTGTAATAGCCTGGTGCCATAAGTCGTCAATTTTATTTTGCAGTTACTATTATAAAAATCGACAGCGGTTGTTAGCCGTGCGCCTTCGATTACGAAACTGTCATGTTTCTCGATTTCTTGTCAAAGCACCATGAAAATCTTTCGGTGAAATGCCTAACCTACCAGTAACACCAGAATATCTCTTTTCTTAGAGGGTACAAAAAGAGCGTTCTTCTAAAGTTAGTTGCTTATGTTTTGTTATTTTTACAAAGCAATTAACTTAAGTTAAAAAAATCTAGAACTTGCGCGCTTATTTAAAGGATACTACGGATAAAATAAAATAATAAAATAAAAATAAATAAAATTGAACTCTTTCGCCATTTAATTATCGTATTTAGTATAAATATTCTTTTGACATAAATGTCCGCACTAGCCTAATATAGCAATGAAACGGTTTAAACTTATTTTTTTCTTGTAGCATTCGCATTTAAAATAAATGCTGATGGATGTATTTATAGATAATTTAGTTTAATGTACGGTTTGGTGATTTTGTCATAGCAAGTATTCATACTAGTTGTCAAACTTTGTAATGGTGGTCTATATTGAAAGTTGTTTTATATTTCAAATGATTACCATCAGAAGACGTTGTTCCTCCGTCTAACGTTTCTAAATAGTGAGCTTTGCACAGCACTCTATCTTCGTGTAAAGCAAATTCTTCACCGGTAGATAGCTGCCTATGGCAGGCTGCACACGCAAAGCACGCTAAATGATACACATGGTCGCGAGCCTTCCGTACCCAATCACTGGACGATATACCTCTTGAACAAACCGAACATTTAGCTCCGAAACTTCTGAAAAAGAAGAAGATTAAATTACATAACGTTTAGAGTTTTGGGCTATATTAAGAACTGAGTAATAGAAAGAAATGCGATATAATAAATTTATTGGACTGAATTACAAATAATACCAATTGAAAATCTGTACAAAACCTTTTGATCTTGTTCAATTCAGTGGTTTAGTTTCTCTAATGCTACTTAAAATTCCTAGAGCTTTTGTAGAGTTTTCTAAGTATAAGCTCAGAAGAACATGTCATAGCGTTTTTTCGAAGATTAAATGATCGATCAGAGGAGGATAAATATTTATATTCATTTGCAGCAGTAAAAATCTACAATAAAAAAATCTGGTTAAAAAAATCACCTTGTCCTTTTGTCTACATCCATTCGAGTTCTCGGTACGGACCGACAGACGTCGAAGAATCTACCACACACGCATCGACAATAGCCATAAGCATATTGTAACGCAGTGACTCGCACTTCTCGCTTTCATTTGTCATCCGTCAGAGACAACAGTGACATCTGACCAGCTCATCTTGCGTATTATTCTTATCCAAACTCGAGTGCGGTTCCCAGCGTTCCCAAGATAATATGCGTCTTTATGTTGTGTAACTTTTCCTTTCGTTCTTTTTTTTTATTTATTATTTTTAAATCAATAAATCTTTTGAAGACGCAAACGCTACGCGCGTCGTTTTACCGAAACAATGATATTCCTCAAACTGAGTAAGATAACCGTCCTCCTCAACGTGAACAGCACGTTATGACGAAATTTATCGCTGGAAGAGAGTAAGCGACGGTGAAGGTGTATTAAACAATGGATTGTTTTGATTTGGTGTCTGTAGCACGTCTGAACAAGATGAGACATTCGAAGTATAAAAGTGTCTAGATCATAAAAGAATGCTTGTTGAGTGTAATGTTTATGTTATTGAGAGTATGAGCGTACCTATTTGACATGTTCTTAACATGGACCGTATGTGCGCGTATGTAATGTGTGGTTTTATTGGTAAGGTTAAAAGGAATGTTCATGGATGTTAACTATTACGAAGATCGTGTTAGGTTAATGTGTCTACTTTGTTTATGTTTATTTGAAAAAGTATTTCGCAATGAGTCAAACTTAAATAATAGTTGTAAATAAAATAACGCTAAAAATATATAGAAATGTACGTGTTGGAACTAAGATAGTTTTAACTCACTCTCACGATTCCTTCTCAATTTGCAGAGGTATGCAATTAAATTAGTAACCGACCAAACAGTCTAAAAATGCAGTTTTAGGGAGAATAAAAAATTATCCAACTTTCCATCTATCAATTTTAGAGCTTTAAAAGGTATTATAATATTATTTATACTTTTGATAGCTACTTTTGATAGCTGTCCACCCAGCATTAAAATATTACAAAAGCAAGTCAAAAACTGATTATAAAATAAACCTTTATTCTATACTTCTACAAAGAACTGTAACAGGTATAAATGTGTTTATCAATTTGTTAACAAATATAATCATGAATTAACTCAAATTTGCGATTCGTGAAAGTGTCCACCTTCAGCTTTTATTACTGCTGCACACAATCTTTGCCAGGGTTGGCGGTTCTATTTTCTTTTACGTATCTTGTAGTTGCGTCCAAAGTACTGTTGTCGAATTTGGAGCAGATTTTCGAACCTGTCGATCGAGTTCCTCCTATAAAAGATTCATCGGGTTGAGATCTGAATTTTAGAGCGACCACTTCATAGCCACAATTTTCTATCTGTGCTCCAGTTGTTTCAAATACTCACGGTATATCATTGCAGTGCTGCGCGAAGTTAATTGTGTTCCAGATGAGATGGCATTCATCTCCAAAATTTTCCTATAACTTTCTTTTCTAAGAATACTATCTTTTTTGAGCAAATCGTCCACAGCGGCACCTACAAAACAACCTTAAATCATGACTGATCTTCCTCCATATTTTATTGTTGATGTTATACAGGATTCAAGTGCTGGTTCCCCTTTCGATCCACGGCTAAATGTTCTTCTGTTTGAACCAAAGGTGAGATATTTAGATTCGTCGGTTCAGAGAACTATATTGTAATCTTCCAAGTCTTTGTGTTCTCTCACCTCTGTTAACCGTTTAGCTTTGTCTGCTTTGTGTAATAACAGCTTCCGCAGAGGAATTCTTCCATACAAACCAGCTTGGCGCAAAAGCCTTTTTACGGCGATGACGCTAATTGGTTTTAGGTGCGAAATGTTAAACGACAAATAATGTAAGTGTAAGTGTAATGTAAGTTTTGAAACTGTAATATAACGTTTTGTATAAAACTGATTCGGTATGTGTTCTTGTTTTAGCCAAATTCCTAGCAGACAATGTAGCTACGGTGGAGGATTTCATGCTATCAAACATGCGTTTAACCGTTGTATTTTAGTGCATGTAAATTTATCTTGAATCAGAATCTTTGTTTTTACTATAAGGTACACAAGGTTAAAGTGAGTGTTCGTGGATGTCGGCTATTATATTTATCAGGTTAGGTTAATGTATCTGTTTTATTTACATTTATTTGAAAACGAATTTCGTAATAAACCAAATTTGAATAATACATGCAAATATAACTTCAGAAATGCATCTAACGATTTAATATCATTTTAATTCCATATGATTGCATCGTCGTCCTATTTGCACCAATATATATGTAGTTAAAATTAATTATAATAAAATAATCCACACAAAATTATATGATGTTGCATTTCAGTTGCCATAAAACTATTCTCCTTGCCAGTATCAGAATTCCCTACTACGTTATGACATGATGAGAACGACATGTAAGACCAAAATCAATTTCTACAGTCCAGTATCATCCTATGATACTAAGACTACAAGATCTGCCGATGAGAACTTAACGGCTTAAATTTCACAGCTCACTTTCCCGAAAAAGTCAAATATTCATGGGCATCGGTGCCATGGAATTATAGCAAATTTGTAATTTAAGGAAGAATAACAACACATTTCAATTAGTTATTTAATAGTGCAGCGAAGTTTCTTCCAGTGTGCTGTTCTAGTATTGGTTTCGTTACTAAAACCAGATTATAAATCTTGTTGTCAATTAAGTGACCAGTAACTGTAATATACGATTCCAAATATTAGTTTTAACGGAGATATAGTCAGCCTTTGTTACCAATAATTTTAAATTAGACATCTTGCTGCTTAACGTCCTTTTATTTGGTAAAGTATACATTGGTTCTAATTTGTGACAAAAACTTATGAAACTTTTGTTTTCTATGGTTGATAATTATTGAAAGTCTAGCACTATCATTTTAATTATCAATAAGACTACAGTCTATGATCTTCTCGAGTTTTTGAGATATTCACTTTCAAGAACTAGTGTTAATCTCTAATAGCTTCAACTACAAGAGTTGCTGCGTATCAGATACTATAGAAGCAGTTATATCAGATATGTCACTTGCATGTTTCGGAGCAATGTGTGCATTCATACTGTCCCAAAAGTTTTTTCAATTTGCTTTGTTTACTGTGAGAAGACAATCGTTGAGTATGCCAATCGCTAGCCCCGTCCTTGGGAATTTAGTCGCTATGGAGCAATTTACGGCGGCGTGCTGTGTGCGTGAATCTTACAAAATTTTCTCAGATGGGGCATATTTTCACCTTAATGGCCATGTAAGCAGACAAACTGCCATTATTAGAGTTCAACAAATCCAAAACTGAAGCATGAGGGCCACTTCGTTCGTCAAAAGCTACTGTTTGGGCTGCAATATCGAAACAAGCAATCGACCCGCACTTTTTTGAAGATAATAGAGGTCGTACAGTAACCGTAAATTCGGAGCGATTTGTGGAGATGATTAACAACTTTTTTACGCCAGCCTTGCAAAATTTTAATGATTTTAATCGGAATACTTAGTTTCAACAAGATGGAGCGACTTCTCACACGTTTAACCTGCCCTATGTTCTTACCGGTTAGTGATATTCTCCCTGGAAAATTGATATTCAGACGCGGTGATACAAACCGACCGGCACGTAGCTACGACTTGGAACAAATGGATTTTTGTTCTAGGGGGTTATCTTAAAGTAAAAAGGAGTATTCGAAGAGAAATGGCGGCTATCACATAGAATACCGAGCTGTTCTCGAAAATTTTGCTTCACGTTTAGAACAGTACCAGCAAAAACACCGAACACATTTAGAAAAAAATATCTTTAAAAAATAAATTTCCAAACCCTGTATTTTAATAAAGAATGAACATTTATTCATTAAACCTGACCATTTTTTATTATATTCTTTTTATTTTGAGAAGGATTTTTGAGACGCCTGTAGCATGCGTACGATCTTTAAATCTAACAGCTTTTGTATTTGTTATTGTAGAGTATATAAAAATGAATCTCAAGAATAAGGTGCATAATTTAAATTTAGAAATATAATTAAAATGCATTAAATTTCGGATGAAATTTTAACATATCTAATATATCGATTTAACGGTTCTACAAACATATGTATATTGTTTATTTTTTTTAGGCACTTTAAATGCAACCAATAATTTTTGTATAATCTCCCGTACCTTTTTCAGAGCCATTCTCACTTGACCTACTCTTTCCAAATATCTAATTCTCACCATGTCGTCTTAACAGTCCATTTCAATAAATCTCCAACACTCTCGTATTAGGTATAAGTATGTCGAAATTCGAATACATATGTATATCCACAGAATTTATGCAATGTAGGTATGTACTGCTTATGGATATTTGAAGATCAACTGGCATAGCATGACTAGACGATTATTTCTGACGTGAGCATGTTGTACGAATATGACGAAATTCAAAATATTTTGCTTTTACCGTGGTACAATAGTGAACAGAGGGCGAGCTGTAAAATAGAAATCGAACAGATCGCAGTAGAACGATTTATTGAAAGCAAATAATGAGCTTGTATTGACTGGTTTTGATCGGTAACCTATAAATTCGAATAAATAATAGATCAAAAGGAACGGACACGTCTCGAGTATCGATATCTGTACAAGCGGATCTTTACTGTCGGTATTCCAGAGAGAGCAAGCCAACTACGTTGCAGAAGGCGATGACTTGTGCATTCTGAGGAGGACCTCCTCTGAGAAGAGCGACTATACCATTATACTAAAACAATCACGTTGATGCACATTTATATTTGTTCGCTTCATATCATTATATACAGCGCGTCTTATATCTTTGAATTCTTTGTACTACAGTGTTGAGAAAATGAACCGCAAGAAATCCAAACGGGTTTAGGTAATTGATGATCTAATTCTCTACTTAAATGCGGTAGCGATATATAAGTGTTAAATATGTAAACCAAACTCGGATATTTAAATCAGTTTGCTGCAGTTGGGTAAGCATTGTATGCATGTTGTGTTAAATAAGAAAAGCGTTTTTCTTATTTAACACAAAAGTGTGTTGATTCGTCGTGTAAGTAAACGTAGTAAGTGTAATCCTTTCACAATTAGTCAGTTCCTAAAAAATATCATAAAACTGGAAGTGTTGCAGGTGATCGACGAAAGAAAAGAATAGAACGCGATGATTGGGTTTTATAATGATTGTGTTTGAAGAATAGTGCCTCGACTTTGACAAAATTAGCCAGAAATCTAAGGAAAACAATACCAGTAAACGTTTCAACTGTAAGAAGCTGTTTAATGTGAATGCGACTGTAAAAAGCCATTGTGACCAAAGATTCCAATGGACTTGTGAACATCAAACATGGACTGCTGAATGATGAAATAATGTAACTGTCTCTGATAAATCAAAATTTAATTTGTATAAGACAGATGATATTCAGTTTGTTTGTTGTCGTGAAGGGTAGCAGATTTTAGATGAGTGCTTTATAAGGCGAGGTTTCCAGTAATTGTAATTGCTGGGAGTAGTTCTCCTGCAAAAGAACATATTCTTGCCATTTTGAACAAATTTATGGATGCACGGAGCTACGTAAACGTCTTAAATAATTAATATGTAGGAAAATGAAAAAGGACCAACCTCAGGTTTTATGAAGTTATTCAAATAACGGCTAGCGGTTTTGTACAACTTAGCACATCCTCAGGCCAAGATACTCCAGGAAAGTACTATAAAATTGAACATATGCACATAATATCCATAACTAGCATCATGACAGCAAAATTAAATTAAAAAACAATACATTAAAATTGTAAAGTAACCAAACAAGACAATAGACAGTGCGACAAATAAGTTCCGAGAAACGAACCATATCTGAATCACTAGCTGTACCGTCTATGTATTCAGGTCGATGGTTGAAATCTATGGCATTCCTCTTTCCGATAATACCAACTTTACTTTAATCGGTCGATAAATAGCAAAGCTATTACAGTTCTCCCAAAATAACTTTTATGTCCATGTTGAAATACTAATATGGAACAAAGAGTTTCGGGACTTTTTACTGACACTGTATATCACAGATGACCCTACTTGCGCTGGCCGTACTACTGTGCTTCGAAAAAACGATGTATTTCTACCAATAATCCACGTAAAATCGTAATTTAGCGACTGTAAGATGATCATTGTAAGATAGCATTATGATTCAACATTATTTAAACGGCACAATATCTTATGATCTGACATGAAACGAAGATATAAAGTTATTCAGTTATATAATCGATCAGGTTGTTCGTCAAGTTATAAACGGAGAAGGTCCTCCACAGTACATTAAAGAGACTGCCAAACATAATGAAGGCATTTAAATAGTCTTATGGGGATGTTTGTCCTAATTCGTTAATGCAGGGCTAATTCAAAACATAAACGAAAGTATAGCAAGAAATGAGTTTCTCACCGTATTGAGAGGCATAATATTGCCGCAGACGGAGGGCGAAATGACAAAAGTTGTTGGTAGTATATGTTTTGTAATGTTCCAAAGAACAAGGCTACAAGAATTACGAATTCGTTGGAAGTGCAGGATAATGTTGTGATGTACTGAAAACCCCAGTCTTAATTCAGGAATTAAACTTTTTGAGACATGTATTTGATTTTAGTAAACACTATTAGTCGAAATAATACACAGTGTATCCACGCATAGGGTTGACAATCGGTATGATTGAGAAAAAAATTTTGGAGTTTAATATTTGGAAAATAAGTCCTGTTCAGTCTGAAATTTATTTTTAGTTTACCTTCAATTTTTAGAAGTAAATTGGGCCTTTACAGTTGAGCATTTGACTATTTTCGGTTCAGGTGAAGTACTTTTCTTATTCACAGTATACCAAAGTGCTACTAACAAAAGTTGTTCAAAATGAGGATTTATGGCGTTATGTAAAATTTCTGAATTATTGGCCTATTTCAATAAAATTCATTAATCGCTAATTTTGTTTCAAGCAAAGCGGATTTTCCGTTTACAATACGCCAACTGATTACTAAGAAAAGTTTAAAAAAATTTATTACTAATAAATTCATTGAAACTGGTTTCGTAATGCATGTGGAAAAAAAATAACAAAACATTTGAGTCCAGTCAGTTGCAGATTACCCTAAATTATCTTTAAGAAAAATTAAGGATACCTCGAAAAAATGTCTTAAAAACAATATCCAACATAATTATGCTGTTACGCTATGAGTAGCTGTATTTAGCAGTGTTATTATTTTGGGTAAAAATAAGGATATCAAACTTTGCCTTATTAAGCCAAAGCTGCTGAATATACTGGAACTGGGAGATGAAGAGAGACGTTTAGAGTTTTGTTTATGAGTAGGAGCAAATTACCCAGAAAACGAAAGATTTCACAGGTTTATTTTTTTATTGATGAATCTGCATTTTGCAAGTCAATGTAACAACAAAGCTATGGTATCTACTTTTTTTGATCGGGTCGTTAGCCCATCTTTTATAGAGCAAAATTTAAATTAGCACGTGTATTTATACATCTTGTGAAGATTTGCTTTACAATTTTGTAATACTTTAGAGCTATTTCAAGAATATGACCTAGACTACGAACGAAATACTAACCTCCGATTACTAGCACCTCAGACACATCTGTCGAAGGTGCAGAGACCAGCCATCTGGCAATGCATTAAAATCGTTTATCGCAGTCATTACAGCAAATTAAAATAATAGATATCGGGTTTTTAGGTGCACCATGTGTATTGCAATTTTTATTTTTACATTATGTTTTTCGTTTTATTTTTTTTTACTTTGTTTGTAATATATAATACCAAAATATGTGCATATGTATTTTTGAAGTATTCTATGCTATTGCATTACGGAATAATCGGTATTACTACTAGTTTTGGTAACAAGATGGCTGTCCTGCTCATTTTGGTCATATAATGGTTGGATCATCATTTTCCTGAAAGGTGGAACGGTAGATTTGGCTCAATCCATTATCTTGCCAAAGCACCTGCCGTTGTACCATTCGCCATTTCTCTTTGGGGTGCCTTAAAACAAAGGCTTTATTCGAATAATCTGCCACATGGTACAGAAGTATCGAAAACGCGTATACAGGAAGCAATAAATGAACTGAATGACTCGCAATTTTTTTATTAAGAGAGGGAACAAATGTATTGATATAGCTAGTAGCCACATAGAATAAAAATGATTTCGAAATTTGAATTCAGGAATTTAGGTAAATTTTCTGTAAAATAATATGTAATTGAAATGATTTTCGTGTTTTTTTTACTTTATACTATCCCGTTATCTAATCTATTTTTATATGCTAGTAATAAAGGTTTTTTTCCTACTGTCAAATTCATTATGATTATCAGAGTAGCGATTATTCAGAACATTTGCATAACATCATAACTTTTCATTCTAAAGAAGTTTTCTTTAGAACACTTTGGCATACTATGAATGAAGAAGGTACTTTGTACGAAACGGAAATAGTTTTTGCTCAACTGTAAAAGCCTATTTGATTTAAAAGAAAAATTGAACGCAAATTAAAAATAAATTTCCGACCAAGCAGGACTTATATTCCAAATATTAAATTCCAACTGAAATATGTTTTGTTTATCATACCTATTGCTAACAACATCCATGGACACACTGTATATTATCTTGTTCATGTTCTACGATTTGGCAATGAAGTTTCATACAACCTTCAGTGGTTTTGATTTAAGATCTTATGTGATCAAAGCATGAGTTCTGTAAAGTGATATAATGCTAAAAAAATATCGGCAATGGAAACATTCATAGTATGCGTGGTAAAGTGTATAATACAAGAAAAAGGACGGATTAAATTCTTTTGATTTACTTAGAGTCGTGTACTTAAGTGTTACATATAAAATGAAGAAAGAAACTCATATGTATGTGGACTACCTTCATGTTCGTATGCATTTACGCGTTGTTAGCTTTGAATTGTGCATGTAAATAGCCAATTTACTTGCAAATTTACATGAAGGTTTGTTAAAACTTATCCCTTGGCAGATTTAGTACTAAAATAAACATTTTTAACCTGAATATACAACTTGCTGCGTTAGTAAGAATTAAATGTGTGAAGTTGAAGGTAACATGATCGTACATACATCTGCTTATGGTAGCTACGACTACGATTTTTTGTGTTAACTACATTCTTTGCACTACATTAATAATACTCTATGCAATATCAAATGCACGGAAACGATGTAGGTGTATACCATTTTCAGTCTGGTGCAAACATATGGCCCAATTGTTTGGGTTAGTGCACAAAAGCAAAAACTTTGTGTACAATGAAAATATGTTTAATTTAATCCAGCCTGTATACCCATCCTATGATACATAAATGAAGACATACGTCAGAGGATAATTCCAGCGAAAATGAATAGTATTTTTGTTTAGGCAAAAGTGTATAATGAAATTGCGCCATTAGCAGCAGACACGCCTTTTACTACATACCGTCACGATTTTAAACAGTACATCGATTTTTGGAGAAATTTACAAACAGAAACGTAATTCACTGATTTGAGTGAAACTTGGTCAATAAGACTTCTGCAAATTATCACCCTCTTACAGAACTGATGACCGTTTTCGTTATAAACAGCATAACAAAGTACTAATTCCCCGCATACAACTAAACATGTATGTATGTATCTTTTGAGAAAGGAACGACTTTTAACTTACTCATTTAAGTTTTATAAGAAAAATCATACATTAATCACACAAAGTCGATACACTAGACCAGGGATTCCATAAGTGTGCGTAGTACCGTCTCGGAGCATCACTTGTTCCAATTTAATTGGCTATCAGTGGTTAGTCTAAAGAATCTGGTGTTCTCACAGGTAGTAAGTATTTTGTTTTTGAATGTAAATTTATCATATTTCTTGAAATAACTAAAATTTATTAATTTTATTTTATCGATATTCAACGCTGTGACGAGTGTATTCTAAAATCCCAAACCTACTTAGTATTGAAGCTATTTCGTTTTCCAGATTGTAATTTCTTGCTCTAATAATAACGGACGTATCATCAACATATAAAGTAATTTAAAAAGTGGACAACTATAAACAAGGCATTACATATGAATGTGATGGACAATATTTGCATGCAAAAGTTGCATAATAAAACATTGAAACCATAACAGTAAAAAAAGGCATTGCTTAACCTGACCCGTAAGAAACTAAAGTTAGTTTTATGACCTGCACAAGAATCGACTTTTGAAAAACCTCAGCTTAAAATTGGAATTTATGTTAAACTGTGCTCACAAGGAAACTAAACTGTACTATAATTTCTTGATAACAATCCTATAAGTAAATTATCTTGACGTTATACTTTTTTAAAATGAAGTATGTAGACGGTTCGCCTGGAAAAACATGGGCAATTACTTTTTTAAGAGGCACGCGAACAACTGAAATCATAGTTAATTCTATGCAATAGGCTGCCTAATTTATAGCAACAGCTTTACAGAAGCTTGTATTGGCACACTATAGGTTAGATATGTTTATTTATTCGATTTCGCAGTTGATTTACGATTTAGATAGTGTGGCAGCGAAGTCGTGTAGGTTTGCTTAATTTAACGTCGAGTATAAACGAAGTAAAACGACTAGAATTTGCAATTAAATTAAAGGAATTGCTGTACTATTAGATATAGACAAGAAATTAAGTTTTTCTTTTTGTCCAATCCTTACGTGTATGTATGTATGTGCTACGAGCCATTCAATCATAAAATATTACAATTAAGATTTTTCATTTCTTAATGCTCTTAAAAGTATACATTTTAATACTGTAATAAGGAATAGAGAACTTGTATGGTTTATTTCATACACTAAGTTCAGAGTTAGTAACCATAAATAGAATTTAGATAAGACACGTCACGGTTTAAAAACCGTTGACAGGTTAATTCGAGTCATATTTCTTACAAACGGCGCTTTATGAATATTTATATTAATTAGTGAATCGTAAATAATATAAGACTTTGTAAGCTACGGTGTATAAATTTCTCGATAGCTGGAATCTTATTAGCTGTTGTTGGTTAAGAGTTGCTCTTACACCTGAAAGAAGTAATTGTCATCAGAGTACGTTAAGTTAAATATTGCCCAAGACTGTACACCACTATAAAAACTATGGATTGCATGCGCTTCTTACCAAAAACAAGTACTGGGACTTCGAAAAGGATTGAAAATGTTATTATTCAATGATAATGTAAACACCACAATTTTGGCCTCAAATAGTACCATTGGTGAAATTGACCAGTAAACTTATAAATTTATTATTATTACTGGTATTATATTTGTATGTAAGTAGTAGTGTGAAATAAGTAACATAATTAGACTTTCCTTCTTATCGTATTATTTTACCTGGTATCAGGTGCAAAGTTGAAATACCTTCAGTTCATTGTCCCTCCGGAAAATTCATATTTACACTCTCATGTTCGACGCATGAGCCGGTTCGTTGTTCTGATGAAACAGCAGTTTCTTTCGTGCCAAATGCGGTTGCTTTTCTTTTAATTTTTCACCCAGTTGGTCCAAAAACCTTTTTATTGTTTTGGTCTTTTCCAGATAATCTATAAAGATAACACCACGAACATCCCAAATGACGGTGGCCATAACCTTGCTAATTGATGGAATCACTTCTGCTTTCTTCGGTCCACGCAACCGGCTTCTACACATTATTTGGATTCAACTTTTCTTTCAAAGGTATAGTGGTGCATCCACGTTTCGCCAACTGTAATATAGCGGCGCAAAAATTCAGAGATATTATGTTAAAAAACGGCCAAACAGCACTGAGGTTTCTTCCAAATGTAAGTGTTTAATCAAAGAACGAAATTCCCTTTTATTCATATTTACAACACGACCTAACACGTTTGCTTTAAGCAAGTGTAACAGACAACGAAGGCAACGTTTTTGGCTCAAATTTTTATTGCTGGCTTCTAACATATGATAGATCTCACAGATGACACACATGCGTAGATTGTCGTACAACCTCTGTGTTAGTTACCTCAATTATTAGGCCACCTTCGTATATGTCAAGAAATAGAGACAGTTCTTTGCTGAACATTTATTGCAAACACCACCCTCATCTCACAAGCTACAGCTTATATCGAACAAATCAATAGCTTTTTATTTGGGTTACTTCTTGACATAATAACAAAACAAATAATTAGGATTATGTGGCTCAGTGACTTTAATTGTTCATTATTGAATATTGCTAACCAGATACTCGGGACATTTTTGTACAGGTAATAGCCCATTGTTGCTGTACAACTCGTCCGCCCTTCAATCTGCTTTATGACATGTCATATACATCAACATTTTTAACATATATTAGATCATTACCACTATACATTTACAGAAATAACGTGTCATCTAGTAATGAATCAAACTGGGGAAAGTAATCACCTATTGACATTGTTACCTCGTCCGCAATTTAGACTAGTGCGCCTAAAATGATCTGGAATGAGTATTATGGAAAAATGCAAATTAAAATAACTGTAAAAAATGGACCATCTACAATAACTCTTTTACCAACGTATGCAGATTCGAAGAGACCTTCTATCGTAGGCGGTCAACTATGTTTCAGATACGAATTTGAGCAAGTTCACTTCCACTGAAGTAAAACAGACGATGTGGGTAGTGAGCATACAATCGATGGTCAACGTTATCCGTTGGAAATGCATGCGGTACATATTAAAGAAAATCATACCTTAAAAGAAGCACTGGAAGCTCCTGATGGAATCGCGGTCATTGCTTACATGGCGAATGAAACTGAACGGAAGAATGACGCTATTAGGCATCTAGACGAAGTTCAGACACGCAAATACGAAGTCAGGTGGAACCTACGAACTACCGAGACCGTTTCCAATAAATGAAATATTAGTTCGATCGCGACTATTACTATGATGGCTCTTTAACTACCTCACCATTTACGAAAAACGTTACATGGATCATTGCACCTTCTAATATTAACATCACTAAATTGCACTTAACAAATTTTAGGACGTTTCGGGTATCTAATTGGAGACAAACGCAGGAACTCAACGGAAGAAAAATTTATTTCGTATCATCTTGGATACTTTAATCAATTATTAGTAATAAAGATATTACACTCATCTTTTTGCTGTGTTTCTTGATTCTTTTGGTTAAAGCTCTTTCGTAGCAACATCTGTTTTGTATATATTTTAGCAAGATCGCGATATGGTGCTATGTAAAGAAACGCATAAGTTTATCAATAACGGAAAGGAGTATGGCAGTGGCGGCTTCTGTTTAAAATTGTGGGGGTTGCAAATTTTGTGAATACTAATACCTTTTATAGTAGGTAAGTATATATGCTTTATTAAAAAATAATTTTGCTAGGGTACTTATACAGAAATAAAAAAAGAATTTTAAAACTAATATCCTGATTTTATTGAAATAGAAAATCCATGCGACGATCTTTTATTGTAGCAAATTTATCTATAACTATACTATATATATTATCATTTTCTTGAGAAGGCATCGCCAATGCAGAAAGTCTTTCTTGTGCCATGCGGTTTCTTAAGAAAGTTTTTACTCTTTTCGAGGTAGAGAAGCACAGCCTTGCTTCAGGTGATGTAATCGGAAATGTTATTAAAATTTTTAAAAGCCAAAAGTCACATTTACATAGTTCACTGTTTTGTGAAATGTCATAAAGTGGAGGCAAATTTGAGGTTCATTTAAAATCTTCTGTTTCATAAATAACGCTTAGTTCAGTACGCAATTCCGTTAATCAAAATATGGGTAAGACTTACTTGTTTCCTGAAAGACATTTTCAGGAATATGGAGGCTGTTTTGATTAAATGTATTAGCATAAAATAGAGAAGTTGCAGTTATGTGTCCAGTCAAGCTAAACTTATCTTTATATCACAAACTTCCTTTGCTTCTCTGGTATATTAGTCTCCATCATCCACTAGCACTGGTATCCAGGGTGTTCGTGATATTATTTCTAATTTGAGCTAACTTCCAATAATAACATAGATTTATTGGAAGTAAGGAGATCAATTTCCCCGGTTTGGAATTTTGCAAATAATATATACTGGCGGCATTATTTTGCAAAATAGATTTAGCCAAAACATAAAAATCTTATTAATAAGAAGCGTAATATAATCTGAAGCTTTACGCGCATGATCTAGCGGCGCTATCGTTTAACAGGTTTAATTAACCTATGTACCTAAATACCGGGGTTATTTGATATTCATTTGATACGTCAGTAGTTTCAATTATTAGAGACAAATAACTAACTTATTTCATTCCTTCAGAAATTTCTTCCTAACACACATTGAACATTATTTGTAAAATATCATTTTGGATACTTTTTGAGATTCGCTTGAAAACAGTAGCTTTTTCTAAATCATCTTTTAAAGCAACGTTCAATTCAGCACTAAAATTTATTATTTCACGAAAAGCACACGGGTTAAAGTAGTAAAACGCAGCCTTTAACCATGTTCCCCAACGCGTAGTAATCGGTTGTGGTTCAAGAGCTCCACAAAGTTTACGGAGATGCTGCTCTAAGTGAAACAACGTGTCGTGATTAGTTTCGTCGCTTCAAAGACAGTGATTTCGATGTTGGCGACCGTCCGCGTGCAGGAGAGCCCAGAACCGTCGAAGACGCTGAATTGGAGGCATTGCTCGATGAGAATCTATGTCAAACACAACAAGAGCTTTCATCAGCATTAGGAGTTACCCGCCAAGCTATTTTGGAACTTGGGTTCCTTATGATTTGAAGCCAAGAGACGTTGAGCGTAAAAAAGTTGCATTTTCATGAAAAAAGAAACAGCGAGAACTTAGTTTCTATACTGCAATTCACTCGTTTTGGAGTTACATATTAAAAAGAAATCATAGAGTTAATCATTTACAATCATTGGGTTAGTTATATGTTTAAGTTACTACTGTAAAAGTGTTATATAAATCTTTCACTTTAACATAGAGCGCCACGATATGTTTGAATTGTAGAGCTCGCAAGAAAAAATATTCAAATATGTATTATTTAATTACTTTATTCTCAACATTTATTCGTTAAAAAGAGGTATGATAAAACGTAAAGACCGCCACTAACGCCGGGATGTTTGCCTCGTATGCGTACATCTTCGGCTCATCGACAACTTTACCGTTCACCGAAAATCACTAAATTAGGAGAATTAGGGCCCTCATTAACAGATACACGGGCTGATTGATTCCGAAAACGCGCGTAGGCCCCCGGTTCGAAACTCAGCCTTGTAATCCGACCGTCGATGAATATTCAAGATTCTCTTTAACACGTTTTGTGCATTCGGTCCACGATGTTTAAGACGTTCAACCGGACATATAATATACAATTATATAGGGAAACATTTACATAAACATATTTTAGTGGCGACTGAGGAAAAATAAAGGAAAAACATCGGACGCGCGGAGCCGTAGAAACGGAGCACGATCACCGCTCGAGGTGCAAGCTCTTGAAGGACTCACCCGATCGTATTGAAATGTTGCCGATGAAATAACTGTATGAGACAAATTCTAAACCGCGCTCATGCATATTTATAAGGAACCGAGCTGTGTTTATTGACTACTCTCGGTAAGTGTTTTCGATATAAATCATGTTCGCGAAAAACTTCAGCGTCAGAGATCGGAATAAAGACATCATATCTTCTTTTCGGATTTTGTTTGTTTTCGGCATTTTGTAGACGAAGAGCTACTGTGAAACTAAATTAAACTCTAAGAAGTCGGTTTAACGTTTAGGATATACACTTAATAGTAATAATAACTAACCTATAACAATAATTAATGTGCATGTCTAGAGAGAGTCTTTGTTTCTTAGCGTAATACAAATGGCAACATTTTATAGCACTGCGGCACTCTGAATCGGTTAGAAACCTTAATTGTCTATTTCCTGCTCTCTTCATATATTTTTTATACGTGGTATGTCTCAGAATTAAGCTGTAACTGCATTATCGTGATGTAAGATCCATGAACTGTCAAGGTCACCCACGCAAAACGCTTTTCCGCAAACGTTCAAAGACCTCTCAATAAAAAGTTTGATCCACTATCCGGCCTTGTGGTAAATCAAGAAAGATAAGCATGGATTTGCAGAATTTTGGCAGAGAAAAACATTTCGGTACTCCTAGACCCTTCTTAGAGTCCAGACATGGCTTCATGTGATTATTTTCTTTTTCCAACGCTTAAGTAAAAGTTGAAAGGCTCTCATTACGCAAAGGTAAATAACATTCAAAGAATCACGACGCAGGTTCTAAACAGGCCAAGGGAACAAGACTTGTTACCAGGAGTAGAACACTCGCTGGAGACGCTGTATGCATTCCAAAGAAGCATACTTTGAAGGGGACAATATTAAATTGTAGATACATTCAATTAAATACTTTAAAACCTGCTATTCTCGTTTATTATTTATTGTATGGGTACACATATCATAATACAATAATGTATGTAAAAAGGACATTAACAAACAAAGGGTAAAATATTTTAGATGTGTACATAGAAACATAACACATATAGTAGTTAAGTTATTAATGTAGACTATTGCACTTTCAGTCGCAGTCAGAAAATCGCTCGTCTCACCAGTGTAAGATCTCCCCTCTCCCCCATTTAAATAGAAAGTCCTTGCATACTCCATGACTTGTCCGGATTCTGTTCAGTAAACAGCTGGCTTTTCGTGGCAATTCGAAGGCCGGTAGTTTGTATCTTATATATAGCATGTGCAGGTATTCTGCTGGCGCGTTATTGTTTATCTTTTTTGTCCAAGCCACAGTAGTGCTGAAACTAAACATCATCGAGAGATCTAGCCCCTCTAAGGGGAGGATATCTACATCGCACTCAGGTCTGAGTTTACGGGGAGTTGAGGATTACGAACTATTCTCCTATATTCCTTCAGAAGCGCCTCCTATCTACGGATTTTCTCAAGCGGTATATGACTAAGAACCAGAAGCCAGTCAACTGGGCTAGATTTAATAGTGCCCGATATGAGGCGTGTTGTCTTATTAAGCTGTCAATCCACTGGTCTAGTATGGGTAGTTGTGAGCCACACCGGAGCACAGTATTCAGCAGCCGAATACACTAATCCCAATACTGAGGGCACAATTTCTGGAGGACATTATTTCTGGCATTAACTTTCGCAGCAAGGTTAGTTAGGTACTTTTTATAAGAAAGAATCCTATCTAGTGTGAATCCAAGATATTTGGGGTTATTATTATACTTCAGCAATTTTCCCTCAAAATATATTTCGATCTCTCTGTTGGTCATCTTATTATTTTGGTGAAATCAGGCGGCCTCTATTCTTACCGCGCTCGATTCGAGTCCTCACCTGCGGAAATATCTTCCCAAACTCTCCAGGTCCTCAGTGAGGACTCTTTTTGTCACCCCTAAATTCCCGTGCTGCCTGGCTGTTGCCCAGTCATCGGTATACCCTGCTTGGCATGTCGGGTATATATATCCTAAAAAGCAGCGGGACTAGGACCGATCCCTGTGACGGGCTGTTATTCAGCTTTACAGTCTTCTTAGCGTTGTTGCCTTTAGAGGGCATAAACTTATAGACCAGCCCATGTCTCTACATTGTGTTATATGCACCAGTAAAGTCGATTAATTTGGATGATGTTTTAGCTGTCTCTGAAAGCTGGCCTTTATGAAGGTTGTTAGAGATACCTGGCCAGAACAACTCCTGTCATTAATTCTATACATATCTCGTATATTGTATATTTCGTTATATAATAGCTGATGAAAAATCTCCTCACAAATTTTTCATTCGAGCCGAGGTTAAATGAATTCAGAATTACTACTAAGGAGCTTGTTCATAGATAATGAAATGGAATATTTTAATATATAACATCAAAATAAAGATTTTCTACGCGTTATGCATGTTTTTTAGACGCTCAAGAGAGTTAAATGTCACCAATAATGGATTGAGTCCGAATAGTGATAAAACTGCTATAGTTTTTACCTTAAGAGATGACTTTGAATATCCGTCATATTTTAAATTTCACGGTGTCCATTTCAATCCTACATTTAAATGGGACGAACAAAAATTCTATAGGATAAGTTGAGTAGCAATATTTTTTGCTTTATGTGTACTGGGTAAATCAATCTCGCATAAGGTGTTATTGCAGCCCACTATGCTCTGGTTCACTCTCTGATTATATTAATAATTGTAGATAATTTCCCTGTATGTTCACTATAGGAGGTGTTATCTATATAAAGCGTAATCTTAGCAAAATTCAATACTGATGCTAATATTCATAGTCACAATATTCGCTTCGTCAAAAATGTTGTGCTGATTGAAAGTCATTGCAAAGTAGAATTGCCTGGACGTGTCCAAATGACGTGTTGATGCGATCGCCATATTTTTGTACTGCAATGCTGCAATCGAGAGTAAACAAACTCCTAACCTAAACAAAACAAAAAGCGCGTAAAGTCAGAAGGTGGAGTTTGCGATCGTGATTCTTCAAGGAATTATCTTTTAAAAACTTACTCTGTAGCGAGTAACATGGAAGTAATTGATGACAGTGATAATAAATAACTAAAACAGGTACATGTCTTAAGTTATACTATGAACCATTATAGACCAAAAGACCGTACTCCCCAAACTGGGATAATTTGGAGAAGGTTACATTAATAGAACACATTAGGGAAGAGATCCAGATAATTGCACAAGCTTTATTTATGATTCTCGTGGTGATGCAAGCTATCTTGGTTGAAACCCACTCGAGGATACAAAACCAGAGAATTCTCTCGTTACCATTATATTATCACACGTTAGCATCACAAACTTATTACGTTAAAATTATGTTAAGTAAAATATCTTTGCGTTCTAAATTGCTGTTTTCGAAAGACATTTCCACTAGCAACCCATAGCATGTTCCTTCATATAAGCTACAATTTTTCATGAAATTCCTATCCAAACAATAAAATAATGTTAAAATTATTTGCTTTATATTTTGTTCACTAAATGCTTTCTAATATTATTTCTCTCTTCTTGGACAGCCAGTCATTCCTTCACTATTGCAGGTAATAGCATCATCGCATAAATGCTTAATAAAATTACTTTTCAAACAGGAATTCGGTTTAGAGCTGTTTTTAGTGATCAGGACCTTACTGTTTTTCAGATTCTTTGTTATCATACACAATCACCCTCACATCAACTTTAACCAATTAGCGACTTCCAATAGTCAAAAGGTAAAGTTCTCAAATTGTTACTGCCGCAGTAAACTTAAAGATCAATTGATAACAAGATAAAATATATTCTTATTAAAATGTCAGTTATGAAATACACTAACTTTAATTTAAGAAAACTGAAAAAAAAAATTTAACAACTTAATGCTTTTAAATTTGAATCTATTCACGGTTTTTTCCAGCGCTGCAGTGCTGGGCTTCCCTGAATGCAACCATTGTTACCGCAGCATAATGCATCCCTGCAGTGATTCAGAAGAACTGTTAGAACGTTTATTGGAATAACATCACTACTGAGAATTTTAGTATACTGTAACTTATGTAGGATCCGTAATATTATATTAATGATGTATTACAACAAATACAGCATGTTCCATTCGTCACATCCTTTTACATACTCTTGATACTTAACACACTTACACATTTTTTTGTAATATATAACTGGTCTAAGTAACATTATTATTATTGTTGTTATTCGAAGTAATGCACATTGAAGAATTAGTTCACTTTTCATAATTTCAATTTTTACTTAAAAAATTTGATTACAAGCTAATTAGGTAAATAATCTCTGATGACTAACTACTATTTTAGTTTGATTTTCTTCGATTAACGCTGCCAGTTATTCCTTTCGTTTCCTGCCTTGTCTCTTCTATACACGGTAGTCTTGTTTGAACAACGAACCTCGATTTGGCTCTCATCGCGGTCCCTTGTTAAAGATAAAACCGTGCTCGTAAATTTGTTTTCGACAAACAGTAATCGATTAATTAAAATTTCATCGGTCTCTATATATCCATATGTAGATTGTGTGGAGCTCTTTCTACGCATAGCTGCATGTATACTTTATGTGAATTCCGCACCTTTCCTTTACGTCTTTTCTCTTCTTCTCGCTCTCGGTGTTCGTTCGACGTTCGAATTTCTTTATATATGTATGTACGTGACGGTGGGCGGGTTTTTTATGATCATCGAAATCTTTAAGCGATAGATGATCTATAGCATCTAGTTTGTCCGCCCATGGGAAATACCAAAATTTCCACACTGAATGGTATATAAGCGTATCAGGAAAATATTTATTAGCGAATAAATTTTTTGAATAACCCTCCAGTCATTAAATTTTTTTTGAAAGATCCACCTGTTAAGGAATACCATTTCACTTTCGATAAACGACCCAAAGAAGGCAACGCAATTAAAATGTACACGAAATTAAATTCAAAATACTCTTTTCGTTTATACTTACTTGGCATAATCCGCTTTACAATAGATTGCTCTGTCCCTAATGAAACAAGATGGCTGCCTATCTAACTGTAGTTGGCACACGCAGCAGCGCAGACACCTCGCGTGCCAACTCCTTCCAGACACCTCCAGAAGGAACTTGTCGCTTATGGGTTCTCCACAAGCTGAACACAGTCGAAATTCCGTCTGAAAAAACGTACAAATGAAAATAATAGGTTATAACGGAAGAGCGGTGTTAAAAATTCTACTTCAAAATATTGGGCCTGGCTCCTTGCAATACCTACGTAGAATATTTCTAGTTGTTTTGTTCTACTTCATTTGGTGAATTCGATGGATGTCTTTAAAGTTCTGCATACCGAGACATAGACGGTGCCACTAATCAAATGTGAGTACTAAAAGTTAACCCAAAACTTTAGTTAACCTAAATCTAAAGTTTCAGAGCGATACGTTTAGCTACAATGAACCTACGTTGAAAAGTTCGTTAAAAATTGGAATCAAACCGAGAATATTTTCGGGCAATACTTTCTTATAATTTTCGAAGACAATTACTTCAATAAGAACACCTCACCGAGTTGGTTTCTGTTTTCGGAAATGAAGCGCCACATTAGTACAATTTCTCATTGGTAAAGAGAATGCAAACTTGGACGGAGTAGCCTTAGCGACGATCCAAGTGTAGATGCACCACAAACGGCAGTCACTCAGGAAGATGTCGATGTCGTGCTTAAGGTCATCAAATGAAGATCAACATGTAATATATCGCGATATGGAGGCACCATTGGGGATTTTAATTCAAAAAATTTCGAATGAAAAAGGTGTATAAAAATTTAGTGTCCCGTTGGATACCGCATCTGCTGACCAAAGGACAAAAAGCAGATGGAGTAAGTTGATGCCAAGAAGTTCAAAGAACTGTTATTGTTGATTAGTATATAACTATTTGTTTGCCGGAAGTCACCACTAAGCTTCGAAAAACCCAGCGCGAATCGAAAACGAATCAACTTCTACTAAGACAATGCAAGTTTGTACACTGACAATTTGCACAGACAATTGAATTTTTAACGCAACAAAACGCCGAATTGTTAGACCGCCTTTTGTACAGTCCGGACTAAATAACAACGATTTCTTTACCTTTCCAAGAATCGGGGTACCAACAAACGAGT
This sequence comes from Trypoxylus dichotomus, assembly GCA_023509865.1. Taxonomy (NCBI): domain Eukaryota; kingdom Metazoa; phylum Arthropoda; class Insecta; order Coleoptera; family Scarabaeidae; genus Trypoxylus; species Trypoxylus dichotomus. The sequence continues at coordinate 71,997,410 of CM042074.1, read as the reverse complement.
GGAATGCTTCCAGAGTTGCTTATGCGCACGAACCAACTCTGAAAGCAACAAAGGTGCATTAATCTTCGTGGACAATACTTCGAAAAACAATAAAGCCTTTAAAAGCTATCTACTCGTTTATTTCAGCTGCATATGCAAAACTTAAAGGACAACTCTCGTATAAGAACTACTAAACAACAAAAGAAGACAAACATATCTGAGTACAACTATATCTGAAGAATCAACAAATTGAAAGACGTCTAAAGATGGAGAATTGTCCGAAATGTAGGTTTACAATAATACCCATGCGGCAATTTTATTATAATTGTTGCAATGTTAGTAGTAGCTAATAAAAAAAAAATATAATTTTAACATATGAAATTTATTTACAAAAAATTAATGATTGATTGATGAAATTAATTAATAATGATACATAAATAAAATTACAGTTTACAGTTACTTACAGTTTTAAAATCGGCCTTGCGTGTATGTATATATTATAGTATTTTATGAAATGTATTTTGAACATAGCTCCTTAGTTTTTGTTGTATGTTTTGTTATTTTCTTATTATTATGTCTCTTCTTAAGCGTTATCCAAAATTAACTTACAATGCTAGACTAGCAACAATATAGTTAAATATTAGAAATTAATATGACTAGTGGAAAAAATGAAAATTAAGTATTGGGGTACATTCATACTGCGATAAAAGTAATATCTCATTGCAGATAAAATAGAAAGCTCACTAAAATGTGCCGTATTAATGATGGAAGTACATGATCTTGCACGTCTTAGAAACGTCATTGCTGTATATACGAGGATGGTATGATAAGTACCTGTGTTAAGGAAGACAATGCAATTGTTTTTCATTTAATAGATTTATTTCTCCTTGCAGCTATACACTTAGTCGATTGATATTACAACTTTTTCAAACCATCCAAATAACAAAGTTTGTCGAACTCTTTAAAATAGGCTTCTGTTTCAGCAATGATCTCTTCATTTAACGTGAACCCCTTTCCGCCAATCAATTATGATGCTGGTAGAGATTTTTTTCTCCGTTAGGTGGGACTTTTTTTCTATAGTTCAGCATCGAATCGGTCTAATAAATCAGCATTGTACTGTCCCGCCATTGTCAATATTATGCCTTGCAGATCCTAAGCAATCGTCACTATAACTTTTTTGGCTGATACAATCATTTTGACTTTCTTGTTGGCCGACGTGTGGTTTCTGGCGTACAGTGATGTATCAATGTCTCATCCACGGTCAGATAACGCCACATAAATTCACTCGTATTACATTTAAACATGTACAAACTTTGCTTGGACGTTATCACGCGACTCTGTTTTTGATCAATCGACAGCAGACGTGACACATATCTCGCCGGTAGCTTTCTGATACATAATTTGTCAAGAAGGATATTATACACATGTTCAACTGAGATATTTACTATATTAGCAATTCCTTACCTGAACTTGAACTGGCCGCGCTTAAATTCATGAAACTAATATCTGATAGTAGGCATCGAAAGTGCATGGTATTTATAAACTGTATCCAGCTTCGCTTTGGTTATTTCTATATCATCCAAAAATAAAAAAATATTCACTGACCAGTATTGCTTTTTACAATGATTTTACAAATATATAAATTTGCTCACTTTCAAAAGCTCTCAAAACAGCAATGCTCGATGAATTCGAAATATTGACAGACATCGATTGAAGAATTATACTCACAGTTAGTGACGTAGATTTTGACACAAAGCGCCGTCTGTTTCATATTATCCTCGTATTTGCAATTCAAAATATGGGAATTTGCTTAAATTTAATAACAGCGTATTAGTTAAATACTTAACAGAGTTGGGGTTTTCCTTTTACTAATTTAATAAAGATACCATAAAATTGAGTCAGAATCGAAGCAAGTAAGGAAGACAAATACAATGTTACTACTAGACTCGTCAAAAACTTAATTTCTATTTTATTAAACAAAAAATAGCATATTATGCTCTATATCTCTATTATGCCTCCAAATGGAAGCATTTTGGTCTATGGTCGCAGTAATTTTCATGGCTAGGGGCCTGTGTAACTGTTATTACAGACAATTGGAAATTTGTTTTCCAACGGTTGGTGATTTCTTTCGACCAATCAAATACTCCATAACTGGTTGCAATTTTTCTGATGAATACATCTACATGCACGTGCAACAAAATAGCAATTCTTCGTTTTTACCGAAACTAATAAGATTATAATATTTTAACTCATCCCGAATAGGTTTTTAATGAACTAAGCATATGTATTTCAGATAATTATTTTAATGTAACAGGCCCTACAAGAATAGGCAATTCAGATAACTTTAAAGATCCATAAAAGAAGTTGTAAATTTATACACAGTTTATTTAATTATTCGATTAAGAAGGCTTAAATGTCATTAAGTGTCAAAACAGTAATAAAACCTGCGGTAAAGCTACGGACGAAACAGTTATAAAAATTGGAAAACCTGTGTAAAAAGATCCATTCCAAAACTGTTAGAGAATTAAATCCTAAACAGTAGTTCAGCGGTCAGAAAGCATGTTTGAAATGAGGTGTCAAAAATGTCAAAAGTATATGTCAAAGCACTTTCGGCAGCGATCTTTGACATTAATTTATTTTTGTAATGTATGTTGAAATCATATCCAATTATATCACATAAATTTCCTTGGGAAAAATATTTCTACATTAAATATGGCGGTATTTTCACAACATGGTTTGTACTCTTACAGAGTATTTACATTCGAAATGCTGCTATTGCTTTATACGCGTATTTGGCAATAATTTACTTTTACAGTAGAATGATATGATAACTTAGAAGCAGTTGTTTGGTTATATCCCTTCTTGTTCAACACAAAAAGTCCTAGAGGTGCAGATGTTAGTGAGTTTAAACTAACGCTGATGGGTAAGGTTATGGTCGCATATAAATAATTGTAATAGCGAACATGATGCACACATAATATCGCTGCAGCATGTTCGTTATCGAAATCATCAATTATTAGTTTTTGACGGCAAAGGGTTTCTTTCAGTGGATAGAGCACGCCTCCCCTATTTATAGTTTCGTACCCCTTAACGCAGAGATACTGCACCACATCCATTCATTTGTACTGAATACCGGTAGAATATAGAGAAATCTTTTAAGTTAATTCTAATATCATTCCGTAAGCTACATAATAAACTTATTTTATACTTAAATTTTATTTTGTAAGTTATTGCTAGATAATTAAATACGCTTTTATAACTCTTTCTTTTATTCAAAATTTTGCTTGTAATAACTATATATTTTTTATGAAATAATAAGATAGGATTTTTTCTAAACAAAATATTCATGCGTTTCGTAATCGTGGATGAGACTTGGATCCATCACTAATACCGGAGACCAAGGAACAGTCGAAGCAGGGGGCGAATCAGCTCTGAAGGAAGCAAAGAATGTTTCATCGACCGAAAAGGTCATGGCGACCATTTTTAGGGATTCCCAAGGTTTGATCGTCATCGACTATCTGCAGAAGGGAAGGACGATCACGGGGTAATACTACAGCGATTTATTGACCCGAATCGATGCAGTATTGAAGGAGAAACGGCCTCGTTCACTGTGGAAAAATGTGCTTTTCCACTACGACAACGCACCGGCTTATTCATCCCGCATCGTCGTCTCCAAATTGAATGAGTTGCGCTATGAATTAGTCTCTCGTCCTCCATATTTACCGGACCTAGCCCCCAGCGACTTTTTCCTATTCCCAAAGCTGAAAAAATCTTCAAGAGGAAAGCGATTTGCCTCAAATGAGGAAGTCCTCGCCGCTACAGATGGCTATTCTGCGGACCCCGAAATATCCTACTTTTCCGACGGCTTGAAGAAATTGGAGCACCGTTTGAAAAAGTGTATTGATCTTCGAGGAGACTACATCGAAAAATAAATAAAAAACCGCACCAATACCGTATCTCTCGCCAGCCAGTAACTATCGACTGAATATGGGAAATGAGACTCTACCGAAACGTAGCACCGGTGTTTTTCAGGACAAAAATACTAATATGCGGAGAGAAACCCAAGACATATATATACATATATGCTCAAATAAGGTTTGTGTTGGTATAAAGGTCATCTTTAAGAATGGGTAAAGATGTTTATTCTTCGTTATAATTTAAGAACTGAATTGGCTTATATGTACTAGCCGTCCCACCTACTTACAACTTTCGGGAAACATCGACAATATCCGATTGTATACTATATAAGTCCACTAGAAGGTTCTGTAAGCTTCACGAAAGCTCCATACTTTTTTGGAATATTCTATATAGCTCGAGAGTATTCCATATCTTTCTAGAAAGTTCTACAAGCTTCGGGAATGATCTAGTCTAAATGTTCTAGAAATGGCCGCTAACTTCGAAGCTCTTTCGAAATGTACATTCTAGAATATTCCAAACCGTTACATCTGCCCGTCTTCGCAAGAGTGTCATGTAGTTTTCCTATTCATTCTCTACGGCGCACGTTTAGGAACCCGCTGATTTATACAGGATGTCCACGAAAGAAAATAAAAAACTATGTTCAGGGAAGCTTTAGAATACACAGAATCTGGAATTCTTCTGACAATTTTTCGGAAAGTATGAAGGTTTCAATCAAATTTTATTGCGACAAGATTACACTGTGATTAGTATTTCCCATACGAAACTTTAGTTCTCCATAAAGTTTTTGCTCACCTAAAATCCAGTGAATTAAAATACTGAAGACTAAGATTTATTCCCTTATCTTTCCTGTATTTTTTCCAATTCCTAGAAAGAATTTTTGTAGTTAATTTAGGTATTCAATCATAAACCACACGCAGCTGATTCTGTAAAGAATAGGTATACCAGCCAGTAATAGAATAAAAAAAAAATCAGTTTATAAAACCCAAAATAAACAAATACACGACTCATATATAGAACCATTGAGATGTGATACCGTCGGTAGTTCGACAAGAATCCATGAAGGAGTTCTTACCTCGACTATCATTTATCAAAACATATTTGTTGCGTATTTGTATAGTAAAGTCGAATATCCAACACCTGTCATTCATTTTAGCCGGCGAGACCGGAGGACTTATGGACTTATTGAGTGCGGTCCGGGCCATGTTCAGGTCAAAACACGCATTTTTCATATTGACACCACGGCCACAGTGATCGAAGAAGAACCTTTTCATTGCTCGAATGGACCTTAGATGGGGTCGCAGCTTTCATTATACGTATGTATGTGTATACATAGATTCATGGAGGCTACATATAGAAATGAATGTGTACAGATAAACACACGATGGTTATGTATGTATAGTACATAAGTGTACATATACATATATATGTACATATATTCGTTCATAGCATTCTTTCATTTCAACGTAGACCGTCATCGATATCTTAACGAGCCACTTATGAATAATTTAGGTATGAATTGTAGAGCCATTTTTAAATGCATGTTTGTATATAGGGTGGGCAGCAGATTTGATAGCGCTCTAGCGTCTAGAGGGCTTGATCTTCAACTTTGAAATTTCGCACGTGAAAGTATTTTGCGATTTTTCTAGAAGTTTTTTAGAACTTTCGTTTCGGTAAACACTTTTCGTGTTTAGCCGCCATCATTTTTGTGGTATTATTGGTGTTGCACTACATATTTGGAACGTTTATTATGTCGTCTTTGCGGTATCGTTATTGCCCAACACGATATTCCGATGTACAGAACAAAATAAAATACTAAATTATGCAAAGTGAAGATGAATACAAAAGCGAAGAGTAATAAACAAATATATAAATTCCAGAAATACTCTTAATAGATTCATTGAAATTTAAGAAATACGTCATCAACCAGTCTATCAGCAACTTTACGCACGAGATTCACAGCTGCTCGCAGCAAAACATTGGATAGTGTTTTCTGGAGATTAAAGATACTTCCATGTTTGGCGAAAGTCCCCGGAACACCAAATAATACCCATGTAACTAAAAATATTCACAGTCCACATTGTTGCTAAGTAGATTCCACAAGAATGTTTTATCCTCTTTGGTTAATTTTATCGGCATTTAACGTAACAATGCACTCCCAAATAGCAATAGTTAATCACCTGCCAGGTATAAAAAGTACTTTGACAAGTTATGGAGTCAACAATCCATAGTAATAAAATTCTGTTTAGAAAGAGTTGAAAGAGAAGTATAATACAGGAATATGCTAAAATGTAAAGCTGTATTAATCACTAAAAGCACTTTACACAATAAATCGCGTAAAATTACCTTCCGTATCAATATTCCAAGAATTTAATTGTGCAAATTATTCAAAAATATCGTAGTAAACTCCACAACACACAAATTAATAATTTATTCTGAACGCATCGTTTCGAGAGCATATTGACAGTTATTGTTAACCTTATTTCTGACAATCGGTAAGTGGTGTGTCAAATTCCAAATTTTACTGTTTGGAAAAAAAATTTAAAGTTCAAACGTGATTATTGTTGAAGAACCTTGATAAATTCATTTTTGCTTTGATTCAAAACTTTATGTTTAGTTAAAATTTAACACATGGCAATAAAATTTACGTATATAAAGTCTGGAGACGATGTTGTAACGTCCAAGAGATTGAACTCATGATCCTAACATTTCGTACAGTAGAATAATTTTGAAGTAATGATAAAATTACAATATCCTTCCAATTATCCAAGGTAATTAAATTGCTGAAAAAATAGTCTCGAAGGGACTCGAATGGTCTCGTGGTGTAATGGTTAGCACAGTACGCCTGAAACGTAAAGATAGTGTGTTCGAGTCCCTCCGAGACTGATATATTTTCAGTAATTTAATTACGTTGGATAATTGTAAGGAAATTGTAATTTTATCATTATTAGTGCTAACGACGGTTTAGCATTAATATTGATATCAGTTTAATTTTGAAGTAAATTAAAGTTCGTTAATAAATTCCTTGCGAGTCCGATTGCGACCTTAATTTTTCTTAGCTGGCGGTGTGCGTTGAAAAAATTGGAAAAAATATCGAAATAACACATGGGCTGAAAAGTCCCGGGCCTAACAAAGAAAACACGTTTTTTCTGGTTCAAAATTAGCTTTATTGATCAACGTCATCTCCATCAAGAGCAACGCAATCATTCCAGCGGCGCTCTAATACCACTTTTGTAAAACGATTTATCTTTTGCCTCAAAATAGGCCTCAGTTTCAGCGATAACCTCTTCATTCGTGCGAAATTTCTTACTGGCGAGCATTTTTTTCAGGTCTGCGAACAGCCAGTAGTCGCTGGGAGCCAAATCTGGCGAATACGGTGGATGTGGGAGCAATTCGAAGTTCAATTCATGTAGTTTTGCCATTGTTTTGATTGACTTGTGACACGGTGCGTTGTCTTGATGAAACAAAATTTTTTTCTTTGCCATATGCGGTCGTTTCTTTGCAATTTCGGCCTTCAAACGCTTCAATAACGCTATATAATATTCACTGTATTTCCTTTCTCAAGATAGTCGATGAATATTACACCACGCACATCCCAAAATACCGAGGCCATAACCTTTCCAGCCAATTGTTGTGCTTTCAGGCGCTTTGGACGAGGTTCACCAGTTGCTGTCCACTCAGATGACGATCGTTTTGATTCCGGAGTGAAGTGATGGATCCATGTTTCATCCATTGTCACATATCGACGCAAAAATTCCGGTTTGTTACGTTTAAACAAGGCCAAACGCTGCTCAGAATCATCAACACGTTCTTGTTGTTAGTCAACAATGAGCAAACGCGACACCCACTTTGAACAGAGCTTTCTCATAGTCAAATGCTCATGCAATATAAAGCCAATACGTTCTTTTGATATCCTTACGATGTCAGCTAACTCACACAACTTCACTTTTCGATCATTCAAAACGATTTTGTGGATTTTTTTGATGTTTTCTGGTGTTACCGCCTCATTTGGACGTCCACTGCGTCCTGCATCATCGGTGTCTCTACGACCACGTTTTATTGTTGTTTCTGATGGAGCGGAGTCCCCATAACACTTTTCAAGCCATTACTTCACTTGAACGGTATTTTTTTCCATCAAGGGGCAGTGTAAAATTAAAACACGAAATTGTTTTTGATCCATTGTTTTGAAAATAACAAAAGTAGCGTGACTCTTAGCACAATAACTCACAAACTAATGAATAGAATATCATGAAATTTTAACAGCTGTCTTTTGAAGGTTAGTACTAACTAAGAGAAAGGTGACTGCAATAAAACTAGCGCCATTATGTCTTAGGCCCGGGACTTTTCAGCCCATGTGTTACTTTGCTTGCAAATTGACATTCCTAATTTGCAATATGAGTTGATTTAAGTAAAGAATTTAGTTGGGTAGCATAACTTTTATTTTTAAATAACCCCATAAAAGGAGACAAGTTATTTTCGCTCCAATCTACTGACTAGAACTAGAAAAACTTATTAGCATCGTAAATATAGGAGATGAGCTATTTCCCTTGCTTACTTAACTTACTCAATTGATCGTTGGTACTTATCGTTCTTCGTGATATCCGTAAACAATGAATCAATAGTGGTTTTAAGAAGGTTTAAGTACGTATTCTCATTCGAAGTTCCAGACAAAAACAAGTCCAAATAATATGATCAACACAAATAATTTTGAGATTACAATTAGCCTAGTAGCGACAATTTTCTCAGTTGTTTGTACTGTTTTTAGAGATTTATTTAAGAAAGACAAACAATCGCTGTACAACAGGTTTAAAATATTATTTAATCTATCAGAATGATTCAAATTTGCAATCGTCAATAAGGTTCGACTTAGTCAGTTCTTGGAGCAGTTGAAATTTGCATATAGGGTTAGAATTTATATTGCTTCAAAAGTCTGTAGGCAGTAACACCTACCATCACCAAAAGAGTGTGAAACATAAGTTAAAACAAGATCCTCCTGTAGAACTTGAAAGTGTATACATGATAATGATAATATTAAGATAGAGAAGAGTTAGTTCTCTTTCGTTTACTTTAAAATTAGTGACACGACTGGAGTACTCATGTGATATACACTATCATCCATCTTAGTCCGAACACGCAAATAAATTAAAAAGAGAAAAGGGAAAAATATTCACTCATTTTTCCAAAGTTTAAAATTTTTATGGTATTTTATTAATAACGATTAAAATTAAAGCATGAGACTAAAAAAAAGTAATTCTAACAAAAAATAAACAAAAACTTCTTAAACATTCGGTTCATCAAAGAAACTCCCTTTTGGGCGAAGAACAGCTTTTACAATCCGAGGCATTCGCTTCACTAGTTTTTCAAGTACTCTACTTGGCATATTAGTCAATTTCTCTTGTAAAATGTTCCACAGGTGGTCTACGGAGGTAGGACATACTGTTCCTAGCATCCTGTACAATTCATCCCATAACAGCTCGATGGGGTTTAGATCGGGGCTTTGCGGCGGCCATGTCATTATTTGTAAAGTGCCATTATCTTGTTCTTCGTTTAAAAAATTTTTACATATCACTGTGAAATGTTTGGGGTCCTTATTCTGTATGGATACAAAATTTTCGCCGATTAGACGTTGTCCCGACGCTATTGCATTTCTAAATAACCTTCTTTTCGTAAAATACCTTCGATTCGCTTCAAGTCTCCTGTACTGGCGTAGGAGAAACAACTCCAAACAAGCACAGAACTTCTTCCTTGCTTGACAGTTGGCACTACACAATACTGCAACATTTTTGGCCTTTCATTCTTCTTACAAAAATGCTTCTTGATTATCCGAACACCTCAAACTCTGAGTCATTGGTCTATTACACCCTTTTTCAATCATACATGTTTTCCTGCCCACTGCAGCCGTTTTTGCCTGTTTCCCCGTCGAAGTAGGGTTTTTTTGTTGCGATACGACTGTGACGATTTGCAGCTTTTAATCTTCTTTTCACTGTAGTAACAGCAATTCTTCTTGCACTGTCGCGATTCATTTCAGCAGCGATTTCTGTTGCTATCAATCTCCTACTTCGTTTGCTCAGCAATTCTATACGCTCATCGTCGCCGTGAGTTGTTATTCTCTAAACGTGCCCGATCTCTTAAACTGGCCGTGCGTTGACGTCTCCAAGGTCACAAGCAGGTTTATTTAAAAATTAAACATTTATCAATACACAATACACTTTACAGTGGCTTACTCCCACCCTAAAGGGTATTGTACATTTATTACTTGCAATATTGTCCCAAAAGTAATCCTATTTGTGGCGATGCGTTTCATTCTCTAATCGATATTCTTGGATGTATGCCTGTCCAATTAATAAACAATAGACTTCATAAAGAACCTGATATAAATGTTATTCATATATAAAAGCAATTATATAACCTTTTAGTAGAGTTTACAACATTTTACTGGTGTCCGAACTAATACGGACGGCAGTGTACGTTGTTGTTGAATTTCTAGTACATTTCTAAATCCGTAATCGATTATTTTTACCTTGATGTTTCTTGAACATTTTCTTAGTAAATATTTTTTTCGTTATTCACTGTTGGCAGGACCCGCGTTACCACCATCATCTGATCAAACTCTCGCAAGCAGTAAGAAATGGTTATAGTTAATCTCCCGCGAACTACATTTTTAATTATCACAGTAATATAATTATCCGCTTAGCTGGAGTAACCGCGGGCGGTCCTTACAAAAACCTGAGATGGACACTTTGAAACAAAGACCCCTCGTTGGGTACTTCATTGGATCTACGCAATCGTACTGCGTCGATATTTCTTCCGTGGTACGTCTTTTCCTTTCATCTTGACTTAATTGCCGACGGCTCATATAGTATTGCCAATATCACGTACCAACACCTAATATGTTTTATTAGACGCTGATGCAATTACGCAATCATCAACAAATGAACATATGACACCATTCCAAGAAAACTTTTGGTTTTATAATAGTGTAGATTGTTACAAAATAAAGTGGCAAAGTATGTGGATACTGAGGTGAAATAATTTGAATGTTTTGAAAATCGTTAATATCTCTTAATTTTATATTCCCAATATGTTTATTTAGATTTCATAATATGCTCATGAGAAAGAAGCAAATATTTTACTCCAACGCAATTACAAATATATAGTTCGCTCATTTAGTAGATTTGCCTCATAAATAGTTGTGACATGTTCTTGTATGTTTTGGTATGTATACTTCGTAGATTGTAAGTTGACAGTTACGTCATTAATTTCTAAATTAGTATGTAAATCAAATCGATACTTCATACTGAAAAGAGTGGAAGTAGTGAACTATTTATATTTGGTAAGTAGAGCACAAACTGTGGCATGTACCATGGGCGTACAATAAGTCCCGCAACAAATAATTAATAATTAGAAAAACAATAGTAATAAACTATCTTTATTTACAACGGTAGTAACGAAGGTGAAGTCTAGTTAATGACTCCACTCAATTAGACCCCACAAAATAATACAGAATAAAAACTCTACAAAATTGGCAAACAACAATCACAAATATAAACAATATCTTTACGACATACCATGAACTTAGAGCAATGATAAAATAATAAGGAAAGTAACAAATACGCAGGTTCTCCAACGAGAAAACAAAAAAGAAAATCAAAATGGAAATAAAAAGTGTCACTGCAAAGAAAGCAGATTAGATAAAACAGTTAAACTAAAGCTTCTCAAATTAGTAATTCCCTTGTGCATATTAGGGAATGAATTGTAAATTACAGCAGCATCATAACTAAATGATCTTTTGAACGGCGATCTAAGGTATTAAGGTGTCGCCAGTTGATATCAATGCCTATTTAGAACATGAATCAAATGTAGAGCAATCAGAGAACCTTTAATAGGCAGAGGCATGGATGGCTGCAGAATTAAACCCTGAACAAATCTAACTAAATGCAACTTACGACGGTTCTCCATATTTAACCACTTCCAGTTCTTCATATCAACGGAGGTTGCAAGAACAGTTTTGAAACTTTTGTGTTCTGCGCTTATCATGAAATAGCAAAAATGGCTCATAAATAGAATCACAGTAATCATAAAGTTGCAACTTTAGGCTGGAATTCAAAATGTGTTTGTTGGTGCACAACCACTTCAAGGAAGGGGTAAGAACCTTTAAGAAGGCATGCTCGGTAAATTGTAATCGAATATCAACGTATAATCCAAGATTTTTAGAGACATTAATAAAAGATAAAAAATTACTAGAAATTTACTAATTTAAAATAAGTTTTAAAAATTTAGTATTATATTTAGTACCAAACACTAAGACATTAGCTTTACTAAAATTAAGAGATGAATTATGATCAAAGGATAACTGGTGAATTGTTTCTAAATCCCGGTTGATAGCATCCATTACTTGTCGGCAATCGCCAACAGAAAGCGAGAAAAACAACTGAATAAATTATGAAAGAGAATGGTGCTGGAATAGAACCTTAGGGTACAGCTGGTAAAACATTAACACATTTTTGATTGAGCCTACCAATTTTCTTGTAAGCGGGAGAGGTTGATGTGTGAACTGTTAAATTAACAATTACAATTGCTGCACAAGACCCGAGCGTAACCACGACCCCGAAAGCTTCGTACTGCACTATGTTCACAAGTCAGAGCTTATTTATAGCACGCAACGTTTCATCTGAAGTGAAGTATCCAATATCAGACGAGGAACAATTAAATACTTCAATGCACGGATGAGATATAGTGGACGTATTAGAGGCGAATACACAAACGGAAATTCTAAAAGGGTAACAAGAGTTGTTAATCTCCAGAAAAGTTTTGGATTGTGAGCAATATCATTCTTGATGTTGCTTTGATATTGCCTGAAGCTTGCCCCAATTTTGTTTTTAAGGTCTTAAATGCGAGTAATCATTTCGGTATGGGACAGTGCACCATGGAGGGTATGCACGTTTGAAATATCTATATGTTGGAAACAACTGGCGTATAATTCCAAATAGGTACTACAAAAATCCGTTGCGGTGTCATCAAGAATGGGAATGCTACTAATAAAACATCAAATCTATACATTTAAAATATCATTGTACATTGAGTGAAAGTTATACCTAAGATTGTTATTGGAAGGGAAGTTATCAGTTATTAATTTGATAAACTTATTGTTAAATAACTAAATATGTGAACTACCATACATAGGAAATCCGTTGGACTTGTGTTATTTGGTTACTGTAATTTTCACTTAATTTAATAAAACTTACGTAATTTTTATTTCGTTACATAAGAAAATGTTATGTTATACTTTAACTGATTGCACATTTTTATATGTTTTATTATATAGTTAATTAAATGAATTATATGTATAAGTATGAATCTATAATATTAATTGGGAGCAATATTTTGTACATACATATGTCCATACATTCAGATTTGTGTAATACGGGTCCATGTAGAAAGTGATGTAAATCAGAGGTTTAAGCCTTTTTTCTTTGTATAGTAATGGGAGTGTGCAAGTTAAAGCGACGTAATTGGATTGCGTAACAGCAGACTGTAAGATAGATTAAGTTTAGTGATATGATACATAAGCTGTTCTGGATCTGCTGTATTTTGTATAAAAGATGTGAAATAAATTCTTTGGAATGAATTGGGACAAGTATGTGCAGTCAAAACTACTTTCCCTGTGATGCCGCAGACAGTTCGGCTTCTATCGGTTATTGCAGGTATAAATAATATTTAGAGAGCATATTATCGTTTACATAAACTACCGGCCAAGATTACTTGCCTACCCTAAGAAATAATCCATCAATAAAGGAAGTGCTATCTGAAAAGGAAACTGCAGTATTGTACTTAGTAAAATACTTTTAAAACAATGAAATTAATAATATTTATTCAATAATATAATTCATTCGATACAAAAACATTAAATCTTTGTTTCGTAGACCCATCATTCAATTTAAGGTCCGGTTTCTCGCCTATTCCGTCACTCGTCATAATTCTTCGACATTCTTCTGCTGGTGTCGTTGCGAGTGAGCGTCTCGACATTTTTTAACGCTATAGTCGGCGACTTAATTTCAATTGCCCAATATCTTTAGCTTCGGCCAAGATTATTTAAAGCAACAAATTTTAACTACTAAATCTAAATTATACAATCTTTACTTGCACTACATTATCCATTTATTACAGTAGAATAATTGTATTACACTTATGGTCTTTTACGTCCGTACCGGAATCCCAAATGAAGCAGATTCAATTGATAGCTACATATCAGAAGAATCTTTCAGAGAATTATTTAACTATAAACTGATATCATTTACAAGTGCAAATTAGTAGTTGCTCCTAATTAATGAAAGAACTATAAATAAACATACTGCACGTATTCGAATTTTAATTTCTATTTATTCATTCCATAAAATCACGACATTTACATTTACTAATATTTCGGCAATTATATTTATAAACGGTCTAACAAGAAATAATACATTTTACGCACGACATAAATTTCTATAATAATCCTCTAAACACACATAAAGTCTTTAATGTTGAAGTAATATATTGGAACATTGGTTTCGAAAGTTACAGTGGAAGAAGAAAATTTATACTTATAATAACCGATGGAAGCCGAACTGTCTACGGCCTCAAAGGGAAAGTAGTTTTGATATTCTCTCAAGAGTTTTTTTTATATGTAAGCAAATACTATAGTTATATATCTCTTCTTTTTTGGGTAATTAAGCCAGGTGAAAAGAGTTTATCTCTGTTTTCGCAAATTTTTGTTGTAAATGCTAAATTTGAACATTGTTTTTATTTGGAAAAGTTAGTTGTGGTTTCTTGGCGTTTATTTGTTTGCCGAACATTTGCAGTGCTTTAGTCTCTATTCCAAGATTTTTGTTCTATATGTAATGTACGAGTAACCAAAATCACATATTGGAATACTGACTTCTCTTATTTTATTGCTGATACAGTTTTAATAGCTTTGGTATGTTACTGTTATACATTAGCTTAGACTTTTATTAGGAAGGCATGTGCAAAGTACGGCAATAGTCTGAAGTTGATGTTGTTCTTATTATAAACATAACAAGAAAGCTCTTTATATAGGAAACAGATATCCTATAGATTAAAATTATTTTGAATCCTAGAGGATGGCTTAAAATAAGTTACATATCGCAGCTTAACAATAACAACATATATTCTTACACACAGGTGTTTTCATTTTAAACTCTTATAGTAATCATTTTAATCTCTTATAGTATTTTCATTTTAAACTTCATAAGTTATTATTGATTATCTTCTTGAAAGAAATTTGATTTCTTTTGATTTATGGCGGTAGTAGAAAAAATATTGAACAAAAAGAACTTCAGCCGCATTCAGTAATACCATACGAAGGTCTGGATTAGTCTTCACTAATAGATAATAAAGACGAACATTAGACTAGCAATATGTTGTAAATAAAATCGAACAAGGACTAATAAAATTAAATTAAATTTGAAAGTTATAGTTGCCGTTGTAATTATAATAAGAACGCATTCAAATAGAATTGCATCTAATTAGCTTTCTTACGTCAGTCAATTTGGTTCTGAGATAAGATGTAGTAATACTAAGTATTTAAAAGGTTAGATTACAATGTATGCAGTAAAGTTAAAAATTATTATTGTTATTAGTATTATTAAAAGTTTTGTCATGTGAAGCATTAAGTTTTGATAGTAGAATTTAGCCAATTAAAACTATCAAAATAAATCGGAAGCTGTCATTTAAAAAATGGCCGATGACGTTACTACTAGAAAGCTAGAAGTGGAACAAACATGAAATTGATGCAGAAATATATATTTTTAAAAAATAAAGTTGATCTGTTCGAGCGTTTCTACGAAGAACAAATTGCTTCAAATTTAATAAATTTATTCTATCATTCTGCTGCGTGTAGTATACCCAAATACTGTTCACCCGCCAATTATTATATTACAGTAATTTTTGAACTTTCATTATTTGTCGAATTAGAAAATGAATAAGATAACGATAGAATTTATGGTCTTACTAATAAACAATTTCTACGCAGAGATTATTAATACAAGAACATAAACTTCATCCCAAGAGTGGAAAATTGTATTGTATTTTCCAAAGGAAATTTGTATATTACAAACTCATGAATCCTTCTTCTTTTTAATTATACAATATTTGCTTGTGAATTCCTTGAATTCGTAAATTGGACTTAAATTTTAAAAATAAACATTCCAGTATTTTTTTTATACATTAACACTTGTACCTTTCCCTAATTGTTTCATTGCAATCTATAAGTTTATTTCGAATAATTTGCTAAGGTATTATTATTAGATTAAATATGAAAATAAAAAAAAACGGTAAACGCTGCGGACAGGATTCGAACCTGTGCGGGTAGAACCCAATGGATTTCAAGTCCATCTCCTTAACCACTCGGACACCGCAGCTATATCAGAAGTCTTCTATTTCACCACTTCGAAACTTCATGCGTGTCTGAAGTTTTACATTACTTTAGTTGCCTTTTTTGTTCTAGAAATTACTCAATATAAAAATATATTGATCTATTTTGTTGAAGCGTTCACTTGAATGCTAGGTATTGTGATAGTTCAGTTTTATTGAAGTGCTTCACATAGTGTAAAGTGGTGATAGAAATAAGATTCTAATTCGAATAGTTTGAAATTTGATGAGTCAAAATAGTAATAGAAAAGTGATATAACAATGAATTATTTTTGATGTATTTTCTATAAATATATACATATGGTATGTATATACTTTAGTGCATAAGCCTAGTATAAATTTATTAATAGTGTTCAATTTCTTGTTTAATTAGTCGTCGATTTATTGATGTGAAGAATTTTAAGAGAAATTCAATAAATTTGCAAATTTAACTTTATGTCATTGATTTTTTAGAAATCTTTTGTAGATGTTGCCTGGTAAATGAGTCTATACGTAGGTGACAATGAATGGTATTGGCGTAAGTATGAAAAAGCTTTATAATCTTCATGATACAATAAAACAATGAGGAATATATTCTAATACTTTTTGCTAATATTTCTTACTTTATGAATTATTATATTATTAATATTTGATATATTACATAGTTGCATTAATCGTAACTGCCACAAAGACAGTATACAATAAATTTTGATTACCTAGGCTTTCAGTAAAAGACATTAAGTGAGCTATTATTGATGTTAGCAACACCATAAAAGTAGCATCATTAAAATTGTTGGCTTGCACTCATATTACGATCAACTAGTAATTATCGACCGCTTAACGCAAAAAGGCCATCCCTTTTCTTAATTAAGTCGAAGATAAGACGCGGCACATTTTCGAAACTATATAGCTGACTGCAAAACAACATTAAATATTATTAATTAGTGAATAAATTTCTGCCAATTCAAAGGGATATTCAAAAATAAATTATATCCATAAATAATTATTTCCAACTAATTGACGTGCAAGCAATAAGTATTAAATATCAAACAAGGTAATATATCCGTTTTATATTAAGTATTGGAAATATTAGTTTCGATTTGAAATGAACACGTAAAATATAAATAGATATCCATTTTGGATAGAATTAAAAATTTAACGTTTAATTCCATTTTTAACAGATAAATCAACGCTAATAAGGTTGATGTAGTTTATGGAAAATATAAAAGAAATTTATATTGCGTATGATATACAAGTTCTGCATGAAGTTAATTAATTAGATACGATTTCGTTCTTTGAGTCGTAGCTAAAATGAATCTGCGAAAGTTGGACAAGGTTTTGTGAAACATTTCATGAAGAACATTTTCAATTGGATAGTTATATTAATATCCATAATTGCACAAAACCTAATGAAGATACATTGGTTAAATTAACGTTACTATAACGTTGCAATGGTTGTATGCACCTTAGACTTTACGAAACACGCCATAACCATGTTTCTACCAAATGCCAAAAAAATATCGAATAAATCCAGTGTAATATCGTTCACTGTAATTCAGATGTTCAACCGATAAGACACGCTTTCGTAGCACTATTTGTGTGACCATGGAAGACGCAGCTAAATCTTAATGAGATATAATTTACTTTTTGTGTGAAGAGGATATGAGAACTTCAGAAACTATTCAACGTCTGCAAGAAGTGGTTGGTGAGCCTTCAGAATATCGGTAGATTGATCCTGATAGAACAACATTGGAAGATGACGAAATGAAAGAAACGTTGCTACCGTGAAGAGACTACTGAAAGAGGACAGGCGAAGGACTATTTCTCAAATTAGTGTACGCCTAGGAATAGGTACGCCACAAGGCCATGGTATTTTACGTGATTATTTGGGTGTAAGCAAGGTGTCAGCCTACTGGGTTTTGAGGCTGTTGAGACTGGAGCAGAAATTTAATAGGTCTGATATTTCTCGTCAACTTTAAAAGCTATTAGCCCGTTACGGTGATGAAGTTTGGCAACAGATAATAACCACTGACGAAACATGGATTCCCTATTTCATTCCTGAGACTAAAAGTCAATTCAAAGAATGGCGTATACTCAAAGAAGGGGTTTCAATTAAGGCCCGTGCAGTACTGCCTGTTGGAAAGATAATGCTTACTGTATTCTGGAATTGTGAAGAAATTATTTTTGTGGATGATCTGCCGAAAGGTACCACAATTAACACAGAACATTATTCAAATTTATTATGCGGACCACTGCGGTAAGAGCTGTCTACTTGATTGTTGCGCTTGTACTAGAAAATAATTTAAAATTAATATTATTAAAAAAGAATTACATACATCAAAAATCATATATGGTATACTCCATTTTTTAATTCGGAGGAGTGTTTTTAAATTGAGGCGCCAAAAAGTAGGCAGCTGTTGGTCAGTTTTCGCTAAAAATTACACCAGCGATATTTTATATATTGCTGGCCGTCATATTGTTATAAAAACTGACTGACGTTTAGATCGTGTATTTTTGTGTGTGTTTGTATTTAATTCTTCTCCCTAAATTTGCGTTGTAATAATAATTACGTAACTACAACTTAAAATCTTAACTAGTTTTAAAACTGCCGCCAAAAAGGAGCTTTGAAAAATTCAATTGTGTAAACGCGTCTTTTCATTTTACTCCTCTGAATTAAAAATAGAGTATAGTTCGAAAATATAATGTGATGGAATGTGGAGATAGACTTTCTATGTGCTATTTTTTGGGCAAAACATATTAATATATTTTCAAACCTAAGTTATTGTAACCTCTTTTACCGCTTAGTATATGTAAGTAGGTATATCTGAATTCAAAAAAAAAACCTTTACGAGTTTCTGCGGACACAATAAAAATGGAATTGTCACCTACGGAATATATATTACTTCGGTCATTGATAACTACAATGGATATACTCCGCAAGACATCCGAAGGTGTACAAATGTCGGTTATTTTTCACAAATTCCCGGGGACACCAGGGGACACGCTTCGTGATTTCGTGCAAAAGTGAAAAGGAGGCTGCGTTTAGAGAAGTGTAAAAGCCGATTGTCCTCTGTTTTGTGCTTTCCTTTGTTGTGCTCGTGCCCTCGCCGATTGCGGTAATCAGATTTTAAGTGACTTTACGGTCGTACTTTAAACGTTGGCGAGCAATATTCGTGTCGTTTTCCGTTTAAAGGGACTGGTTTTACCTCCATTATTTGTATTATAGCTTGGCGAAAAGTCAAGTATGCCTCTTGAGAG
The DNA here is from genome assembly GCA_023509865.1 of Trypoxylus dichotomus. Taxonomy (NCBI): domain Eukaryota; kingdom Metazoa; phylum Arthropoda; class Insecta; order Coleoptera; family Scarabaeidae; genus Trypoxylus; species Trypoxylus dichotomus. Next base: position 71,977,850 of record CM042074.1, on the reverse strand, counting down.
CAGTAATATGAATGGTGAACAGATAATTATGTTTTGAGCTTTACCTCGTTTGTATTTGGTACATCCGGATGTCTAATAGATGCAAACTTCATATTTCTATTTGTTTTTTCAAGCAAATTGCAAATATGTTTCATTATTGTTTTGCAAAATAATACAGACATAATATGGAAACTAGCAGCAATCATTTACAGTGGTAATAAGAATCATATCATGGTGAAAGCAACGCAAAGAAGAAAAGACAGGTGATGGCTATAGACCGGAAGATCGTGTTCGTTTCAGTGCTATTCCTAGATATTGGTAAAATCAGGACCGTATAAAATTTAACCGCCTAGTATCGGCCATTAATAATGAAATAAAATTCAGGTTAATATATCATATATGTATTGCGAAAACATGGGAAAGGTTTTAATAAAATAAGTTGGCAAGATATAGTTTTTAATCTGGAAGAGAGGGGAAAGAATTTACTATTATTAATATTAAAACCAAATTCCAGGTAGCATTGAAGACATTAACAAAACAAGTCTTCCAGAATGCATAGTGGCAGAAACGTTGGCTCTCTCAAATTGATTACTTTGGAAGTAACGGAGGTGAATGAACTGTTGGTGTTTTACAATTCTATTTACCGCTACAATTCTGGAATTTTTGAATATCACCTCGTGTCTTCAGTATGGAAGCTGAAACTTCGATTTACATTGTAAAAGTGATAAGTTAGACTGCAAATTTTGGATAAGCCGTCGATGTGCTAGGATAAACGCCACTGTAAACATCATGTAAAGAGTGGACAACACCAAAATAAGAAAAATAATACCCTGCCTAAAACGCAATTTATGTTTGATTCACTGTTCATCATAATTGCTTGTGATTTAAGACTTCATCTACTCGATGAGCAACCGCTTCATAACTTTTGGAATAAATACAATCCGAACTAGAAGGTACCAATCCGAAGAATGTTACAGAACGATATGCCAACTGTGCGTAACGACATTGCAAACATGATCAAAGCTGTAATAAAAGATAAACAGCTGTGGTTTTGTATCGACGAAATGGTTGATAGAAAAAACATTCTATTATGAATATTTTCGTGCGTGTTCAAGATCCTCTTAAAGCGATATTTCCCATAATATTATTAGTTCGCAAAAGATCGAAAAAGTGCACTGGCGAAGCAACTATGTAGGTAGTGTTGTATACGCTAAAAAGGATTGAACTTACAACAGACCAACTGTTGATGTTTGTGAGCGATGGCGCAGCGACAATGCGTAGTGCAGGTCGTTCTCTTAAAAAAGAATGTGGGAGACTTTTACATATAACGTGTAAAGTTCGTGCTTTACGCCTTGTAGCACAAAGTATTCAACAAAGTTATCCAGAGGTGGATGCACTAATTTCAAATACCAAAGAAGTGTTTTCGAACTGTCCCAAATTCGAGAATTTCGTACACCGTGCCCTGGTATTCCTGAGCTACCAGAGACAATTCGCACACATTAGAGAACATTAACATGAACATTGAACGCGGCTTTCTATTACTGCGAGAACTTTCAACAACGAACCTACAGCAATTAAGGAAATTTGAACCCTATTTAAAAAAGATTTACAACAATTGTAGAGGTTTATTTGACTCAATAGAAAATTTCGAAACACTATGTACACTCAGTACCATGTGTTACACGTGACATAAAAGATATGAGTGTTGTGGAAAACTTCGAGAGTGTTATAGACAAAGATTTCAATTTTACCAGATTAAGGCAATTTTCATTATTTGACATGGGCCGACGTTACTCTATGAGACAAATGCGGAAACATACGTCAGGCTGCAAACTTTTTCTCTTATCCTGTTTGTGCTACTCAGCAGCAGCTGTGAATAAGATAAGTGCATTATTTACAAAACATGACACATATGTGAAATGAACTAAAATTAATAACGCATGCAGTACAAGGTTGTTCATACACTCGCCTTATTACGATCCTGGCTCCGGGAAAAAGTATTCCAGCTCTAATGATCACTTTGTTACGTTAATAAGGGTGTTAAGTATTATAAAAATGCATAAGTTTGCATAATCCACCATAAATACTGATATATACCACTTTGTATATGGCAGTGGAGGGTAGGATTACGCTCCGTAAGGGTTGCTTACATCAATTTTAACATATTTCGATATTTTTTAGCAGAAACAAAAAGCGATATTTTGCAGTCTTATAAAGTCATTGCTAAATGTACTTCTGTTTTTGATGGACCTATGATAAGTAGAATTATTATTTAATACGTGGAGGGATCGATAAGTAACACACAACATTGTTTTAGAGAAAAGTGTACATAGATAACACACTAAGGATATATACTAAACGCAGGCATATCTTTGCACTATTTTTCCACATAGTTATCAAGTCTTGCAATGCATTTCTTCCATCGTGCCACAAGGTTGCAAATATCCTTTGTATAGAACTCTGTCTTTAGTGAGTTGAGCCATGTACGGACAGTCGATTTGTCTTTGTCATTGGAAGTGAAATCTTTGGACTATACGTCCTCCCCTCAAACTCCTTCATGCCAATGCATGCTCCCATTTGGCTGTCCCCATTCGTACTCAACTAAAGCGGTTTGTATGGGAGGTGCTCCAGCATCCACCGTATAGTCGGATCTGGTACCGTCCGATTATCATCCCTTCGGCCCAGTGAAGAAATTCTTGGGCGGCAAGCATCTCAGTCCCGATGACAATGTCAAATCCACTTGCCGTACATGGCTCTATTAACAAAAGACGGACTTCTATGCAAATGGTATTTGCAACCTTGTGCCGAGAGAGAAATTGGTTTACGGTTAGGGATTTCACTGAAAGATGTGTATTACACATTGGCCCAGAGAAGAGAGACATGACAAAATCTTGATAGAACACGAAATGAGTAGCCACGGGTACTTCTGTTGCTGAAAATAGGTTTATAGTAACGACTTCGAAATGAGAACAACGTCTAACGGCACCGGATATCGCAACGCGACTTAATACCCAACGACAGACAACTGTTTCTGTTACCACAATGAAGAGGCGATTATTGGCAGTCGGTCTAAAGGGATGCATCGGCCGCAGAAAAAAAACGATTTTAAAACACCTACATAAAGAGAAACGATTAACATGGGCAAGAGAGCATGCAAACTGGTCACTGGATAATTGGAACGCAGTTTAGTGGACCAACGAGTCCAAATTTCAGTTATATGGTATCCAACGGAGAGTTTTTGTTCATCAACGAGAAAGAGCCAGCGAGGCCTGCAAACAGTGAGGTGGTAGTGTTACGGTTTGGGGTTGTTTTGCTGAAACAACTACTTGTGATTTGATGAAAATTAGTGGTACAATGCGGAAAGAAGAATATTTTGCAAAATCATGCTATTCCGTGTGGAAATTAACTAAAATTAATGGTTGGGCCTTCTGAAAGTGCGGATTTATCTCTCATAGAGCTATAATGGGATGAACTTGATCGAAAGGGAATATCTAGAGACTGACTCGATAAATTGCTTCGAAGAATACCTAAAATTTGTGCAGCAGTTATCAAAACCAAAGGAGGTCCCATCGACGAAAATAAACTTTCGAGCTAAATAATGCATAAATATTATTGTTTGAATTAATTTACTTTTATTTGTTATGTTTACTGTATCTGTGACGTTTTGTAAGATTCGCTGATGTTTCCAAACTTATGGACAGTAGTGTATATTTAACAAGTGGCTTTTGAAATATTTTTATACTTACTATTTACGCACATGAAAATTGTACTTCTAATTTCATATTGAGATGTTTCGTGTACTTTTTATAGACTTGCTACAATTCTGTCATTCAAGAGATTTAATTACAACGTGAATGTCTGTAACACTTACCTCCCTCTAAAAATATTAAAGAATTAACGAATACAATACAGTAATAAATAATAACATGTTATCTCTCGTACAGAAACTAGTAAAGCAGAGAAAATCATTCGTTGTTATCGTATTGCACTTTGAAATATGCGATTTGCGAAGAAATTATGTGTTTGGAATGTTTATTCACAAATTTCGGCATGGTTTAGTTATGCGAAACAACTAATTTTTGTTGAGTTCATAAACGTAAGAGGACAAAAAGATGCAAAGAAGAAATGAAACATTTTGTGACATCTGCGGAATATTAGTTATCAGTTGGATAATGAGTGGCAAATACAATTTTTTTTTTAACAACAGTAGGTGGCGATATAAGGCCATAGGAAACTCCTTCATCATATCTAAGTAATCTTGTCTACTTTCACTTGTGTCAAAATTGTAAATGATGATGCGTCTCGTCTGTTAACGAAAATGACCTATATCTACTCTTTATATACAAATGAAAAAAGATAAATGTTACTTGACGCTTGCAAGTCCGTTTGTTTACTAGTATACGGTCTAGTGGGTGTGAAGAGGGTGGACAAAGAACCGTAACACAATGGTGTAAACACGGTATGGACCCATAATGCCACGTGGTCATCTGATTTATCCGTCTGCCCCGGTCCGCTGGCATTAAACGTTCTTTATTAACTTTGATTGTGTTCAAATCGGCTGTAAATATGTGGATTTGACCGGTGCGCCGCCGTAAACGTGAAATATTAACCGTGAAACAATTCGGTCGTCTCACGAAACGCCGGACGACACGAAGGTGAAAAAAAAGATACTTGATGGTCGCAAGAGTTACATATACGTAGTGTACGTTGCATCCAAAAACTTTTAAATCGCTGAAATTATTACGGTATTTATCCGTGCAGGGCAGGAGACTAGTATAAAAAATTGCTAGCGGATATCTCGTAAATTATTAGTTATAGTATTCGTTATTTTATATTAAGATTTTCTTTTAAAGAAAATTGTTGTCTTGCGTTTATGGAGAAAAATTTGAAAATCATTCTAGTGATATGTGCCAAAATAATTTATTTAATTTAATTTTTCTAGCCGTTGAATTTTCTATACTTGTACAAATATGTCTGTACCTACAGTTCTTATCATAACACATGGGCTGAAAAGTCCCGGGCCTAACAAAGAAAACACGGTTTTTTTTGGTTTAAAATTAGCTTTATTCATCAACGTAATCTCCATCAAGATCAACGCAATCATTCCAGCGCCGCTCTAACATTTCAATACCACTTTTGTAGAACGATTTATCTTTTGCCTCAAAATAGGCTTCAGTTTCAGCGATAACCTCTTCATTCGTGCGAAATTTCTTACCGGCGAGCATTTTTTTGAGGTCTGCGAACAGCCAGTAGTCGCTGGGAGCCAAATCTGGCGAATACGGTGGATGTGGGAGTAATTCGAAGTTCAATTCATGTAGTTTTGCCATTGTTTTGATTGACTTGTGACACGGTGCGTTGTCTTGATGAAACAACATTTTTTTCTTTGCCATATGCGGTCGTTTCTTTGCAATTTCGGCCTTCAAACGCTCCAATAACGCTATATAATATTCACTGTTGATGGTATTTCCTTTCTCAAGATAGTCGATGAATATTACACCACGCACATCCCAAAATACCGAGGCTATAACCTTTCCAGCCAATTGTTGTGTTTTCTGGCGCTTTGGACGAGGTTCACCAGTTGCTGTCAGATGACGATCGTTTTGATTCCGGAGTGAAGTGATGGATCCATGTTTCATCCATTGTCACATATCGACGCAAAAATTCCGGTTTGCTCGGTTTGTTACGTTTAAACATGGCCAAACGCTGCTCAGAATCATCAACACGTTCTTGTTTTTGGTCAACAGTGAGCAAACGCGGCACCTACTTTGAACAGAGCTTTCTCATAATCAAATGCTCATACAATATAAAGCCAATACGTTCTCTTGATATCTTTACGATGTCAGCTAACTCACGCAACTTCACTTTTCGATCATCCAAAACGATTTTGTGGATTATTTTGATGTTTTCTGGTGTTACCGCCTCATTTGGACGTCCACTGCGTCCTGCATCATCGGTGTCAACATGACCATGTTTGAAGTCAGCAAACCAACGTTTTATTGTTGTTTCTGATGGAGCGGAGTCCCCATAACACTTTTCAAGCCATTGCTTCGCTTGAACGGTATTTTTTTCCCATCAAGAAGCAGTGTAAAGTTAAAACACGAAATTGTTTTTGATCCATTGTTTTGAAAATAGCAAAAGTAGCGTGACTCTTAGCACAATAACTCACAAACGAATGAATAGAATATCATGAAATTTTAACAGCTGTCTCTTGAAGGTTAATACTAACTGAGAGAAAGGTGACTGCAATAAAACTAGCGTCATCTATGTGTTAGGCCCGGGAATTTTCAGCCCATGTGTTATATATTGCTTGAATGTTTCTTATTTTTATGATGTTTTTAAACATTTTTATGGTGGATTTCTTTAGAAAATATCCACTTAATCACTACATTATGTCTATTAATCCGGTAATTACATTCCTTTTATTGAGGTTGACAGGTGAGAAGAGAAATTTATACATCGCCCAATGATGTAAATTTACTACTGATTACTTAAAAAAAACTAAAGTTGCAGTTCATAGTATCGGCTTGAGTATGAGGATAACCTGCTTGTTTAAGAAGGGATTTTATTTTCTTTGATAGAGGTTACTCCAAGAACAAAAGACTCTTACCTTGAGTATGATCTCCGTCTGAGTGAAGAAAACACTTTGAATAAACGAACTCCGTGAGAGATTATTTTTTATTCGTATTCCAAGCTAATTGTATAGTTAGGAGTTGATATACATACTTATTTACCATTAGAGATTACTTAAAGCCTTATAATACTTAAGAAATATTATTTTATTTTCAGCCAACTACCACAGTTTCGTCTTCAACGAAAGGATTTCAATAATACCGTATAATTTAGTTTCAAATTTTCTGGATTCAAATACATTGCATTATCTAACCTTAATTTTATTTAAATATTTACAGTGGTATGAATATAACATGAGCCCTTTTTTTCGTTTTACGTGTAACTCAAGTCACTTCGTGGAGTCTTCGCAAATACAGTCGTTGAGAAATGTATTAAATAAGTGTTTGTGAATTTAGTAGTTTAAAGTGTTAAAACGAAGCAATTGATTTATTAGTGCATTTTGTGGTCCTTCGAAATCCCATCATTAAAGCAACCAGTTCAATACAATCCACATATCGTTGGTTATAGCTCCGTACGCACAAAACAACTACACTTTTTAATTGTAGGTAGCTTTCTTAGACTTTTCTACCATACATTTTTTCAATGTTTGGATGTATGTAGGTATATGTGAAATTTCGTAGCGCTGCAGTAGGCATATATAATTATCAAAAGTCTGGTGATATGTCTATATTAGGGATAACTAACAGGTCGCCTGCAGATCCTCCAGCACTTAAATAATAGGAACTGAAACTTTTGAAAAGAAATACAAAATTTAGTGTATTTTTTTGCATTCTAATATCATGAACATTTTTTTATCAAGAATGCGACTATATTTATAGAGAACATATATTTTAAACGTCCGTAGCTACTGTCCTTCCCCAATATGCTTGTCGGTGCTTCATCTCTTTTTTTTGTATGATCCTACTAGAACTTTGAGTTGAACATCTTTGAACTACAGAATTATAAGTGATAATGGCATTACCAAAATTGTTGTTAGATTAGAAAATGATATGGGCGAAATTTCAAATATTTCATAGAATATTCTAGAAGAGAATTTAGGAAAAAAAATCGAATTTGAAAAGATCATGTCGCATAGATCTTTTTCTATAATGGCAACGTGTTTAAGAAGAACTCATAATATATGAGCAGTAGAACAAATAAACGATCAGTGCCACCATCCATCTACCAGAATATCGACATACGAAACTTGCTTGGTCAATTTAATACAGCTAATCAAGATAATTTAGGAATGTTCTTTCAAATAACTGAAATACGGCAACCCATTACAAAACGTAAAATTAATTAAGCTTTTCCACTCCCAAATGTTCTCTTACTCGAACTGCCTTTAACGCTTATGATGTGAATACCTCACCATATAACTTGTGGTGGTTTTCACCACTGCATTATCGCGTGTAACTCGAAAACTTTCAGTGTAAAAATTATTCATCATCACTTGTGAAAATTCACTTCGCTTCAAACAAATTAAATATCCAAAATTGAAGTGACTATAACTAATGTTATTAGAATGTGCACAAAATAGTCAAAAGAACTGGGACATAAATTTTTCAAAATGTTTCAGACGTCAGCCTACATATTGCCTAAAATTTTAGCGTCATAATAGTGTATAACCTTTGTAATACATTATAATATTATATTGCACTTATAAACCGTACTATACCTATATAATATTCCAAAAAGAGAGAGACAAATTTCTGGACAGACCCAAATGACACTTATTTCTTATTGGTTGAAAGCGAGGCGATATCACACCGTACAACATTCCCTTTTTGCAGTAGATTCTCAAAGATTTTGTCACCCTTACCATTGTTTATATCACGTTTGCGTTTCGACAGTTTTGTTCATAATTGTTATATTATCTTGGCTATTTGCGGTATAGATTAGTTCTTCACAGAGCTTTGATTTGAAAATTAATGGATTATGTAAGTAATATGCAAATACAGAGAACTATAGTTGTACTAAAGTTATAATTCTGTAGCTTTCAATTATGGATACGCAACCTAGCGCCAGTACTGTTAAAAGTACAGGTATGCATTCTCCTCCAAAGAAACGAGAGAAAACAAATCACTTGAGTAACGCTGAAAACCAGACAATTTTGAATGCTTACAAAGAAATTGTTACGGATACACCCAGCACAAGAAAAGGAGACATTATTAAGCAGATTTCCCAAATACTAGGTAACTTTATTGAGTGCAATATATGCAATATATCCACACCTTACAAGATATTGTAATTGTAGGAATCTCAAAACCGGCAGTATAACGGGGTATCAGCTGGTATAAAAAAAAGACAGGGAAAACTTCAGAGCCAAAAAGGATAATTCGTAGACCATCTTTACTGGAATTTTTTGATGAGGCCGTCAAAACTGTTGTTCGCCTAATAATTCGCTATGTGTTTACTATAGATTGTTTCGTCAAAAGAAAACATCTGATTACCACGAGGAAATGAATTCCATAGTTTTCTAGGAGTGGTTTACTAAGATATTACAATATTTACCAGAGAATGCTATCGTAGTGATGGATAATGCACCATATCGTAGCCAGAATGTTGAAAAAACCCCAACAACAATGTAGAGAAAAGCGGACATACAAAATTGGTTACAGAGTATGAAGAGAATATTATTAGAGCAGGATTGTTGAATTTGGTAAACATGGTCAAAAGTAAGTACAATGCATATGTAATTGATGAAATTGCAAAGTCAAAAAAGCACGACTGTTCTTCGTTTACCTCCATACCACTGTAAGCTCAATCCAATTGAACTAATATGGGCACAAATAAAAAATAAGGTTGCTGCACGCAACAGAACTTTCAAATTAAACGAAGCTAAGCAACATTTGCACAATGCAATCAATAAAGTAACTGCAACAACTTGGCAGAACTGCATAAATCATTGTTATCGAAACAGAAGCCAATATGAAGGATCTTGATGGAATTATCGATGAAGCTATAAGACCATTTATAATTTCTGCTGGAGACGACAATGATAGTGATGATTCCCCACAAGCATCAGATTAAATCAAAAAATCTTCAAATAGTTTATAAAATTAAATGTTATTAATTTGGCCAGTTCTAATTTTAATTAATTGTCGTGTATTGTTATGGTTACTACTATATATACGCTGTTATCTATACAATAAAGTGTACTATTTGAACTTTTTTCAACAAATAAATGAAATATGTGTTTTCTAGACAAATTTATTTACTTTCATGTATTGTAACTACTATATTTACCATCCTGTTGTTTTAATTGTAGAATTATCTTTGAAGAATCCATATACAATTTTATTTAGTATAGACTTAATATTTCAGACAGATCCTCAAATTTAAGTTTACCGCGTAAAATTGATTCCACAAATTTATCGGTTGTAATTTGGGCTGAGGGTCTGTTCAGAATTTAGTCTCTCTCCTTTTAGAATGAGCGATACAAGGTATGTCTAAAAATTTCAGTGAATATTATCAAAAATTTAATTTTGTCAGTGTAGAATCTAGAAAATACGCAATAGAATTATCAAAATATTTCCTAGGACATCTGCAACATTTTTACCTTTATTGATTTGTTAATCGAGTACAGTTTCAAACCAATTTACTTTAATGTGTTTTTAAGATTAAATTATATCTTCAAAAAAATAGTTTTATTAATCGACTTATTGCTTACATTTTATGTCTAGGAATTTATATCTATTACATTAGTAAGCGCATTCGTACAGAATTGTTGGTAGTTTGTGTTTCTGTTCCATTATCGATGTAAAGTAAACGTAAGTATGAACGCAGAATAGATTATAAATGTCACCCCCATTGCTGCAATAGTATTTCAATTGGTGTATATATCTGCCAGTATACAAACGATAAATAACAAATGGCTCGTAGGTATCCACTCCTCCTGTTCAAATCACCGCCGGTAAATCCGCAAATCCGTTAAAATGTAATGATGCGTAGCAAGTTTTCTCGCTTGAACAACGAGCACTACCATCCCCTGCCTTCTGACATGACACCTATTGTGTCCCATGTGCCCACTCCATTATAAACCACTTCCGAACATATTTGTTGAACAGGGGTGTCTACTGTCAAAGTCATATGGTCTGTATACACATGCTTGGTTTGTTTGTGAGAGGAATTTATATTTGTATGTTTGTATGTATGTACAATATGTACGATAAGACTTGTATGCGGAGGTGAAAAATATCGTTTTGTATCTCGTTTAACTTTTCATCGATCTGCCATTATAAAGCTTAATATTTTATTTTTTCCATTCAAAAAATAATGAGAACTTGATTGAAGATGTGTCTAGTTAGAAAGTATTCAACATGTTATGGTAACGCAACTACCAGAAATAAAAGTATACGTTAGTTTTTTATTATCCAAAAAATGTGGGATAAATTATTAGGAATAATGCTTCAAGGGATTCATTCAGTAAACATATTACATATAAAAAAACATAAAGATTTTACCACAAAAAGTGTTAGTTCTTTTAATTCGATATTACTGTTAACTCTTCTTCTTCTTTACATTAGGTAACTTTGCTTGTCACAATACCCATCTTTAATTTGGTATGCCTACACTATTTTTTCCTAAAGATCTATAAAATCTCGCTCTGGCTGGCAACCTCGTCACTTGCATCCGTTCTACGTGTTCCTTCTACTTATATTTATTTTTCTTTATTTTTTCGTTTGTGTCGATCTTGTGCAACCTTTCACTCTTCTTAAAAATTTCATCTCTCGTGTCTGTAGGCTGCCTTCTTGTTTTTTTCGTTGTTGTCCATGTTTCACTACCGTATAAGAGGGTTGGCGTTGCTATAGTCTTGTAAAATTTTATTTGTGTATCCTTTCTTGTGTGGTTTTTTAGCGTTCTGCTGATTGCTCCACAGATATGTGTGAATTTATTCAATTTTTCTTCTGGGTCTTTGTTTCGATCATAAGATACATCGCAGCTTAGATACTCAAAGAGTTTCACCTGTTCCAATACAGTATCTTTTGTGACTACTTTCGTCCTAATTGGATATTCACAGAGGAAAGGCATGGTTTTAGTTTTGTTTGGCGATATTTTCATTTTATAGTTTTGGATCATCCTCTGTTTTTGTTAGGAGTATTAAGTCGTCAGCATATAAAATATAATTTATGGTGGTGTTCTGGTCTAAACGTAGTCCTTTAGGGCATTCTTTTATAATAGCATCTATATATATATATGTTAAATAATGTTGGCGACATACAGCAGTCTTGTCTAACCCCTTTGTTTGCTAGTATTTCCCTAGTTAATCCTCCGCCTATATCTACCATAATTCTGGTGTCAATGTATAAACCCTGCATACTTCTTATTAAATGATGTGAATATCCCTGTTCTTTCATAGTATCCCATAATTTACATCTGTTTACATTATCGAAAGCTTTCTCGAAGTCTATAAACTCTATGTGTGTTTCTCTGTTGTATTTCCTGTGCTTTTCTACAATTTATTGTTGAGTGAATATTCCATCTCTGGTTGATCTGCCTTTTCTAAAGCCCATTTGTTCCTCCTGTATTAGTTCTTCCTGTTGTTTAATATTCTGACGTAAATTTTATAAGTGGTGTCTAAAAGGCTGATTCCTAGGTAGTTTTGAGGGTTATTCTTATCGCCTTTTTTGAACAACGAGACTACTTTCGCTCTTTTCCAATCATTAGGGATAATACTATTTTTCCAACATTTATTAAATACATGTAGAAGTCTTAGGTGTAGTATAAATGCCCCGTATTTTCAAAGCTCTGTGTCGATGGCATCCATACCGGTCGCTTTTCTGTTTTTAATAGCCTTAAAGGCTACTGTCAGTTCTGTTAAATCTATATCATTCAAATCTTCTACATCTACTTCTTTTATTGTCGTTTCGTCAACTTTTTCCTTGTACCAGAGTTGTTCATAATGTTTTCCCAGTTCTCTTCGTCTATGTTGTTTATTTGTATTTTGTCATTTTCCTGATTGTTTAAATGATTTAATTACTTTATAAGCTAGGTTTTGCCTTCCATGTATGTCATTTTCAATATTAGTTATAAATCTATCCCAGGACTCTATGCGATAATTATGTTTAAAAAGTAAGTATTAGAAAAAGGTGTATCAATAACAATAATAGTAATAATAATCCATGCCTTCGCATCCCCCAATAGCTTTCGCCAATTGCAAAGGACATCGACCAATTATAAGTTATTATTACGCCTGCGCCTGTAATACGTCTTAAGGTATTCGTTCTCAACATTCGCGATGGAGTGAGGAAAACCGCAAGAAACCCAAACCTGAGAAACAGCCACGGGTTCGAGCCCTGGACACCTAGACGGAAAGCCAAGCTATCAGCCTCTCAGAACTTCAACTCATCTTTAACAGTTTGCTTTAAAGAACCTAAAAAATGGCTAAGTTCGGTAAATAAGAGATGATTTACTTGCCTTTATAACTAACTATTTACCTTATTTGTAACGGTTGTCGGGTTCTGCCGTGTCACTAGGTTTTTGTCCCTGACGTTTCGCGAACAACTGCGGTTCGCATTTTCGAAGATACCTTTGAAAATGCGAACCGCAGTCAGGGACAAAAACCTAGTGACACGGCGGAACCCGACAACCGTTACAAATATGGCAAACGGCCGTGAAAGTCTGAGATACTATTTAACTATTTACCTACTACTTAGCTTATTTCCACCTTTTCTGAACTATAATATTATTGATAACCATCAAATCTTCTGAATTTTTTTAATGAGGATGAACTTTGTTGCTAGTGGACATGTTATTTGTGAAGATAAATGGTTCAACCTTTTAGCGAGCCAAGTTGTCTTCTTCGATAATATTTACTGTACTGGCGAAGCGAGTAGCAGTAACTGCTGGAACAATAATTCTTTATCCATTCGTAAAAAGAGCCATGGCCTCCTGTGTCTCCAATTTTCCAAACTCGATGACTCGATAGAAACATATACGTATGGGTTTTATGTCTTTTAAAACGAAACCGATGAAAATAGAAAATAGAAAATTGTCTAAAATTATTGAGCAGTGTGAGAAATCATTGTTTTCCCGAAAATACGTACATAGATATATTTTTTCGTTAATTTAAAGATCATTGTCAATAAACTAATTGCAAACTAAATGGGTTTCTACAATGCAGTATGTAATAGCTACATAGATACTACTTATTTAGTATTCTCCTACATTATATTAATCAAACAAAAAGAGAAATTTTATCCAAATATCAATGATTAAATAGGATATAGTTGCTATAGCGTAGAAAAGAAAAAGAACAAAGAGAGAGCAAAGATGCATATGGAAAAGAAGAGAGGCTGTATAATAAATTATAAGCACAACAGTACATCATGTATCATCGTGTATAGTGTGCGCTCGTCGTCTTGTACAACAGCCGAAGTACAAATTGTAGATGGCTTTGAAAGCGATGTGAAGATGGTGGTATTGGTACCAAAGAAAAAATTCATGTAACACACATAGTTACACGGATGTACCGTATAAAAGTATAGTGCCCGGCCGTAATATTGTCCCACTTAAATAAATAATAATAAAAAAAAATATGATCTTATTCTTTATTTTATGTACACAAAGAAATTTTCGAGCTTGATTACGACGATGCGTAAATAATTTGTTCGGTTTGTAATCGATCGTAGTTGTCATAGTATAAATGGGACTGTAGGAAACATACAGACAGCGCACAGCATCGATATAAAAAACTCGGTTTCATTTGTAAGTTCTTAATACCATTCCAAAAGGGTTTTATTTGTATGTGTGTTATTGTACGTTTTCACTCTGTTTTTGATAGAGATGGAAGGTTGTTGAAGTGAAGTTGTTCTTCTGAAGTCTGGGTAAGTATGAATTGTGTAGATATTCAAGCGGAGAAGTGCTAAATTTTCTATTTTTAGTTGGATACCTCGTTAAGTTTTTCTTTATTATACTACCAGTTAACAGATAAATATTTTTCTTCCAGTTTTGTGTTTTATTTAGACTTTTCCCAATGAATTGATTTTGCATCGCTATTTTTTCTTTCAATATATTTATTTATTTATTTTACAAATTTTAGTAAGTAACTTCACGTTTTTAGCCTATAAATAAATTTGTGTTACAAAACTGTGGGATTTTATTAAGCAAAGGCTATAAGCTGTCTTTTACAAGGTAAAGCAGAATATCACATATATTAATAATATGCTTAATTGGATAATACTGAAATAGTGAACAAAATTATGTACCTCCATCACTAATATAAATATATCACAACTATTTTTACTTGGCAGATAAAATAAGAAGGATTCAAAATGTAGACAAGCGTAAATAATCTGATTTTTTGTTTTTCCAAACCAAAAACAGCTGAAGTTTATGACTGCTGTGCACTTTAGTTTCGCCGGGCACTGTACAATATATAAGAACAAGTTGTTTTAAAGTTAGTGGAGTGAAGTCGGCGAACGTATCCGAAAAGGATCATGATAAATGGACTCCTAAAATTCCACGTGGATTCCACCGCTTTTGTGCTTCGGAAGCTCGGTGTATGCTCTTTCTTCGTTTACTACAGTATCGGCATCTCGCTCGCGCATCGGTTTATTTTTTAATATTGAAATTTATATACTTCAGTTAATCTTTGCACCGTGAAAGAGTTCCACACTAAATCAAACAAAAAGAAAAGCACCAACGGAGGACAGATAAAGGATATAAGATAAAGGATTCTCGGCCCGGCATGACAATTTATAATGCCAGTGACGTATTTATTGTTGAAAAAAGTTATGTCCCTTTAAGTAGATCTCCTTTCTCTTTCTGGCGTTGTGTGCATCGTATTTATTGAGGTACCTTCCGATTGTTTGTATTATTTTTTAATAGATAGCATTTTTAAAGGCGAATAGGTATTTTAATGAGCATATCGTCGAAAGTACATGATGCAATAAAAAAGAATAAGGAAAGAGCTTTTAAGATAAACCGTATGTAATGCCGATGTAATTGTCGATTCCCATGAACAGCCAGAAAGTGATAGCTATTATAATTGTCAATTAGCAACAATTCCGCATAGTGCAGCGCCGCTTCAGAAAGATAATTATATTTAGGTTGGTTTCCTTTCCTTTGTGGAGAACATGGTAAATAATTATTGTAGAAGATAGACGAATAGCAATTTTTCTTTTAGAAAAGTACCACATTGGTTTTCAACGTTAAAATATACAACAGGAAGGTGCCTGAAGTTTTAATTTCCGATTTTAATGAAAGTTAGTTTGTACCCCCATTGAATATTCCTTAATGATAATTTCCATTACTGCAGAGGTGCATATTTATTATATATATTATATAATTTGGCTTTGTAATTCATCCCAAATTTGGTTTTTAACATATACGAGGGTCACGCTATATATTTTGAAATTCCATAAAACTAGAGAAGTTAGAGCTGGCAACACTGCATTTCTAGATACCAGCACCCTTAGGTCGATTTGTCATCGAAACATGGACTTGTCAACAGAATATGCGCGCGCAATGATTTACTACAATTTTAAGATCGATTTAAGTAAATAACAAAGTTTTGAACGATTTCAACTCTCATTGGCAATGAAAGTCCTTCATACGCAACTTTGTCTCGCTGGTACATCGAACTTCAAATAGGACGAATATCTCTTGATGATGAGGCACGTGCTGGTAGGTCCTGTTCCTCAGTTATCGGTGTAAACACTGAGAAAGTGGGGCGTATGATCGATGAAGATCCAAGACGCACCTCTTAGTGTTGGATCCGCAACAGTGAATTCAATGATCATCTTCGCATGAAAAACATTGTTACTCGTGGTGGGTGCCACACACGACAAGGCTGAGCGAATAAGAATCGCTCGGGAAATATTAACACCAACGATGGTCAAAAAACAAAGGGCTGTCAAGAAAATTATGTACACCGTTTTCTTTCGTAGTACAGGAGTAGTAAAAGCAACCAAGCTGGAAAATCTACGTATAGTTTGGTACACCAAAATATGTTTACCTGCAGTTCTTGAGTCAGTTAACATTCGCGGGTTAATGTTGTATCACGACAATGCAACGTTGCGCAGTGCACAGTAAGTTATTGAACACCCACTCTATTCACGTGATTTGGGCATGTGTGATTTCTGGTTGTTCATTATCCTAAGGAAACATTTCATCGACATTATAAAACGGAGGATGAGATAGATGAAACAATTCATCAATTTTTTGAGAGCATTTCAAGAGATGACTGGCCTCAAGCTTTTATGTTGTGGAAGCTTCTGTTACAAAAATGCATTGATGCAAGAGGTGATTATTTTGAAGATAAGTAAAATCATTTTCGTAAAAGGACTTGTGCTTCTCTTGTATCTCAAAATATATAGCGTGATCCTCGTATGCAAATAGGCAAAGCGAAATTATATATAAATATTATATATAAAGGTATATAACAACATTTTATTGTTTTCCATAATATCAATCTTGAACAGCACTATTTAATACTTGCAAATTAAATAGTGTTGTATCATAACTTCAATTTGGTTCTCATGAAATTGTAAAGATTGCAAAAACAAAAAAGTTTTCATATCTAGAAAATAAGCACAAAATATATCTCTGTGTTCGTACATTCGTACACATAGAGCTTAGAAATGTTAGTTTTTAATTAATTGTTAACATCTTGAAACAGGAAGATTTCAATACATCGCCACCGTAAAAAACTTACGTTTTTTTGTACGGATAAATTATTTCGAACAGTGGGATGCTATTCACTGACGTCCGCTCAAAATTGGACCATAGATCATGAACAGCGTCCGTATTAATCGTTACACCTCTTTTGTTCCTTGTTTAGTCTTTCTCCTTTAATCTCTTCTGTGCACGACTAAACCACGATGTTATAAAAGGAAAGGGAATATGAGGTTTTGTCAGTCGATTTTAACTTAGCTTCGTATTTCACATCGATGACGTAATAGAAAATTAATTTTACACGTATATACGTACGATGTTATAATAACTTTATAAGAACGTAACAGTATGGGAAGATGTTTAAAGAATGATACTGACTTGAAGAAATTATTTCTCTAAAAACATTATTGTTATGAGAATCTTGAATTAACTTAAGTTTTATTTACCCTTTTTTACTTTCTGGAAACAGAATTCTTATTTTTTGAAAATAGAAATTTATATAGGCAAACTTTTAGTATGGAAATCCGGATGAGAGACATGTAATATTCTTTCTTTTATTCCATCACATGGTTACAAGTAAATTAATTCTATATTTTACAATAGTTATCCGAATTCTTCAAAAACATCTCTTACCCCAACAGTCAGAAAAACCTCACTGTTACCAAGCATATTCCCAGAAACAGCCAAGAAACAGTTGAAATAATTCGAATACATTGATTAGCCTGTTCAAAAATTACCTACCCTATAAAATAAATCAGTATTTTTTTTTCTCCAGACTTAAGGGTAAAACACGGAATCGCAATAAATGCGATGTTACTTGCAACGTCTACTGTAACAACTGCAACGCTTGTTATGTTGCACAAACCGGCCAAAAACAAAAACATAGGATTTTTCTGTACACTATGATGTAATGAAGCACTCTTTTGATTTTGATAATCTAAGAATCTGGGACTTTGGAAGTTGTCTATTTAAACTTAACCTCGCTGAAGTGCACAATATCTCCAAGAATTTGGGTTCCATTAATTACATAAAACATTGATAACTTTTACTCTCAATAATCACTATTTTTCTATTTATTATTAGAATCGTGTATTATTGCTCCCTCCGGTACGTGAAATTCTAGTTTTTGGTCCCACTTCTACTTGTGGCGCCTTTGTTTTTCCCCCGCACCTTACACTATTTCGCTAAATTTTGCTTCAATAAAATTAACTTTTCACAATAGTTTTAATGTATTTTTGTTTATTAATGATTGATAACAATGTGTTAAGATCTTGGATCATTTAATTTATAATCGCGTAAGTGACTTTTGTGCGTTTTTGTAAATATATTATTATGAATTGTTTCTTCAACGAAGGCTTTATTCAAAGAGGAAAACCTGGCATTACAAAATGAAAATTTAGGCAGCGTTTAATCTTTTTTTTTCAGTCCAGTTTTCTAGTTGTTGGCGTTGAATTTTAAGCATAATTCTCTCTCAAGTTGACCCTTGCAACACTCAATTTGAGAGTTATAAGTACTTATTATTTCTCCTTGGGGTAGAAAGTATGAACAAAAGATGTCCATTTATATTGGACAGTAACGGCGATTATTCCCACCTTGTTAGGTAAGTGCAAGGCAGTGGTTAACACGTACTTCTAAGAAATATGTAAATAAATTATTGCTAAGGTTGCAGAAACGGGTGCTGTTATAGATGCCTGCGGCTCGATTACTATCAATATTAAAAATGATGAATGTAATTACCTACTGTTTTTGTTTGATTGTGTTGCTGATGCAGGCTTTGTTGATGTATGGTCTATATAAATAACACATTCAAACTAAAATAGTAAGTAATTATTCATTATCTTTAATACTGATAGTAACTAAGCCGCACGTATCTCTAACAGCACTCGTTGCTGCAACCTTAATTATTGCAGTCTACGTTCACTACGAAAAACTGAAAAAGGAAAGAAACGTAATAAAGATGTATATGTATGAATAAATAGTGTCAAGCACAAAACATATCAGAGCAGTAGCATTAAATATTATACGAGGGTGACCTGAAATGTTTGCGGAGTCGACAGGAAAACACGGTATTGGTATGGTTTCTTATTTTTATCTTTCGTTGTAGTGTCCTCGAAGATCAATACACTTTTTCAAATGTTGCTCCAGTGTTTTCAAGCCGTCGGAAAAATAGGATGTTTCGAGGTCTGCAAAATATCCGTCTGTAGCAGCGATGACCTCCTCATTTGAGGCAAATTTCTTTCCTTGCAGTAATTCTTTCAGGTTTGGGAATAGGAAAAAGTCACTGGGGGTTAGGTCTGGTAAAAATGGACGATAAGAGACTAATTCGTACCGCAATTCATTCAATTTGGACACAACGATGCGGGATGAATGAGCGGGTGCATTATCGTGGGGGAAAAGCACTGTTTTTCTGCTGCAAACGAGGCAGTTTCTCCTTCAATACTGCATCGAATCGGGTCAATAAATCGCAGCAGTATTGCTCCGTGATCGTCTTTACCTTCTGCAGATAGTCGATGAGGATCACACATTGGGAATCCCAAAAAATGGTCGCCATAACCTTTCCAGCCGATGGAACGGTATTTGCTTCCCTCGGAGCCGATTTGCCCAGAAAAGTCCACTGCTTCGACTGTTCCTTGGTCTTCGGTATGTACTGGTAGATCCAACTCTCATCCACGGTTACGAAATGCATAAAGAAATCCCATGGATTGCGTTGGATCCTGGTCAGACACTCCTTCGAAACGGTCACCCGATTTCGTTTTTGCTCCGGCGTGAGCAAACGCGGTATCCATCGCACCTAAAGTTTTTTCATAGTCAAAATTGTGTGTAGGATATGGCCAACGCGTTCTTCTGAGATGCCTGTTGTCTCTGCTATCCCTTACAACTTCAATCAGCGATCGACTAATACGACATCATGAATCTTGTCGACCATTTCATCGTTTGTAGCGGTTTTTGGACGCTTCTGCTTGTGCAGCCACGTGTGGATCAGTTCACCCAGAAGCTGATGGTCGAAAATGATGGAGTACAACTGCCATTATCCAGTAGTAAAATATTTCAAATTTCAGTGGCCATTTTCCCAGCCATCCAGAATTGTTTTATCATTGCACGAAATTCGATTTTATCCATTTTTGCGAAACCGCCTGACTTGCTACACAAAACACACTCTTAAACAGTTACCATAAAGAAGGTTGCCCTTGCCCACCAATCAATCCATTTCAACCTTCGTGCCGATTCCAGAAATATTTCAGGTCACCCGCGTATATTACAATTTTGGCCGTTTATTTCCAAAGAATAGTTATGATAGTATAACTTAAAGAATAAGAAATAGATATAAAAAATCCACGCCAGTTGGAACTAAAACACAGAACGTAAAAGCTCGTATAGACGGATAATAAAAGGCAATATTTAGTTCCATAACATTCAATATCCTACCAGGATGATGGTTTGAACTAACAGTAGTGTCTTGATGTCACATTTTTTGGACATTAGAGAATTTTTAGCAACACATTCCAGTACTCCCACAGCCGCTCTATAGTCCAGACATGGTTTTATGTGATTGTTTTTTATTCCAAAGCTTAAGCAGAAATTGAATGGTTTCCATTACGGAACAATAAACACATTCCAAAAGGTCACGGCGCAAGTTTTAAATAGCCTAGCGGAACAAGACTTCCAGAATTGTTACCAGGAATGGAAAACTCGCTGAAGACGTCGTGTGCACTTCAAAGGAGCATACTTTGACGCGAACAATATTAAATTGTAGATACATTCAATTAAATACTTTAAAAGCAGACATTCTCATTAATTCTGAGACCTACTTCGTATACGCTAATTATCAACAGTCAATCTCAAAAAACGTCGAACAGATTACTCCAATTAACGGACAACACAAAGTTAATATGTAAAAGAGGAAGTAACCAATGACCAATAATAATAATAATAATAATATATTTGCAACAAATCCTGAAAGACATGAACATGGTTAGCTAATTATTGTAATCAGATGTATTAATTCCATATACTATCGGTGGTATATTATGTATGTATGTATATGTGACTTAAAATAATTACGTACATTTATTTTAAATTGTTTTATTAAAGCTGTAACATAGTTCCCAACAAAAAAATTAAAAAGATCAAAAAGCTGTTAAAATCCATCGTGAACTACTATAGGTTAAGAGATCGAGCAATTTCGAGCGTGGAAGGTCGCGCCGGCTATGTTATAAATTAGTTAATTAACACTCTAACCTCTGTACAGCGCCCCCGCCGACAGGTTAATGCACTAGCGTACGCCTCCGGCTGTTCTCGCAGCTATCAACGCCGCTACGGTGTTGATTACGATGTCGATGATACGTCCGACTCTACTTCTCTTGGGAATATTCTTTTGGCAACAATTTCGGTAGATGGTTCGGTGGGCATTTGATGCTGCGGTGATATGCGGAGGTCATAGTTCGCGACTTGGGTGGTTGAACGGTCTTCACTTGTTGCGGCCCAACGTACCTACTTGATCAAACAATCATCGTATTATTGTGATCGGAGCGATCAAAAGGTGTCCGACGATTCGGGCCTCGGACAGACGATAACATCTCCTCGCGTAGGAAAAAAGAGGAAACTCTTTGGCGTTCGACGGCGACAAGGGGAAGGAGAGAAAGAATATAAATGATATTTAAAACGCATTGATACATTTCGGTGCGGGTCAATTGAAAACGTGAGACGGTGCCTGTTCATTAGCGGGTGATTGCTCTGATTGTTTTCTGGGCACGTTTCGATCTCAGGTCGCCGATGATGTGAATGGTTTATCAGGGCGGTAATTTTCACAGTTATGTTTCATTACGACGATGTGATTTCTATTTTTTCGAATCTATAATTTAAACGAATAGATACGCAGGTGCCTAGATTTGTTCTGCAAGATTTATTTCGAAAGCTGAAGATGATATGGCAACAGATAAATACAAGTTGGTACTAGATGACTGTTCGAGACAATGTCTTGTTGGATCTATGCGTGCGGAAAGAACTATTGGTTTCCATGAACAACATTATTGTTTTATGAGAGACGCAATTTGCAATTACTTTAATTTCTATTCCATCGCTCTAAGTAATTTCTTCATGTAGAGAAATAAATAAAAAATTAGTATTAAATATGGAGACAACTAAGCAATCTCTGTGAATTTATAAAGTAATTTAATTTATTAATTATTTGCGTAGCATTGGCAGTTGAAATTTAGAATGATTTAGATATAGGTCATTCTTTAACATTTATGTAACATATTCAATCTTTGCAATAAGGACGAGCTATGGAAGGATTTTTAGGCCTTTTTCTCTTCAAATAGCTGAAAAGTTGTAGTAATAATAGTATGCAGAAATGTAAAGACTAAAGAACTATTGCAAAATAATATCTGAATTGCAAACACTTATATGCAGATCTACGAAAATTCAAATTATTCAAAGATCATTTCAGTTTGAGTTTTGACTGTGGTACCGCTAAAAGATGGGGGTTCAAGATCTGCCGAAATAGTTGGTATTTTTCTGGCAACTCCGGTACACCTCCTGAATGACCATATACTGTTGGGAAACAAAAAAACCTGTGGAACATCTTACATACAAAATATGTGCACTTGAGGTCATTGTAGTTACGATAAGTTTAGTTTAGAATACTATAGTATCTCACCATATAATTAAAAGGAGAATGAAGCTAAATCACTTGATCATTACTGCGGTTCGGTACTTTGTACCTTTGAAAATGCGAACCGCAGTCGTTCGCGAAACGTCATTGACAGAGAACCGTGACACGGCTGAACCCGACAACCGTTACGACTATGACAAACGGTCGTGAAAATTTGAGATACTATTTAAATCATTTGATGTATATTATGTAATAAGAATTCCAATTATACTGTTAATTTATTACTACTTTATATATATATATATATATATATATATATATATATATACATATATCTAAATAAATGTTTAGTTTATGTCTTTCCAACAACATCCATATATAAGCGGGGATATTGCACATACCTGGACGAAAACATGTATACTAACCTGTAATATATTTTATTGTTATATATTTTTTTTGAATATAATATGACAATCTTTTATATCATTTGATCAAAGATTTCAACATATTTCTGATACAAGGGGAGGTTGTTCTTGAATTATAACGGCGATCAAATTTCATATATGTACAACATATCTGTCTTTCATTTACTTTACTATAAATACGTATCACATAGACCACTAAAGAACAAGTACACTATCGCTTATAAGTTTAAGAAAAGTTTATCGAAAATAGCAAAGTCAATATCATGACAATATATGTAACTATGGCAATTTAATCATTAAAAATGTATTTTTTTCGTTTTAATCAAATCTTAATACAGTTTCCTCAAAGTGGTTTTAACCTTATGAGCGCTAGTATATGTATAACATCAACTTCTTATCCGTCTTAACTGAAAATCGGTCTAACTTTTAGGGTTGTTTTCCTCCAAGGTCCTGGTCAAAACGTTTTTTCTTAATTTTCGATTTAGGAACTTATTGTTGTTAGATAAAAATTCAGTATTTGTTCAAGGCCAAACGTCACGAGTTCAATCCAAAAATATATAGCAGTATATAATAAATAGCACCAAACCTAAATAGTTTAACAATAGGTTACAGTTGTATGTCGTTTTCGGAATTCATCTACGCTATAACAGTCAAAGTTTAATAACAGGTTATACACTGTTTCTTTTTTGAAAATAAGGTAGGTTATTTGGTTTATTGCATATGACAAATTGTTAAAAAATGTTAAACTTGCGTAAATAGGACTCGTCTCAATTAGTAATAATTTGTGTTTGGGATAGCAATAATTGGTTTTATCGAGTACCATAAATGTCTAAAAGGGCATTTTGTTGATAAAAGTACCTGCGTTTAAATGGAAAAATTGAGCATTCGAAATATTAAATCGTAAATATAGTTAGAAATTTGTTATTTCTTTTGCTTTGTTTTTAAAAGCAGCACGGTGGTCTTACTCTAATCAATACATAAACTATTGGAAACTAACCATCGTTCAAGTATCTCTTAATCATTGGAACCATAGTCAATGAAGGCCTTAACCGTAGTACCTATAACAATAAGCAAGGAAAGGTTTATATTCTATCAAAGGACATTCGATAGCATAAACATCGTTAAAATGAGTTACAAAAAACAATACGCCGAAAATTGTGTCTTGCGGCACTATTAAGATTGATCTCGACTACCTACTGTCGAGTGCCTTCCACAAATCACTGCATAAAACTGCATATATTTGTATTCCATTGGAGTAAGAATATAGTTTACATATTCCTGATCTTGAGGAATCCATGTTGATGGCAATTGATTAGATGATGCTTAAAGAAAAATTGTAGATTAATTATAGATAGTGCAACAAAGCGGCTTTAAATAACACAGTTTTAAAAATTAGATAGAGATGTTTTCGACTTCCGACTATCAGAAACTCCTTAGCGTTGAACAAAATTTAATTCATGAACGCGTACTGGAAAGAGATAAGTATATTGATATGATGAATAAGAGTTACTACGAACAACCTGATTATGATTATAACTACCGAAGGTAGAGACCTGTCTGGCAATGAAAAAAGATTAAAGTGGTGTGCCAAGAGTTCCAGGTTGTCAGTGAAGGGTATCCCCGTATTTAGTCCTTCACCAAGACGGTTACTAATTATTTTCCAGATGCTTTTACTCCTAGTGGAAGAATTAATACACATTATCATTTCTGTTTCGTTGTAATAACTTATTTTCCGTATCGCACTTTTTTTATAATAAGTGTCGTTCCAATTCTGATAATTGATGTCTGCCATAAACTCCTTAATTCTTTTATCGTTTATTAAGCTTACTTCTTTTAAAACACCATCCTTATCTGGTTTCCTTTCCATTGAGAAAGTTGCTATTGATGCCAATGCACTTAGTTATTACACTTGTTACACTAAGAATGATCATTAATTAAGAAGATGACACTCTATTCCGTTGTTGATTTTTTTCAAAATAAATTTTAGTTTTGCTATTTATATTTATTGCATTGACATATATTTATATTGACTTGCTCACCGCTTTAATGGCTTTAGCGAATAAAACGTATATTATTATTAACACTATCTAAACAAGTATTTACTATCTTAGATGATCTAAAAGGTTCACGAAATTTTATCTAGCATTAAACGAAATCAAAATGTTAAATATTCGTTGTCTTCGTTCAATAAATCAACGTTGAAATCGCCAGCAATTACAACAGAAAGTTTAACTGATGACAATCAAGTAAGCTTTCGAATTTATTGCAGAAAATAGTACATCAATATTTTGCTGCCAGTTAACGTCTTTTTTGCATGAAATTCATTTTATTAATATATCGTTTACTTTAGTGTTAAATTAATTAAATCCGTAATGTGCATTGTGGTTTAGCAGTAATTTCATGTTATCCGCAAAACCATTAAAGTTGTACGTCACGCTGTAGCGTTCATATATAGTAAAATACCGTTTCCGCCACAATATTTAACTCTACAGGAACCGGTAAAAGTTCATTTCTCCTTCGTCGTCTCTACTCATCCTCTGCTTCTTTCATTTACGGTTCGAGTAACAGACAAATGCCGCCATTAATCTCGCACATTATCAAAATTATCTTCCGTAATTGGTTCTATGATAGTTACAAATTGAAGTCATATGTTATGGGCAGTTCGAATAGCAAGAAACTATTCTCTAAATTAATAATACCAGCTAGTATCTGCACCGTATAAATTATAACTGATGCAGTTGTAAAACATATGTATACACTTCACTGTCGTGTAATAGATTTTCGTAAAAAAATATCAACTGTAATGTGTATATAAATAAAATTCTTACATTCAAAAAAATCTAGACAAGTAAACTTGCACATTCACAAAGTTTTCACATGACACAGTAACAGCTTAAGTTGCACAGGACGGATTTCAGTCGTTTAATGAAGTCTTGAGTTATTGATTTGCTTAATGACTTCTGGCAGACAATAGAACAGTCTACAACCCATAAACAGCATGCCCTTTTGAAAACTACGTGATCTATCTATTGGTAGTAACAAATTGTATCCCTGGATGCTACAGCGATGCGATGGTACTGTTCATACACAAATAGTGCTACCTTCAATACTAAAGAACAATCTCAGAAAACGATAGTTAATTGTTGGAGCAACATCCCCCAGGATATCATGAAATATGTCTAATGCATTAAACAATAGAATGCACTATGTAATTTGCATGCTAAACACAAATATGCAATCAGAATTTGTCCATCAATCACCATTTTTTGTGTGTTTCACGCTTTAAGACAATGCCCCTTTAACCATATTTTTTTTATTCATCCAACAGTATATTACTCTGGAAAAAAATTGAGGACTTTAGGTTTCCTGCCAATGTGTAAATGAGGGGGTGTTGCGCGTGCTTGGGAATCACGTATCGTGTTCTAAATTGTTATTTACTATCGTTCCTGAAGTTTCTATCTATATTCTAAAACTGTACTTCGGATGTAAAGCTGGAGATCAGGTTTATGTTCACATATTCGTTGTTGAACATATGTTTCCGGTCTTACTGACCGACTCAATGGACAATCTCGTTAAATGACGTTCGCAGTGCCAATGATATGGAGAGAATAAAGCGACCATTCTTCAAACTGATACTTTTGTACAACTAAAATCGCAGAAGTCACGAACTAAAGTAAAATATTCAAACTTCCTTTCAACTATAAGATCGGTGTTGCGTGTGATGTGCTACGAACCTTGTCACTACATCTTCACCAGAGTCATAGACTCTGAATCCTGGGGAGAAGCCACTAGGTGACTTTGAAGGTCAAGATAATATTGAGACGAACTTTCACATTGTTGGCTAGTCGCTTTCCAAGGAGCCACATAAGATAAACCCAGTAGATTTTAATGACTTAGTACGTGATCTCAATCTGTCAAAAAAGCAAGCAGGACTCTTAGCTTCAAGGGTCAAAGGATTGAATTTATTAGGCAGGAAGGACAATAATATAATATACATTACGCAATAAGCAGCAAAAACTGCGGCATTTATTTTCAAAACAAGATTCACAACACTTTTCTAGAGGCAATAGGCCAATATCATAATCCGGTGGAGTCAGTGAAAAGTTGTTGCAGATCCATCTTAATGCTGTTTTGTTCATAATGGTAGCAAAAAATCTTCTATTTCCATTACTTATGCTCCCAACTTGCACGAGTCTTCTGAAACCGTAAAGCTACTATTGGATAAAAGAGAGGACCAGAGATTTCAATGGCAAGTTTGTGTGTATTCAAAACTTATGGCCCTAGTACTGGGTATGCGGTTGGAGCACACGAAGGTTTGCTGTTTTCAGTGTGAATGGGATAGTAACGACAGAAAAGAAAACCCATTATATTGAAAAGCAATGACCAAGAAGGCGTAACATTATTTCTGGTTTTAAGAATGTCATTTGTGAGCCTCTCATTAATCGAGAAAAAATACTGCGGCCATCTCTTCAGATAAATTAGGGTTGATGAAGTACTTTGTAAAGGCAATACACAAAAATGGTAAATATTTTCTTTATTTAAAAAGAAATTTTTCAGAAGAAATAAAGAAAGATGGGAGTTTTGACAATATCTTTAGATGAAAGAGAGGTAAGCAGGGCCCTTTCTTTCATCTAAAGGCAAACCTTTAAAACTGTGATAATAAACTTCCTTGGGATGAAAAAGCTGAAAACTATAAACAGCTGATTGATGAACTGTTGCAAAATTGTAAGCATTTGGAAGCAAATATATCTCTTCATTCCCTCCATATACATTGGATTCTTTGGAGACAATTTCTGTTATGTGAGCGATACATAGTGAGAGATTTTATCAATATATTAGCGAGATTGAATCGCGCTACAATGAAAATGAAACGAAAATGCTTACGGACTACTTCTGGAACCTTAAAAGAGAGCCGGCAATGAAATACATCAGGAAGTTGAAAAGAAATATGTTTTGTAAGTAGATTACGTTGTATTATGTATCTACATTGCTTCTTAAAAAATTTAAATTTCTGAAATTTTAAACGCGTTTTACTGAAAAGCCTTACGTGTTGGATAAACTTGGAAAGCAGATTTAACAAGAATGTTAGTGGTACTCATCCCTAACAAAATATGCGCCCAAGTATATTATGGTATGCAAAATTAATGAAACTTCTTTATTTCCAAATCTATTCTTACCTGAGTTGCACTTAGCACTTAAGAGGATTCATTACGAATTGCATCTTTGATCACCTAACGATGCAAGTTAATTCCTAGTCGTTTGTTACTGCTCTCAGTCTTGTAGAGCTGTTCTTATTATTTATGGTATTAATGCAACTAGAATTTTGCAACTTCTCAATTTTATTTGCTATCGTTGAATGACCAAGAATAGGTCTATTTGGATATTATACACTGCACAACACAGCAACTTCGCATAAATACCACATGCAGAACTACATTTATTTCTTCCGTTGTGTGCACTGCAATCCCAAAGGAATTGTAAATTCGAATAAGTTTTCCGTTTTTAATTTGATAAAAATTACAATTTATTTTTAGGCAACTTTGGTTTTCATAATAAATTAATTCCAATTAATCGAAGCCAGGAGCGGTGTTGTATTTAAGCTTGCTGTATAATTCGAATCTCCGAATCATTATCAAAATTTATCAAGATAAAATGTCCGAATAATTTTGAAAACATGTGTTGGTCATCCTCGTTTATAGTTTTACAACATTTAAATAGATATATAGCCAAACGTATTATGACATTTATATCACATATGGCTAATGGGATGCTGTCCGTTTACAATTTTATCTAAAATAAATAACTACATTCAACACCTGCGCGTATAAAACATTATAATTTTAACGTATTTTCTCTGTTATAATCGATTAAATCGAAGTATTATTTGAGGGAAAGAAATCTATTAACCAAACACAAACATCGTACTGACATCTCGAAATCGGGTAACAATGAATACTTTTTTCTTGCCCTGTCACACACGAAGAATGAAAATCTTCAGATGACATGCTCAGCGTTGGAGTGGCCAACTTCATAAGTTAACTCCTTCATAATGGTGAAGGACAGCCGTACAATACTGAATGGTTATTTAGGCTTCTCGGAATATGCTCTCATAGGCAAATGCTGTGCATGTATGTATCTATATGCCTATGCTTTTGCCTCTTTTCATTTTTGTTCCCTATCTTTTCTTCTCCTATTTTTTTTCTTTTTCGGGGTTAGTATATATCATGAAAAATTCGTCTATGATTGACGTTAACAAAACACGGTTAGTTGGCTTTGGAAGTTCAATTAACTTATTCCTTGAAAACTACCTTATTAGTGCGATAGTTTAATGTAACTAACTTAGAAATAGCTTTTGTGTAATTTTGACGTTTTATAAAATGCAAAAGCATTCGAATGTCAAATTAGTTAGTGTAAAAGGTGTCTTAACATTATTTCTTGAGGTTCGTTAAGATTCGTAGTAATAAGAACTACTTTCTGGATTTTTATTCATTCCATATTTCAATTTCAATTCTATCAAAATTGGGTGATTATTTGGTTCCGGTGTTTAATAAATATTGTGAAATCATTAAGTTTTCTTCAATAAAAATTTTGCATATTTTCTAGAATCAAATAGTGAGTTAAACGAATTTTTTTTTTTGTTAAATTGACAGATAGATTACTTAGAGTTATCTAGCTGCGCAACGCGAAAGTTTTGTTAATGTTATCAAAGAGTGTGATTAAGTCAATGTATAAGTATAGCAATAGAATGAAATAATTTAAAATAAAAGAAATTTATTTTTCCATGGAAAAATTTCTGAACTGTGGGTATTTTCACGGATATACTCGTTATGTTATTTAAAAAACGACAGATATGCATGTGATTACTATCAGAATTATAAGAGAAGAGCCCTACACGGCAAATTGCCGACTTGCTATGCTTTAAAAAATAAAGATAATAAAGAAATATAAATGTGTATCATTCGTTCGTAACATATCGATAAGATAGACGTTCTACTAAGCCCGTGTGTTCAATAATCTACAGAACAAAGATAGAGATACAACAAAAATGAGATTTGCATGCGAAGAACGTGCAGTTCAGTAAGCAGCCGTACTGGAAGACGTAATTTGATTAATGTTGTTTTACAATTTGTTTAATGGTATATGAGAATACTTTGAAAAACAATAAAATCTTTAAAAGCTATCCACTGTTTTATTCCAGTTCTATATGTAAAACTTGAAGCACGACCCTTGTATGGTTCCGTTGATAATGTTGATTCCGTGTTTCGTGTCTGTTGAGTGTTCTGCTACTGTAAGGTACCTCGTAGATTTTAAGTATTGGAACCGCGCTGTATGATCTTTCGGTGAAGGTTACTTTGTGGATAATTTGCCGGGAGTATCAGATTACTTTGATATTGTATTTTGCCTAGTTTTCCTTCGATTTTGTCGATGCATTCTTTAATATATAGCAAACAGAAAGTTACAATAATGGTTGTTGGCTCTTCCAGTTGTTTAGCTTGTCTGATGATGATATCCGTAATATCTCTAAGTCTGTAGTCGTTTTGTTGTAACGTGTTCGGGAGATATTGAGCTGCAGTTTCATGGTATTCTTCATCTGATATCATTTTGGAGTCTATCTATCTACCGTTGTTATTATTTATCTAATGTCTTGACTACTATTATTCAAGAACGTATCGTCAGTTGCAGACTTATTTAACTCCGATGCGGTTTCAACCCGGAAACTTACATTCTTTAAAAGGAAATAAATACCGCGGAAGACTATACTTTAACTTTCTTTTGATACTGGAAGTGAACTTTTTCACTTTGGTGTGGATTATAGTCAACCCAGTATCTACAGTTATGTCTATTGAGGGTGTCATTTAAATAGAAAGTAGTTTCACCAGGAAATATAGTTGAAAGTTCTTATTTATTTGTACTTCGTATTTTTAAGAGCGTAAGTTGAGTCTACTGGTCGTTATATTATTATTGTAATTATTTAGGCAAATAATACAGAAAAATACAAATATAAAGAATCTGCTCGTTCTTAAGAATATGACTTTGATGTACGGAATTGAATAATTGCTGCACAGAAATGTTAACTGAATTGAGTAGCATATTTATCATTCTTGCACGATAGCCCGTCTTGAGCCAAATGATATTCAGGAATACGATCGAATTTGTACAATCTGAGGCCGGCTCCTGTAAGCTAGATATCGTCGAACTCGAAAGATTCGGGATTCTGTAAGAGCCAGTCGATACCTACCTTACCTGTCGTCAAACTGGATAAATGCTTCGCTTTCGACGAATTTGTCTCTTTGGAATTGGAATAGCGGTACACTGTTATTTTCAAATGTGCGTTTTGGGTATTTTACTTCTAGATACATTGTATTATTTTTATTCAGCTACTAGTTTTAAAACAACGTTAGTAATTTACTTTTTCAAACATAATTCTTTATCTTAAATACTATTACTATTTCAAAAGAGGCGAAGTAAGCTATCTAAGATATAGGTATATAGTAGTGGATTACTATGATAATCTTCTAAATATAACTACTGAAAATATCCATTAATTATATTTTGTTGTCCCTATTTTCCTTCATTTAGCAGCATTTGTTGTACATGGACGAAGAAGTAAAACTGAATTTTACAAATATTTCCAATATATTAATACTGTGCTAAATATATTGGAAATATTCGTAAAATTGAGTTTTGCTTCCTTGCACACGTTCAATATGGATTTCCAATAAGTATTGACCGATTCAATCGGAAATTATTGGTTCTAAATAAAATTATTTGCAATTTCATGATGTATCCTTGTTCATATTCTTATTGTTGCGTATTCTTTTGAAATATACTTTACAGAAATAATAAATAAAAAATAAATGTATGGAAATGTAATTTATCAATATATCTATATTTTAGTACATATCTAACACTGTATCTTCTTAAGATACATTTGAAACATATTTTTAAAAGCCAAATACTTATTTCAATTGAAAAAATCGTAAGTAGAACCCCTAAAATTTATATTTAAAATGTTTATGTTGCTATCACAAATTACTTGCACCTTTATAGAATAGTATCCATTTCAACCAACGGTTAGGAAAGTTATGGTTATGAATTTATTGAGAAATTAGCAAGTATTTTTAATCATTACTACTCGAAATAATTCGGCAGCATTTTTTTGCTATATTCCAAATGGATTAATGTTATCCCGCAACCGTCTTTTATATAGAACTAATTGTCGATTATTTTTCCCCTTAGCTTGAAGTAACATGTGTGAAATGTACACTTTCTACAATATTTGTAATTTTAAATAACCTACAATTTCTTAAAGGCTGTCAAAAACTGTAAATGTGGACTAATACAATCTTTTGAAATAAAATTTGCGATTATTTTGATTGGATGTATACTTGCAGACGAAATTATCCGAGTTCTTACTCGAAAAGCTTACGGAATCGCTCTTGCTTTCGAATGAGGGTTTCATATCGAGGTTACAGAATCTAGCCCCTGTATATAATTTAGATCATCTTGCAAAAGGCATCGTAGAAAACATCACAACAACGAAATTATGATAGTACAAGTGCACTACAAAGTTTTTTCGTCCATTCTATACTCAGCAAATGACGATCAGAATATATTTTTAGCCTATAGTAAAGCCGTTTAATAGTAGTTTTGTGTTCTTTTTGGCTTTAAATGTTTGTCAGTAATAAAAAGATTCAATAATGGACTTGCATTTTTAAGGAGTACTTTACATTTGCGAGTATGGTGATAAAAATGGAATATGGAAGAGCAATCATGAGACGTATATATTACAATGAAATCTTACAGATAAAGAACAACTGATGATAACTGTGATTAGTGGTAAGCACGCTTTAGCTAGTATCTAAAGGATGGCTGAAGAAAAACCATTTATTAGTCAATCTAACGTAATCAGAAATAACAATAAATCAGAACAATATCATCATTCATTACACACGCTAGTTATTGTCGCATCACCTCCTAAATTTCTGATATATCATTACTTCACTTACGTGCATATTCATTTCCTTCTAGAGCAGCACAATACATATATATGACGAAGTGCTCTACTCTTAAATAAGTACATCATCCGAATCTAATTCTACAAAAACAAAAATCCAATTGCTTCGAACGTATTCAAGGTTTATGGCACGAATTTATCTAACATTCAGAACACAATATTGTATGCCGGTACACCGGCATTCGAATAACAAGGAACACTAATATTTTACTGATTAATAGGCGTACCGCAGGGTCGAATTCTCTCGCTGTCTATCTTCGATGTATACAACAAGCTGAGTGCTTGTACGTATGCGCGTATATACGCATACATACACGTATATATTGGTGGCATGGACCGCCGCGATCTGCCGACACATTTTTCACGCTTTCTGCTGTCTCCGAAGGTGCGATAATTTATGGCGAAGCGGTACGATAGTGGACCGTGTATCGATGGGGGGTTTACCTAGCGGGGTATCCACTCTTCACCGGAGAGTAGCCCCGGGACCCCGAGGGGGCCATTCACACCACCCGCTCTCAGTTATGAGTATATTACAACTTGTTTATGTTTGTGTTACTACAAGTTCGAAGCGTAATTAACTGAGTATTTCCATCGTTCGCAAACCTTCCGTGAGTTTAGTGTTTTTTCGGCGTCGTTCTATTTATTTGCTGCATAAACAAAGGTAAATATAGATATGTATATATGTTATCATATGAGCAACTTAGAGAAATTTGCTTGCAACTAGCGACAATTGTTGGCGTGCCTACTTATTTGAATTTAATGCAATTTCAGGTGAAAATTCGAATTTATTCGCGTAATATGCTATATAAGAATAAACGTATGCAATGTAAGGATTTGTCTTTTCTATTAATAAATAATAACTCGAGATAGATTAGATAAATAATAACAACGGTAGATAGATAGATTCCAAAATGATACCAGATGAAGAATACCTTGAAACTGCAGCCCAATATCTCAAGAATACATTACAACAAAACGACTACAGACTTAAAGACATTAGGAACATCACCAACAGACAGCCTAAAAAAATTGAAAAACCAACAACCATTATTGTAACTACCTTGTTTGCCATATATCAAAGGATAGACTGACAAAATCGGAGGAAAACCCAAACATAACATTAAGGCAATCTTCAATGCCCCCAAAAAATTATTCACAAAGTTGTCTTCACCGAAAGATCCCGTTCCAGAACTTAAAGTCTACGAGGTACCTTGCAGGAGCAGAACACTCAGCAAACACGAAACACGAAATCAGTTTTGACAGTTGCAGAAGATTAGCAACAGAACCATATGATGGTTGTCTTTTAACTTTTGCAAGTAGAGCTGGAATAAAACAGTAGATGTCTTGTAAAGACTTGGTTTTTGAAGATTAATCCATTTTACATGAGCTGAACCAACTTTTGGAAACAGTTATTCCATTTTTTTATTTGGTACAATCAAAATTGCGTTTTTGAAGACAGCGACTGCTCATTTTGATGACTAGAACCTTCTATCACGCAGTTTGTTCTTAATTTTCAGAAAAGCAAAGAAATCGTTGGGGCTTAGGTTTAACATTTCAACGTTTTCTTGCGGTAATAATCTTGTAGAAGAATTGTTACTACATGACTTGCTTTCGAAAGCAATGTGGCGACCATTTGTCGCCTTTTTTTCATCGTGGAACACCCATATAGACGAATGACGTTTATTTTCTGGTTCGCATAAGTATATCCAAGATTCATCATCACGTTCTTAGAGTTTCGGGCGTTGAAGCAGTCTAGAGCTTTTTGACACCATATCATCCTAGCTATTTTCTATTCTTCGGTCAACAGAAAATTTATTTTTTACACACAATCCTTCATGCAAAATGTTTCAACATGAAGTTTTTGAAATCCCCAATGATGCTTCAATCTGCAATGATCTTGCGCACAGCATCGACGTTTTCTTGAGTGACTGCCGCTTTTGGTGTACCTGCTTTTGGATCGGTGCTAAGACTAATCCGTCCACGTTTGAATTCTTCACATCAACGAATTGTTCACTGATGTGGTACTTCATTGCTGAAAACAGAAACCAACTCGGCGACGCATTCTTGTTGAGAAAATTGTCTTCGAAAATTAAACACAAATTATTGTGGGGCAATGTTCTCGGTTTAGTTTTATTTTTCAACTAACTTGATAACTTTTCGTTCATTATTGTTACAACACTACACGTATAGCAGTGGAATTTTGGATTTAGGTTAATTAAAGATGAAGAAACTTGTACAGAGAATAAATAGGAATATAGAAGAACTTGAGCAATATCAACGGTGAAAAGGGCATACCATCATCACGATAAAGCAGTCACTTTCGAAGAACATCCAAGCAAGTTGATCGAAGCGTAAAGGATTACAAACTTTTTACACGACAAAGAATCCGAGAACCACGGAGCTGCTAAAAGAAATTAAGTTATTACAATGGGCAGATCAATTATTCGATCTGGATTTGATTGAAAAGTTGTGGGAAATATTGGCAAACAAAGTCATATTTCAACAAAAGGCATTACAATATCACTATTGAACTGCGATAAAGCGGTGCTATAACGAGATTCCTATTACAACATTGATCGAATTGGTAGATAGTATAAGGAAATGAATTTCTGATGTTATTTTGGAGCAGGAATCCAACACCTTACATGTGGGTTACATAAAAAGTTACATAAAGTTGGAAGTATTTGTTTATTTGTGTTGTAAATATTTTATATACAAAGTATAGTAAATCTTTTCAATGCTATTTTCTTTTTCATTTGCCTTTGTTGGTAATCATATAAGTTGACGACTAAATATTCAGTATACAAATAGAATAGTAAAATAAATAGGCTAAGATGAATAAAGTACATTTAAAGATCGTTAGGATTTACTCATTTAGACCTGTAATTAATTCAGAATATGAGAGAAAATAACAATTTTCTAACAAATCCTGGCTTGGCTATTTTTCGATGAATTATCGTTCTTTTCACAGGTATAGTAGTAAACTCCACTCACACAAATTAATTAATTATGCGGAACGCAGCGTTTCGAAACACGTGAATTAATTCATTATGTGGAACGCAGCGTTTCGAGAGCACATTGTCAACCGTGTTACCGAACCGATACGTGCTCTCGAAACGCTGCGTTCCACATAATGAATTAATTCACGTGCTCTCGAAACGCTGCGTTCCGCATAATTAATTAATTTGTGTGAGTGGAGTTTACTGCTATACCTGTGAATTGTACATCCACACAGTCCTTGCAATCATTTATCGTTCTTTTATTTATCTTTTTATAGTTTTTCTTACTTTATTTCTCCTTAGTGTATTATTATAACATTATGTAGTAACTTTGAAATTTCAAAATTCGACTTATGTATTAATCTACTACTATGTTCTTAACAAATCGAATTGTTCAGGTAAAATACCAGTATGCATTATATTAGCTTCTTATGTAGCATTACCGGTATATCCATATATATATATATCTGTATGTATTATATCTACATATTTCTCATACATGCTCCAAATAAGCTTAGCAAGTCACGATTCTTTATTTGCATTGCTTTCGAAGGCTTTCACTTTCGACTTTTAAAACAAGCTTACCCGATAGAGAAGGGCATTGAAAAGGAAGTGAATATAAATCTACTCGATTGAGACTGGTTAAATGTTATAGTTTAAAAATGATACTGAATTTATGATTTATGCAAAGAAAACGTTAGAGTCTAAACTATTAATTACTGAAATTTTTTTGAAAAATTTGCTCGATAAATCAACATGTTATAAATAATTTAACAACTTTTAAAGGTAAGATTTTTATCCTCCTTCGAAAACTGTTTTCAATATCTAATTTAATGATTTTCATTATATTATCGAGGGTAGTTCACTTAGCTAAGTATTTCACTAAACGATATCTAAAGCAGTAAATAAGTTATCCAACCGAAAGCATTATTTCTTAACCATTAAAAAGCAGAGCTACCAGTAATTACATGTGAAAACCGATTACGAGCGATGCCTTTTAAGTGTTGCATGGAGGGTGCCACTAATCAAATGTCAGTACTTACAATTAACCTTTATCTTCAGTTAACTTACATCCAAAGTTTTAGTGCGATAAGTGTCTTGTTGTAGCTACAACGAACTGTCACAGCTAACAAGTTGGTTGAAAAATGGAATTAAACCGAGAACATTTTCGTGCAATAATTTTTTATAATTTTCGAGGACAATTATCTAAACAAGAGTGCTTCGCCGAGTTGATTTCTGTTTTCGGCAATGAAGCACCACATTAGTCAACAATTTCTCATTGGTGTTGAGAATTCAAACGAGGACAGATTAGTCTTAGGACGATCTAAGAGCAGGCGCACCAAAAACGGCAGTCACTCAGGAAAAGCCGATGCTGAGCGCAAGATAATCAACAAAGATCGACTTATGATTAAGGCATCATTGGGATTTCAATGACCTCAATTCAAAAAAATTGGCATCAAGAATGTGTGTAAAAAAATTAGTTTCCCCTTGGATACCGTATTTATTGACAGAAGAATAGAAAGCAGCTAGGGCGAATTGGTGTCAAAAAACTCTTAGCAGAGGTTAACACTTTCCAAGCGTATATTGTCAGCAGAAAATTATTTCCGATTAAGATTGAAGTTAATTTTAAAGAGGACATCTTGTATTTTGAGCAAGTTCTCATTCTTTATAGACTTTTGACGTCGATTTATTTATGTAAAAAATGCCATACTTAAACCTACTATTTTATGATTATTCGACTTTCTC
Organism: Trypoxylus dichotomus; assembly: GCA_023509865.1. NCBI lineage: Eukaryota > Metazoa > Arthropoda > Insecta > Coleoptera > Scarabaeidae > Trypoxylus > Trypoxylus dichotomus. The sequence continues at coordinate 71,939,840 of CM042074.1, read as the reverse complement.
TAAAAATTGTGCCAAATGTAGGGTATACTTAAAAATAAGTTGTACTTTAAAGTATTCAGAAATCCGTAATTAATCGCAGTGTTTATCTGAAAATGATTTAGTTTAATTATAAGATATATTATGCAAATTTAAAGCGGAATTTAACATCGATTTCAAATTTAATATCAAAAGTAAAGGTTTACTTTTGAAAAAAGAGAACTTTCCCATATTTACGGTTACCGTACGAATCTAGTTATAGTAAGACTTGCTCATAACGTCCTGGTCGGGACCATACAAAACAGTATATTATAAAAGAATATAACCAAATATTATGTACATCAAAATGTATTTTTATTTATAAAATAATAAAGAGGTACACAATAATAATAATAGGTAATAAGCAAATACATATAACAATTTAATTAGTAAAAAAGTCGGTAACAAGAGTCTCTCGTTTTGATTTCTGGAAACAAATAGATTCTAAAAAATGTTCAATACCTAATGTAACGTCCTTTAATCTCTACATATCGTCTGTCCTTATTCCGGTAAGTGCATTTTCATAACTGGGTTCTACAATTTCAGCTGCCCCTTCTTCTTAGCTTACTTAATTATTATCGCTGTTATGTTCTTGTTTTAAAGCTTCCTCGACAAAATCTGTATCATTGGGGATATACTACAAATTCATCTATTGTTTCCAGATTTACGGTACTAGGATTCTGCAAATTATTTTGTAACCATACACTTAAAGGCAAATTATTGTCGTCGATGTTATCATTATATTTGACAAGCCATTGAGACAACGGCAAATCGTAATGGCAACAAGTTTTATGGTTTCTTGAGAAATTTCTCCATGGCTTCTAGCAAATTTACCTCATTAGAAATTCCAGTATCCAAATTCGTAATGTGTTTCATTACTAAAAGGCGTCCATATTAGGATTTTAAGGTATGAATAATTCCTTGGTCCATTGGCTGCATCACGGAGGTGAAATTCGGTGGTAGAAACTCCAGACGAATATTTTTAAGATCACATGCGGGGATGAGCTGGACAGTTGTTGATTAATAATAAAATTTTTCTTTTCTGTTTTGTTAGGTCTTTATTCCAAGTTCTTATTTCGTCTTCAAAAATTTTAGATGTCATCCATGCCCGACGATTAGCAGCATAAGTACAAGGTAGCTTTTTAATGTGCTTGAAACTTCATGGTTTTTTGAATTTTGTAATTATAAAAAGTTTACATTTCTCATTTCCTGCACACACCAACACAGTTAACCTTTCCTTCGATTGTTTGCCTCCAACGCAATTATGTGAGTCTTTCATAAAATCACTTAGGGGAATTTACATTTGCACTTTCACCATGGATGTAACTAGCATTTATGTTCTGATGTGTTTTAAAACGGTGTAACTAACTTGCTGTGCGCTTAAATTCAATGTCGTTAAATAATTCAACAAATTCTTCTGCTTTAGTTTGAAGAATAGGACCGCTAATTGGTATATTATTGGCTCGTTGATACTCAAATCATCGTAGTAAACCTTCATTAACTCTTCCTCGAACCGGTTTACGTAATCGGTTGACATTTTTGTTTGTCCCTTCTAATGAGAGAATTTTATCTTTATTTTTTATTGTGGTAGAAATTGTTGTTTTTTAAGACATTTAGCACGACAAATGTCAGATTGTCTTTTACCACTTTGAGTTTCTCTAATTATGTTTATTTTCTCTTCAACTGATAATGCTTTACGCCGCCGTTCCAGTAGAAGTACTCATTTTTAATTCGTAAGTTGCACTCGTGCGAAGAAAAATAAGATAATGCCTTAGGTACATTACATTATACGCCCTACTTGACAACGATTGTGGTGTGTGAGCTTCTACTGTTCTGTCAAGAAAGGTAACTCCCCGGCATTTAACACTTTATAAAAGAAAAACATAATTCTTTTTTGAATAAGATTTTTGTACGTAATAAATATGTAGGCAATATCAGAACAAAAATACATTATTTCAAGTAAGCGCTTTGCCGGGATCAAAGAAAGTGTACCATGTATCCGAAAGTACGTTATACACAAGTTCATCATAAGCTAGCTCTACTGTATATGAGCGAACTTACTTATCTATTACCTAATAATAAATTCCAGTATACCAAACCATCCTTTCCTAAATATTTCAAAATGCTACCTACCGTAAAAATACCTTGCATCTGGAAAACTAGAACTGTATCTAATATAAATCCATAATAAAATTCGGCAAAACAGGAAGTAACTTTATGTTCAAAACATTTTTAGCACAAAAAGCTTGCTCGATGACAAGCACCTTTTTCCGTTTCAATTTTCATAATGAAAAGTATACCTATACGTTTAACCGCCTATCGAGTTGACACGCTCTGTATACATACTTTAAAGCAGGAAACAATTCTACGAGGGGAGGTCCAGAAGTTCGTGGAATGGAGGGGATGGAGTGGGGATAGGGGCGCTCGCTAGGTGTCATTCTGATTGACGACTAATCATTAGTATATAAGTTAGGTTGCAGCCCTATAGCGTCAGTCGTTTACGAATAGTTGCCTGCTAAACAAGTCAATCCGGAGGAAAACTGAAACTATAGAGAAAATTGAACACCGTGCTGTAATAAAGTTTCTTACAAAGCAAGGAAAGAACGCTCAAACCATATTGAATGAAATGGGAACCGTTTATGGGGAACATTGCCCTAGTAAATCAATGATTTATAAGTGGCATGGCCTTCTTAAACATTGTCCGGAGTCGATTGAAGACGACCTCAGCTCAGGACTGCCAGTTGAGGCCACCACATCAGACATCGTCGACAAAGTGCAAAAATTTCTACTGCAAGATGCCCGTTTGAGGAAAAAACAATTATCTGCATTAGTTGGAATATCAGATACCACCATTTTGTATATCCTACATGACTACCTGGGTATGACAAAAGTCAGTGCAAGATGGGTACCGAGAATGCTCACGCCGCTGCAGAAGCAGCAGCGCGTCTGTGCGTCCAAACAATATTTGGAGCTGTGTGGAGACAAACCTGCACAGATTTTGGAGCGGATTGTTACCGGAGATGGAACATGGGTTCATCACTTTAAGCCTGAGTCCAAACAGGGCACACCACTGCCAAAAGAATTCAAAGTGTCAGAATCGACTGGAAAGTTGATGGCTACTGTTTTTTGGAATTGTGAGGGGGATATTAGAAAAATTAAAGGAGGCCAACGTCGAGGAGAATTGACCAAGTGTGTGTTGGTCTTGCAAGACAATGCGCCGGTTCACAAGAGCAAAGTTGCAATGGCTGCTCTGCACAAGCATGGCTTTCAATCAATAGTCCATCCACCCTACAGTCCAGACCTGGCACCTAGTGATTTTTATTTGTTCCCCAATTTAAAATAAGACTTACGTGGAAGTTTTCCGACGACAATGAGGTAAAGGAGGCAATTTTGGCCCATTTTGAGGCGAAAGATAAAAAATAGTCTTATGATGGTTTAGAAAAATTAATTCATAGGTCTAATAAATGTATTGTGCTTAAGGGTGATTATATTGAAAAGGAAAAATAGATTTATTGTTTTATTTTATTTAAAACCCTTTCATTCAACGAGCTTCTGGGCCTCCCTCGTATATCCAACTATATATTAATATCCGCGATGTTCCGTTTAAGAAGACAGATCAAAATTCTCAATGCTCTCTTTCTATAATCCTCTGTTGAAGAAACTTCAGTCAAATGTTGATTTGGTTCATCTATCACCATAACTATTAATCATACAAATTTAATTACATAATGTGTACAGGTGAAAAAATGCAGCGATAATTAATTCTCGATATTTCTGACCCGCCAGCTATTATCCGTGAGGGTTATTAGTTCTCGCCTCGCAACGTCCCGATGTAAAACAAAACGGCCCGATATTTCGCTGCTGAAGTGTATTGTCTGCATAATGTACATAATCAGCGTGGTTCCAATAGCATCGCCGATGCTGTTATAAACTAAAAGCACCATAGCGAAAAAGATTTCGCGTATATAGTCAACTAAACCGTAGTTGTCGGCGTTATACGCGACACATCACCGCCTTACATGAAAGGGTTGGAATTAAGAAAGTTTACCGGACCACCAATGCAGCCGCTAATTATTTAGGTAATTAATAATCGCTTTATGTAAAAAGCGAAACATAAACCGATCTCGCATTTGCCACATACGTCAACAGCGACAGCGAAAAATAACGTTAAACAAAAGCGAAAAGTAAAAATGTACTCGCATAACAATATACAGAAATACCTGTCCCGTCGCATGCCGCAGTTAATGGTTTGTTGTATTTAATGCTGGAACGAGCTGTTAATCAACGGTACTAGTCTTCACATAAAAGAGAACATCAAGCATATTTCAACGTGGTATTATGTAGGATAAAGACTGTAGCTCGATACTATGCAAAGTGTACTTGTAAATATATAATACCGTCTGAAGATTTTGCTTCGTTAATATATACGCATACAATTGAATACCGTATTTCAACCGCATTTGTTCCGTGTTTTGTTCTAATAAAAGAAATTGGTTACGAAAGTAATTTTGCGAAAATTTAATGTCTAATTGCAACACAAAAGTGTTTTAGGGGAGTACTGAGTACAGAGCAACAATATTTTGATCGCACCAAAAGGAATAGATGTAAAAGACAACAAATCAAACAAATTGAAGTACATGTACGGAAAATTTAACTTGGTTTTTCATTTATCCAAAGATTGATCGTTTAATAAAAGTTAATCAATCCAAGTGAAATATGTTTCATGTTCTTCAAGAAATTAAAATTTTTGGAATTACAGGGTGCAAATTGTAACTTAGAATGTTTAATTTTTAACCGCAGACTATTACGTGCGCTTAAAAGAATCTGGTGTTTATTTATAACAAAATATAACTTTTTGTTGCCGACCTATTAATAACGTATACAACATCATGCCATTAATTACTACTGTCAATTTTGTAGTAGAGGCCATTTTCATTAAGAGACAATAACCATTTTTCGGTCCATGTAAAAGTAAGTCACAAAAATACTTAAAGAGCATTATTTCCTACATTCTAGCAAGAATACTATGTTGCTAGCAATTGTTAAAAATGCACATTTGCTACCACTTAGAATTGTTATTCCGTACTGTTAAAATGTGTTATATTATATTTCTTTCGTTTCTTCTTTTATCGTTTGCGTCTATATTTGTTAAAAAGAAACAGCTTTTTTTGATGAAGTAAACCATTTCGTATCCTTTGAGTAAGTAATGGAAACAGCTAATTCTTCCACTGATCGCGTACTTTGAAATAGAACGGGATAATAATGGACTTTTATTGCCGCTAACTTCTGTGCTGGAAGTGATGCTTTATTATTTTTGACTCTATCTGTATCTCCTTATGTTAGGAGAGTAGTAAGTATTTTAAATGTGCGCGTTGCTACTAATAATAAAATTTCTTCATCAATCAAGCAGGAGTTATAAACCTAAAAAGATGACTTGATTCATTGTGAAATTGGAAATACAATTTACAAAGGGAGATGTGTTCTAAAATTTGTGTTGCTAAGAAAATATCTCACTAAAGGCGGCACAAGAAAGCTGTGGAATAACAAAAATAGTAAATACTTACACAAAAAGAAGCAGATGGTGGACAGCAGAAATACAACTCAAAGTGAAAGACAAGAAAAATAAATGGATCAGATATATGCATACCAGGAAAGAGGAGGATTATAAGATGTACAAAATGCCAAGAAAAGAAGCTAAAGAGAGTATCAGGAGGACCAAAGAAAATTCTTGGAGAGAGTTCGGACTAAAACTGAGAGATAACTATACAGAGAACCAAAAATTATTCTACGGAATAATAAAACAATTGAGACAGAAGAAGGCGCCAATATTGAAAAATATAAAAGATGACAAGTGACTACTAACTGAGGAAAAAGAGATAATGGAAAGTTGGAAACAGTACTTTGAAGAACTCACAAAAATAAAACAATACAGATATATAAGAGAAAAGGAGCATAAAACAAAAAACGACGATGAACGTATCACACCAATAAGCGACGAAGAAGTCAGAGAAGCAGTCAGCAAAGTAAAACCAGGAAAGGCGGCCGGGGAGGATGGAATCACAGCTGAAATGATAAAATATATGGGAGAGAAAGGTAACGAAGAACTACTTGACTTCTTAAACAACATCATAATAAAAAAAGAAATACCTAAGGAATGGAATATGTGAATAATTATGCCCCACTAAAGAATGCTCAAACTATAGAGGAATAACATTAACTAACATGGATTTAAAAAAGGAAGAAACACCCAGGACTTAATATTTATAATCAGACAATTAGGAGAAAAACTAATAGGGAAAGGAAAGGAAATACATATATGTTTTTATAGATCTTAAAAAAGCTTTTGATAAAATCAGAACTTCCAACGCAGAATCAGCTGAATTCGAATCACAAATTGGATTAAAACAGGGATGCATATTGAGCATATTGTTATTCTCTATATTAATAGACAACGCTATTAAAAATGCCAAACAAAGAGGAAAAACTATGAAAGTAGGAAACTGGAAAATGAATGCAATTAACGTACAGGAACTATTGCAGATGATATGGCACTGATAGTAGACTCGGAAAAGACATTACAGCAAAATTTGAAGATATACCAAGAAGAACTAAGAAAGATAAACATGGAGATAAACACGAGGAAAACAAACACAATGATAATAGCAGTAGAAGAAAGAAAACATAACACCAAAATTGAGGGAAAAGCCTTGGAACAAGTTAAAAGTTATAACTACTTAGGAACAATCATTGAAAACAATGGGAGAATAGAGAAACAAATAAATAAGAGAATAGGGAAATCCGAAAAAATATATAACATATTAAGAAATACATTCCTGGATGAAAAGGAAATGGCAAAACAAATAAAGACAGAGGTGTATAAAAGAGTGGTCAGACCAACATGAACATATGGCAGTGAGTCATGGATAACCACGAATCGAATCAAAAGCAGAGTTACGGCCATGGAAATGAGATTCCTAAGAAGAATAGAAGGAGTAACTAGAAGAGACAAAATCAGAAACACGACAATCACTAGTAATCTAAATATTAGGCCAGTGGAAATAATCACAGAGGAAAGACAACTGGGATGGCTTGGACATATACACAGAATGAAAGACGATCGAATAACAAAGAAGATATTTGAAGCCAAAATAAAGGGCAAAAACAGAATAGGTAGACCCTGAAACACCTGGAAAGAACAAATGTATAGAACATTAGAAAAAAGAAGTATGACCTGTGGAAGACAAAAATAATAGAATGAATAGTCCGACACCGCAAGGTACAAAAAACGTAGGATTAAAAAAAAAGAAAATATTTTTACTGCAATAAGCAGGGTTGGCACTGCCAACGATCGATCACTAGCGTGTGTTTTAAAGAAGTAGAACCGGTTTAGTAGATGTTATAGCAAGGAGATTGTCAGTCAGCTATTGCTTATCCAAGCGAGTATATATCTCGTTCGTTGAATGTGTTAGGAGTTTTATACGGTTTAGCTTAATAATGTGCCAATTACTCACGTCAAAAAAACGACCACGGGCCTACAAAGTACAGAAGTTTATCGATGAATTTTCACATTTAACATGGGGTGGGACATTAGGATCTTCTACATTTTGAAGAGGTATAAAAAATGAAGAAATTTAATTAAATATACTCTCGAAAAGAACGCAAAATATAGTGTATTTAGTGTGTTTCAAAAATTATATCAGGTAAATGGTGGCTCTCGTTGTCTATATGTACATTATAGGAGACGTTCTCGTAAGTTTACAATCACTCTCCACGTTAGTTGAGGCGAAATAACGTTGATTTCCTGTCGGATCCTCACCTTTAATTCCTCAAGAGATGAAGGTCGATGTTGAAAATCCTTTTCCTTTAGATATCCTTAAAAGAAAAAGTTACAGGGACTTAAATCGAGTGACCGTGTAGGCCGCTTCATATCTCCTCTTAAACTGATGAAACGTCCAGGAAACATTTCCCTCGCCACTCCGAGTAAACTTCGCGCTGTGTGAGCTGCGGCCTTGTCTTGTTGAAACCGCAGATTTTCTGTATCCACGTCGCCCAACTTGGTGCGCGGAATGTTCCAACATTTCACCGTACTGATCAGCAGTCACAGTTGCCTGATAGAATTTTTAACACACATTAAAGACATATATTTTATGTTCTTTTCAAAAATATATTCAGTTTGGTTTCTAGTTAGATTTTTCTTCTTTTTTATGCCTATTGGAAATTGAGATCTTTGTGCGCCACCCTGTAGAAGATGGAATCAAGCCAATTATTAAAATTTGTAGAAATGTTTTCGTGGTCCGGAATAAATTGAAATGTAAGAAATACTACACAGCACAAAAATAAAAAAAAGGCGTTGAGTTAAACAGCCAATTTATATTCTCTTTGGGATTAATGTTAATCCAAGTGGAAATGATTCAGTGAGGCAACTTTGCGAAGAAATATAAAATCAGGGCGGGATAAAACTGAAAACAGCTAAACAAAATTACAAAATATGGCTATGTGTGAACAAGTCGACTGACCCACAAAGAAATTTGTTCTTAAAGTTATGGTATGTACGTACATACAGTACTTATGTAATACCTAGTGGGTCCCTACATCCGTTAAGTAATTACAAAGATTATTATAATTATGAAAGTATATTATCACAGTCGTTGCCTGTACATTTTTCACAGCGAACACGATTATATGAAGAAATTGCTGAAATACCCCGATATTGCAAATATTTAATCGACGCTGCTAAAAAGTGTAGATGTTTATTTACATTTATTATCTGCCAAATCCCAACACTCTTCGAATGAACAAAAAGAGAATATTCGAAGAGAAATGGAGGCCATCACGGAGAATATGTACAGAGCAGATAGAACATTTTGTCTAATCTTCAGAAGATAAAGGAACACATTTAAAAGACATGATTTAAAAAAAAAATTATTCCTTAAACTTGGCCATCATTTCATTAAATTCTTTTTATTTTGAAAAGGACTTTTGGGACATCTTGCACTTAAACACACCGTTAGTTGTATCTGCATTAATTTTTTTGCTTTGAAATCATGATATGCATGCTAGGCCACCAAACAATCGCGCCATATGTTCGCATTGGTCATATAACCGAATTATAGATTCACATCATTACTTTGGCAGAGATCCTAGGTCCTTCCCTGGACTCTACAACACTGACCAAACGCACTGATGGTTTTGTTGACCAACTGAATAATTAACTTACTAATAAAATTAATCCAAAAGCAAAACTTCAGTTCTTGGAAACAACAAATGAAAGGTATATATGCATTACAAGTAGTAAAACTTCAAACCACAATTCTCTGATCATTATACAATAGTTAAATAATATACTAAAAGTTATTCGTGCACAATTCAGAATAAATCAAATCTGAACGAAATAGCAGGTGATTCATATTTGTCAGTGTATAGATTCCTCCTAATTCATAATTCTGGAAAGAGTACAGTATTAAGCGAAGCGCATGTGGTCCTATTATTAGAGAATATGTTACATATGAGAGATTAGAGACTCTCCAAAGATTTACGGAAGAAACAACAGACTCATTTGACGTGTATCCGCTGTGAAAGAATAGTAACGCCTGATAATAAAGAAATAAACGTACAAATAAATTGTCAGGGCGAAACGATTTCATTTTGGGGCTTACAATACTCAATAATAACAGTTTCTACAAGAATTAATTTAAACGCTTTTTAATATATTTGTATTATAAAAATATTAATATACTAAGAGGGGAGGTCTAGAAGTTCGTGGAATGGAGGGGATGGAGTGGGGATAGGGGCGCTCGCTAGGTGTCATTCTGATTCACGACTCATCATTAGTAGGTTATTGGTAAGTTAGGTTGCAGCCCTATAGCGTCAGTCGTTTACAAATAGTTGCCTGCTAAACAAGTCAATCCGGAGGAAAACTGAAACTATGGAGAAAATTGAACACCGTGCTGTAATAAAGTTCCTTACAAAGCAAGGAAAGAACGCTCAAACCATATTGAATGAAATGGAAACCGTTTATGGGGAACAGTGCCATAGTAAATCAATGATTTATAAGTGGCATGGTCTTCTTAAACATCGTCGGGAGTCGATTGAAGGCGACCCCCGCTCAGGACGGCCAGTTGAGGCCACCACATTAGATATCGTCGAAAAAGTGCAAAAATTTCTACATCTCAAGATGCCTCTTTGAAGAAAAAACAATTATCTGCATTAGTTGGAGTATCAGATACCACCATTTTGCGTATCCTACATGACCACCTAGGTATGACAAAAGTCAGTGCAAGATGGGTACCGAGAATGCTCACGCCGCTGCAGAAACAGCAGCGCGTCTGTGCGTCCAAACAATTTTTGGAGCTGTGTGGAGACAAACGCGCACAGATTTTGAAGCGGATTGTTACCGGAGATGAAACATCACTTTGAGTCTGAGTTCAAACAGGAGTCCATGCAATGGCATAAAAAGGGCACACCATTGCCAAAGGAATTCAAAGTGTCAGAATTGGCTGGAAAGTTGATGGCTACTGTTTCTTGGGATTGTGAGGGAATATTATTGATTGATTACAAAGAAAAAGGTAGGAGCATAATCGGAGAATATTACGCAGCGATATTAGAAAAATTAAAGGAGGCCATCAAGGAAAAATGTCGAGGAAAATTGACCAAGGGTGTGCTGCTCTTATAGTCCATCCACCCTACAGTCCAGATCTGGCACCTAGTGATTTTTATTTGTTCCCCAATTTAAAAAAGACTTACGTGGAAGAAAGTTTTCCGATGACAATGAGGTAAAGGAGACAACTTTGGCTCATTTTGAGGCGAAAGATAAAAAATATTTTTATGATGGTTTAGAAAAATTAATTCATAGATCTAATAAATGTATTGTGCTTAAGGTTGATTATATTGAAAAGGAAAATTAGATTTATTGTTTTATTTTATTTAAAACCCTTTCATTCCACGAACTTCTGGACGTCCCCTCGTATATACAACGTATATTTCGTTCTTCGTAATCATTATACCCTAAAATCTAACTTTGGACAACAAAAAGTATTAAAGAGCATTTTGCAAATCATGGTGTATTCAATTGTATTAATGGCGGTAATTCTAATTTCGACAACTTGTCTATTTTGTTTTCTGCTAATATGCTGATTAAAAACTTTGAATTAATTTCTTACAGCGTTTTAGATGAGCTTTAAAGTTACTTTTTTCAACCTAGAAATTTGTGTAAATTATTAATATTAACTTGCACTCTTTCTGATTTTTACTAGATGCTTTCAAATATAATTCATGAAATACTTTGGTTTTCAGCTTTTGTTAGTTATGTCGTGATTAAATATATTTTCTACCTTACGCTTACCAACAGATGCAGCACGCAAAATGAGATAACATCATTTTAAACATTTACGACTCTAGTTGTAGAACTGCTTCTGATCCTTTAAAATCCTTTTGGAAGAAACTGGGTATCGAAGATGACACGGCATTAGTAAAAATTGAAAACGACAGCCTAGCTTCATAAGTCGATTTCGTATACGAAAAGCGTTCACGATTAGCATGCCAGACAATGTAACATGTAAAACGTTACCGGAATGTGACACCGAGACTGGGACTAAGTGTGAACAGTCAGCTGCCGCCCCTGGCCGAGATTGGCCGGAGGGGGTCCTTTGTGTGTTAACTGCAGGGGCCGGGCCCTTGGGCGGGACGATACCTATGTACATATGTTATCTTGTGTCATTGTTACGTAATGTTCCCGCTGGTGTATTAACTACACAACTGCGTAGCCGTATTTCGCTGCGCGCACATACAAAAGAGATCACGTATATTTTATGCCGTTGTTGATATTCCTCCTCTTTCTCTCGTCCTTACGCTCTTTCGTTGCTCCGCAGTAAAGAAGATTGTACGGAGAAAAAAAAAAAAGGATCGAACGATCGTGCCGCATGCATCGACTCGATTTGATTTAGAATTTATGATTTCAGATATTCCAAAGATAAGTCCAAACTATCTGAACCCCTTACGTGTTTGGGAGTGACTTTTTTCTGTTGCTAGCGCTTTTAATAGCTACCGATTTATAAAAATTATAAATTAGTGCTTGTACGCATGCCTGATTTTAGATACGATATAAAGTGAAACAAGGAAGTTAAAACTGAGAATCTATTTAACATCAAAGAGATTTACATAAACCAGAAATAGTTTTCGGCCAAGTTTTCCACCATACACAAAAACATTTGTGCAAAAAACGTATATTTCTTGCAAATTACTGAAGAGTTAGTTTTATTGCTGTAATTTGCTCTCTATGGGGTGGATTTTCTGTTGTAATTGTAACGCGTTTTTAGGTGTTCAAGTAGAAATTTCAATTACAATTGCGTCAATATTTACATACGTCAATTGAATCACAATACTCACACTGTAATTCTCGCAATAATATTTCTATCAGTGAGCGTGAGCAAATTAGTATATGAAAGAAACTGAATAAGTAGCTGGAATGAAAAATCTGAGACGATATTACCAAAAATGTAGATTCTTTGATTTAAACATTTTTAAAGGATTTATAAGAACATAAAAATTAAAGAACTTCCAACCTATTTTGCCAAAATTTTATTACATTATTGTATATATATTTTCTAAAACAACCATTCTTCTCCTTTATTTCGCTTTTGTTTGGTTTCGACTGGAGTGTGCGTCCTTACTCTGGTCACCTATATACATCTATCAGATGCATCTTTTGGAACAGATTCAAAGAAGTCGTTTAAAGTTCTTATACTTTAAAAATTTAAGAATGACCTGATACAAAGATTTAGTCACAATACCCCGATATATAAAATGTGTAACAGTTTCAACTCTGTGGTGTTTGGTGAGTTAGATACACATACCTGCAGCTTACTGTCTCTTTTGGCAATATGTAAACCGCAGATGCATTATGCATAGCATTTTTAACCAGTGGTGATTTTTTTTGTCTATAAGTTAAATTAAAGCGATTTGGATGTGGCTGTAGACAGTCGTAGTACGATATAGTTAGTTACAAGTTTATAGTAGCTTGATCTGCCTCTTTCCTTTTCTTCTTAGTTTTATGTTTACTTTTACATGTGTACATTAATATGTAGCGCATGTTTTCGCGGGTAAAGGGTGTCTTGTTATCCTCTCGGGTTTTGTCCCGTGTTCGGCGTTGGTTCTTAGAAGAACCGTGTATGTCCTGACATTTCGATGTAATCGCATACATCTTCTTCTTGAGGTCGTGATTTATATATATATTGTAATGATATGAAATTTTGTCTATTAAATTATTTCTAAATTCTACCAGTTTTCTATTCCAGAGATTTTTCTCGTCATGTTTGGTGCACGCCGTTATTTTTTATTATGATTGACTTTAGAAGTTGGAGGCAAAGTACTGTTAGTATTCCCTCTTTATGAATTATAAGCACAGATATTCAATCTGTACAGGTTTCTTTCTAAAGTTTTACAGATATCTACTTTGGGTATTCTCTATTAACTTATTATTCACAATTTTCTTGTTTAAAAAAAAAGAAAGAGTCCCTTCAACAACACTTGCAGAGGAGACGTAAACTTTACTATCGTTCATCATATATATCGCTTTTCGTAAACAATTTTTTTATATAAGTAAATATTTCAAAATGTCATTCTTATGTACTTACATATTTCAATTACATTGTATAAATTTGCAATATTCCAAAATTATACTTATAATCTTCAAAATTTCTCGTACGACGGAAGGATGGCACGAGTGGTAGCATTTTCCTTTATAATCTCACATATATCAAGTATGTGTATACGGTGTGGCCTACCATATAGCCGAACAAATCCGTTGCTATGGAGATAAAACAAAACAATAAATAAATATCGTGTCAAAATCAGACATGTTGGCATCGTTTCTCTGAGAATACTTACTTATTTTCTCATATAACTCCATAATTTTACAAAGATCATCGTTATATCCAGTCATAAAATGTATCAGCTGATACTACAAATAAATTCTGGAAGTTCCGGACACATATTTTGGAAACCGAAGGCCAGTCCATCTTAAACACAAGAAGTCACCTGCGAGTGAGTACGATTTCAAAGACTAAAGACGTCGAATCTTCTTAAGTTCTTCAAAATTACTTGTATCTTTCACTCTCATTTTTGTTTCGTAAACTAATTTAGAATATTTAAAGGTTAGCTAGATAGGGATTACCTTAGATTTTCTGTCAAAAACATATTTTTTGTAACAAAGCGGTACATATTTATCAATTTGTCAATATACATATCTTTTCAACTTTACATTTGGTTATTTTAATTAGAAAACATCACCTCATAATTTAAAACAAATTGATCAAAATTTTAAATCAAAGAACCCGTTTAAAAAATTTAACCGGCCTGAGATTTATCACCACAATATATGTATGAGATTTCAAAGGCCTTAATTCAAAAAATTTTGCATGAAGAGTTGTGTCTAAAAAAGTTAGTTTTCCGTTAGATCTGTTAACCGAAGAACAGAAAGCAGCGGGATGAATTAATGTTAAAAAAAAACTCTAAAAATGTGTAGAACATCGTCAGTGGTGACGAATCTTGGATTTACTGATGCGAACCAGAAAATAAATAATAGTCGTCCGCTTCAGTGTTCTAAGGCGAAGAAAAGCCGTTATTGAAGTGTCACTAAAAAGATAGTCGCAACGTTTGTTTCGAAAGCAGACCATGTAGCTACAATTCCTCTGTAAGATCAAAGAACTATTACTACCATTTGCTATACATCCGTTTGTTTGCTGCAAGTTATCACTGAGCTTCGAAAAACTAATTCCGAACAACGAATCATCCTCTGCCAAGACAGTACAACACGACGAATTGTTCCCAACAATTGCAATTACTGTTTCCAGAGTTGCTTCGAGTGCATGCAAAAGGGCATTAATCTTAATAGAGGACACTTCGAAAAACAATAAAGTCTTTAAAAGCTATCTACTGTTTTATTCCAGCTCTGTATCCAAAACTTAAAAGACAACCCTCGTACATATATTTTTTTTGAGATTTTCGTGGGTGAAATATGCCGTGTCGAGTCCACAAGTAACTCCTTCTTCAGCTATTTCTGATTCTTCTGAGAACCAGTTATATACGCGAATCACCACCCGAAAGGTGTAATGAAATATATACTGTAATTATTTATTAAAATCTACGCACATTGGTCTTTTTGTTATCCCAAACCTTTGCAAAACTGCACAATTTGGAAGTGAAAGGTTCCGAAAACGCAGTACATGACTTCCAAGAACGCTCCCCGATGAGTGATTATAATTTGACTGACAACTATACGGCTTCGAAAAAACGATTCATTTCCAATTTTGAATGGAAAAAAAGACTATGACAAATTAATTTTGACGATATTATTTTTCAAATCTGTCGTTTTCAAGGTGTTAATACATCCGTACTTGTTTTTCTATAAATTTTGATGGATGTAGGGTTCCCTTGTATCTTTTATAGGGTGTCGGTCGCCTAAGCCAGTTTTGAGATATTGACTGAGTACACATATGTTATCATTAATTCGTTTTAAAAAATTTGTACTGATTTTTTCAAGAAGACACGAATGTGTTTAACATGATAGGATATGATTTGTTTTAATAGCAACCTCTGCATTTGCCTGCTCCTACTTGGTAAAATAAACATAAAGCAAATTTAACTTTTTACACCTAAATTCCCTAAATCAATTATCAACCAACGATAAATAACCAAAATTTATGCTTTGTTTAAGGAAAAGAAAATTAAACACTGTAACAATATCCTTTCGAGTAATACGACGAAGATATGTATTTTAAATTTATTTTACGTAAACGGTGGATATCAAAGCATAATTGGTAGAACCAGAAGAGATTAGAAGGAGCAATATACTCATTCGATAAAATTAGTTAAAAGAGAGTTTGAGATATGGGAAAATATTTCACTTCTATTTTTCAGAATGTGTAGAAACCGTCTTAAATAGAGGTTGCTATTTAAGAAGTTTGAAATTTTCGATGTTCAATACATACGTATTTAAACTGTAACTTCGGAACATGCAGCGTAAAATTTTCCAAATGTATTTTTGTAACAAGTAGACTCTTATCTTCTCAATAAATATAACAAAATTTATATACGATTAAAAAAATATCTAAATGAGTACCCGTTAAAATTTTCTCAAAAAAAAAATAATTTCTTCTCGTTGCTACAGTTTAGTCTGTAATATTATTCAAGTTGTCTTTTAAATAATTATCTAAAAAATCTACCATGTAGAAGGTATTTTATTTGAAATAAGTAAGTTCCCATACGTTTCCGGTTTAATCGTTAATCGAGACTGACATGAAATTAAAAATATTTTCGGAAAATATATTCCGATCTAGAATATCGGTCAAAATTTCAGAACGACAATTTCATTGCCTTTAGATATATGTCTAAGAAGAGGCCGTCATTGCACTAGCAAGTGTATTTCTGATACTCGTGTTAAATTGCTTTAATCTAGTGTAGGTTGGAATATTTTAATAGATTATAGTAACTTTTGCCCTTAGAAAACTATCAAACACGTTCAACATAAACGTAAATAGAAGTGTTAATCACTTCCTATTTTATGTAAAAATCTATTTATAAGTTTTAATAATGAAACATCTAATACAAAGAAAAATGACGACCTAGAATGTTAAATATATTTACAATAATCTAACATGTAACTAACAAAATGTTGAAACAATATTTTAAAATGTGTATGGTAGATATGGATTTTATTCTTGAATATTGAATAATATGCTTTGTATTTAATATATTATAAAATTACTAACGAATATCTGTAAATTTGCATATCGTCCATTCATGATTCATGAGACGGGTAAATACAAAGATCTACAACTGCGGTAACAGGTAAATTGGGTATTAGAAGAGAAATGGATGCGTTAACAGGTTATAACGATTTCCATAAGCAGAACACATTTTAACGATATATACTACTTATTAACATTACGTGATGTTAAAAATTAATTAGGAACATCAACAACAGATTCTAATTGAAAATAATACTTATAGGCGATAAATTAGTTACAGAATTTATGGCAAACACAAAGCACTAACATTTCCTAATACAGAACGATTTCTGCGGTCTAGGCTTAACTATCCAATTATAGGCGTCTTGTTAGAGATCTGGGAAGTAAAAAGAAAATATTTCATGTCTTATTTGTATTCGTTAAGGCTCTGGCACAAATATTTTATTCACTAACACTAAAACAAGCTAAGACATGTTATTGCAATGTTATATTCTTTACTGAAAATAAACTTCTATTTTCTAGTTAATAAAATTCATATAAAAGCTGTTAAGGAAATTCACTAGATTAATAAAAGAAGGCTCACGCAATGCTTTAGTGAAATTTATGTTCTCAATTATGGAATATTGACTTGCAGTAAGTGTTGGATATTAATTCTAGAATGGTAAATGTAGAATCGTATACGGTGCCATCTATGTACACTGCAATTGCTGACATTTTAATCAATACGAGTCAAATGAGCTTTAAAATCACTGTATCTTAGTAAGTACTACTCCTAACGATTACGGTGAAGTGTCGCTTTTTCTCGATACTGTTAAGAAGCGTAAATGTTATATCGAGTTGTATACGACGCCACAATATGCGTACTTTTCAAAAATGGCTTCTACCAGCAAAATATTGACCGACAAGGAGTTAAAAAACGTAATGCAAAGTTATAAGAAGGACGAAACCGGTTTTAATAACTTTACTACAGAAATCAAGACTGAAAGTGACGAAATCTAGTGTAAATGAGGACGAATTTTGTTCCGAAGAAGTTAGTGATTCGGATAAGGATGATTTACATAGGAAAGCATTTATGAAAAAAATATTACAAATGCTCCACCGTATTGTATAAAAGTTATAAGATTACAAAAAACTTAACATTGAGATTATCTGGCGCAAGAGAGGACGCAAAAAGTAGCAAATGGGGCTGCTGCATGGATATTATTTATTATTGTTTTTTTAAATATTCTCTACGAAAATAGTGCATTGATCTTCATGCACTTGACCCAACTTTGGAAGGAGTTATTCTATTCGTTTTCTGGTACAGTCAAAATTGCATTTTTGAAGGCATCGACTGCTCCTTCTGACGACTGGAACCTTTGACCATGCAGTCCGTTGTTGATTTCGGGAAAGGTAAAGAAATCGTTAGGGCTTAGGTACGGACTGTGTAGAGGATTGTCTAACAATTCGACGTTTTGTTGTATTAAAAATTCAATTGTTTTGCGTGCTGTGTGCAAACTTACATTTTCTTAGTGGAGAATAATTCGTTGTTCGGGGTCGATCTCTTGAAGCTCAGCGATGACTTGCGGCGAGCATATGGTTGTATACCAGTCAGCAGTAACTTGCTGCTTTCAAGAGAAATGTTACGACCATCTTTTTGGAGATACTTTGAGAACGGACGACTTTCGTTGGCTTTCCTTCACCGGAATTTATTTTCTAACTCGTCTGAGTAAATCCAAGATCCATCACCACTGACGATGTTGCACACCTTCTAGAGTTTCGCGCATTGAAACGGTTTAGGGTTTTTTGGCATCAATTCACACTGGCTATTTTTTGTTCTTTAGTCAATAGATGCAGTATCCAACGGGAAACTAATTTTTTTATACACAATCCTTCATATAAAATTTTTAAATTGAGGTTTTTCAAATTTTCAGTGATGCCCCAATCTCAAGATATGTCACATGTCGATCTTCGTTGATAGTGTTGCGTATAGCACCGACGTTTTCCTAAGTGACTGCCGTTTCTGGTACAGTTGTTCTTGGGTCGTCGCCAAGACTAATTACTAAATACGTTTGAATTCTTCATACCAACGAAAAATTGTTGACCGATGTGGTGTTTCTTTCTCGAAAACGGAAACCAACTCGACGAGACATTCTTGCCGAGATAATTGTCTTAGAAAATTATAAAGAATTATTGGGCGAAAATGTTCTCGGTTTAATTCCATTTTGAACTAACTTATCAACTTTGACAGCTTGTTGTAACTACGACACTATATGTATCGCACTGAAGCTTTGGATTTAGATTGACTAAAGACGGAGGTTAGTTTTTAGTGCTGACATTTGATTAGTAGCGCCCTCTAAGTCGTTGTGTGTAAAACTTAATAGACGTACCTCGTATACGTAATATTTGGTATGTATATCTACCCCTTGTTCGAATTCCAGTGTCACTCTCCCATTTATTAAATGCTTTTGATTTATCCAAAAAGCCCATAGATGTTTGATCACACTCAAATCGCGACTGTACTGTGGCAGGGTGCGCAAATCTTGTGCTAGTTGGGACGATTCCCGTGTTCGATGTCAAAGAAGGAAGGATAGAAGAAGAAAAGAACGGAAAAGTTCTAACACCGCGTAATTTTGTTCCCGGCTGACACCTTTCTCATCAAGACGGAGCTGTAATTACACTGTAATATTTTCATTTCATTAATTTTAAATACTTGTACTTATAAATGAATGTGAAGAAACTGGGAGATGAAGTTAAGACGTTATTTTTTGTACGTAAAAGCGAAAAATTACTGACTAAAATCGATTCTTCGCGAACATAAACAATAAAAACAAAAAAATGTTCATTTAAATCGACTACTAATTTGCATTAAAGCGTAGCACATGCAAGAGATTCGATACAAAACATTAAACGTGCAAGCACAACGTTCTCTGGCTCGTACATACGTATGTATGTACATACATACATAACTTGCTAGATGAATTCATAAACATAAAGTAGTTGGACAAGTTCGCCTTGCACATGAAGTGAGCAATACGCTTCTAAAAGATGGAAAAGGCCGCAGAATGATATTCACAATATCCATACGAATGCGGTACTTGCTCGATTATTAAAAATAATTACTTGTAATAATTTCAATACCGCACTGATAGTAAATTTTTACGTTTAATAAATACCGCCTATTCTTCCCAGCATATGAGTATCAAAGATTTGATTGACACCGTTTCTCGCTTTAACGCCAAATTATACTCTCTATGTGTATTATCTATTCTTTAGTTCGTTCTGTAGGTTATTTGGGTTTTGATATTAATAAAAGTGAACGTATAAATATTATATACGTCAATCTTTAATTAGATTAACTAATACTTACGGAAATCAATAAATATAATAGATGCTTTATTTTGCTTGCAAATACACGTAAAGGTCGATAAAAAAGCATATGACAGGGTTTTCTATAGGTTATTTTAGTGTAGGAGTCCTTGAGCTTACTTGCATTTCATATTCAAAATTTTAAAAATATTGTTACTTCATGTGCTGCACATTACGTGCACAATTAGTTTACGATGATTTTGATATTAGAGACCTTATGGAGGGTGTATCATCCATTAAGAAATATATATACAGAGAGAAGTCAATATAAAATATGCTTTTTATAGAAAAACTAAAATTTATACGAGGGAGACCTGAAATATTTCCGGTATCGACAAGGAAAACACGGTATTGGTGTGGTTTTCTATTTTTATTTTTCGATGCAGTCTCCTCAAAGATCAATACACTTTCTCAAACGGTGCTCCAGTCTCTTCAAGCTGTCGGAAAAGTAGGATGTTTCGATGTCTGCAAAGTAGCCATCTGCAACGGCGATGACCTCCTGATTTGAGACAAATCTCTTTCCTCCTAGTGATTTTTTCAGGTTTGGGAATAGGAAAAAATTGCTGGGGATTAAGTCCGATGAATATGGAGGATGAGAGACTAATTCGTAGCGCAACTTATTCAATTTGAATCCGACGATGCGGGGTGAATGAGCTGGTGCATTGTCGTAGTGGAAAAGCGCTTTTATCCGCTGCAAACTAGACCGTTTCTCCTTCAATAGTGCATCGAATTGTATTGCCCCGTGATCGTCCTTCCCTTCTGCAAATAGTCGATGAAGCTCACACCTTGGGAATCCCAAAAGACGGTCAACATGACCTTTCCGGCCGATGGAACAGTCTTTGCTTGTTTCGGGGCCGATTCACCCGGAAAAGTCCACTGCTTCGACTGTTCCTTTGTCTCCGGTATTAGTGGTGGATCCAAGTCTCATCTACGGTTATGAAACGCATGAAGAAATCGCTTGCATTGCGTTGGACCGACGCCCCTCCGAAACGGTCACCCGATTTCGTTTTTGCTCCGATGTGAGCAAACGCTATACCCATCACTCTGCTTTTTCATACACAAAATTTCATGTAGGATATGGTCAACGCGTTCTTCTGAGATGCCTGTTGTCTCTGCTATCTCTTCGAGCTTTGATCGGCGATCGGCTAACACGACGTCATGAATTTTGGCGACCATTTCATCGTTGATAGCGGTTTTTGGGGGTCCATTGCGTGGTTCCTCACTTGTGATTGTGCGGCCATATTTGAACTCGCTCGCCCAGAAGCTGATGGAGTACATCCGCCATGAACCTCTAGCAAAATATTTCGACGTTCCGTGGCCGTTTTTTAGCCATCCAGAGGTGTTTCATCACTGCTCGAAATTCGAAACAGTCTGATTTGCTGCACGAAACACACTTTTACACAACAACTATTGACAGTAGACGTCTGAAATTTTGACAGTTGCCATAAAAAGGGTTGCCCTTGCCGACCAATGAATCCACTTCAACCTTCGTGCACCATCTCTTGTCGATTCCGGAAACATTTCAGGTTGCCCTCGTATTACATTGTTTGCATAAAATATGAAATAACAAAGTTGTACAGCAGTAGCACAAAAAGTAAAATTTTAAAGGTTTTGCAATGTATACTTCACATTATGAATAATTAAAATAATGTAAATGCATGCAGACGTATAAATAAAAACACTACAAGTCTTGCTACCTTTGAATAAAAAATAAAACAAAATTGATTGATATTTTGTAGGATATCCCTTTGCTTTCATTATCGCGGAAGATCTTTTAGGCATAGACTTTATTAGTGCTTGACAACGTGCTGGAGAAATGTTTCTTCATATGTTCTGCACCAGAGTTAAGTTCATTCAAAATACAAACCTTGTTATCCTGCAAACCACGTTTCACGTCATTGCACAAATGCTCTACAGGGTTTAAGTCGGGGCTACTCGATGGCCATTCAATAACATTATCCGCAAATCACTTTTGTACCAACTTGGAAGTATGCTTAGGGCATTGTTTTGAACATACTTCCAAATTACCGGTAAATATTCTTCCGCATAAGGAAACATGATGTCCTCCATAATATTTTTGTAAACATGCTGGTCCATTATACCGTTCATGGGACGAAGAGGACCAACACCTCGTCACGACATACATCCCCAAACCTTTACATTGTTATTAAATTGTACATTTTTCAAGCTTCACACGTATCGTTGACCATCCGATCTTATTCTGTTAAATTTACTTTCGTCTCTGAAGAGTACAAATTTCCATTGCTGTTCGGTGTAGTCGATTACGCTTGGAACCTAGCGGTTTTCGCCTTGCTATTCGTCCATGCAAACCAGCCTCAACTAAACGTCTTCGAACTGTTCGTGGAGTTATGTTAATTGAACTGGCAGCAAACCTTTTTATTAATATCGACAGCTGTCATTAATGGATTAAATTTTGCCCATCTTCCTATTCTTCTATTCACCTGCTCAGACGTTTTCCTGGGATATGTCCGTAAAGAAACGGTTTCATTTGAACCCTGTCGTTTAAAACACATAATTGAATTATGGACTAAGTTTTGGAAACATTCAAGTTAGTTGCAATGCCACGAATACTTCGAGTCTGTTGGTGTAAATTAATTATCATTTTACGTTGAACAGAGGAGCAATGTTTACCTTTTCCCATATTTAATTGCACAAATACAATAAATATAAGTAGATTCGCATTATTGGTGCTTACTTGCAATAATAGTATGAATTTCTGGAGATAACAAATGTTATTGCACGTATAACTCCCCACTGTCCTTATTAACGTGACCGCATTCACTGGTACGTCGAGCAGCACTATTTCTATACACACGGGATTTCCTTGATAATCAGTGGAGCCAACTGCAAAGTATATAAATGTACCATAACACATGGGCTGAAAAGTCCCGGGCCTAACAAAGAAAACACGTTTTTTTTGGTTCAAAATTAGCTTTATTCATCAACGTAATCTCCATCAAGAGCAACGCAATCATTCCACCGCCGCTCTAACATTTCAATACCACATTTGTAGAACAATTTATCTTTTGCCTCAAAATAGGCCTCAGTTTCAGCGCTAACCTCTTCATTAGTGCGAAATTTCTTACCGGCGAGCATTTTTTTGAGGTCTGCGAACAGCCAGTAGTCGCTGGGAGCCAAATCTGGCGAATACGGTGGATGTGGGAGCAATTCGAAGTTCAATTCATGTAGTTTTGCCATTGTTTTGATTGACTTGTGACACGGTGCGTTGTCTTGATGAAACAAAATTCTTCTCTTTGTCATATGCGGTCGTTTCTTTACAATTTCGGCCTTCAAACGCTCCAATAACGCTATATAATATTCACTGTTGATGGTATTTCCTTTCTCAAGATAGTGGACGCACATCCCAAAATACCGAGGCCATAACCTTTCCAGCCGATTGTTGTGCTTTCGGGCGCTTTGGACGAGGTTCACCAGTTGCTGTCCACTCAGATGACGATCGTTTTGATTCCAGAGTGAAGTGATGGATCCATGTTTCATCCATTGTCACATATCGACGCAAAATTTCCGGTTTGTTACGTTTGAACATGGCCAAACACTGCTCAGAATCATCAACACGTTCTTGTTTTTGGTCAAGAGTGAGCAAACGCGGCACCCACTTTGAACAGAGCTTTCTCAAATGCTCATGCAATATAAAGCCAATACCTTCTTTTGATATCTTTACGATGTCAGCTAACTCACGCAACTTCACTTTTCGATCATTCAAAACGATTTTGTGGATTTTTTTGATGTTTTCTGGTGTTACCGCCTCATTTGGACGTCCACTGCGTTCTGCATCATCGCTGTCTCTACGACCACGTTTGAAGTCAGCAAACCAACGTTCTATTATTGTTTCCGATGGAGCGGAGTGCCCATAACACTGCTCAAGCCATTGCTTCACTTGAACGGTATTTTTTCCCATCAAGAAGCAGTGTAAAATTAAAACACGAAATTGTTTTTGATCAATTGTTTTGAAAATAACAAAAGTAGAGTGACTCTTAGTACAATAACTCACAAACTAATGAATAGAATATCATGAAATTTAGCAGCTGTCTTTTGAAGGTTAGTACTAACTGAGAGAAAGGTGACTGCAATAAAACTAGCGTCATCTATGTGTTAGGCCCGGGACTTTTCAGCCCATGTGTTACACCCTTCCCGTTTATACTATAATTACTCTTCTTTTTCAAATATTTTTAATAAAGTTAATAAAAGTTTTGTTCTTGTTGTTGTCCCTATTACCGTGTCCGCGACTTCAAATAATTTAGAAAACCTGAAATATTCTTTTGTGTGAATTATTATTTAGTATTCGTTACTATAACTAAACGGATTTATCATGATATATAACAATAATAACCATAGCAGTCATTTATTTTATGTTGTTTACAAATATTAAACACGTCAAATACGAAAACAATTGTCGTAAAAACAAATTTCTATGAAGTATGTGTGTGTTAAACTTATATTTGAAGAAGTAAAATGATTACATACTTTTAGATTTTGTATATTTGCACTTTGGGGAATTCTGATAAGACTAGTCCTTGATTTTCGTCAACTTTCCTACAAGTACTCTCTGGTGCTATATTATAACTAAAATTGTGAATTGGATCAGTGTACCAAAGACAACATTGTTCACGAGTACGTAATAATCCAAATACAAGAAAATAATGCAAAGTTGTAAAATAATAATAAGCGCCTGGTTATATGTTGTGACTCCTGAAATATTTATCCTCCTAACTAGGGGCGTCAGGTGGACAAGTTTGGTTATACAACTGTCACATTAGGATGTTTTTATAGTTATTATAACGAGCGATATTTGCCGTGACGAGAAAATGTTTTTATGTGACGAAAACGAGCGTTCGATATTTAACGATGTAATATTGGCATAATTAAAGACATACAGACACACATATTTCAATATGGCGAATTTTAAAGTGTGTCACAGTACTGACATTTCTTAAGCTTCATAAATTCAAATTTTAGAAACACTTATATTGTAATATCTATCAAATAATTTAGCATCACCCTCGTAATCACTTCGTCAATAGATGCCCCTAATTTCTCTTTGTACTCCAGTTGTTCCAAATACTAACGGCATACTTTTGCAGAGTGTTTTGGATTATTATCGGATGGAACACGAAGTTTTCAGCGATTAATAGTGATCCAGGTGGGACGGCATTCCTCTCCAAAATCTCCCTATAACTTTCTTTTCTAAGGATACCATCTATTTGCCAAATCGCCCACAGAGCTACCGCCAAAACAACCTTAAATCATAACTGTTCTCCGCACGGCACTGAAACTTGCCCCTTTTTGCCGAGACTAGCTCTGATGCATTTGCCCTAAGTGATCAGATAAGAGATCAACAGATATTAATGGATATAGAACAGAAAAAGTGCAGATTAACACTAACATACAGTATTCTAACAAAAGAGAATAGAGAATATTATAACGAAGAAATAATATTTATAGTTGAAGATATTTAGAATTGGACCACGTACTATCAGATTATCGTCATGTTGTAGACATGTATGCACACATACGTGAATGAAGAAATAATTGTCATTCCGTTTCTAGTTACCATAATACATCAACATCATATATGTATGCCATCAGGCCGCTTCGGCTAGGTTCGTGCGGGCGTTTTTGATTTTTCAATTTCATCTGGATTGAGGGGAGAGAACGCGTGTCATGTGGCCGTATCGGATCGTCCGTCGCATTGTTCAAAAGGATAATCCGTTCCCGCGCAATTTACATACATATGTCACTGGGATATATTGATTGATCCGTCGGCGTAACGTGCCGTAAACCTATTAGCGAGGTGTGTCGCGTTCGAGTTCGTCGCGGTTCCGAATAACAATGGGCACAAAAAAAAACGCCCACCGATTCCGAAACGAACCTCGACGAAATTTCAATACCCGTATAGACCACGACGACCAAACATATCTGCATAGTTAAACAAAACTCAAAACGAAAACAAAATACGATTTCATACGGCTATTGTTTCTAAAATTTATAATTGCCTCGTTATCGATTAACTAGACTATGGAACTTGCAGGCTGTACTGATGAAATTTTTATATAATCAAATTGTATAGATAGAAATAGGTGCTTTAACATTAAATATCCTCAAATCTAAGGTGACCTATCGAGTTTAGTCAGAAATACTTAAAAGCACAAAAATGTTGGATCCTAACATAGAAATAAATTTATTTTATGTACATTCTTACAAAACAACAAATTTGAAAGAGCTAAACTTTACCCAAAACAACTCCCTTTAGCTTTATCAGTAGCTACACGTATGGTTTCTAATAAGGCATTTTCCACTGCTTTCACTAAACATGTCTTTAAAGACTATATTAGGGTGCTCTGCTGGTTAGAGGAA
Organism: Trypoxylus dichotomus; assembly: GCA_023509865.1. Lineage (NCBI taxonomy): Eukaryota > Metazoa > Arthropoda > Insecta > Coleoptera > Scarabaeidae > Trypoxylus > Trypoxylus dichotomus. The sequence goes on along the minus strand of CM042074.1, from coordinate 71,913,336 downwards.
GTGACTGTCTCTAAAACAGACCATATTTAATAGTTCAAAGGATTAAGGTCAGGGCTTGACAAAGGCCAATCATCCACAGTAATAAAATCAGGATCGCTTTTTTCCAACCATTTTCAAGTAGACTTTTCCATCCTGCCGCCCAATGCTGCTGAAAGTCCCAATACTGATTTTCAAGCAGAATTATATTGTCGTTTTACTACTGTTTCTAAAACAGTTTCTTAGTACACTTTAGTGCAGCTTCAAATGCCTTTTTGTCGAAACACCGGATTAACTAATTCCTTATCATAGAGGCTACCTAGTTCTTTAGCTTCCTTAGAATGTGAAACATAAACTAGGTAATTTTGTTTATTGAACTATTCTTCAGCTAAATATTGTCATCAGTAGGGAGTAAGCGTTTCCCTTTTGCTGTTCTGCTTTTCTTTAATTTATCATTTAACAAACGACCCAATCATGTTTTAGAGGGTTCTAACTCAAGTCATTTTTGACTATACAGGAAATAGATCTCTCAGAAATCTCCATTCCTTCTGATAGTATTTTTCTGAAAAGATTCGAATTTTGTACTTAACTGCTTTAAGACCATAATTTCAAGTGGCTATAAGATTTTCAATACTCCATTAGAATGCATTCCTACGTTATGATGTGCACTTACAACAATTTCATTTTCCTTTTTACCACACTGCATCAGAATGTTCGTTTACTAAATTCGAAAAATAAAGCCAACGGATATTTCTAACTTTTGTAGCAGTATTTACGACTAGACTACATAAAAATATTATAGAGCAATACCTATTACGCTAAATAAAGAATTTGTTTCGCGTAATAGGTAGGAGATCATGACGTGTTCCTAGCGATATATTAAATCATTACTAATCTTATGACACTAGCTTTCTCTGGGTAAAAGTACATTCAATATGTGCAAAGGTGTACGTTTATATAACACTGAACGAATCTAGTTTTGGCTCAAATGCAGACTTCTAAAAGAATGCACTGCGAAGCATAACTTTATAAGTATGTCTATGGGATTAATTGAGTAAACAACAAAACTAAGTATCTCTAATATCGATTTAATAATGTGCACACATCCCGGCAAAACTGAACATTTTCAGCGACCATGTGGTGCGCCATCTAACTAAAAAAACATTTGTTGTTTATCAGCTAAATTATGGTAGTTTAAAAATTCCTTCGTTACATTTTTATCAGGTCAGTGTAACGTTCGCCAGTGAAACTCGCTCCGTGAAATGTAGGATTCTTCTTCTATCGATAGACCACATCATATATTCATGCCAAACTGTCCTTGGAAATTGAACTTGCATATTTTTATGACTCCGTAAAGCTAAATGTAAAATATTTGAATTGTTCCTAACATCGTTAATTCATTACTAGCGAAATACCATCCGTTTTCCTTTTTTATCATGCAATAAATCTTGAATTGGTTTATATCTACAAGGCACACATTTGCTCCTTTTTAAAGTACTATGAACCGTTCCCAAATACAGTCCAAGATTATGTATTTATCTTTCCCAAAATATCACAATATGTTGATTTCAGTTTCTTTATTAACTATAAACTTATCCTCAGCAACTCTGTGTTCAAGTGTTGCTATTACTTCATCAGTTCAACCAAAGTTAGCAATAGTGCCAACTTCGCAGTATATATTTGCTCATTTTAATAAAGTTTATCTTAGCTGGATGTATGTCAAGGTACAGCCAAATTGCATTGATATACCTTTAGTATGTTACATTGTAAAATAAGGAAATCACAGGACATATTACATGAAACTTCATAGACAGTAATAACATTCTACAAACGCATTCCATGTAACTTTCACGCTTGGAATATGACTGCTTATTTATAAACAAGCTTATAAAAGTACCTCTGGATTGCAAAAATTACAGTTGTCGCGTATATAGTAAAAGATAGAAGTTCTAAATACAAAAATATAATATATTTGAAAAATACAACTGTATGTATTAAATTAAAAGTATCTAGTCTACGTAACAGAAAGAGAAAGCAAATGCGTATTATAATATTATATATAATTGCATAAGCGTGCCTTCTTATATGCTTTTATACTTCTAGAAATCTAAGTTTCCTATTAAATATTTCATATACATTAATTTCTGAATAATTTTTAGATGAGTCTATACTAGGTCTAGCTATATCAAAGAATCTACTTAACAAATCCAGACATGCATTTTTAATCATACAAACCTATCTATGATGTAATATAACGCAACTGCAAATATACATGGCAAGCCAGAATTGCGCTTGCCGAAATTCTAGAAACCCGTAAATATAATTGTAAAACACAAGGCATATGCAAAAAACTTTAAAATCTTGCAAACGTATTTATGAAATTTTATAATCTCTTTTTACTGTGTACTTTTCTGTTTGCTGAATGTACAGATATGAACTCTCCCCAATCTTAAAGGTAAAGGACCGCTTATTGCATAAAACTTCATAAAAGTATGACCAATCTTTAAACAACTACAGTTTTGTAGAAAGGTAATCACCGATTGTTTTCCGTTTGAACAGATAAGCGCCTATATAAGATCAACTACCAGTCTATATAGGTAGCCGGAGTTTTTCTAGATTTATCGAATGCGTATATCATAAGATTTTGCTTGAGACACTGAAAAGAATGGGTTTTAGAGGGATGGCACATACCTTACTAAAATCTCATTTAACAAACAGAAAGCAGTGCACGAGAGTAAATTCTAATAGAGAAAGATATCAGTCACGTTGGATATAAAATCATCTTCCAGAAGTAAAGCAGCATTTTATTTCTTTTAATGACACAGACGACACGTCAATTATTGTTAAGGTAAAGAAGATACGTTGGAAGGTAAAATTACTGATGTTCTCACGAAAACAAACAATTGGTGTAATGAAAATAATCTAAAGCTCAACATACACGAAACAAATGTAATAAAGTTCGTATTGAAGAAGAACGATAGTGTATCAATACGTCTTAAATAGCAACACATAACATCAACTAATAACGTAAAAAAATTTGGGGGTATTACAGGATAGCACATTATCCTGGAAAGAACATATGCTGTGCCTACTAAGAAGCTAGTTGGTACGATATATGTATGTACTGCGAACTATATCAACCAAAGTTCACGTTGAAGCAGCGTTGTCAGCTTACCATGCATATATAAGATTACTGCTATCATATATTTGTGGCTATTAAGGAAATTTGGTGGACGCTGACAGGATATTCATCCTCCAGAAATCCCCCTTTAGAAGCGTTTTTAATCTGTAGTAGAGGGAATCATGTTTGAGTATATCTACAGAGAACGGTCTACTTACCTTAACTGTGATATAAATTTATAAATATGCGTGTTTCCCGAAACAAATTACAGTGAACTGAGTCACAACTACAATACTTAGGAATGTCAAAAAGCGACTCTTCGTTTGACGCAAACAGCTTATGCGAGTATACATAAGGGCGTAGCGACCTAAATACTAAAAATTCGTAATATCATACTTCATTAATGCAAACAATATAGTGTTAAAGATTTGAAAAAATATTTAAAAGAAACACTCATCCAGAAATGTTTGTATAATACAAAGTCGTTTTTATCTATGTAAATATTTAAATACTATTTTTTATTATTATTATTATTATTATTATTATTATTATTATTATTATTATTACTATTTCGTAAGATTCCCTAAAAAGGTATAAAGGTCGGCCATTCTTGCATAATTTTTTATAGGTCTTTTACAAAGACCTTTTTTCGAAGGCATGAAGTAATATAAAACCAAAGTGTTGAGTAAGCTTTTAATTAATACTGAAAATATGTATATGTCTATATATCTTTTTCTAATATACTCGTTGTAAAGAGCTGTGATTGTACATTCGGTAATTATTCTCCACAACTTAATTAGATAATTGTGAAAAAACTCATACTGCACTCAAATCTACACTGAAAAAACACTTCACGGTAGAGGAAAACTTCGTTTTGTAGACATGTGTTGTATGCGGTTATAATAAAAGTGGTAAATGAAAAATATATAGACTTTTACAATAACGCAATAAAAGACACGTTTAGTTAAAAGTAATCTCAGAAGGAAGTTAGAATTTCACACCGTATTATAACATCATCATATTCGTTAAAATGCATAACGTCCAAACTAAAGGAAAGAATGAAGTTCTTACTGAGTAGTTTATTTTTATAGATGCGCTATAATATTTTTAATAACGTTTTTCATCCTGTGAAGTTACCGCGACTGTAAAATCTTTCAATTTTAAATAATTTTATACTAATTTTGAACATGCCAAAAGCGTCAAGCCTTTCGATTCAAAATAAATAATTAATAGAAAAGCTAATATTTTTATAGCAGTTTTCAAATAAACGTTTTCTAAACAAATTATAGTAAATGACCAATAACTTTTAATGCTTATTTAAAGAAAACAGTTCCTTTACAAATGAAATATTCAATCAAAGATTAGATTAACACTATACCAACTTTATTACTTCCCAACGAATATATCGAGTGGAGGTATTTGTAAATGAGGATTGCATTTTCTACCTATTGCTCTGACTTGCAAACGATTTGCTCCAAATATATTTTGGTATACAATTGTAAGCAGACCAAGTTATTGCGGTAATAATTCTTTCATCATTGTGAATAGAAATGCTTCCGTTTGCCTATATCGGTTGCTCATTTCTGGCAGGCAATTGGACGTATTCATCGCAAAATGGAGTTTGCATGATATGGCGAAACGTTGTTAGACGAACCAAATATAGTCCCATCACAGTCAGGTCGGAAAACGTTGCGATGTATGTGCTACTATCTATACGTATGAAAACCGAATTACACAACAAAGAATTGTGATTATGTGTGGACGAGACGATAGATTATAAAAAAATGCTATTAGTATTATAATGACACATCTTATACCATCACGTACATTCTTACTAGCCAACAAATGATCAGAAACATATGCCGGCGAAGCAATATCAAGCGGTGCTAAATGCATTAGGAAAGTGTTATTTTTCAAGAAAGCAAGTGTTAATGTTTGTCTTAAAAGTGTGGTAACTTCTTACGTATTATTTGTAAACAACGTGCGTTACAACGTATGGCTGAAGAAATTCGAAGATGTTATCCAAGCATAACTGGATTAATATTAACTACAAAAGCAGCTTTTCTCGAATCCCCTAAACATATTCCAGAGTGCTTCCACTGTTCTTACTCGCTGGAGAACGTAATCAGAAAGAGCATTTTATTATCTTGCGTAACTCGTCAAAATAGTCCACGACCAAATATCTCCGGCAAAATGATCTGTTCTAAAATAACCGAAGACAAAATAGCTCCAAAGAAACACTCCCCTTTATTAAATTTATTTAATATTTCCTGTTAATTCCTTTCTTTATATTAAACTCTGTTCATTAGTTGTATTCGTCTCATAGTTTATATTGCTGAGATAACGAATTAAGTAAATTAGGGTTAGACCAGATAAGGACAATAAATTATTTTGTGATGGATATGTAAAGCAATTGATGTTATTTATTTTTATCTCATTCGAATTGAACTATTAAGTGGTGGAGTTACCCGTAAATGCTTTTTTTGGCGCTTAAAGATGTGACGGGTGAAGGGCATCCATCGGGGCTATTTTCTCTGGGCTATATATTTAGTCTTGGGTTGTTTTAGAACAGGCCGTTTTCTCGGACTTATTTTGTCTTAGGCTATCTTATCCGAGTACCATTATCTTGAGCATTTCCACAAAATAAAGATTGTAGTATTACAGTTTGATTCTAAAAAGGCACCTGCTAAGTTAGTGAAATGATATTTCAAGAACCTCAAATTGAAGCTAATTTACAAAGTATTCATAATAATTAGAAACGAAAAATGTAGGCAATAGAAAAATCACAAAGTCCTTCACTGCCATTACTGTAGTCATTGCAAATACATATTTCTTGCTACTAAGTATTTGTATCTGAAATAGTAATGTATAGCCAAAGTTTGTACATATTTTAAAGGTTAAAAAGGTTTCAGATTTTGCCAAATTAAAGCACACGCGCAGTGTTTCTGCGTCTGCAGATACATAATTGCAGCGATTATTTGAATTATGCCACTATTAGGTCACTAGATCTCGAACGATCGTTTTCTTCATGTAAGATCCTTTTTATTTCACTAAAACAAACCAACTGCAAGCGGTGTTTAGGATGATAAGTGGTTTATTATGTTCCATAAAGTAGTATAAATAGGTGCCATTTTCTTACTTATTTCATTTTGCTTGAATTATTACATAGCTGTGGAGGTAGCACGTTTGGTACCCCGACGAAACGATCAGTTCTATTAATAGCAAATTATGAATTGAATCCTGAATTAAAGGAAGTGTCAATAATGGGATTAAAATATTACAAAAAGATTACAAGAAGTTTATCAAAGCAGTTTAATCAAAAACATCAACTACACTAATTGCAAAATCCAATAGGGGCATAGTGATATCTACTTGTTATTAAACTCCTGTATTAAATATTCAAGCATTCGCCTGTAACTAGAATTTTGAAGTTCCTCAAAATAATTTCAAGGAATATTTTTTTTAGATAATTTTGCTGCCACTCGAAATTTTAAAATATGAATTATAAAGTGTTGTATGTCATTCTCTTTATGTGTAATTGTAATATGTATAATATTCAATTTAATTTTACATTTTTGACAGTTTCGGCCAACGATTGTTTTAGTATTGGTTATACCGTGGTATCATAAAGTTTTCAGAACGAAAATGGTATTGAAATAGAAAATATATGTTTGAATTTAAGCCATATTATCGTACTCGCAACTTTAACATTTGAAAATTATGTTAATAGTGTCATCGTGACATCATATCACTGTCATTTGATTTAAAGATACAATAAAGCAATAAGCTCGGTTGGTATTCAAGATGTTATTAATAAAAAAGACGAAATTAAAGTAAGTGTTGAAATTGTTACCTATTATTTTCAATTTCCAAGTTTATACGCCTTCTCATACTGTTAAAAGTATTTTGCAGCATTGCAGGCGTTATTAATGCACATTCTTCAATCATTCTATGCTACAGATCTTGCAAATCGGAAAGAGGAGTTTTAAATATTCTATTCCTTAGGCAAGGAAACATGAAAAAGTCTATAATTGTCAAATAAGGTGATTGTGATGGAAATTCAACTTCCGTATGTAAGCTTATAATCCGATCGTCAGAAAACTTACGAAAAAAAGCAATATTTTCTTGTGTAATGAATGCCGTTGCTCCGTCTTTTTGAAAGTAACCATAATGAAATTCATCTCCATGTGTTCAATAAATTCATTTAAAATCTCTCTATACTTCTTTACATTAACTAAAAAATTAAAAAAGTACGTCCAATAATTCTGCTGCGAAAAACTGCTAGACAAACATCAAATTTCACACTATGCTGCAGCGTTTCAACAAAAATATGGGAATTTTCACTAATCGGTGTATTTTGGTAATTTTTTTTGAGTAATTGACGTATTCTGAAATGTGAAATCACGTTTCACCAGAGAAAAATGTCAAATTTAGCAGGTCATCATTTTGCATTAAATTATTTGGAAACCACTGGCAGTAAACAAGACGTGTAGAGTAGTCTACTGGCAAAGTAGTCTGATGTGACTGCATCTTATATGGATGGTTGTGTAAGTTTTTCTTTGCAATTTTCTGGCATGTTCCATAAAAAAGTCCAATCTCTTGATAAAGAGGTTTCAAAGGTTCTGTGTGTTCATTTTCCATCCGTTGTCCAACATCATTAAATAACTTCTTCCGAACGAACAGTTGGTCTCGCAGCACATGGTTTATGACCCACGGAACCAGTCTCACGAAATACACCGACACAATTAGAAAGTCAATTATAAACATTTTTGAGAATTACAGCTGTCTCTGGAAAGTGCACTCTAATATCATTCAAACATCTACGTTGGCTGTATACCCAAATACCATCAATTCGCACTCCAGTTCGGAAATATGTACGTCTTTTATACTGTATTGTAAATCATATTTGAATTTATTCAAGCTTGCCTTCAGCAGTTTTAATAATTGATGACAGTTATTGTCACTGTCAAAACAATTTTCAAAACCGTTTAAGTTCAGACATAAAATTTCTATGTCAATGCCATCTTCGTCCCAGAAACTTTATGATATCACGGTACTAGTGTAATAATCCTCCACAACGAAGCCAAAAAGTATTAACGAAAGCCTGGACGTTTAAAGACTACAATTATTACATACTCCAATAATATTCTTTAATTCACCATATCAAAGGACTAGTAGAACAAAGAGGTCGATGAATTTGACTTATTTGATTGTTTGTTATGTAGTGTATTTAGTTCAGTAATATGCGAGAAAGCATGTGTAATATGAATATTAGCCTAATAATTTGTAGCAACTAACCCCAATGAAAATTGCATGAGCTGTACGATCCACTTGTGGTAACAATTTGCTTTAAGTTTTTTTTTTGCAAAGGTGTGAACAGCGAATGTTTGCACGTCAGAACGAGACCTAGAGATTAAAAAGTGTATCTACTTTAGAAGATAAAAAGTTAATGAAATCGCAAATTTAGCAATACGAAAATTGGTCCAAATAACAGTAGAATCACCAACAAATTGAGTTGATTAACTTCTGTCCTTAACGTTATTTATGTTTCTCAATTTCTAACACAAATCTTTTTAAAAATCGTGCGTAATAACCTAAAAACTCATGTAAATTTTAAAAAATCACGTTGTGTAGTATTTGGTATCTATCACCAGTACTGCTACAATGCGCGAACTGTTGTCTGCAAATACTTCTGATTAGCAACAAGAATTTTGTTTGTATTTTGCAAATGACGTCCGGATTTATTTAATGGGTACATTAGACAAACAATTATAAAAGTAAAATTATATGTCCATACATGTATATAAACAAATAACGTAACTTAGGCTTTGAAACCGATACTTAGATCATAATGGAACAGATTTATTTCACATACCTTTTAAAAATTAAATCATCTAGAAGAGTATACACTTTGAATATTTTGTAAATTATAAGATACAATTTGAATTAAAGAAATTATTTTATGTTTACAATTATTGAAATTTCCAGGATTAGAAGAACCTTCGTGCTTACAGTGGCATTAAGTAAAGTATTGGTAACGCTATATATACTAGGGTGACAGAATAAAATAGACACCAGGTAAAGCGGTATAAATATATAAACAGCTAAATTCTAAGAACGAATTAAGAACTTTCTCTTGTCATTAGGGGATGTATTGGAAGGAATTCGTCATAGTTTAGTATCGTTACAACTATGCCTCGCTTACAAGGTTCGACTGATATTAGCGACTTCACCCGGGGTCGCATCGTTGGCCAGAGTGAACGCGGCGCTTCGCAACGTGAAATAAGTAAATTTTTAAATATTCCGTTGTCCACAGTTAACCGTGTGATTACACAATTTAAACGCAAGGAAAAAACAACACTGGAGCCGAGACCAGGTCGTGCCGGACCTTCTGAAAGAAGTCAAAGCATGCTTGTGTGTTAAGAGAACCGCGAAAAAGTACAGCTGAGCTTGCGGCAACTTCCCAGAAAACTCAGCGCACCGTTCTGCGATACCTCCACAGTGTGGGGATGTATAAAAGGATGGCAAAGAAAAACCTCTCCTTACGACGATTCAAAAACGGCGCCGAATAGCTTGGGCAACCGAAATGCGAACGAAGCCCGAAGAGTTTTGGCTGTCTGTCATTTTTTCAGACGAAAGCAGATACTACCAATTCAGTGATGGTGGTCGTACGTGGGTATGGAGACGTTCGTCACAGCAACTGGATGACAAATTTTTGCATCAAACGGTGAAATACGGCGGTATGAACGTCATGGTGTGGGGAGCGATATGGTATGGTGGAAGATCGCAATTACTAATCTGCGACGGAAATATAAATGCGGCAAAATATATCCAAATATTAACAGAAGGACTACTACCGATATTCGACAACGCCATTTTATCTAAAGAAGACGCCACTTTTATGGAGGATGGAGCACCCTGCCACAAAGCAAGAACAACAACCACATGGAAAGAGGAACAGGGGATTCGAATTTTATCATGGCCAGGCCAATCACCGGACATGAATCCGATAGAGAATGTTGGCACATAATCCAGACAAATATGGCGAGACGACCCCAAAAACCCAGCAATAAGGAAGAAATCGTGGCAGCTGTTACAGAGGAGTGGTTAAATATTTCAGAAGACACCATTAATCATTTAATAGATTCTATGCCACGACGACTCGCAGCACTTCACGCAAGTAAAGGTGGATAGACAAAATATTAGTCTAATTTAAAAATGTTAAAATATTTTGTATATATAACGAGAATAGAATCTTTTTTTTAAATTAGTAGGTGTCTATTTTATTCTGTCACCCTAGTGTATTTCTATCAGTTTCATTGTAAGAATTTATGGCGTGTATTACAATTTTTGAAATTGTTCCGTATTCTCGCTAGCATGTGTAATATCAAGTTATAGTAAATAAATCTTTGGAAGTAGTAGGATTACTACAAAAACAGTTATAGATTTTACTAAAGCTAAATGAGAAAAATATAAGCTATCGCAGGTCTGCGACAATTTATATTTTATAACTCTATCCTGATTTAGCTAATTATAAAGCATTCAACGACATCCATTAGTACAACACAACATTTTTATTACCTCCCAAATATAGTCGATAATTTGCAGGCGTCTTGGCACCATACTATTAGGAAGAGCCACCGCACAGCTTACATGCTATGACCATTACCGATAAACCAATATATTTACTTTAATGAACCGATAAGTTCGAATTATCGGCGTCTAATTAAGGCTCTGCTAGAACCGCTTGCGCTTCCACACCGGTAAATATAACCCTATTTTACAGGATTCCTCGATCGTAAATTTGTATGTAGCGCGTATCAAACACAATCCGTACAATAAGCTCGAAAATTCGAATAGCTTAATAATTATGTCCATAATTATATTGTCGCTTGGAAGTGATAATGTCTTTATTGGTGTATGTTGAATATATTATATAATCTCGTATATACACTTGTAGGTGTTAAAATTTCATTTATTTTTGATGTTATGCTTTCTTATGTGCTTTTTTATGGAAGTACTACGGTTCGTCTATAATTTCAAGTAATAAAGCTTGTAGGACTCTGTTTATGTCGTGTGATAAATCTTTTATAGATTATAATTTATGCAATAATTCCTTCCTAGAAATTATTTTACTATTATTAAAAATCCTCGTTACATAAAATTTGTTTGTTAGAATGTCTAATAAAATGTTCCGAAAACTTGTAGGTACTACCATGTAAGTTCTAGTTAGTTCACACCGACATAAAACGGATAAAAAACGGTACTTCCCGTTGCAGAGATATGATTTTAAACAATTTATATAAAAAAAGAGTAACCGCCAAATCCTTAGTTCTTGATTTAGACGACACCGCAGCGGATCTGCAGAATATATTCGGTGTTTTCCTTAATCAATTTTTAGAATAGTTTCTGTTGAAGGTGGTATAATATTGTCGAAACACGTGTGTATATAATTAATTATATTCGTATTGTAAGGAATTATTTATTCGTTTATTATGTTAGAGACACCATTTCAGTGAGAAAAAAACTACACCACAAAAAATATAAAATAGTTACTCTACAAGTACTGACGACACTATAAACGGTATTCAAATTACAATTGCATATGTAGTAATCTACACCCGCATGCATACTATTGCAACATTGAAATGTGTCAAGATTTTGACACCTCTTAGTTAGCAACTTTACATCGACTAAATAATTTACTTGACTCAATACGAGGGAGTGAAATTTTAACACCAGCATGTGTGAATTTATATAGGCACTCAGAGGTGACGAAAACTTCGTATAGCATACTGACTTCTGTATTACCAATTTTGTTCTTTACTAGTAGGCACTTCCCTCTAACGATATATATTTTTTTAAACATCCCATACGCTTCCTAGTCGATTTAGATCCAGAGAATTTCCGAATCGATCCAGCAATGACAATGTTTTGAAATAGTAACTGTGTGAAATACAGTTTATTAACTGATAAGCTGTACTCAATGCGTTTTCGGGGAAAGGTTTGCGAGTGGATCACTTCATATCTTAAAAGAGTGCAATTTGTTGAAGTATCTATAAAAAGGAGTGATACTAGTCGAAATTTCCGATCGTTTTTAATGCCTAGTGGGATTAGACTAGCACAAGGATCTCTTCTTGCTCCCACATGTTTGTCTCTGCTTCTGAATGACATTACCGAGTTTATTTGCGACTATCACACACTTTGTTACGCTGACCACGTAACTATACCTTCAGCCAGCGAGGAAGATCGGATTGAAACTGAAGCACTATCATCACTAGATTAAATATATGTTTGATGCTGCAGTAATGGCCTATCGTTAAATCTGGACAAAACCAAATACATCCTCTTCCATACATTTCAGAAGAGGTTGAATGTAATTTTTTGCTTAAATATCAATAATACTTGCATTTCGGAAACTAGGACGGCCAAGCTATTGCGTGAAATCTTTACTGGGACTATGAGGTAGGACGACCACTGCAGACTGCTGATGCCTAAACTAAATACAATTACATTTACGCCTAGGAAATTAAAGCAAGCGCTGAACGTTAATACGTTAAAAATCGTATACTCTTCAGAATTTCAAGCTCGATTATTATACGGGTTACTACTGTAGGGGTCCAGTACCCCTGCAAAAGAGATTCTTTTCAAACGAAAAGCCGCGATCAGAGCGATTACTGATATTAATTCGTTAACTTCTTGTCGAAGCTGTTTTCTAAAAATTCTAATCTCCATTGTATATATTAGAATTAAGCCACTACAATAACAAACAAAAAAATCAAATAATACCTCGTACCAATACCCACCACAACTATAATATTCGCGACCCCAAAATACATATCGCGAAGCATAATCTACATCTTTCCGCAGAGAGTGTACATATACTCGGGTTAAAAATTTAAAATAAGCTCCCGAATGACTGGAAATTACAGAGCACGTAGAAATTCAAGAAGACAGTTAAAGCATGGTTACTGTCGAAATGTTACTACTCGTCGGACGAATTTCTTGATGATAGCATCGCTTAATAACAAACACTAGCCAACCACGTTGTCGGTTTAGTACAATAATTCATAATTCATTACGTTGTGTTTCACAATACATTAAAAAATATGTTAGTTTGATTATTGATACTATTTTTAGCTGTATTTGCTGCATCGTTTCATGCTCAACGTATTTCATGTTTTACGTATTGTGTCTAGAAATAAAGCTATTTATTATTACATTTAATATATTTCACTCTATAAGACGGAACATTGCCAAACACTGACGTGTATGGGCTGCTAATTTCATCTAACCTTTTGATATATGGTAATAAATAATCTTTTGAAACATGTTTGTACTCCTTTTGGTCCGTGACTCGCTTTATAAGATGCATTAGCCCAACACCTTATGTTCTCATTGCAAAAACTTTTGAATTCGTCACTAAATCTAAAATCAGAAGTTTTCAAATTTTATATTCTTGAAATTATTCTAATAAATATTGATCTTTGCCCTTCTCTAGTCGTTAACAGTGACACTCATGACTGTTCCAGGAAATTCTTTTAAATTCATTCGACAATTCTTCTTACAGTTTAATATTAAACATTTTTTAACGCTTGCTGTATTTAGCGTATTAGTAATTCATATTTTCTACTTTGACTTTATGCGTTTCTTGCCCATAAAAACAACGAATAAAAAATTGCTTATCTCAAAATATTAAATTCGCGATACACCATAGCAGAAATATGTTTATTTTAAATTTAGAACACGTTAAATACGTTATCTTCCCTGTACGATAGCCGAAAATAAACTAATTTGTGATATAGATTTGTGCTGTCCGAAAATGGGTTTAAGCTCTAAAATAATTCTCGAATATACGTATCGTAATAAATTGGCTTAATTATAATATAATTATATCCTAAAATTACAAAAGAACTTCAGGGCTTTAGGCAATTATTTATTTAAAATACAATTTTCTAAATTACGAAAGATGGTCTCAATTTAAAAGCGAAAACTGGCTGCGCAAATAAAATATCATCTAACATGAGACTTATTTTTATACAAGTCTATATGTCAACAGAAATAGGTTTATAAGAAAAGGGAATATGATAAAAATTATTCAACAAAACAGAATCCTTTTTAGCGTTCACGTCTTCCAACGTTCACTAAAACTTTCATTTTCCATTTCCCAATACATCGGATATTAGATATTTTCTTCAAAAGTGAAGCATGATTTTTCTAATTCAGTCGTTGTTCTTGTTAACTAGCCTTCATTAACCACTTATGAAGGTGAAGCAAGGCAAAAAATGCGGGTCCTCAATACGTATTTATTAGATGAAATTATAAACGATACTCGTTTTCTAGGTTCTTTTACAAGATTTAGAGAGATTTGATTTTATTACCCTCTACTTTGTAGAACTGTGTGATTATTATGGCAGATTTTTTGTATGTAAATAGTAACGTTGCAAATATCGCTGTTAGGATATTGTTCAAAAACTTAATTTAGACGTCACATTCTTTGGAAAATATTTCATGATCTAATATATTTTAGTAATTTTATAGGGGGGAGAGTATCAGAAATATATGTTCCTTTGCCTTATGCTCAAGTCGTGGATTTGTAAATCAAAAATCGTTCTTGGAATTCTCATAGAATGTTTAATTAATGACTTTTGCAGAAATTTAAATAAAAGTTTACAAGCACTTTCTATTGTAACTTGGCTTACATAAATAAATTGATGAAATTTCTTTAGGCGCATTGAGCAATTGCTTTCCCGTTTGGGCACATGACTTTCGAATTTCAATTAAAAATTTAGATACATAAACAACAGCATCCTTATTTTGTAAGAGACGAGCACGTAAAACATTTTGTGAAGCATTCCTAGTCCCTTCTTACAGGTTATATTGCAAAATTGGAGCATTTACGGGAATTAAATTATTTAGAATAACTTCCATTGGTTTTTCAACGATAATTCAATTTCCTTCTTATTACGAATGTTAAATTTAATTATTAAACAAATTCACGGTTCCCGGTAGGATCTAAACCTACAGCTCCAAGAAAAAACTAATCCAATTAAATTTACCGTTGGTAATTACAACGAAATTGAATTATTACTTACGAGAATGATTTTCGGTTTTATAAAAATCATGCATTTTTTAAGCAATAGTTTTATTTTCCATTGTCCTCAAAACTTTGTAGCTTTAAAGAAGGCGATATTGAATAATTTTTTATAACTTCTGTTTTATCTTTATCTAGTTCAACCCATTCCCTACTACAATATGTCCTTAATGTTTGACTTCATCTAATTTGAGTCTACATTATGTTCTTTCCCTTACCTTTTAGAACACAAGTTCAAATGTAGAGTTATGTTCCTCTAAAATGCTACCCCATACCAAAATATCATCTGCACAAAGATCTACCTTTATGTTCCTTTAAAACATTTCATCTTATTCCTTTAGAAAACCTCACTAGCACCTTTAGGACCATACGGTATATCGCGAAAACGATATCTCCCAATCTAGTTGCATCTAAAAAGGTGAAAAATGTTGCGTTTTTTTTGTTATGTTGTTAGGTTAGGTTGGGTGGTCAAAAATTGGAAATTGATAATATTTCCTTAAAATGACAACTCAAATCCACGATTTAAAATCTTTATTTGGCTTATCTATAATAACTAAGGAATTAACACAGTCTGTTGATTCATACATAATTATACTCTCTTCGTGCATTTTTTTTACTTGTTTTATTCCTTATTTATATTATTTTGATATTAGAAAAATAAAATGTGCGGAAAGAGGCAGTTTAGTGGAGGTGAAAGGATTTGATTTATTATTATATTGGAGCCCCAAGACTGTAATCACGTTGCCTGGTCTAGACAACATTGAAAAGGTATACAGAAACTGGAGGTTACAAGGAAGTCAAAAAGTGATGAAACCGAGACAAGATCATTTTCTTGTAACAAATGTGTTTGCGAACACTTTTACTTCTATTCATTGTTGTAATTTTTATGTTACTAAGAAATTTTGGGTGCATCTAACACACACGAACACTGCTATACAGTGGTCTCTGGGTATTATCTGAGATAAAATGTATTGTAAATTCAAAGGATACATGGAAAAATAATAACCGTTTCAGAATAAAGGAGAAATTCGTATAGGGCAGTTATAAAGTTTTTAAAATGTAGAAAAATGAAAAAGCGGGACCAATCTCAAGTTATTTTTATTATATGTTATAACGGCTACCTGTTTTGTGAAATCTTGCACATCGTCAGGCTTAGACACTATAGAAAGGGACTATAAAAATAAAACAGTTGCAAACAATATCGCTAACAGCATCACGGCAGCAAACTTATGTATGTTAAAAATGCAGAATTTAAAATTGTATAAGAGCGAACAAAACAAGTTAAAGTATCAAAAGGAACAAATTAGTAAGTCTTATTGCCTTGCCTTTTAATATCAACTCACACTAAGTCAACAATGTTCTTTTATAAAGTTTTTATTTACTTAAGGATGGTTCTTAACTTTATCGTGAACGTAACAAATAATTTCTAAAATGTTAAATAAAAACAGCGGAACGTTTTCTTTTCACTCAACATGTTTTTTGATTATTTTTATTGCTTCTTTTACAATACAATACAAAATTAAATAGGTGCATCAATGCTTATAGAGCTAAACAAATTATAAGGTTATATAAAAAAAAACAAAAATAATTGAAATTTAGGATATAAAATGTTAAGGTTTCTAGCTGTGATTGTTACTTTCTAGAATTGCACTGTATGCTGTAAGTGAGAAATCAATATTTGTGAATGGGGATACCTGGTTTAAACTATAATTCCATTAATCGACCTAGCTAGTATTAGATGGATGATTTTTTGACTGTCGTAAACAAGAGCGAGCGTTCCACATAAGCTTGTACTAACGCACTATGACTAGTATTTTATTTTATACGACTTCATCAATGTATTTGTATATTGTTATTTACTGTTATATGGTTCTTGTGAGCTAACCTTTTTACTTGTTTAAAACGTACAAATTACTGCCAAACGCGCCAGGAGTAGGTGAACATGTTCACAAAAACTGTTTGGATTTCTAACAAAGTGAACTAAAATTATATTGTTACAAGAATAAAATAGGACATGTCAACTAGGAGCAAATTGGGAACCCTAGTGATACTGATAAAGTTCGCGAAAAATAACAATTATTTACAAATAACAAGAAGCATTCATATAAATTCCGCATCTAGTAGCCCATTCCAATAAAAACTTTTGTCATAACTGGTACTATTTTCAGTTGCGTTCGTTGTCACTTTGACAGAGTATTTGTTTAGATGCATAGTTGATAGAAACTTGTTAAAATTATATTGTAATTGAAAACTAATTTGAAATGGTTTTTACTATAGAACACAAATCATTCACGCTTGAATCTTATTTTTATTTCCTTCTTGCAAATAAACACATTTCATTCAGTTCAAAATTTTCGTTTAATGATTTTGCCATTTGTCATGGCATTCAAATAGCTTACACCAAATAAAATTCGTATTAAGATTTTTAGTAATAAGCTAAGACATAATTATAATTTCAAAGGCTGTTACTTACTGACTGTCCGTGGAAAATTGCCAAAAGATAGTGGTCATGTTTGTTTCCTTCGCGGATTTTAATCAGTAAGCGACGGCATTTATTTTGGAAGTTAAGTACCCGAACTACATGTTAATAACTATTTTAATCGAATGCTTTCATTAATTGTTGATGAAATTGAGACTTCTTCGTTGACTAAAGAGTGAACAGTAACTCCAAGTAATCTCCAGCTTCTAATAAATGACGATTAAACAAATTTAACAAATTTCTACCTCAAATTGAGAATCTAATTTGTTAAAAGAAGGCTATATTATTTTCTTAAGAGATGCGGTGGAATGGTAGTGCCGTATTGTTATTAGATTCTCCTCTGTGACTAATATTATCGTTAATTATCCAGATGTTTTCACATTTAATCTTTTCTTTTGGAAAATTAAGCGCATTTTGAAACTATAGTTCCAGAAATATGTCTTCAGATTTTCTCAAGCAAATTTATTTCACTTGCACAATTCTATTACTATCTTGTTCATAAAAATACTTTCTTTTCAATTTAAATAGTTAATAATTAAAAACAGAAGAAATTAGAACATATCTAGAATTATATTGATTCTTTTAAATTTTATTACCTTCATTTTCTGTTGCTTTTTATTGAAAACAACGCAGCTTTTGTTTTGGCAAGATTTGTTCAATTTCAACGAATTTCTAATGTTATCTTGAAATATTACTTTAGAACTGATACTTGAGGTATTTGTGGATACGTAGCTACTGTAACAGAAGACTTGATGAGAATTGATAACATTTGACTTGTTCATATCATTTTATAATATTTAAGTCATGGCAATCCCTGCTAACAGAATAATGTCATTGACAAGTATTCATATATTTTTCGTTAAAATTTTTGCGATCGTGCATCGTCTTCAATTTCTTCTTGATAACATTTTAGTTCGATAGTATTATAATTGAATTCCAAGGTATTAGAAAACAGTAGCAAGGATTTATTTTTAAAATTATGCATTTTATCTTTTGGTACCCAACACGGATACATTCTTATTAGTTCACCGAAAATATTGCAGTCAATACGCAGAATTTTTATAGAGATTTTATGTTTGGATACTTAGGATATACTTAGTACTTACCTTCATTATTTCTGATATAGTCTCAAAGTCTTCGTCCAGTTTGCTGAAGTGCTTCTCCACTTTCGTCACAGTTTTTAATCTATTTACACTTTAAAACAAAGTTTTAATCACAATACAACACAAAAAAGCAAGCAACTTTGCACACTAGACATCGGTCTTTACTGTCCGTACAGCGATACAGAAAAATTGAAAGACATTTTCTACCGGTGGAGTTTTAAGGTTTTACTGCTCAAGGGATTTAAAAAAACACCGGTGAGCTTTTGGGATGAAGAAATGCTATTGTTAATTCTGATGTTGGCTACACTGGCGTGCGCAAGCGACTGACTCTTTCCTCCGGAACCTCTGGTAGTAATCCGAGCCCCCGTACTATGCTTCCATTGGTCGTTAAAGAAAAAGGGAACTGCAGCCTCTTTTGGGAAAGGCGTGGCGTCATGAAACGTCGGTGACGCCCTGTTATGCAATATTCCGGGCTGAAATATTCCCCGCGGTTTTGTATTTGCGGTTGTGTTTTTCTTTTTGACTAGCCATCGTTTTTTTTTTACCGTGCGTACTTTTCTATTCAGGGGTTTGCTGCTGACGCTTGTTTGTAAATGGCAATCTCCCTTTTGTTCGGCGTGACGGGCGACGCGGAGGGCCCGTGTCGTTATTTTATTGTGAAATGCTCAACGAGATTCGTTTCCCCGTAAAAGAGAGGATTTTCTCATGGAGGAGGAACGAGAAACGGCGAAAGTCAGGGGAACAATTGTTTTGGATACTTAACGAAACTCGATTCCCCTTGTAGACGCTTGCGAGCTTTTGATTTAGGCGTATACATAAAACTCGCAGTGATTTATATATTTATTTACGATGAATTAGCGTTTTTGGAGAATACTTGTTTGCAATAACAAAATGTATGGTCAACGGAACAATGAAACTAGACTTCTGAACCACTACTGCTGCATAAAATATCCTTTGTTAGCGTTATTTTAATACCTAATCTCCAAGTTATCGTTGATCTACCAACATGATATTTAAATAACGTAGGGTATAGTACTAACCTTATGTAGAGAATAAAGCCCACCTGTAGCAAAGTAGAAATAGTAAAGCCAGAAACATAAAAATTTTCAGAATAAAAATTAGTGAAACCTACAGCGTCTTTTTACTGCAGTGTGAAATGGAATTTGTCAAAGATAATGTTATCTTTCATAATCTCACATACTCTAAACTCCAAAATGTACAGAGAGAAGTGTAAGAGTTTCTATTCAATACTGTCTCTTAAGACAAAAGACCGCCAGTGTACTTATGATTGTTAACGAAGAAAATACTACGTTTTTCTTAAACTCACTTATGCGAAGTAAAATATTTTATTAAAGTGGACTATGTGTTCCGAATTTTGTTAAATAGTTGAATAACATCATTTCCTTAAGAAAATACCAGTATATTAGCTAATAGAGCGTAAGATCGTGCTTTCTAGCAGGGACTCTTAGCTACTAACTACGGTTCTTGTGCAATAATTAAATGGTATTCAATACTTGTGCCCCGCTAATATCATCTGTCGCTCCTCTGGTAATTTATTGAACTTCTGAATTTACTTTGAATTTATTCAACAAAATTGTTAGACCATCCTCCGTACAGTCCAGACTTACCAACGTACCAACGATTTCTTTACCTTTCCGAAAATCAAGAACCGACTGGGACTCGTCAGAAGGAGAAGTTGATGCCTTTAAAAATACAATTTTGACTGTACCACCAAACGGCTAGAATAACTGTTTCCAGAATTTGTTCGATCGCATGGAAAGGTCCATTAAATTTTGTGGAGAATGCTTTCAAAAACGATAAAGTCTTTAAAAGCTACCTGCTGTTTTATTCTAGCTCTATATGCAAAACTTAGAAGACAACACACGTAATATCGGAAGATATTTTAGTTAGCCGTTTAGAAAAAAGAAAATATGATATATGATTTTTATAGCTACATACTCCTTGTGTTGTTTGATAAAATGTGTTAAAATTATAAAATTTACAAATAAACCATTATTTTGTTTGTAAAATCATACCCTTCTTTTCTCATCACTTCCTACATATACCCATCACCGTTATTTCATCTTTATTTTAAATTTCGTTGTTGCCTAAGAAACATGACCTCACCAAAAAGTAACCATTATAACACATTTAAACTAACATCCATATTAATACTGATATTAATATGAATATCAATACTAAACCACCGTTAACATTAGCAATGATAAACGACTCGGAGGGGACTTTAACCCAACATCTGACCGATATTTTTTCGGAAATTTAATAATTGGAAATTGCAAGAAAATTGTAATTTTGTCATTACTAATGTTAACGGCGGTTTAGTATTGATATTCATATTAATATTAGTATTAGTATGGATGTTAGTTTAACTATTACCCACTTGCCGTTTAATAACATAATGTCCGTGAGATATTACTATATATCTACTGGCATCGTGACATCTAGAGGGATTTAAGGCGACTTGGATTCATTGGTCTTGTGGTGCAAGGGTTTAGCACGCTATATCCCCTCCGAGACCGATATTTTCTCAGAAATTTAATTACGTTGGAAATTGCAAGAATATTGTAATTTTATCATTATAACATTGATGATTTTCAGGGCTATATTTTTGCACAGATATCAAAGTTTTGCGCTAAATAAAGGAACAATGTGGGTTTTACCTCGACAGCTAAACGGATATTTATATTAGTTTTCAGCTGCGTTATGAATTAAATTTCTATATTCAAAACGATTATTCTATTTACTTATTTCCAATATTAGTGTTAAATGTAGTGCGATTAAACAACCATCGCTAATAGTGCATAGAGGCAAGGAGATTAGTAGAATTGTCTGTTAATGCTGTCTTCAAAATTAAACTTCTAAAGAAGCATGTAATTGTACGCCGATTTTTCGTCAGTCAATGTTGATTTTCGAAAAAAAAAAAGCATTAGACAATCTTATGATGTTTAATAAGCTAGAAAACAACCCTATAATTCAGAACTTCTTGACAGGGTGAATATTGTGTCGTATTTGAGAAACAAGAAAAACTCCGGCATCCATGCAACCGCAACGAATCGTCCTGAATACAAACAGAAATAATTCACAAAACCAACCTTTTAACGTGAGTCGGTGAATTCTCCTTTCTGTGTGATATGTATGAGTTGTTTTTTTTTCCGTCTCTCATTCAATGTTCATATTTCGACCCCTTTTTTTTGTTCGCGAGTGTGGATCATTCTTGGGCCGTTTTTCATCTGACCAAAGAGAGGGGCTTTTGTCGCTGTCAGAATCGTTCATTTGGAAGAGATTTTATTTTAATGGAGGCGGAGGAAAGAGCCGGTGCGTTGTTGGTGAAGGCATGACGCGTCTTCGGGCATACCGCGCGGTTACAAAGGATGAATGAGAAATTTATCTCCTTTTGGACTGTTGTTGTTGTTTGGAATTTTTATATGGTGGTGAATTAATATTATGTTATTTATGTGGCTAGAATGTTTCGTGTGTGAAAAGAAAAGATCTTTCTCCTACTAATAATATGAGAACGTTATTGTGGTTTATTGTAATGGATATACTACGATGAATATCAAACATTGATATATTTACTGTACATAAATGCAAATCAAAGACAAGATACAGTACTTTGCCGATACTGTCTGGACTTGCCCTTATTCGATTGATCTTCATGCAAGTTTGGGTATGACGATTTGTAAATACAGTAGCTAAAACTTCTCTCATATAAGGCTAAATAATACCGGTGGTTGTATAAACGTTTTGGTTTTCCAGATGTAAAGATTCTACAATAAAATTACTAGAGCCTACAATTCTTTGCGATGACATATTAAGAGCCATCGAGCAACACTTAGTTTATGAGAAATCCTATTATACCTTTTAATATCATACACCTGGAAGAAAAGAGAGATACAACTGTGTGTGATCATTATTTTAGAGTAATTAATATGATAAAAGAAAAAAGCTGTGTGTGTCTTATATAATAGAGGACTTATTATTATCCTCGGCAAAGAGGAGTAAGTGTCCGTTTCGTGTGGAGAACAACGTGGAGGGGTGATGCGCACGGCACGGAGAATTGAGTACCCGTATCAAAGCACGCTGGTTCAGTATTATTCGACTGGTCGTCGTCAGTGCTTACTTCATACAATCTGTTCGTGACTATGTTGAAAGAAGAATTAATGCAGAATTCAAAGATAAAAAAATTGTGGTTATGTGTGCAAGAAACAATTGAAGAGTTTGATCTGTCATCCCCTATCTTACGAAGGAGTTGCTAAATGTACTAGCGATGAAATTTTAAAAGTCGTGCTGAGGACATTGAATAAATTTTAAAGGTTGTGTTGAGAACATTGAACAAATTTCGAGTATCAGCAATCAAACTTTAAATGTTCGTGAGTGACGGTGCCGCCAACATGCTTTTCTTAGTCCGATCTCCTAAAGAAGAGAGTGGCAATTTGTTACATGTAACATGTTAAATCCATGCTTTAAACCTTGTGGCACAATTGATCCCTAAATGTTATCCACGAGTAAGTACTTTGGTATATCATACGAAGGCAGTATTTTCAAAGTCCATAAAACGTATAAAAGGATTTCTCGAACTGTGTCCCAAAATGCCTAAACCACCATAGCCAATTACTACGCGTTGGAGAACATGGTTAAGGGCTGCGTTTTACTACTACAAAGATTTTGATGATGTAAAGAAGGTAGTTTTACAATTCGATCCGAGACACGCCAAGGCTATCAAGAAAAGCCAAAAAAATGTTTGAAGATAGTAAGGCAAAATGTGATTTAGAAAGTATTCGTAAGAACTGCTATTGAGTAGCGGAGGGAATTGAAAAATTACAAAATGATTCGATGTCGTTTGTGGATTCTGTTCAAATTGTGGATGATGTTCACTCACACCTATGTACGGCGGAAGGCGAAAAAAGATGAAGGTGTAATACGAAAATTTGAAAGTGTTATTGACAATGATTCAAATTTTCTCATATTAAGACAAATTTGTGAAGGTGCGTTGAAAAATCCATTAAGTTGTCACAAGGATTACTTTAAATTTTGAAATATAACATCAGTGGATGTTATTTATTCATTTATTCCGCACTTCGTACTCGTTTGACTGAAACAAGTGTGAAAACATACTTAATGATTCTAATATTTAATAGATGCCACCCAGTTTGTGGTTTCGTCGAAACGTCCTTAAAACAATAAGTGTTTCAGCACGTTATATAATATATTTTTTATCATTATTTTAAATGTAAACGTTCCTGCGTCCGCATCGCCTCACGTTACTGAACGCCCGCCTAATACGGCGACTCGGCCCCTCCACGTTGTTCTCCGCATTGCACTGTAACTTGCCCCACTTTACCGAGACTAGTTATTGTGATTTTCTTGACATTATAATAAGTTCTGCCTAGACGTTTCATATGTTCTCATTCGCAACTTAAATTAAAATTTGGAATCAATAAACAATACGATTTGAAAATATGTAGTTCTAAAACAAATTCTGATTAGATTTCATTTAATGAAATCATTCTTTAGCTGTTCTCATCGCCAATTACACATATTAAGCTAGAATTCCTTATAGTCTTCTTATATTGTGATCTGTTTCTATACATTTCCTAATAATTTACGTACATATACATTTGTATAATCTGTGTCGTTTCTATTTATTCCCTAATAATTTACATCCAGTATCCCACGTACTGATAGCTATTCGAGTGCATCATCGCCGAATATTTCCATTTAAAGCACGTTATTCCGGACGATGTGACGCGCTCCAAAGCGCATCAGACCGTGTACAGAAATAAGTGGAGGCCTATTAGTATTATTTTCTTTGTCACAACACGCCCATTGAAGTCTCCCGACGGTTGTCGGTTTTGATTGCACCTAGACCGTCAGACGGGGACACTATATTTGTATTGGAGAGTTCGCGCTCCGACGCATCAGCATGGGAAGTCACGTGCCCGCCGACCGTTCGGACTGCAACATGTCTCCCACGACACTTCCGCCCGACACGTCGCGGTTCGAAAAGGCGCCGACGTACGGCCTGCGGCGCTGCGGTCATCTACGCCTTGTTACGAACGGAAAGCTTTAGAGCTTCATTGCTTCCGAATGGTGTGATACATTTTTAAAACGTTACACTTGAAAAGTTAACGTTCAAGCCTACGATTTATGAAATTACTGCTTTGATACGGTCCATGTTACGATGTCCGTCGAAAAAAAAACTTTCTCGCGAATGAAAATCCAGTGTGTTTGGATAATTACGATAGGTGTAGTTATTGGCATGTCGAATTTGTTACATGTAATCGTATCTATTTATTTGCTAACGTCGTAACTAAGGTGTTTAGTTATTTAACTAGCGTCTTGTCGCACAGCATATAACTACAACTTTCAATCCTCACAAATCAATGTCAATATTTTATAAAATCTACATTGTGCATTTCGCTAAACATAAAATGATAAAAATGAAATTTATAGAGTAAAAACGTGTGCACTTAAAAAGAAAGCATGCAAATAAAAGATTTAATTTACTGCTCCGATATTATCATTCGCGATATTATTTATGAGGTGATACGGATGTATTACTGCAAGTATAACAATATTGCAATTTTATAAAGCACGTTGTGCGCTATAATTTATTAACGGTTTTACGAGATAACAGTAAAAAAAATTATTGGGACTAAATGTAAATGAATAGTTTTTGCTTAAAATCTAGAATTAGATCAAATTAGGTTTCATTTATTATGTTAACTGACTTCCACTATGGATGTTTTGTATTCGATACTATCTAATTACAACACAGAACTATTACAGTCCTTCTTTTTTAATATTACCGTGGAATTCTTGGTTAATCTACATTAGGGGTTCCCAAACTTTATCAATCTGCGGCGCACTTGCAGGTTCAGTATTTTGTTCTGGCGCCCTTATCACAGCATGTATACAATAGCATAAATCAGGCCCAGAAATGGAAACAGCCCTTAAGACAAATTGCACAATGTGAAGTTCACATTTGTTAAACTTAAATCACAGGAGCCATCAAATTAAAGTACTGTGACTCACAGTGAAAATGATGCAGTGGCATATAATTTGGAAAGAAGCTGAAAATATTAGGTAAAGTAATTATTTGGGAAAAGTAAATTGAATATATTATATTTACTATTCTTGAAATACATTACAAAAATAAAACAAAACTAATTCGAACAGGTATTATGAATTCTATCCAGATAACATTACAGTGGTTACATGTTCATCACAATGAAAACGATGCAGGCCAGTACACAATTTTTATCCGAGTAGGGGAAGTCCGTAGATGCACGTGTACTTTACCTCTTTATCTGTTACAACTGTGAAGTGCGATCTTTTCACAAGCAGCTTATAAGTAGTTGAACATGGGCTGACAGACAGCGATGGAAGAGTGAGAATTAGTTCACCATAAGAAAAATAAAAGTCAACGGGAAATTGCAAAAATATTAAATAGTATCTGCAATACAGCATGTTATTGAGCGATATAATCCCAAAAACAGAGTGAAGAACAAATGTAAATATAAGTCCAAAGAGAAATATTTAACGAACATGAGGAGTGGTGGATTATTAGACAATCTAGAAATAATCCACTGTTGTGGTGTTCCTAATTTAACCTTGGAGATGGAACGTGTTCTGAAAAATACAGTAAATGGAGAAACAGTTCGAAGAACTCTGGGGCATGCCAACTTGCACAGGTGAATAGCCAGGAAAAGAACCGTTTTTAAGCCAGAAGGATAAGTCGCTTATAGTTTGCATTACAGGATCAAAATAAACATTTCGACAATTTTTTAGCATTTATATGAAATTTTGTCGAGGAGTATATTCCTTTTTTTCTGGTATTTAACTTATGTTCTTACTTTTAATTGCTGATAAACATATCAGCTATTTTTTATGTAAATTTTTGTTTGGCTTACGAATGTTATGCATTCGGAATATTATTGATATTATTTATTTCATTTATTTGTTTCTATAATTATGAGATTACGGGAACCCTAGTTATTTGAGCTTCTTAGTATTCATCTTCATCCTTTTCTTTTTACTATTATCTACGCTATCTTTTATAAACTTCAAATCTATGCATTTCGTATACATTGTATAATTGTTGTATAGTGTTAAAGCGAGATTTCGTTTTGGAACATTTAATGAGATTAGGATATTGTTCCAGTTAAAGAACTCGATACTTTGGTGGTCTTTGAAATGTGGTTAAGCGATATTATTCAAGACGAACGTGTTTCTATTCCTAAATGTATCCTGTATATAGGCGATCGAGAAGGGGGTGGTGGTATCGCTGTCTATGTTAAAAGCTCAATTGTTTGTTGTGTGATTTGTTCAGGTATCACCGTTCTCCTTGAGTTAATTTTTATTTCATTTAAATTTAAGAATGAAACATATTTGGATAGGTTCTGTATAGGTGTAGGGCACGTACATAATTCAGATGCTGCGGCATTTTTAAGATACTAGAGTCGATATCATTTATGATCGTGACCATCATTAGTCAGTATAGGCGATGCGGACGCAGGACTGTTTATACATAAAATAATGACAAAAAATATATTATAGAGCATGCTGAAACACTTACTGTTTTAAGAAATTTTTACGAAATCACTAACTGGGTGGCATCTATTAAATATCAGAATCGTTAAATATGTTTCCACATTTGTTTCAGTCAAAGGAGTACGGCGTGCGAAATAAATGTTTTTAATGATGAAAACGACCGTTCCACATCGAGTGATGTTATATTTGCAAATTAAAAGTAATCCTTGTGACAACTTAATGGATCTTTCGACGCACCTTCACAAATCTGTCTTAGTATGAGAAAATCTGAATCCTTGTCAATTACGCTTTCAAATTTTCACAAACATTAAAAGTTGGATTGTTGAAACGTAAAATTTGTTCAATTCCCTCAACACCACTTTTAAAATTTCATCGCTAGTACATTTTGCAACTCTTTTGGAAGCAAGTGAGATAGGGGATTGCGGTTCAAACTTTTCCATTGTACGTACCATCACATTCACCACAGTTTTTTATCTTTCAATTCTGCTTTAATACTTCTTTCAACATATTCACGAACAAATGGCATAAAGTTTCTTAACGATGTCCGAACTGATAATGTATAATCCGAATACTTGCTCCAGTAGGAGACAAATGCTTGTTGGTCTAGTAAAATGAACGGTACATTACATAGAATAAAACAAACACCTGATCAGATATTAATTGTTTGCTATATCGTTTGTCACGGGTTGCGGAATAGTGTTTTGTACTTTTTAGATGACGTTCACACTTCCACCTGCAGATACGCATCAAATATTTGTCCCACTTTAGACATTTAATTCTATCGCCTTCGTATTCTAAATCCGACATCCGTTTTCGAAACATACCTAAATGCGACATTTTCTATGTACATATGTGCGTACTGACAAGCACTGACAACGACCAGCCGAATAATACCGAACAAGCGTGCTCTGATACGGATACTCGATTGTCCGTGCCGCTCGCTTCACCTCTCTGCGTTGTTCTCCGCACGGCACTGAAACTTGCCTCTCTTTGCCGAGACTAGTGATCTATCATTGG
Source organism: Trypoxylus dichotomus (assembly GCA_023509865.1). NCBI lineage: Eukaryota > Metazoa > Arthropoda > Insecta > Coleoptera > Scarabaeidae > Trypoxylus > Trypoxylus dichotomus. Next base: position 71,884,972 of record CM042074.1, on the reverse strand, counting down.
TCATTGATATCAATTTTAAAGACTTACATAATGCCTCAGATCAGACATTAATTTCGTTTAACCTTGATATTAAAAAACCTAAAGAAACAGTAAAAATTTAGAGTTTTCGTGATTTTGAGGGATTTGGTCAGGATACCGTTGACGCAAGTTTATAGTCTATTATTTAGCATAACGTTTTTACTGCTGTAGATATATAATATAGATATCTATAGTACTAATATATATAGTAGATATATATCAGAATATTAAAATAAAAAAAATTATTTAAATTCTGAAATTTATTCAAATAATAAATCATCTCAACCTTGCTGTTACTTATACAAAATTTAAAACTTAACATTTTTAAATTCAAGCCGTTCTAAACTTTCGACTGCAAACAAATATACTGTAGTATATGCATATTTGTATAGTTTAGCGATTACATTCCCATTATAAAAAATGTATTCTATTGGGGTGCAAATAAAGCTAGACTTACATACATTCACTCAACTTGGCCAGGGCGATTTGAAGATGCACAAAGTGAAAAGTAGCCACGTGCCTAACGGAAACATCACATTAACTGTGAATTAATGTATCCCTCAGGGCAAAATATACGTACGTTCACACAAGAACCTTGTACTTGACTGATTGCATTTTTAATGGATATCATTTCGTTAGTATAGTTTATCGTTAAGTTGCGTGCGACAAATATATCATCTTAAAACTATTGTTATTTATAATACAAAATGTATGTATATGGTGACGTTATAAGAACTTTAACTAAGCTAAATGTTTATTTAAAGATTACGATAATTTTTATTGCCGTTTTACTACAAATTATGTAATAATCTAATTCAATTGATGTGTAATATCCCTTCCTATAATGTCTTTACATATTCTTACAATCCTTTATTCTACGCACAAAAAAAAACATTTACATATGTAACGAACCTGTATTTATCACAAGTTACCGGGGAACTAACTTTATTAGTATAATTATACTTCTGTACAGCGTATTTACACTTTACATGTGCAACTACACTGTATTTTTATATTTACAGTAATGTAAATCACAAGTGAGAACAACTGTAGTCTACACTTACGTTCAGATTTGTACAGCCATATTCATTAATACACATTACATTTTACTATTAATATTTCACTCAACAGTTACAAGCACTGTTGTAACTTTTCAGTGAATTATAATTTACAAATGCCTGCTAATAAACGTTTAAAGATAGCCTCACGACGTATTGTATTTGAGTTTTAGATCACATATCAACATAGCTTCATACATTATTACTTTGTCGTAATATTTCTGAGTGTATATTGTTTAATCAATTTTCCACTATTGTTAAACCTATTTTTAATCGAGTAACTTTCAAAAAGCCATATGTTTATAAACTTTCTAATATTATCAAGAGTCAAAATTTCAAAATATTCCTATGCACCTCTTACATGTTTAATTTAATTCACGTGGAAAACGGTTGTACTATCTTTTATTAAGACTTACACGAGTGGCAGAGCGTCCAATCGTAGCCTCCCCCGCTCCCTCCCCCGCACCGCGAATACCGTAGCGCTAAAGAAAAGAAACATATTATAATAAAAAGCTTTCCTTCAAATAAACAATATACTATAACTTAACGTATTACAAACTAGTAGGAACCATAAAAATTGGAAGCATCAAAAATAGAAAAACCCTCTATAGTTTATATATTGGACAAAAATCACAAAAGTGTAGCAGTAGTACAAAATTAAAACATCAAGCAAAAACAAACAATAACCAATTGATAAATATATTAGAAAACTAGGAAAATCTGTTCTTTTTGTTTTTGCTTCTGCATAAGGGTTCCCTTATCCATAGAAGTACCTTCTTCGACAGAAATAAGACCGGAATCATTTAATCTGTCTCTTGATGTAGAGGTTCTCGCTTTACTTTCAATAATTTTTAATTTGGAAAATAGCGTTCTGCAGATGCTACTGTAATGGGTAGAGAAAAGAAAATATCATCGCAGTTAATACATGAGGAAAATTATATGCGAAGATATAATTTTGCACTAAAATACTTCCATATGCTAAAATATCCTTGTATTTTTTAATTTCAGTCTTTAATGGAAGAAGACATCAAATTTAAACTAAAAAACTAACTGAACTATCTTGAGTATATATTTCTTTAGTGCTCTGGCATTTGTAATAACTTCGTCTTCACTTAATTTACAAGTGTACTTGAATTAGTATTAATTATTACATACGTGGGTGAAAATGATTATTTTATTCACGTTATTTTTCAGTCTGCTGAATGTATTGTTTAAACTCTCTTTTATTAATGTTCCTTATTTTTTCTTCACGCAATAGATCACTAAGTCAATATTTAACATCTTAGTAAATTTATGTATATGTAAATGTTAGTTTAATTGGTAAGAATTTGTTTTCAATAATATTGTGTCTGTGAGATATTACTATATATCTATACACATTGTGACATCTAGGTATTAAAAGTGATTTGAACTCACATTCGGTCTCATTATGTAATTGTAGCATAATGCGCCGGTAACGCAGAGGTCGCGGGCTCAAGTCCTACCGGGACTGACATTTTTTCAGGAACTTAATTACGTTAGTTAATTGCAAGGGAATTGTAATTTTATCATTAAAGTCTACTTGTTTACATTCACCGCATATCTTCGTTATCTATTCCCAGTATTTATATTTACTTCTCCCGATCGGTATGGCTACGACTTTGTCGGCTATCCCATTATATCTGAATTCCCCTGAATCATTTTTATATTTCCGGCACTGATCTTCGAATTCTAATTTACTATCGCATCTTCCAATTGAGAATTTTCGATTCTCGTTCAGTATAGAGAATATAAATTTTCGATTCGTTGATCGGCCCTCTATCAGAACACATCGAAAGATCCATTCAAACAGCAACGAGGCGTGCGTAATACTTGTTACCAGAAATTAACGACCAAAATTTCACAAACAGGAAACTCTAAGTTACGAATGAAATTGAAAGATTAAAATAAGAAATTTCAACTAATATAACGAAAAATATTTATGCTGCATTTATGAGTTTTATGACGTATCACTTCCTGATAATTATCTTTTATTCTGATTGTGGAGTGGTATAGTAATAGAGCGATTTTGGGCCCCCAAAATTTACAGGCCCCCCGTGCCACGTATACAATTCCTTCCTTATTAGTAATTTCTAGCTATAAGATATTAAGAACGGTATTATTATTTTATGATTTGGTATACAAATAAAATGTAATATCTGATTATTAAAATTATTTTCGTATCATGTGCGTACATTCGACGGCCTTCCTTGACGAAAAGACAGTTCATCCTCTTCAGTGGCAGTTTCGTTTTCATTATGTACGACAGGTGGATACAACAATTCTACAGGATCTATATTAATTTCTTCTTGTACGTCTTGATTAATGTTGGAACTGTAACACTACAAAATATATGCTGCCAATAGCATCTAACTTTATTATATATAATATTGAAAATTACCTACCACTTCTAACGAAATGCAAGCAAACAAAACACATATTACAAGACGCATTTTGCCCTTTTCACTAACAAAGTAATAAAGATCGTATTTCCTCTTTTATATATCCCGTATTACTATTGTTAAACAATAGATTGTTTTAGCTGTAAATTACATTAACCTTTTAAAGCTTTTACGATCGCGAGTGCAATACTTAAAATTGTTAGTGGGAAACAAAGACTATTTAGAAACTAATTATCGCTTACACATATGTTGTAAACCATTATCGAACCTTGCTTAAACGTATTACCTACATATTTCCCGAGATATTTAATTTTTTTATTTTACGTTACTACTATTTCTTAAAAAATTCCAAACTCCTGTTGAAAGTTAATCCATCATTCTTATTTTTATTATTTAAGAATATATTAACGTTGACTGTAAGGTCTCAGGGGTGACATATCTAGTAGGTGTCCATGTCAGCTGACAAAAGAATGATTACATATGTGGGTGAAAATTATTACTTTGTTCACGAATACTTCAGAATACTTACTGACAGATCGACTTCCTCTGACATTCCTACTGCATCCATTTCTATTATTCTTTTATTTCTGCTGACGAATTCTATTGGTCCACTCATCTTAAGATATTCACAAATTGCATTAGAATATGTAGTAAACATTAACTACATGTGCACCTTTCAATTTTTTGAATGAAACACTTTATCCCAAGGTCCTTAAACCTTCGCGGAAAAGTTTTGCCTGTACTACCTAACATTTCCAGTTCGTGAACGATAATTCTCTCAGTCGCAGCCCAATATCGGTTAGAAAATTTTTGACAGAGAAAGACGTTCCAGTAGTCCCAGTCCCGCCCAATTGTCCAGACAAGGCTCCATGTGATTATCTTCATTTTTCAACGGTTAAGCGTAAATTGAAAGGTTCTCATTACGAAATAATAAACAACATCCAAAGAGTTATGACGCTTGTGCTAACAGTCTAACGGTACAAGACTTCCAAAATTATTGCTTATACTTATTATAAGGAATGGAAAACCCGCTGGAGACGCTGTGGGCTTTCTAAAGGAGCATACTTTTAAGGGGACAATATTAAATTGTGTATACATTCAATTAATTATTTTAAAAGTATCGATTGAGTCAGCCGATACTTGTTGGAAATCGATATTGAATGCTCGTTGTAGTTTCATCATATCTGATGAAGTTACAGTGATAGCGAAACATATTATAATAATATAGTGATAAATATATTGGAAATTTTGTAAAATTGAGTTTTATTTCTCCGACCATTGACTTTAAAAGTAATCATTCTTATTAATTCTGAGACATGCTTCGTCTTAGTATGCAAAAATATATAAATATCATATTAACTGAAGTTAATATAGGATTTTAATTTTTTATGTTGTTACACAAGATGTTCCAAAAGTCCTTTTCAAAATAAAATATAATAAAATAATGACCAAGTTTAATAAATAAATGTTTATTCATACCGAACGATATTTTGAGATTTTTCAGTCAAGAAATTCATCTTTCACCAATACCCCTCTTTCCCATTACTTTTCCCTGTAGAATATTTTGCAATAGATGAAAGTCTGTTCTCATTTCTCATTTATATCCTAAGTATTGTAGTTTCCAAATCTTCACAGTAATAACCGCTTCCTTTTCTTGTCCGATCCCTCTCATAACTTCGATGTTTGTTATGTGTTCCGTCCCCGGTATTTTTAGTATCCTGCGATCTCAAGTGCTTCTAGATCCTTCTTCTAATAGGCGTCCATCCTTCTACCCCGTAGAATAAAATGGATAACACATAATCGTGCAGGAGCCTTATCTGGGTGTTTAATGTTATGTCATGGCTTATGAACAGATTTTTCATTTTATTATAAGTAGACCTGGCCTTTTCGATTCTGCTACCTATGTATTTCTTGTGAATGAACTGCTCACTCGTTCTAGCCGTTTTTGATTTATTGTGGGATTACAGTTGTTTTTTCTTTGCTAATGATCATTAATTTTGTCTGTTTGGTGTTTATGTTCAGACCATACAATTGGGCGTGATATACTTTGCTGCCTATAAATAGTTGTAATCCATCCAAGCTGTCAGCGAAAATAACCGTGCGTAGCAGACATTATTCAATCTTTCTCCATTCAGAAAAGTTTCAGATTGTAAGTGTTGTAAAGCTTCCCTGAATATGTACCCTGAGTATATATTAAACAGTAATGGAGAGAAAATGCAACCTTGCCTCACACCTCGCAGTATGTTTGTCTCTTTTATTGTGTTATTCAAAACTCTGATGAAAGCAGATTGGTTCCAGTATAGGTCAACTATTATCCTAATGTCTTTCTCATCTAGGCCCATGTTTTTCAGAATTTCTACAATTTGTTGTTGTTTTACTCTATTAAATGCCTTCTGATAGTCAATAAAACATGCATACGCCCTTCCAATTCATGGCCCTGCACCGCTCAAATAATATCTGTAGGCTGTATACGGTCTTCTTTGTACCCACTGCATTTCTGATTTATTATTAAAATACAGGCTTTAGAATTTATGTTTTCTGAAAGTATTTCATTACATTACTGGCAATCTTCTAAACGTGAGACAAACTTTCCAAGAACTACGCGGTACATATTCTCCGTAATAGCCACTATTTCCCTTCAAATATTCTCTTTTAATTCATTCAAAGAGTGAGGGGTGTTGCTATATGCCTTTGACTTAAAGGGGCCCCATAAGAACAAATTCATTGGTGTCAAATCCGGACTACGTGCCGGCCAGTGGATGTCACCGCGTCTGGATATTAATTCTTCAGGGTAAATTTCACGAACAATTAGTAAGGAGACGTTTTCTTGCACCGACAATGCAGTATAAGCAGCAACCTTTGGCGAGTGATGTGCCTCTCATGCTTCTGTTCTGGATTTGTTGAACTCCAATAAGGCAATCCTGCCTGTTTATGTGGCCACCAAGATAAAAATGAGTCTCATCTGAGAAGCTTTTGTAAAACTCATTCATGTAACATGAACGCTGCGGTCGTGTAAAACGCCCCATAGCGACTAAATTCCCAAGGATGAGGCTAGCGATTGGCATACCCCCACTTCCTCAGTGATTGCGTTCACGTAGTGAACGTAGTGAACAAAATAAATTCAAAAAGACTTTTGGAACACTCAGCATTTAGATGCCATATCATATGAAACGTGCCAAGACCATAATATTGCATAACCAGATTGTTTTACTGAGAATAAATGCATTCACGTACATACTTGGGGTTCTGGATCATTAGAACGTTATGTCGGAATAGAACTGTAATTTGCATTTTTATTACTTGTAGATTTCGAAAGCAATAAATATACCTTATCCTAACTACATATCCATGGCATATTCATCATTGGATCGATGATACTGTCGGATATAGCAACTTAAATCGAGTCATTAAGAGGCAGAACAAAGAAGCTAAGGAAGCAAATGTTAAAGAAAAGTGCACTGAAATCGAGACATTACAAGCAAAACACGATAATTTTAACGTACACCGAAAATTTAAAGAAATTACTGTGACATCCAGACGTAGGCACTTAACCAGACTAATCAACAACGAAGGAAATACGATAATTAATACAACTGAATTGAAGGGTGTATGGAAAACATATATTGAAAAACTATTTTACGACACAAGACCTGAACCACCTGAAGTAGTTGATGATACGGGACCATACATCCTCGTTGATGAAGTCATGAAAGCAATAAATTCTATGAAAGAAGGAAGGACACGATAACATAAATACTGAGTTCTTAAAACTTTTGGATGATGACAGCGTAAGATGGATGACATCCGTGTTTAGTAGAATATACACATCCGGGAAGATTCAACATGATTGGCTTAGAACAGAATTTATCACCTTGCCGAAAAAATCAGGAATTAAAAAATGTTAGGAATATAAAACAATACGTTTGATGAGTCACCTTCTAAAACTTTTCCTCAATGTCATACACAGAAGAGTTTGCAGAACCTGTCAAGAACAAATAGCATCTACGCAATTCGGCTTCAGAAATGCTGTGCGTACAACAGAGGCTATACAGAGCATACAGGTATTATTTGAGCGATGCAGAGACATGAACTGTGGGGTGTATGCATATTTTGTTGACTCTCAAAAGGCACTTGATAGAGTACAACAAAGCTACAACAAAGAAAGTGGAAACATTTGATATGAGGTTATATCCCAAGATACTGAAAATACTGTGGGTGGAACACATAACAAATATCGAAGTTATGAATACTTAGGGTACACAATGAGAAATGACAACAGATTTCACCTATTGCAGAATATTCTACAGGGAAAAGTAATGAGAAAGAGGGGTAGACAAATTTATTGGCTGAAAAATCTCAGAACCTATTTCGATATGAATTCTGAACAGCATTAAACAACAACATCCGAAACGGATAGGAACTATTAGAAGAAGACATTACCTATAACAGTAGATATCTCTATAACATTTTTCGCTCATTAATCGTTGTAAATACATGCAACCAACTGGAGATTAAGTAAAACCCTGTTCGTGACTATAGGTTGTTATATGCTTAAAGAAATCTTTGTCTTTTCCATAAAAGTCCTGTCCAAAATTCCAGAAGGTATTTCTACGCACCAGATCAATGTATCGAAAATAATACGCCTCCGCGTAAACCAATCCGCTTGGTACGTTTCACCGTTCGACGTGATTTACGTAAGATATCGGCCGTTCGGCGGGCATAAATATTCCAGCGGTAATTATTTGGCCCGAAGCGGAATGGGCAACTGGGAACATAAAGAAGAGAGTGCGGCGGCCCCGGTTAAGGCTTCGACTCCGACCGTGGCCACTGAATGTCCGCGCTGCGGACCGGCATAACAAGCGCACGAGGCAATTAAACCGTATCCCGGCTGCACAATTAAAATATAAAACCTACAAATCAAGAACATAAGATGGCCATAAATAAGGAGCGACGAAGTCGGGATTGTTGTGTAACCTACCGCAATGCTTGGGAGAGCAAGGATTTTAAAAAAGTAGGTTCAAAATCGAAAGCGTAAAGGAATCTTTCAAGTTAAAGTCGTCTAAGAAAGTGTGTGACTATAAAGTTATACTAAAGTGTTTCCACGTGGAACAATATTTTCTTCTTGAGTGGATAAGTGGATAAACTTTCTTTTGAAGCTTAGTTATGAATGGAACGTTTATTTTAAACTAATTTTTGGACGAAAACTGTTTATTCTGCATTAGACATACAGTCAGTATGGCTTCGACTTGGGAACTGCACGTGTTATTTGATTAAATACTTCGCTAAAATGAACACGTAGGCTTCCACGGCCAGAGTCAGTAATAAACGAACTGTTTCCTTCATTGGAATTGTAGGAAAAACAAAGAAATAAAAAGGAAAGAAAAAGTGAAAAAGGTGCAAAATGAAAAAGTGGAAGCTTCTTCAGGAGAAAAAAAAACAGGGGAGCCAAAGTGACACACATCCCGCCTTTGTCTTTTCTTCCTTTTTTCTTTTTTTTCTGTCGCCCTTCTCCCTTTTCTTCTCTTACTCTTTTCCCACCTTTTTCACTTTTTCTTTCCTTTTTATTTCTTCTCACGCTTATTTTATTTTCTCTTATTCCTTATCATGACACGGTCCAATTCCGGCACAGTTCGTTTATTACTTCGTCATTGTTTCAATTTTTTCTATGCTTATAACTTCACAAAATAAATAATTACAATTAAATATTTATATTTTTAATCATTGTATATTTTTAAATTTTCCTTTAAAATTAGTTAGCCCTGCGTAAATGTGGCTATTTTATTTCTCCAACATAAAAATAGGGTATAGTAATATTGCAATATGTCAATATGAAATGCGATACGTTTCAATTTCCTTGGTTGTACAACGTCTAAATTAATTAATTCATGAAATTAAAAGTTTTCAGATCAACGCATCAAAAGTGATTCGTTCCTGTAGATTCTGTGGTGTAATTGGTTAACACTTGTCTAGCGAGCAGCAGCTGTCGGTTTGAATCCTAGTGGATGCTGTGGAAACAATTTTAATTTCTGAAATTACTTAATTTAGACGTTGCAAAACCCAGAATGGTCAAGAACTTTCGAAAAGAGACAGCGTAGCACACAGAAGAAATTGCATGTCTAGACTTAAGACTATTGGTGTTAAAAGATTATTTTCCAGCCAGCAAAGCGGTGGTAGTGTAGTTATAGCAACAACAAGTATTCAGGAACCTCCCCCCTCCTTTGATAAATTTACCTCGAATTATATTTTTAACGGTTCCATCATATTGTGGTGGAAAATCTCAGGCTCGTTAACATTTTTTAACTGGATTCTTTGATTTAAAATTTTGATTTATTTGTTTTAAAATTAAGTGATAATGTTTTCTAAATTAAAATAACAAAGTTGAAACGATTAATATATTGACAAACTAAGAAATATATACCACCTTTTTACAGAAAACCTAAGGCAATCCCTGACTAGCTAAACTTTAAATATTCTAATTAATTTACGAAACAAAATGAGAGCAGTGGATACAAATAATTTTGAAGAACTTAAGAAGATTCGACGTCTTTAATCTTTGAAATCGTACTCACTCGCACGTGATTTCTCGCCTTTAAGACGGACTGGCCTTCAGCTTCCAAAGTATGTGTCCGGAATTTCCAGATTTTATATGTAGCATCAGCTGATACACTTTATTATTGGATATAAACGGAGATATTTATAAGATTACGGAGTTATATGAGAATATAACTAATTATTGTTTCGCAGGAGATGCCAACATGTCTGACTTTTAACACGATCTTCATCTGTTGGTTTTGTTTTATATCCATAGCAACGCATTTGTTCGCCTGTATGGTAGGCCACACAGTACACACCTACTTGATCTATGTGAGATTATAAAGGAAAATGCTGCCAATCGTGCCATCCCTCCGTCGTACGGGAAATTTTGAAGATTATAAGTATAAGTTCGGAATAATGCATATTTATACAATGTAATTAAACGCATTTTAAGGATGAAACTTTGAAATATTTATTTATATAAAAAAAATATGGTTGCGAAAAGCGATATATATGATAAACGATAGTAAAGTTTACATCTCCTCTGCAAGTGTTGGGGCAAGTGGGACTCTTTTTTTTTTTTAATAAGAAAAATTGTGAATAATAAGTTATTAATGAATAACCCAAAGTAGATACCTGTAAAACTTTAGAAAGAAACCTGTACAGATTGACTATCTGTGTTTAAAAATTCATAAAGAGGGAGTACTAACGGTAGTTTGCCTCCAACTTCTAACATCAACCAAAATAAAAATAACCAAACAGTAACGACAAAATATCTGGAATAGGTAAACTGATGAACACCGAAAGTATGGGACCATCTCCTGCAACGGATCTAGATTATATTTAAAACGGTTTGTTGGAAATTCAGATTGCTTTGTTCGTCAAATTATTGGCATGGAGTGTTCTAGTCCATATGAAGAAGTTCTCTTCTTCATAATGGTACCTTGGTTTCCGCGTGTTACTTAAAAGAAATTGTTCATCTACGTCATCATACGTCATGTTTCCGACGTAAGATAGGCAGCCTGGTACTAACTAGAATAGAAAAAAGAAAGTGTCATAAGTTTTTTCTGTGTTACGAAGCAACAATATTCTTAATAGGTTCTTCAGTTTCTATATTTACGATTTATACAACAACGTCCATGGTACAATACTCTCACCATCAAACGTATTTCTTAATTTGATTTATTTCAAGAATCTGTTCACTTTTTCAACAAAGATACCTTATAAAAATATATTGACAAGAAGTTAATGTTTGTACAACTATTAGCATGTATTTACGTATACGAGGATCACGCTAATATGCTACGAAATCAGAGAAGTTAGAGCTGGCAACACTGCATTTCTAAATACCACCATCCTTCAGCTCTGACTGTCAATTGAGTTATTGCTGTCATAGAGCAAACGTGGTATATAAGATTTGTCATCGAAACATGGACTTGTCGAGAGAACTAGTGCGCTCAATAATCTACTACGATTTTATGGTCGGTTTAAGTGAACAACAAAGTCTTGAACGATTTCAACTCGCATTTGGTGATGAGGCATGCGCCGATAAGCCCTGTTCTTCAGTTACTGCTAGAAACATTGAGAGAACGAGAAGATCCAAGATTCACATATCAAGCGATTGAGGCAACTCTTGGTGTTGGATCAGTAACAGTAAATTCAATTCTACATGATCATCTTCGGATAAGAAAATTGTTCCTCGTTGAGTGCCACACAGGCAATTTCCAAAAGCCAGAGTGAGTAAGAATCTCTCGGGAAACGTTAGAAATGTTAAATAGGGATGGACATCGTATTCTATCTAAAATAGTAACAGGTGATAAAACTTACATCTTATTTTATGATATTCCTACCCGCCAGGAGAGCGATGTGTGGATCCACGAAGATGTACCAACATCAACAATGCCCAAAAAACGAAGGGCTATCAAGAAAGTTATGCACGCAGTTTTCTTTCGTAGTGCAAGGTTAGTAAAAACAATCATGCTGGAAAATCAACGTACAGTTGCAACAATCTGCTACACCACAAAATGTTTACCTGGAGTTCTTAAGTCATTCACGGGTTAATCTTGCATCACGACAATGCATCGTTACACAGTGCACAGCAGACAGTTGAATTTTTATGTGAGAATGATGTAAAAATTCAATAACATAAAATAGATAACATTTTGAACACCCACCATATCCTCCTGATATAGCCATGTGTGATTTCTGGTTGTTCTCTAACCTACAGAAATATTTACGTGGTCCATGTTTTACGACGGAGGATGAGATAGATGAAGCAATTCATCAATTTTTTGAGAGCATTCAAGCTCTTGTGTGTGGAAACTTCGGTTACAAAAGTGCATTGATGCAGGAGGTGATTATTTTGAATATAAATAAAATCATTTTCGTAAACGGATTACGTAGTTTTCTTGTATCTCAAAATATATAGCGTGATCTTCGCAACTAAAGTGTATCTACTCGCTGTTAGTAATATTATCATTGTTGGTACCGTGAAGTCAATCAAATTGTAAAATTTAGTTTTTCCTTTTCTTCTTTTAGTAAGAACAGAAAAACACTTATTATTTTTATTTGAGATTATTTATAAAAATAATCCCTTTTCATAAAGAATACTACATTATTTGTAGTAAGAAAATTAATTATTTACATGTTTGTGTCGATTACATAAATTTCGTGTAAATCTGAGTACTTTTTAGCTTTCCAAACCCCTTATTTCAGTGATGTGAAACTTACTTTTTTTTATTTTTTACACATTCGATACACGACTGGAGATTGGATAATATAAACAATGTATTTTACTATATTATTTATTGCAGTAAATTACAAATTATAAAGGTCGTCAGCCATACGAAAAGATAAAGGTGATAGGAGGTAAAGGACCCATTGAAAACACTTTTTCTTGTTATAGTTCTTCCTAGATAACTTGTCGTTGTACAATCTAAACGTTAGTGTATTATTCATTAGCCCTGCTAGAAATTTAGACGTCCGTATAGAACGCTTCAGAAGAAAAATGATAAACTTTGTAGCCTGTAGCATGGCGGGCGCTCTATCGTCGTATACACGCATACATATACAGACATCATTACGCCATATTGTTTGCAAAGGAATGTAGATTAATAATAGATTTTTAGATCTGATATACACACTTCAAACATTTGTTTCCTGATCATCGCAATACATACAGTGATTTATTTATGTACGGTAATAAAAAAGAACAATTTAAGACGAAATTTACCAACGAAACCTGATCAAATTCCCTTCTGTATGGATATAAAAATTTTTAATATAATCATGGCCTTTTTCTTAGACGATATTGGTGCTTATTACTATATGTAACTATATGCAGCGAAGCAAAAAGGCAAGAAGCAAAGTTCTTATACAGTGCCTTCGAAAACAAATCAAATCCCGGTAGCCTCACTCCTTCATCGTAATATTTGATGCCTATACTGTAGTATAATATACGATCATTCTCCTACTAAAAATTTTGACAATCTTATATTACTATTGACAGATTAATGTATATGGGGACAACTATAAAAAAGATAAATATCCAGAAATATAAACACTAATATCTTAACATCCTGTATTATATATTTCAATTATATATTGATAGATTTATAGTACAGTTTATGCAAACAATACCCTAGTATACGAGCGCTGTTTTATCTTCAACCTTCGTTCTTGCCTATAAACAATCACGCGAGCGGTGGGAGACGGGTATGCTCAGAAGGTGACTGCGCATCTCCCCCACTGTAAGATACAGTTGAAATTCATCGAAGAATGAGCCAAGTCTGCGACGAAAACTTTATGGAGGATGCTGTGCGTGAATGGTGTAGGAAGTTTAAAGAAAGCTGCGCCGATGTTTACGATGAAGAGGGACAAAGACGCAAGTCCGTCGCATCAGAAGACATTGTTCAATGAGTTGGCAAAATGGATCGAGAAAAACGGAGGTTTACCATCAGTGAATCTGGAATTTCCTAAAGCTTCAACATCAACTGTGTACATAATTGTAACGAAACACCTCAACTCATTGGCGGCAGCATTCTATGCAGATGAAATTGGAAGGCTCGTCCATTGATACGGCAAATCTTCACGGCGATTATGTAGAAAACTAACCATGTTTGTACATAACTTTTGATAATAAATTCATGTTGTTATTTACATTTGTCTTGTTTTTATGAGCTATCAGAGGTTAGAAAAGAGAACAATCCTGGTAGAAAATTTTAAAACTAATTTCCATTTCAAGACACCTGCCTTATTTTACGTTTTACCATAGCTGGAACTGTATTAATCCCTACTGTAAGCAGATTCAGATAAATTATTGGAAAAAAATGTTCGTAATGTAAGATGAAATGTCTCAAACATCCATCTCGGTTGTGTAGAACTAATTTCATGTCACTCAAGGAAGAAGGCAAGTTGATACGGATGATTTGCCCACCCCAATCTCCAGATCTGTAATGATAGAACTAATGCGGGATGAATTGGACCGAAGAATTCGAAATAGAGGAGTTAGCAGCGCACGAGATCTTTTGCAAAAGCAAACTGAAATTACAGACGATAATCTAGAATCCATGATTAGAGGAATGCCAAGAGCATGTGCCCCATAATTCAATCTCGAGGTAGACAAATTAACGGTAAATCACTTTGAATTAAAATGTTGTAATATTTTCAGTTTCTTTTTCGTTGTTAAACACTCCTTTCGCGATGTCAAATATCTATTAATAAATATTGCAGCAAACCAACTCCATATTTTAATTCAAATCAAAGGATATGCCAATTTTATAGTCGTCCCTATATATATGGACGGTAGTGTATATGTACTACAATTATTTTGAAAAATACTGCGGTATTACATTGATCATAGCATTTTCTATAATATTTTAAATAGTAAATATACCTAAACTGCTGCACATATGTTAGGAATAATTAGATACATCGGTACTACCACAGTTTACCTTTATTAACTGAAGCCACTGCTTAATCGCAGAAAAAAAATGCTTCGGATGAGCGAAAGTTTCTATCAGTTATTTTCATTAAACTTGAACTAAAACAGATGTAACTGTTATTGTCATCAATTTTCATATTTTAAAAATTCAGTTTTTCCTCCCATATTTTTTTCTTCATATCTTGTCCTTGATCATGTGTTTTGTGTTTTATGTATAGATACTTATGAAGAGATAAAGAATAGTTTTTTCATGACTACTACCAGAATTATTGCTTAAATTAATTTTCTCAAAATACATTTTCTGTCTAACCTACTTCTTCGATTAACTCATTTGATGTGGTTGTTTTCATTGTAAACATATCGCAGCGGACATTTCTTAGTGATACGCTATAGAAAACATACCGCATGCTGCAGGTGTACGGACATGGTTCAGTTTGATAGTATTTCGCAGAAACTTATATACTATTACGTATAACCTGTTACGTATCGATTATTTACCGAAACGCAGACAGCCATACCAAAACGCTGACCGAATTGGCAGCTTTAATTATCATAAAACACTACTGTTGCACTATCATAAAGTACAATATTTAGAAGTTTTATTTTAAAAAGATTCTAAAGAAAATGACGATAAACCGGTACTTATTGTTATTTTGTTAAGTTTCTGCATGTGCGATCTAACATGAATTAATAACAATATGCATAACTGCGAACACAACGAAACATAATATGGATTAAAATGAATCACTTATAATCGGGATTTGGCCTTTTCTTCTGCGCTATAATCTCGCCGTATCCACTCGTCTTCTAATTCTGTAATTGCTCCACTACGTCCTGACAACAATGTGGATAAATTGTAATCTCTAAATCGACAGAGAATAATGTAGAATTCAAGTTTCGAGCGTAACTAAGGTGAGCTTCAAAGGCAAATCTCTCTATGAAAGCGAAACTTGAACGAAATATACAGATCATTCAACAAAATGTCGAAATATACGTTTGCAAAATATAGAAGTTGTTTCCTTAAAGTTTTTGAAATGGACCTAGGCATCGTATCTCATGAATTCTATAGTAGGGGAACTGTTCATTAAAAGTAGCTTTTATTGTAAGGTTTGGTTGTGCAGATATTTGATGGCTTTTCAAACAATCTGTATAGGTATATATTTAGAAGGAAAATTTCTTCTTCTATAAGCATAATACATACATATATATATATATATATATATATATATCTAACAAGATTCGTTCCATTTCTTCATACCACTGCTCATATTTTTTAAGAAGCAGTAGTAGAACTGGTATTAAGTTATACGAAATACGCAAAATAATGCTAATTTAACTTTCATTTATTATTATTTATTTTTTATCTACGATTTCGTATTAGTGTACCACTTCTATTTTCTTACATAACTTATCAAAAGCAAAAATTCTGTTTACCAAAGATATAATTGATATGTAAAAATAATTAAAGAAAGCAAAATGAGCGGCGCGGCATAGGCGTGCGCTTGCCAGTGGGTAAATAAAATAAGGTAAACAGTAACTAGGTAAATAAAATAAAGTGAATAGCAATTTACAATCTATAAAACGTTGTGAAACACTCTTTTAAACATCGTTTTCAATGGATCACTAAGGTTCGCATAGCCGATGTCAGACTCATGGGCGTGTTCAGGGGTGGGTAATATTTGGCTCACACCATGTACCGCATTAATAAAAACATTTGTTGTGTACATACTTAAAAGAAGAGACACTTGACAATCACGTAAAGAATGTCAGTCTGTAAACATCATTTCACATTCGTTAAGTTACAACGTTTTAGTAACAACTAAGTGAAGGAATAGTTCGTAAAAAATATATTATAATAATATTGATATTTATGATGACTCATCATCAATATTATATCCATTACATATGCGGTATAGGATTTTTGACCATGCTTTTCCATGTGTGCTTTACCCTATTGACATTTGATTTCGCTGTTCGCATTGTGATTGTTTCCAAATCAACAAATCCCTATTGCGCACCTAAACAATTTACATGATATCCATCGTATTTAAAATCTGGATATTTTGGAAGTGGTTAGTATTCATGCAGTAACCAGCGCGAGATAACTAATGTAATCATCTAAACTGAACAGGAACTCAAGAAGAAGAAATTTTCTTAGTCAGTATGTCACCGTAAATGAAATCTGGAACATTATTATACTCCCGAGACAAAACACAGTCAAAGCAATGGATTTGTTCTGACGAACGTACTCCAAAAGAAGCCAAAAACCGTTTTTTTTTACCAATAAAGACTATGGCCACGGTTTTTTGAGATTCTAAAAACGTAATCTTTATTTACAGAATGCAAAGACAATAAGTGACCAACATTATTCTGATATACTGTACTTTGAACCGAAGAAAAGACAATTACATTTGCTTATCTTACAGAAAAAAATTGTCCTATCAGGATAATGCGTTCTGGCATCCATCACCCATTGTAACCGCTAAATTTATAGAATATGCCCTACACGAATTGCTGCCTCGTCCACCATATTTCCCAGATCCGATTTAGAATGACTTTTTCTGTTCCCAAACTCTAAAAAATAGGTTGATGAAGAGAGATTCGGGACAAATAAGAGAAAAAAAAGGGGAAACGAATACCTACCTCAGTTTCCAAAAAATTACTTTTCACATGACTTAAGAAGATTGAAAAGCTTCTGGGCTAAGTATATTGACTTGTCTGAGAATTATATTAACAAATAACATTATTTTTTATCCTAAAATAAGTATTTTATTGGAAAGTCACTTTGTCGTCATATCACCCTAAAGTATTCTGTTTGACATAAACACGTTAGTATCAATTTTCGATAATAGTGATAGAACAGCTTTCGAGATATTAACAGTTTCCGGTGCCACAGCCTGCGCAAAAGCCCTCAATTGAGATTAGCATAAACTTTCTTTTAGTTTCTAGCTATCGTCCCATATAGATGGCATTTCCCAATGATAACTGCCCCAAATCATCTCAAAATTAAAAGTGTACACAGAGGCATTCAATACATCTTGCAAAAGTAGTGACGGCACAAGTTAACATGGGATATAATTTGAGACGCGGGACACAGTTCCCCTGGCACTGGCACATCTCGTTTTCTATATCGTGAACTGTATATTGAGTGACGGGACGACTAATTGCCAATAATGAAATGAAAAGCGTCGTAAATCAAGCGATTGCGGCGAGATGAGAGCCGCGTTTAACGGGCAAGTAGCAGACGGAAACGGCCACGGGCGAATTTCCGATATGGAGCCGCGATCCAACCCGCTCGTTTGCGTATGACGGATTTAAGGCGGCCTTTGATTCCTTACTATCCTAAATCAAACTGTTTTAATTGCTTCTGCGTATCGTGTGCTGGACGCCGGCGGGACTACGGACCATTATCTCGTTGTTGCCGTTGCTATTCTTGTTGTTGGTGTCTTAATGTCGTTTTGAACAAGTAAGTACGGTTGCCTCTTTATAGTTTCTCCACCTATACGTTCGTCAGATCGATGGCCAATTAGATATTTACACAGCTACTGATAATTTGCATGCGTACAGATAAACTATATTAGTAAGCCAACATGAGTTCCAAATGCCTTGAAATTAGGTGTCAGCAATAAGTTTTAAATCTAAACTTTTAATAAATTGAAATACGTACCAATAGTATCAATTTCTCTTTTCCTTATCAACTTTGAATGTTATTATAACACCGCCCAGCAAAATAATTTTTTTTGTCGCGGTGCCTGTAAAATACGAACTGATATGGGGTATTTCTGATGTGCTGGTTCCAAAAATAATTGGCATTTCTTCCTCGCAGCTCTGGTTTTTTAGATACACCACGGTGAAATATAATGCTCATATGTATAAATAGCAAAATGCAAATAACTAAATATTTAGGACACCTAAATTGTCGGTCGGATGTAGCATAAGCATCAAGATTCATTACCTTCACAGCCACTTAGATCTTTTTCCAGAAAACTTAGATAGTATTAGTGAGGAACAGGGAGACAAATTTCACAAAGACATCAGGATTATGAAAAGGTACGAAAATGGGATACCCATGTGATGGCTGATTGCTGCTGGAATCTTCAGCGAGACTGTTCCGGTAAACCTCACGCAAGAAAATATTATAAAAGGAAATTTTTAACTGATGATTGAATGTTGTATATGCACATTTTTCTATTAAATAAATACCTCCCACCCATTAATTGTGTTTCAGTTAACAGCGGCAAACTATTCGTGAAGCCATTTTCCAACTCCCTCGAAATTGCTGAAGTGCTGCTCTACGAGCGCGTGCTTCATTGGTGCGAATACGTGATAGTGAAATGGCGCCAGGCCTGGTGAGTACGGCGGATAAGGAAAGATGTCCCATTCAATTTCAAGATGTCTCTCATTGGTTTTGCTATGTGAGACAACGTCTTGTTGTATAACAAAATCACTTTGGCATGTCTTCTGGTCCGGTCCTGCCGTCTTTCGATTAATGCATGGCTTAAATTAATCATTTGTTGGCAATGGCATTATATATTAGCGGCTTCGCCCGGGTTCAAAAGTTCATAATACACAATACCGCTCTGATCCCACCAGATACGGAGTATGGTCTTTTTTCCGAAGAGATTTGGTCTTGGTGTTGTGCTTCGCCGGGTGAGATCCGCGATTTTTTCCACTTCGGGTTTTCCAAATAAATCCATATTTCGTCACTCGTTACAATTCGATACAAAAATGATTTCCTTTCGTGGTGTTAAAGGAGCATTTCACAGGTGACTGCGATTTTCTATTCGACGTTCATTGAAATCACGTGGCACCCACTTACCGAGTTTATTGATCTTTCACTGCTCGTAAACGTTCGCTGATTGTTTCTTGTGACACATATAATGCTTCTGCTAAATGCCGTTGAGTTTGAGTTAGGTGATCATCCAATAACTCCTGCAATTGCTCGTCTTCACATTTTTGTGGTCTACCAAAGCGCGCACGCCGTCTTTCACATTGAAATCACCACTTTTAAGTTGTTGAAACCATGTCTCACATGTTTCAGTCGATGGAGTATGTTCACTATATGTTTCTAGTAGCAAAGGATGACTTTAACCAGGCTTTTTCTTTTGATTAAATAAGAAAAATAATGCGTGTCGCAAATGTTTCTTTCAGGCACAAAACTCGACATAATCACTGAACGATAAAGCAAAAACGCTTTGTCGAACTTAACTTGTGTGTGTTTGTAGTTTAAATGTCAGACGAACAAAATGACGTATGCGTCAAGTTAATACGCTGTGTACTTTTCGCTAGCGTTATTTCTTAGTTAATCCAGAAAAAAAACCACAACAAAATTTGGTTGAAGTTTTTTCTACCGATCGAAAAATGGTATTATTTTGACTTTAACTGTGTCTAAACACGCCACTTATTTCAAAACAAGTGGTAACTCATCAAATTCGTCCTAAGTTTAGTTAGCTTTCAGATAAACACAAACTAAGAACATAATTACATGCTTAAAAAGCGAAAATGTAAAAGTTTCCCATTTTGTGCGAACTTTATAGCGGTCGCTGTATACGTAGTGTGGAGTTCAATCTTTATTTAAAGCAGTAAACACATTGTAATCGCTTAACTGTGATCTACATTAAAACTATTGATCAACATTTCCAGAGGAAAATTTTGTGCCAACGCCTACAGTGTAATAAATCTTCCTTTGAGCTTCTGAATCCTAGCAATTATAATATCATTCTGCTCGTATAATCAAATGAATTACTAGCTAGCTGGAAACACGGCGTTGGCATTTTAATATTATTCAAACCAGTATATTAACTAACGGTTATAATATTGGCGGAAGCTTTACACAACTTGGAAAGTGGGTCCGTGATTGTTGACTACGGGTGCCAGAGACGCTGTTTCCGGGGCTGATTGTAAACTCAAAGCTCAGATCCCCGGAACAAATGGAGTGTCTATTTGACGTCGTCATGGCAACGCCTGCCGAGTTGGTAACTGTTTTAGACGATCATTTCACGTCCGTTCGTTATGTCGGATTTTCTCCCTCCACCAAAATTTTCCAGGAAACAAAAAACTTTGGACAAGTGAGATTTTAGATGCGATTTCCATCGATAGGTAGTTTAATTTCATTACACCTTATAACTATTTTATTTCTTCATAAGAAAAAAACATAAATTATCATTGTTACATTGTATATAATAACATACGCGCTAAAATGTGCAATATATACATTTTTATTGACGCAAAAGAAAGCGAACGATAGTTAATTTTTTTGCAATTCCCATTTTTTCCAAGATTTCATCTCAGTAACTGAAATAGGAAGTTTGAACTTAATAAAGCGATCATATAGTAAAGTTGTTAATTTGGATAATTCCCTGATATTAAGCTATTAGAGTGTATTACTACTACTTTTGAAACTTATTACCCTTAATCAAGCCCATCTTTATGCATTAGAACGCTGGGCTAGAGTAGAGACTAGGGCCCCGCAATTCGTTTTTAAGTAAAATTCTCCTTTTGCTAAAATCTAACCACATGCAGTCCCCACTCAAATTGTATTAAGTTAAGTACTAGAAAATATTGGATCGAGATATGTCAAAACGATCATAGTCTAGTGGTCCAGAAAAATACATAATTAACGCCAAGACTAGGTATCAGAGACGAATCTAGTGGCGTACCTAGAATTTATAAACTATATTTATTTAGCATTGGTGATTTTGGATTGTTTCAGCGCTTATTATTTTTTAGTAAAACAAATGTCCTATTTATTGGTAGATAATTTTATAATGTCGTGAGGTGTTCATTGTTTGGAAACGGTTTGGATTACCAAATGAAAACAAATAATAAACTCATCGTGTCTATTTAATGCTAATATCGTCTAAATCTACTTTAAAGAACTGAACCAGTAATTGTAATACAGATAATAATTTTATTTTTCAATATTACCTAATACGACAATTATAATAACAGGTGTTTTATTTCAGTTCACCAACAAGTAAGTACAAAAATAAAGAATAACTAAATAAATAAATAATATGTTGTTAATAACTATGTGGGGGATCGTTTAACACGAATTACCTACTCACACACAATAAACTTGTGAGCGATATTTTACTACAATCAATTATTATCATAAACATTTTATCTTACAGGAGCTTCTGCAAACAGCGATCAAATTAATCTGTCAATAGCATGATACCTACAACAAATTAAGACAATAATATGCTCATACCAAATTAACTCCTTCCACATCAGAAAAAAAACTCAATGAAGCATATAATATAGAAACCGATGGTCTTGATGGTATATAAATATGCATCTACACTCAGCGAAATTTCTATAGTTTCGTATGAACTTTTGAACAGAATAAGTAGACGCTCGATTATGTGAACGATATCTGCCAAGCACTGTTCGCATTACTGAAACTTTACATTAGTGAGCCTTATTTTATTTATAAAGAAATTGCATAACAGCAAATATGTATATTTATTAAAAAGTAAATTACGAACAATGAATAGCATAATACATACATATTAAAAAATAAAAAATAAATTTTACATAACAAAAATTGAGCCATCGTTGCTTCTTAATTGTTCCTCTGGAGGATGACTTGGTGCGTTATCCAAGATTAACACCGTCTTTATTTGAAGATTTTGCTTTCTTAAGAAATCATTCAGTTACAAATTGAATATGTATAATTAAATTACGTTACATATTATTACAGTTTTATTGCTATACCTCAGGGACAAAGTGCTTCTGGAACCATTCCAGAAATATGCCTTTGGTACTCCAAGCGGATTTTGAACAGTTATAATCAACGGGACCCTTAAAATTTCTAACTGAACGTGGATTTTTGCCTTTCCTATTACTAGTGGCCTTACTTTGTGTACACCACTAGCATTAGTGCACGCTAGAAAAGTTTTTTCGCCTTTCTACCCGAAGCAGATTTTTCATGTGATGCAACATAGGTTTTCGTAGCTAATAATTTCCACTAAACACTGATTTCATCTACCTTATATATTTGCTCCTCATGTAAATGTAGCTCTTTGATTTTCTTCATTAACTTTTCCTTAAACGGTTGCACTAGTTGTGATGTTGCCGATAATTTTTCACTAGATATTGACAGCAGTCGATTTCCATACCTCCTTTTAAATCTTTTTAGCCAGCCATCACTGGCTACAAAATTTTCGCTCTCTTTTAGGTTTCCATTTAATAATTTTGCTCTCTCTTTAATTAATTTACCGCTAATTGGAACATGATTATCTCTTTGTTTTAAAAACCATTTATACGGAGGATTTTCGATTCTAGGTGCTTGGGCATTTTCTAAAGTTCTGCGATTTCCCGGGCCTCCGTATATATCTGACACACGTTGTAAAGTCTGTGACATGAATCGCTTAATTTTACAGATCGTGGCTTTAGATACTCGATATTTTTTGCCGCACCTTTTTTAATCTCGTCGATGATTTTCACTTAATTTTAAAAATGTTCTTTTATTGGACGTGGATGCCATGTCTGTTCTGGCGTAATTTTAGCTGCACACTACTTTATTTTACGAGAGGCAAGAGAGCCTCTTACAGCCGCTTACAGGAATCCCATACATAAATCGGGGAACAACCGATGCTGGCGCTGAAAACGTTGACGTATACATTCTTTTGATCGATTCAATTGCGCACGTAAATCGGAAAATAACCGGTACCCTGAACTGTTTACATTATGGAATTGTACGTGGTGCAAACTTGTTTACATTACCAGGCGTTCCATTTGATCCTAGAGCAACAATTTTCTGTTTACATGACCGCGACGTTTCCACTGCCGGGTATTTACATGAGCGAGCGTTTACTGTATTTGGTTTTCTTAATATGTTTAGCAAATTGTGCATCAAAATTAATGCTGAACTATATAGAAACAAATGCAAGAGAAAATAACATTACAAAAATTATTACGTTTTATACAGAGAATATTTACAATAGTGACAACTCAAAACAGCGAAATTTCTATAGATTCATTAACACAAAATTAATAAATAAAATACTTACATAACAAATTATAATTCTTTCTAAACTTAGTAGTAAGTGTTAGATCCTCTATCTAAAATAACTTCGAACATCCCGGTCTTCATACTGTCTATCAATTTGGTCAATGTTGGAATAGGAATATCAGTTTAACACCTCGTTATCGCAGATTTTAGTTCTTTGACGCTATCGTATTGTTTATTATTGCCATATACCTCTTTTGCCAATATTCGCTAAAGATTTTCGATCGGGTTCAGATCGGGCGAGCTAGCAGGCCATTGTAATAAATTAATTTCCTTTTAATGAAACCACTGGAATTATGGGTAGCTGCATTGTCTTGCTGAAATATCCACTCTTGTGTCGGCAATTGTTCAACAAAGTCTATCAGAACCACTTCCAGAAGTTGTATATACGAATTAGAATTCATTCGCGTATAAATAAAACATAGAGGGGTTTTATTCTTATGGGTAAAAGCCAGCCAAAACATACACCACCGCTACCAAAATTCTTCAGTGCTCTTGCGCAAATCGTGCCAATAATATTTGAAACCATCAGGCTCATCCAAGTTAAATTTCTTCTCGTCAGAAAATATGACGTTGTTCCACTCATGATCTCATCTCATATGATCTCACGCAAATTTCAGTCTTGCCTTTAAGGGAAGACGTTTACGTCTGAATAAAAATTGTTGCCGATGTCTGTAGGTTACTGATAAATTTAACTTACATTGTATTTGTTGTGCGGCTGCATTACCAGAAAAGGCTAACCGAGTTAGTTTTTGGTTACTTTGCTTGGCGCGATTTTTGCCGCAAGAATTGCCCAACTTTATAAAATTATTGATGAAATGATCGTCCTACTTTATTAAAGTTCCTTCAAAGGGGCGGAATGATGCATAAGCAAAGAATTAGTTGCCATATTATTACAAAAGACATTGTTAATGTTTGTTGATTCTTGAAAACATGTTTTTCTTTAACTGCTTTTGTGCAAGACTTTTGCAATTTGGAAACTTAAACGAACTGTGCCAGAAATTGTTCTAAGACTATATCGTTGCAGAAATTTTGCATAACAAACACCTTAAATTGCCGAGCTTGGTAATCAGCTCCGTGTTTCCGATCTAACTAAGGATCTGTCACCAGTCCGAATTGATTTACAGAAATATGTAAATATGTACTTGGTTACAATAGTTCATTTGTAAATTCTCCTTGCTTTTTCAATAAAAATGCTAGAATGTATTGCTTTATTCTTATTCAGTTTTGTGTCCTTTACTTAAACTAGTACACACATTTAAGCCAGTCACAGTGTTTATGATTTCTTCTTCCAGATTTTGACATCAAAGAAAAAGAATTGATGTATGTATTATATACAAACACAATAAATGATTGGCATCTAAAACATATAAAACCAGACCCTTTAATGTTATTATTACTTTCTTTTCTGGTAATGGAAGAGATCTATAAATTATCTTTCGGGTTTTGAAATAATTTTTGTGTAATTCTAGTCTTTCGATAATTTTCTATGAAAAAGGTACGTCACATTGAAACCTGTTTAAAATAATGTTTAAATTTCTTACATTAACAACAGAGATATTGCGTTTGTAGACGAAATCACAGAAGTTAGGTAATCTGTCTAAACAATAAATCGAGCACAAAGTCAAATAAAAAAATGTACGTGAAAGTCTGTTAACGAATTATTCAAATAAAATATTACTACGGCTGCCTACGTTTCGTAAATGAAATTTTTCGGTGAAGAAATATATTGCTTCGAAACATCGAATAAACTATATCTCCTGGTTTAATTACGCGTAAACAGCACTCATACTAATTAAAACAACGTAAACACATTAATCAAAAGAAATGGATATCTATTTGTTTCGGAGTTGTATCTAAATTGATATTTTCACCTCTTAGTATTAATACAAACGTAACTCGGTACATAATAACCCGTTTAAAATTCATAATCCCTTCTATAATGAGTTAATAAAAATGCATACATATATAAATGGTCCACTTAAAACAAACAGGAAGATACAAATATTAGCTTTTGACTTTTTAATAAAATAGATCACTGTTAGCGTCAAGTTACAACTGAATTATGGCCCCTTTACCGCTATAAAAACGTCAACTTTCGTCGACTTTTAGGCCTATGGAACAAAAAGAAACTATCAGACATATGATTTTAATGAATATTTTAAGCTTTTCATTTATATGTAAAAACGCTCACCGAACAAAAACTACCATCATATTAATGCGGTAATAGTGTGTCTAGTGAAAAAGTTATTACGGTTATAAATACGTATACATATTGTTGTAAATTAACATGTAAATACTATACTTTATCTAACCACTCTGTATGGGTGGTTTAGATCAGAACTTTCTTTGTATACCGTTGTTCGTAAAATATAATAGTTGTTACTGTTCTATGAAATTTATTTGCAAATAATGTTATTTTCTTGCAGGAGTCAGTCTCATTATGCTTTCTTCAAATCAAAAACAGGGCAACAAGTAGAGAACACAAATTTGAAACAAGTCCCTAGTGAAACATGTAGAAGGGGTGCTACTAACACTTTCTATTTAATAAAATGTGAAAACAATATTTTGAAGACCTTAGCATTATTATCGTCTAATAAACCGCAACATAACATGTTTATTTGATCAACCTTGTCTTTCAATACATACACACACTCTATACGCGATACACCCAGCTGCTTTGAAGGGATGAAGGGAAAGAGACTTTTTGATAAATTAAGGGAGCTATTGAAACCCATCGCGGTCGAATTAATAGTCTAAATGTGGATGCATTCGTCTTTTTTTCTATTACTGCGCAACAGTCTATAATCTTCAGATCAGCAAAGATAAAATGGTGAGATGTAATGATAAGGGGCACGTGCAGAATTGTGCCTAACGAATGAATCAAGTGCAACATAGTTCCCTTGGTACTCAATCTCATTTGAAAATTTCAGGCAACCCGTGTTCCCTTGCAAGTTCAGCACATATATACTTCCATTTGCCGCTGAGTATAAATGTTTACGTAGAAACTGAGAAAGACAGGTACCACCACTTTTCGTTATAACTCTTGTTAAAGCTAAACAACGTAGCGCCACATACTTTGGCACCATAACTGAACTAACGGAAGGGAACACATTAAACCAAAAGTCTTAGAAACGGAATGATAATAAATTAAAAACATTAATTTAACATACATTTTAGTTTCAATATTTGTAAGCAAGTAGTTGCAAGATACGTCGATCATCTCGATTAATATCCTTTCCTTGCCACAAAACGCTCTTTCGGTACTTGTAGTGGGTATCTTTTCTTTCATTAAAACGGCGAGTCGCTGCACTGTTTGTCGGGATACTTCTTCTTTCTTTGTAATTGTGCGTTGAAAATACAATGGTGTACCCAACAATGCCTCAATATGCAGTTCTTTCTCATTTTGTATGTGCTTTTTTACCCATAACCAAAAAATATAAAGCGCATACAACCAATAACATAAAGTGTAATACTAACAAGGAAAAAAACCTTGTTACATAAATAAATAAATATTCTTTCTACTATAGTAATAGATCCAAATAATATTCTACGAATTGTTGCGTCTTTCAACTTTGTTCCTACCCTTTTTCTGTACTCTATAGAATGATTCATGAGGGGATAATAATAGGCAACAGGTCATTAAATGGGACTTTCTCAATTTCTTAGGAAGATATTCAGGGAATGTATTTAGATAAGTATTCTAAACCGTATTGAATTTTATACTTGTATTTGTAAATTATTGCGTTGGACACACACAATAGCTTAAATTTATAAGGTGGCCGTAATAAAATGGACAGGAACTGTAAGGTTTTATCCTTGCATAAAATTGTTCTTACCAGCAATTGTTCAATCGACCGATAACATTCAAATATCAACTTTAGAAACATAAATTATTCTTAATATTTATTGTTTGTACCTTTTGTTTTGTTGATAGCTGCTACTAACTTTGTTGGACAAATTGATTTTGTATCGATGTAATTTTGACTTTGTAAACTCTTTATCGTTAGTCACATGATGTGTTCCACCACAATTTCCCCAAGAATTTGAATTTTACCTTCTCTTAAAACAGAGTCGCTCTATAGATCTTGCTAAATTATTTAAAAACGCTTCATGATAAAGACGAGATGTGTATTGTATTTTAGAACTTGTGTGTAAAATGATAATCTAAAATTAATTACATAAATAATATGAATCAAGCACCTTACACAAATTTAAAAAATTTAGTATGCGAACCTATTTCAAAAACCGGCGTTTGCCGTTTCTCTTTTGTTGCGTTTGATTATAATCACGGAACGTAAAAGTAGGCGTCGGAAAATATACGAGACCTAATAAAAAGGCGAACTTCAAACGGGCGCGGGGTGTAATCCTCAAACGAATTATAAAAAAGTGGCTGAGCGGAAGGTGAGGGTTGGTCGGACGAGAGCGATGAGTGCGATTTTATAAAAGGCCGGAACTTTCCGACCGGATAAACTGATCAGCAATTTAAATCGCTCGCTAGTCATTTTCATATTCCCACTTTTTGAATTCCGCTTTGGTGCTCGCTGCTACAAATCGTTCTGCCATTTTTCTGCTGTCTGAAACGAGAAATTAATTTAATTCTTCTTGAATTCGCGAAAATATTTGATGACGTATGCAAATGTTTACGGGAAACTTATTTTTCGGAAAGTAGATATAGAATCCGGTTACGATATGCTAATGCGTTATAGACTAGTGAGATTTGATGAAAACCTAAATTATAGCACCATCAGTTATTTCTGACAGGTAAGTTTAATAAATACGAAATCTTTGATCTTATCTTCTAACTTATACTTTTCTTTATCACAACGATACGTACAAGCGTATTAGTTAGAGAGAACGGATTATGCAAAATGCCTCAACAATAAAACATGTCAATGTTTGTAGAATGTACCACCGCCAAAATTATTTTCTTCATAACGAAGGTATGTTGGGCAGTATTTAAAACAAGACACACCTAATCGGAAGTTACTGAGTCAAATATTATGAATCAAGTCTATCTACTAATATATTCAAAGCATATTATTTAGGTTATTGTTTTTTGGCATGTGTGATAAGCGGTCAAGGTTACAAGTAAGGTTTGCAAATCAGGTGCAAACATACGGACGTGTTAAGAGGTGGGTGAATGCAAAGATGTCGAACGAATTGACAAACTAATTCTTTACGATTGCTAAGTTACTTCCCTCTTAATATTATAAATAACCGTTTTTATTGGTACGATGTAATATCACTTCACCCCATATTTGTGGTTTAGCACCGCGTTTGCGAACCTTAGTTATAAGCTACATAGCTCGTCATTACCACGGGAGCCTTAGTGTGCATAAAGTACGTCATGATTAAAGCTGCAAGAGGGAGCTTTCGCAGTAGCGTATGGGTCGGTTACTATCAATATTAAAAATAATTAATACAATTACTTACTATTTTAATTTAATTGAGTTGTTGATGTACTAATACTAAAATATGTTGGTATATTTGGGAAAGGAGCGTTCTGCATCTAATGATGTGCTGTTCGCGAATTTAAAAGGTCGTTCGCATCATATTAGTGTTATAATTCGACCCTATGATTCTCGCATGTCGAATTTTATTTAAATCTTTTAAAATATGTAACTTCACTTTTGGTGTGTTTAGTGTAAACGGTATCTCCAATATTCTTCATTCAAGTTTCATTTAATTATTCATCAAATTAATGCTGTATCTTAAACTGTTCCTGCATTACTGATGTGCATTTACCTCTAATAGTAAGTTCTAATTATTAGTCAACATCAAACTCATACGAGATCTACATTTTTTTTAATATCAATCATCGATTATGTTTGAGAAAGCTAAAAATATGGGCAACATTTTTTTTTAATATCCCGTATAATACAACTGACACTCTATGTGATACGCCGTTTTCCGGCAGTAACAGCAATTATGATTTTGGGATGTTTTTCGATCCTTCTCGTATTCTTATATGCCTTTGAAAGTTTATATCTTAAAGAGTTACTAAAAATCTGAAAATTCTCCTTTGCGAGGTCCTAACTTGAACGAAGCTCTAAATGAATTACACATACAACCGCTTGCAACTAGAAGAGAGTTCGAAAGTATATGATTTCTTCGTAAATTAATATCTTTTTTTGTTGGTGAGTATCTCAATTGAATTGTAAGCTATTTTGGCTTGTCATACCCTCGGTAGCCTTCAGATGTAAGAATGATTTGCATAAAATGTTTATGACTTTGCACTCCGTCGTCGTAATTTACTGGAATTTATCCTAACATGAACGAAGTTCTAAATGAATTACACATGCAGCCACTTGCAACTATATTCAGAGAAGTGCTTTCTAGCATCAAAAAAATAGACTTTCTAGCAAAAATCTGTCTCTATTCAAGTAAATAGTTTTTCTTCAAGACAAAAAACATATTTGATATAAGAAAATTATATTCTTGAAATAATAGTTGCATCAAATAAATATTTTCTTGGGATTAGAAAATCAAATAAAAGCAAGACAGAAAAATGCTTTTTCTAAATAAATCAATTAGTCTTAAGTTAAGAAAATATGAATGAACTTGCAGTTTAAATATAGGTTTAACACAGTAGTTATTATCTCCCTTATTAGCTTAGACGTAGTCAGGTGGCATACGAAAACCCAGAACAGGAATTAATCGAGTTCAGTCCTCAATACGACAGCTTCGCTAATCAGAAAATATATAGACACTACGTCCAGCACACACAAATCATCAAACGTATGAATTTAATCTGTCAAATATACTCAGCCCTTCCCAGGCTATACCCCGAAGTCTGCCGAAACGTTGGGCATACATAAGTGGATTTGATTCACAAACGGCGAAGGAAACTAGCCCAAACTATAAAAACAACTTCTCTAATTAGTAAATATTTTCAAATTTTCTGCAAGATTTTCTTGAATCAAGTTAACGAATTTCTTAAGCAAAGACATAATTGTTTCATTCCAAATATATAATTCTCTTTAGCAGAGAAAAAAATGCTGAGAAGATATTTCTATTTATTTGAAACAGTAATTCTATTGTGGATAACTGAAACGATTATTTTCTTAAATGAAAGCCGACAGTTTTGATACATGCAAACGTTTCTCTGTGTGTAGAAAAGAGATCCAAAGCATACGATTTCTTCGTAAAATACTTTTTTTGTGGTAAGCGGTCCAACGGGGTTATAAGCTAGTTTAGCTTGTAACTTCAGCATCCTTAAGGTTTAAGAATAGTGTGTGAAAAACGTTTAATGGTATTGTTACTACACTCCCGTACATCCGAAGTATTGCCACTATCTATACTTTACGGACGGTGGTTTTGATTGCACCATACCTAAGTTAGCAAATTCAAGTACAGACCCCCTTACCACCAGACCACTGAGCCTTAATAGTAATATTAAATGTAGTCTCTCGAAAATTTGTTTCAACGTACCAGCGTTTGTTAGTCGATATAGTGCCCCATCCCATTTATCTAAGGCCCGCATTGTCACAATGTTTCTAAACAGTAATAGACTTGCCACCGAGTAATATTCAATACATTTTATTGAGCACGAGAGCGACCTGTCATGTTTCCGGAATTGGCAAGAGATGGCGCACGAAGGTTGAAGTGGATTCATTGGTCGGCAAGCGCGACCTTTTTTATAGCGACTGTGAAAATTTCAGACGTCTACTGTCAATAGTTGTTGTTCAAGAGTGTGCATTGTGTTGCAAGTCAGGCGGTTTCGCAAAAATGGATAAAATCAAATTTCGTGAAGCGACAAAACATTTCTGAAAGCTGGGAAAACGGCCACGTTTGACCATCAGCTTCTGAGTGAGCGGATTCAAACGTGGCCGCACAAGCACAAGTGACGAACCATGCAGTGGGCGCCCAAAACCCTCTACCAACGATGACATGGTCAGCAAGATTCATGATGTCGTTTTAGCCGATCGCCGATTGAAGCTGAAAGAGAAAGCAGAGACAACAGACACCTCAGAAGAACGCGTTTGACATATCCTACACGAAATTTTGGGTATGAAAAATCTTTCGGCGCGATGGGTACCGCGTCTGCTGACATCGGAGCAAAAACGACCGTTTCGGAGGAGTGTCTAATCAGGATCCAACGCAATCCAAGGGATTTCTTCATGAGTTTCGTAACCGTGGATGAAACTTGAATCCTCCACTACATACCGGAGACCAAGAAACAGTCGAAGCAGTGGACTCTTCCGGACGAATCAGTTCCGAAGAAGGCAAAGCCCGTTTCATCAGCCGGAAAGGTCATTGAGACCATTTTCTGGGATTTTCAAGGTGTGATCCCCATCGACTATCTGCAGAAGGGAAGGACGATCACGGGGCAATACTACAGCGATTTATTGACCTGATTCGATGCAGTGTTGGAGGATAAACGATCTCGTTTGCAGCGGAAAAAGTGCTTTTCCACCACGACAATGCATCGGCTCGTTCATCCCATATCGTCGTGTCCAAATTGAGTAAGCTGCGCTACTCTTATCGTCCATATTCACTGGACCTAGCGTCCAGTGACTTTTTCCTATTCCCAAACCTGAAAAAATCACTGGGAGAAAAGAAATTTACCTCGAATGAGGAGGTTATCGCCGCTACAGATGGCAATTTTACAGACCTCGACACATCCTACTTTTCCGACGGCTTGACGAGATTGGAGTACCGTTTGAAAAAATATATTGATCTTCGAGGAGACTTGATCGAAAAATAAAAATTAAGAACCACACTAATACCATGTTTTTCTTGTCGATTCCGGAAACATTTCAGGTCGCCCCTGTGTGTGTAATTTTATTGTTTTATTATATTTTTTGTATGTTGCTCTTCTTGTTTATATGTATTGCCTATTAACTGAAGCAATCTGCTGGACAATGAATGTATATTCTATTTTATTTTTAACGTTAGCTGTAATAATTACTTCTACTTTTTCTGCATTACTGCAGGAATGTAGGTGTTGTTTATGTACATTTTACAGCAATAGATAACTCCATACTACGTAATTGTTCATTCATACCCCGTAATACCTTCGAACAACGATAAAGCTTGTATAATATTAATCCGTACTATTAAAATGCCATATATTCGCATTAAAAGAAATCACATATCGCGAAACGTATTACAAAAATGTTATTTAGCATTCATACTCGTGCAATATCACAATAGGTTCTAGACATCTACTGAAATAAATTAAAGATAAATTTCTCCCCGTATAATAGGCGAAATGTACGGATGAGCGAAGTACGAGAAAAAAATCATTGTGTTCCGTTGACAATATGGTGTATAAATTTTGAAAAATATCTGATTCAAATGCACGTATTCTTACAGTTTTATTTTTAGGTATGTGGTGCAGCGCTGCCAGCGTCGTATCGTTCGTCTTGTTTTCCCCCTTTTTTAAGCCACTTTCACACCTACGCGTCTAGCAACGACGTATTATAAAATATATAAATAACCAGAGAGTCAACCGCATTATTTACAGATGACAACACCTAAGAAGCAACCGTGTGTGGTGAGTAAAGTACAGGATTGTATTCATAGGATATGCATTTACGCAGTAGATATCGACGTGGTAAAAATACTTTCGATTTGAAGTAATACATACTGATTGTAAATGAAACCCTCATGATTTGCGTTTAGTATATTAATCAAATAAAGCACGAGAACAGGGATTTCAACTTCAAATCCGTTTCAATTTGCTGTGAAACAATATTGAAAATTTAAGGGGTTAATACCGCTGGATTGTTTTGAAACTATTATCTCCTTTATAATACTTAGAAAAATCTCAAAAGCTCGAATCCCGTGACCTCCTTGACCAATCCAATGCTTGCTGATTAGCAATCTATTCAGGAAAAGTTAGCAATATTGGCAGAATGCGAAGACTTTTCGTCTTGCTGGTAGGTAATTCGAACGTTGTCAAACAATGTACTATTCCATAATTTTGAAACAATAGTTTCTATTAAGATATTCAGCGAGTTCTTGTCGATAGTGATGCCTTTAAAGAAATATGATTCTATAAGACCACAAGACTAAATGCTGTTCCATACACAAATCCTCAGTACGACTGACAAACGGTGTTGTACCTACCTAACCTGTCCTTATTTAAATTTTACTTTATATATCTGCAAGACTTGTTAACCAAAATTTCTCAAAATTGCGCTTTGACTTATGGTCGTCTTGGTGTGAATGACAGGTGGAACAATTATTGTTATTATTATCTAATATCTTCTAAGTTACGAGCAATAAAATTCTTTTAACTCTTTTGAAAAGAAATTATTATAGCAAGTAATAAATATTCTTTGTAATCGCTTAAATCTTAAATGTCGCAGTTTACAAATAAAATCGAAACACTAACAACATAGATCATACATATGTATGTACATCTAGTACGACCCTGGAAAAATGTGAACATGTCTCGTCGAAGGTCCGCAGTAATACTACCATAACAGAAAAACGCGTATACCTAATATACCACAAGTCCCATACATCAAATAACTAATACATCATGTAAAATGTCACCGTAGTCGCCGACAAAGATTATCCACGCTCATGTTTTAGTAGTAAGTTACCAAGTAAATCATTGATGCATGTAAAAGTTGCTACAGAAGTTGACTAAATATATCAGTAAACTTAAAATGTAAGTATTTCTTAAGCATAATGAAATGTTTTAAGTTTCTCCAATGATTATTACTATTTTGCGTCACATTTTGAAAATTTTCGGTACAAAAACATAGTTGAAAGTAACCTATCAACTACTTTTTAAATATAAACTAAATTAATATATGGGTGAAATAAATAAGGGACTATATCCTTGAGATATACTCCCTATAATGAACTCAGACCTAATCAATAAAGTTCCTTTACAAACTAAATTACCGTGGAATGTCGGCACATTACTGATCTTACATTTTGCGCAACATCAAACATCGCTCAACACAATAAGTGTTCTTTTGACATTATACAAGTCAAAGCTTTGGGTTCGTTATTATCTATATTATCTATTAGCGGTGGACTATAACTAACCAACAATTTAAAAATAATAACTAGAGTTGTTGTTTGGGCTATTTCCATCGATTGTTGAATTTGTATAGTTCGACGCAGTCTGTCTACTGTCGTCTTCAGAGGCGCCCTGAGAAGAGCTATTGCTTGCCAGAGCAATTATGCTTTGATGATTTTGTTGTCTGACGTATTTGTCTTATTAAGTCCTTGAGACTGCGTTGTTCTGCCTTGTTGATATCAAAATTTTGCCGGCGGACAAAGGAAATACTACGGTAATAATGGATGTTGGAACATATATCTCGAGAAATTCTCCCTGTCATCTGCTCGCCAAGTTTTAATAGTTAAGATAGTTAAAAACATACTATCCAGACACACCACATTGGACGAGAGAACATCGTTAAGTGTATAAACCGTTATGGAACCGTTTTCCACATGCGTGAATACCACATACTTCCAGGTGGATAATAAGTTCTACCAATAAGAAATTGGCATGGCAATGAGCTCTCCTCTGTCGCTGGTCCTGAGTAACATCTATATGGAGGAATTTGAACGAAAAGCGATGGATTCATATGAACTTAAACCGAAAATGTGGCTCAGATACCTCGATGATACCTTCGTAATTTGGCCACATGGGGAAGGAGAAATCAACGGCTTCCTCCAGCATCTTAATGGCTTAGACGAATCCATTAAGTTTACTATGGAAGTGGAGGTAGATAACAGGATTCCTTTCCTAGACATCCTGGTACATAAACAGTCCGATGGCACACTACGTACGACGGTATATAAGATACCGACACGCACCGGACAATACTTCCATTTCGAGTCTAATCACCCACATAACGTCAAATTGAGTGTCGCAGAATGCCTGTACAATAGGACCAGAGAGGTATGTTCGGATGATGGAGATAGAGAAGAGGAATTCCGCTCCATCAGAAATACACTGAAATTCAATGGATTCACAGAAAAAATGCTGTCGAAGGCGAAAACAATGCGTACAACTAAAAATGGCAATACAGAAAGACAACCGAATGTATGTACTACAGCAATTCCGTACGGGAAAGGCCTATCGGAAAAAAAATCAGACGAATAGGCAACGATTATAATATCAGAACGGCCATCAAAACCTCAAACATGAACAGGTCGAAGTTAACAAAAACAAAGCCCGACAACGAAAATCAGAAAACTAAGAACTGTGTGTACAAAATACCATGCGAATGTGGAAAGCCGTAGATAGGAAAAATCGGCAGACTTCTGTCAATCAAAACCAAAGAACACCACAGACTGGTTCAGTTGGGGGAAACGGAGAAGTCACGATTGGCTTTACATGCTTGGGAAGAGGATCATAGGATTACATGGAACAATGCAGCAACGCTAGATAAAGAAGACAACGCCACGAAAAGAAAACTGTTGAATTCAGTATATATGGCCACCACGCCAACCGCCATCAGCACATCCAGCCTGGAAATAAAGAACGTCTGGCTCCCTAAGATTAGAGAAAGCATTAGCCGAAGACCGCCGATCGCCCATGTGTAAAAAATCTACCTACTGCGTGCCACCCCGGCGCAGGTCCAATACTTATCCTCTTCTGCGCAGAAAATTGTAGCTTACAAGACAAGTACGTCAGACAAAAAATCATCAAAGCATTATTGCTCTGGCAAGCAACAGCCCTTCTCAGGGCGCCCCTGAAGACGGCAGTAGACAGACTGCCGAAACGTCGAACTATACAAGTTCAACGAATGATGGAAATAGCCCAAACAACTCTAGTTATTATGAGAATCTATCGTCAACAATATCACGTTAAGAGGAACAACTTAAAATTATATTACATTGAAACTTAGTAGAAAAGTCCCGAGTGTCCCAGTGCTTGACTGGACGAAGTAAACACTTATATATATAAAATCCTGTCTTTTTACAGTAAACATAGTCATATTGGCTGTATACACACGCATATATATCCTACAGGCCGTAAGTGTTTACCCACCCTTAAAATTCAACAAAGTCCTTTTATTTTTACTAACCTAGGTTAAGTTAAATGTCTTTACCCGAATTAACGATGTTCTCCCCAGCTTCCGTGTATTATAATAGACAAACAACATACATATTAGCCTTATACAATTTCAAAAGATACATTTTTAAATTTACTTGAAATGTTATTTAAATTAAGGACCTCATAAGCTGGGTTGTGCTCTGCGTCAGCTACCCAAGCCAACTCTCTTGTTCAACGACCCGTCCTATAACCACGCGTAGATGTCACTACTAGATCCTGATAATACCTGACAATTGCTTTCAGTATGTCATCATGGCAGCGAAACATTTCAAAAGTACTTCGAAGATGCTGGCTTTACATGTGATTCTCGCTAATTCTTGCGAATTTTAAATGATAAGAGCGAAATGGGAATTTTGGGATGTGAATCAAATTCAGAGTTAGTCTTAGGTCCACTATTGTTTATGTTATTCATTAGCGATGAATTATTTTAGATAATGCGGCTGGATATCCCGATATACAAGAACTATGTACTGAGAACAAAAACATTCCAACAATATTTCTATCGCTAAATTGTATTCCCTTTTAGTAAGCCAATGAATTAGTATGTTATTCAAGAGATAACAGTTGCATTATCGCGAATCTCTACTGATACCTATCATATCTGAAGATGTCCAACGTATACACTCTTGTTTGAAGAATTTTAATTTGCAATCTAGGATACTATCTCTTAAACGCGCTTTCGCACTTAAGCATAATTAAAATTTCGATTCATTGATCAAGATCATTTTCAGAAATTTTCTCAAAATATTACTCAAATGAACCCAAACTATTAGACAAGGTTCGAATTTATGTAAATAGTTTTGAAACTTCCCCATTCAAAATCAAATATGACATAAAAGCATTATTGTTTTATACAAGCACTCATAAAATACTCATTGTGAGTTCTTTTTGAAAATACTGGTCAAATTCACTTGTAAAGGCGCTATTAATTTCTCAAATAAGATAGAGGGTGTAAATAAAATAAATATATATAGAAAGAACAATAGAAATCCCACAAAACTATGACATTTAGTTGTAATCAGCCTGGGTTCTGCATTTTTTTAAAGTTAAACAAGATTTATACCTGAAATTATGTTGCTAAATAATAAATATTACCTTAAATCTGTTGTTTTCTCCTTTTCGCAATTCACGAGAACCCCATATTGAAAGTTTGGTCATTAGCTATTATTTGAACTCAGGGGGTATAGAGACGAATCTACGTTTTCCCTTCTTCCCCCTTTGTCCTTCCTTGTTCTTTCTTCTGCAGCTGTTGATCCTATCATTCCAAAATCATCCAAAAATTAATTTAAAAATAACAAGAAAATTTAAATAAAGGAACGCTGCGGACTCGGTGTCAGCACATATCAAAGTAGGAAAAAAGAAAGCCAATTTCACAGTATCTCCTAGTAAATAACTTTTACTAAATAATGTCTACCGGTTTCATGCAAATTTTCCTATCATCAGGCCAACAGGTTTTATAGTCCTTTCTTTAGAGTGTCTTGGCCTGATGATGTGCAAATTTGCATGGACCGATAACCATTATTTAATAAAAGTTATTTGAAGTACTGAGATTGGTTCCGTTTTCGTTTTCCCTACAGTTAGAAAATTC
Source organism: Trypoxylus dichotomus (assembly GCA_023509865.1). NCBI lineage: Eukaryota > Metazoa > Arthropoda > Insecta > Coleoptera > Scarabaeidae > Trypoxylus > Trypoxylus dichotomus. Next base: position 71,846,360 of record CM042074.1, on the reverse strand, counting down.
TATTCTTACCAAATTACCAATATTTCAACGCACATTCGTTCAACGACTAAGTTTAACAAATGCGAGGTAACAATATCGTTTACAGTGAGTCAATATAGTAAAATTTGACCTAATTACGTTATTCAAAATATTTTTGTTACACCCCTGTTTTCATGGGCTTCGCTTACAAATTTTTAGTAGCAGCCCCGCATTAATACAGTATTGAGGCAGCTACCATCTAAAAACTGCATAACGAATAAATATTAATAATAAAAAAAAAGAATGACGTGCAGAACAGAGCCACTCAGTTTCGGATGATTTGCGACCGATAAAGTCTTTAGGCAGACCTTTCGAAGTCAGTGATCCTTCACTCCCGGTGGTATTTATTAACCTAGCAGCAATTAAAATGTTATTTCGATTCTGACTCTATATTCCAGAGTTTTTATTCGTTTCATATGCACTACCATCATGGAAGCTCGGGCACTCTTTATAATTGAGAAAACAGTATAAAACAACACTTTTCAGTTTAAGTAATATTAGTGAAATGATGCAGTATGTTAAAATATGTTGTACCAGAAGTTTTGCAATTAAAATTTACCATATACACATAATCATCTTGAAATAAAGTTTAAGTATAGGAATGCACACTGTATAAGATCTCATAAATCAAACCCCTAGCCCTAGTAACAAAAAATTGTTATTTGCCTGAATTATATTCGGTATTTTCGGATCTGTATATGTAATTTTACTGTATACCGTATAGTTGCAGATGCTTTAGTGTAAAGATCACTGCTTGTTTAAGGAAGAGTTATTTTGAACTTATAAAAACTATTATTTCCTTCAAAAGAATGGCTCGGAGAAAGCCAGTGAGTGCTGAAAAACGTGCGTTCGTTGTAGTTTTACATGAGGAACGTTATTCAGAGCGTGTAATTGCATAAAAAATAAAAATAGCGAAATCAACAGAGAGATAGCGCACAGGCACCTAGCAAGACAGTGAATATCCGGACCCTTCTAAACAAACGTCAGTAGCTGAAAATAGGCACATTACATTAATTAGAAGAAGAAATCGTCGTTTAACAGCACCTGAGCTTGCAGCGAAGTTCAACAGAAACCGGTTGTGAAAAGTATTCTTTAGTACTGTTCAGCGACGTTTAAGACAAGCTTGCCGCTTACAATGGGCGGAAGCACATAAAAACTAGACACAGGAAAATGTTAAGAAGGTGTTACGGCGCGACGAATCGAAATTTGAAGTTTTGGGTAATAGACGACGAGTCAGGAGATCTGCAAAAGAAAGGATGTTGCCCGAGTGTTTGGTACCTACGGTGAAACATGAGGGAGGCTCTGTGTTAGTTTGGAGTTGTTTTTCACATTACAGGAAGTGACGATCTGGTGAAAATTGATGGTATAATGAAGAAAGAAGAGCACAGATGCATACTGAAAGACAACGCGGTGCCATCAGGATTGCACTTAATTGATGGTGGTTTTCAGTTTAAGCAGGATAACGATCTTAAGGACACCTCTAAGTTGCGCAAGGATTATCTCAAATCCCAAGAACATCATAAAAAACTTAAGTACTGTGATTTGGCCACCTCAGTCCCCGGATATTAACCCATAGAGCTTCTAAATGACCACCAAAGCTTCGAACAAAGTGCCCTACATCGAAATACGAAATGTGGAACCTTTTACGTAGCGGGTGATGAAATATTCACGCCAAAACTCTCGAAAAACTTTTTGCAAGAACGCCAGAAATAGTTAAAGCAATCCTTTCTGCAAATTATGGATTTTTTGACGAACGAAATGTTGAAATAAATGCAACGTTTGCATTGTGGTAAGTTTGCTCATATATTTAAATTTTTATGAACTACCATATACCTTTATTGATAACCAAATAAATATTATATAGGATGTTTTTAGTGCTTTATTGCCCGTCGAAATAAACAGAATGATCTGCTTGAACTTTCGTGACTAGTAGAGTAGATATCTTTTATATTTTCTAAACAATTTTGTCAGTATAAATATTCTTTTGTACTGACTGAATAACAATGTAGTTACCTTTATTTTATGTGTGCAAAATTACTACTTTTTCGTACACGAGACTGTTAAATATACATCAATTTTTTCTCCGAATACATTGTACACAAACAAGTTCCTTGCGATATCAACACCAATCTTCTCATTTTTGAATTGATCACATTGTAGTCGCCAATAGGAAAGAGGAGCGGAATTCGTAATAATACGGTATTAATTAATTTAAATGTCGCAATTAAAATGTATTAAAGAGCAACGTATAAATCACAAAGAAATTACCTGAAAAGCCTCTTGATCAAGTCCGGAAGGTAATCAAGAAGAATTTAATATGTTTTCTGTGAAACGATTAATATTTTAATGCAAAGAGGGATCTACAGTGTTAAGCATATGGGTTGGGGCTAAGGAGGAACGAAAAGGTAACTTTATTTATGTCTGTTCGTACATCATTTTTATGGCCATTTTTGCAATTAACTACAGGAAATTATGAGCGTCTGCGTGGAGAGAAGCTTGTAATTTAATTGATGTATTTGCGATAGGGTGTACTGGTTAGTACTAATGAACGTAGTGTGTTTTTAGAAGTGCATATCTAACATTCGAGAAAATTTAGAATAGTTGTTAGTCAATATAAACAGTAATACATATTAATTTTAAATTATAGCCAAAATACATAAAAAGACTATTCCATAAGTGAAATAAAAATGAAAACGTTCATAAATTCAGAGTAATTTCTATAGTTCCATATAATTTCATAGTAAATAACCCTGTGTTATTTTGATAAATGGCATAATAGTTTCTTGTTGATACTAAGGCTAATAATTCTCCTTCGACTAATCGCACACCATACAGCAGTTTTCTGCGGACGAAGTGAGGATTCAACATAAAAATCATGTGCCTTCTCAGTAGTCCACATCCTTATATTTTGTGAGATAACATATCCGTTCAGAGAAAGTCATGATTCGTCAGAAAACAGATTTTATCAAGGTCATTAACTAAATTATTTACTTCTAGGATAGCCGATTTCTTTGATTTCTTGATAACAGGTCATACAATTTATGCATTCGGAAACTTCGATCGTATCTCCTTGATAGAAAAACATGCAAATTCAGGTCATTTCGCCTGAAAATGTCGGTATCTCCAGTGTGAAATGGCAGAAAGTTGCGAATGGTCTAAATCAAGCATGAGCAACTTTCGACATGTTGTGGGCCAAACTTTAGTGTGCAAATACGTTCGCCTTTAAAAGTAGTACATTTTAAAGTGGTGTTCATAATTGTTAGCGATAGATATCGGACATGAAATAATACGACAATATTATTATAATGCAATTTATTAAAATAAGAAAAATGAAATGAAAAAATATTTACATCATAATTAAATCGTGAAATTTTTTTTAATTGGATTTTTCAAAATGTCTCGCGGGCCGGATCAAATCTTACAGCAGGCCGGAACCGGTCCGCGAGCCAGTTGTTGCCCACATATGGTCTAAATCGATCGGAAATCGTCTGAAAAACACAATTTACATATTCGGAAACTTCGATCGTATCTCCTTTATAAAAAAACATGCAAACTCAGGTTATTTCGCCTGACAATGTCGGTATCTCGGAAGTCTGAAATGACAGAAAGTTGCGAATAGTCTAAATCGATCCTTCATAGTTCGTCCTTTTTCAAAATTATATGGCAGATGCCAATTAATATACCCACTCGTTGTAATAATATTCGCATGGAAGTTCCTGGTGTCATTTATGATTTCTTTTACATTGTCAACTAGCTCTGCCGTGAACTTTCTTGGCCGACCCCTGCCTCCTTTCTGTCTAACACTACCTGCTTCTCTGAAGACCTTAATCCAATATTTAAGTGTGTGCCGAAAACAAATGTAATCAAAACCGAAGTTGGGAAATTAATTTCTAAATTCTTCTAAACAAATTTCAAGAGAATACTGCCATGTCTGCCAATCTCACGTCCATTTCCACCAACCATGAATAGTTTGTATTATATAGTAAAAACAATGTTAAATCAGTTTTAAATTACAATACAGTTTTAACAAATTCCTATCCACTATCTATCTGAATAAAATTAACAACTAATGCAACTGAAAATACGAGGGTGGATCTCTATGCGTACACCTGACCCCCTTACAATAAAAATACAGTGGGAATATATTTTTTATTTTTCCACATAGTCTCTCTCTATACTAATGCACTTGGTTCATCGGTGCTCCAATATCTCCACAGCCTCCTGGAAAAATTTTTGTCAGACCTCTGCAAACCAACTCTCTACAGCTTGCATCACTTTATAATCACTGGAAAATTTTGCCCCACCTGAGATTTCTTTTAATTTTGGGGAACAGCCTGTAATCACTAGGGACCAGATCCAGTGAATATGGCTGATGCTCCACTAATGCAAAGCCTGCTTTGTGTATAGCAGCTATAGCAATACCAGATGTCAGGCTGGAAGCATTATCTTGATGGAACAGCACATTGTGCTTTAACTTTCCTCAGCGTTTCTCTTTAATAGCGTCTCGCAATTTAGAAATCAATTGTGCGTAGTAGGTGCCTATAATGCTCTGTCCCTTTTGCAAATATTCATTTACGATGATTCCTTCAGCATCCCAGAACACAGGTAGCAAAACCTTTCCAGTAGCCTTAAATTTGCGTGGCGGAGGAAAACCGTGATGTCTCCACTCTCTACTTTGCACTTCGGTCTGGGGATCATAGTGGTAACATGTAACTCAGCCATGGTCACATACCGACTAAAAAAGTTCTCTTTGTTTGGTTGGTACCTTTCCAAAAGACGCTTAGAAAACAACACCCAATTTCTTTTTTGATCAATGGTTAACATTCGGGGCACCCATCTTGGAGTCATATTTTTCATATCTAATTCTTTAGTCAGTGTGTTGTGCACCACATGATATAATAACCGAGTATTTTCCACAATGTCCCTATTGCGTATTCGTCGGTCCTGCAGTACAATATCGTGTACCTTTTTAATGTTTTGTCTGTTATTGCCGTTATGGGAGGACCACCGGCATGTTGGTTTTCACATAATGTTCTTCTGCATTTAAAATCAGCGTTTAATTATATCATAAGAAACTGCAGACTCACCAATAGCTGTCATAATGTCTTCGTGAATTTGAGTTGGCGCCATGCCCTTTTCTGGAGGTATTTTATTACGGCTCTTTGTTCTATAGGATTCACTTTTATGAACAATTACGACACAAAATTCAAGAATTACCTACAGCAAAACAACACTTTGAGATACAAACTTGATATTATGTAGATATGATCTACAAATATCAGTTAACTAAATATCAAAAAGGATCCGCCCTCGTGGCACAAGTTACGACAAAGGTTTTTACCGGAATGGATTACTACAGGTAAAATTTATTTGGACGCTTTTTACTTGGTTAACAGTTTTTATCTATTAATAATTCTAGGAATTTAGCACAATTTGATTCGCTGCTATCCTAATTACCTTCATAACAGAAGAGTGTAGCAGTTTTGTTTTCTTGAATATTAATACAAAAATCATTTCCGTTGGAATATTGCTCAACAGAATTACAATGGTAAACATTCTTAACAGACAAACTCGATGGTGCTAGCACATAGATTCAAAATAGTGCTATCCACAAATAACGTTACCTATATTTTATTTCAAATTATTGGCCCACAAAAGGAACAGTATCGAGTTCATTGCACGACTTTGTGGTACTGTTGAATTTGGCACTGCTTTTTCAGGGAAGCAGGATATTCCATTTCTTCATAGAAACACTACTATAAACGGTCAGATAAGTTCGATGAAAAGTATTATGCACAACTTGCCTATAAATGGTCTACTGTAGTTGAACGTATAAAAAGCAACAGCTAGATCTACAAAATTCTTGTCGTGAAATTGAACACGGCAGGAGATGTACTTCAGAAATGTTGGAATATTAAAATTCCGCAAACGATGAAAGTAGCCGAAACAAAAATCTATGTAGGTTATAGGCTGCTTTAAATTTTTGGGTCAAGTTTTTAATAACGAACTAATACACTGTCCCAAATAATATACTGTACAGTCTCTGACCACTTTATTAGGGTCACCTTATAAATTTAAGCTCTTGTGTGTTTCCAACACGATAATTTACGTACAAATACAAGTATAAAATTCATGAATAGGGTCTACAATGCATATCTAAATACATTTCCTAAATATATTTCTAAGAAATCGAGAAAGTACCACTTAACTCTTGCCTATTATTACCCTCCATGAATCATTCTGTACTGTTTAGAAGATGGGTAGAAACAAGATTGAAAGACACAGTAATTGGTAAAATATTACTTGCATCGAAGAATATTTATCCGTTTATGTAGCAACATTTTTCCGTCTTTAAGTGTTAGTATTGCATTTTAAGTTATTGTTTGTATGCGCTTTATATTTTTTCGTTGTGGGTAATAAAAAGATATACCAAATGAAAAAAACCGCGTATTAAGGCATTTCTGGGTACAGGAGTGTATTCTCAATGCAATTGCAAAGAAAGAAGAAGTATCCTGGCAAACAGTGCAGCGAGTCACCGTTTTAATGAAACAAAATATATCCACTACAAATACCAGACGTGCGTTTTGCGGGAAGAAGAGGATCACTACTAATCGAGATGATCAGCGTATCCTGCAACTAGCAACTGCAAAGGTTTATCCGCCGAAGAAATAGGAAATATAATGTCTCAACAAGAAGTGCAAATATCCACGCGTACAAGTACGTAGACGATTGCATGAAGCCGAATTAAAATGCAGACGCCCCTTGGAAAAGCCAAGATTAAGACCGATAATGAAGCGAACACGTTATGCATGGGTAAAACATTATCAACATTACACCATTGAAAATCGGCGAAAGGTAAGACAAAATAACTTAAATGAATATGTAAATCAAGCAAATTTCTTCTGTTTGTTTTTTCGTTAAAGATCATACTCAGCGATGAGTCAAAGCCATGACTGAAAGAGCTCAATTTGTTAGACGACGTCCACCTAAACGGTTTCGTGAAGCTATTGTACTAAAAACGCTAAAACACCCTTCCTCAATTATAGTACGGTCCTGTATATCAATTGAAGGATCACTGTCTTTTTTCCAATGCTTTATGAATCAACACCAATATAAGCGTGTATTTGAGAATGTCTTAATGTCAATGATTTAGATTCGAATGAAGGCCCTAACACATTCATGCACGGTAAAGCACCATGCCGCATGACCAACTCCATCCAAAATTTTTTGGAGACGCACGCTCTGCTAGTGTTACCTTGACCGGGAAATTCTCCCAACCTCAATGCAATTGAGAACGTGGGGAGTGTTCCAAAGTCACGAGAAGAAACACTACTAAATGCAATTAGTAAGAAATATTGAGAATGTGCGGCAAAATGACGCCACAATTAGGCATAGCATTAACGCTTGCATAGCATATGCCAAAAAGAATAAGTGCAATTATAAAAGCAATAGGAGGCATTACAAAATATTAGTGATATAGTTGTAACAATGTTTATAGACAGCTCTGAATAAACTTATGCTTGTGCAATACGTTTTTCATTAGATATTATAACAAAATCGCTATTTTAGCAAGTGGCCCAAATAAATTGGACAGGGACTGTATTTACCTAAGTAACTTTTAAGCCATTCAAAAAATGGCAATCCATACATATACGTGTATGCAAAAAGTATATTTCCTGGATTAAAATCTACATGTGAGAATGAGTATAGCCCGTATAAACGACTGCCAGTTTCCATTCGTCCGGACTATTCCTATAACGCCTTCTAACCGGATTACAAATCGTATTTATATTCGAAACACGTACGAGTCTTCTCGCTCCGGTTCCAGATCGGACCATCCGAATATACTCCATATTCGCTCGACGGATTCGTTCGTTTGTTATTCTACTGGAAGATTTCTGTTTCATTGTTCGAATTTTACATTCAATTCCAACATCTTTGTGTATCTGTACGGTAGAGTGATTCAAATTCGGTTTCTCTCTGTATTCGTGCGACTTTGACTTTGTGAGAACACACAGGAAAACGATATTGTTTTGTCAAAAAGGGATACTTCCCCCCGTTATCAGAATAATCAACAGACAGAGGTTTGAACATGATTAATTTACTTTATTAGGTTATTTAGACGCGACAGTCGTCACTTCATAACTTCTATAATTTGTAATGGTTATTCAAATTTAATTGTATAAGGTGTCAAAAACATAAACGTAAATTTCAACATTTATCCAAAATCACTTAAACTCGATAAGATATTTTCTATATGTTCCCAACTGTGTTGGTTTTAATATTCACTCAAAAAAATTATTATAGTAATAAGGGTGTAAATACTGAAAGTGTTACTGAAACCAGTCGCTAAATGTATTTATCATTTACTAAATTGAACGATATATATGTACCTTTGTTGCAACATGTAAATTGGAAGCATTGGTATTTCGAAATTAGAGACAATTTATGGTAATTTAATAAGCGAAAACATTTTTAATTCTCTTTAATCGATTTGATATTTAAATGTTTTAAATTTTGGTATAATTTTTAACTGAGTTTACTTTTGTTCTTTCAATTCATTTAGTAATTTTAATTTGTAACATTTCATGACAAAATAAATGCAAAATTGTTGCTTCTTTCCACAATAACTTTTGATGTCTTGAAAAAGATAATCTATTGTCATGTTGTTGACAACTTTTGAATATGGATCCCAAACGAGAATCTACTAAATAATAGCATAATTGTAATATACTGAAATAAAATATCTCTTTTGTTTGCGCCATATGTGTGTGTGTGGTACTTTTTACTATAGGCAGTTGGAGTGGGAGTATTGTCTCTAACCACGTGCTAGCAATGCAGTGTCCAGTTAACAGTTGTAGGGTAATGTCGAAATAAATGAGTATAGAAATATATCAGTGTTTAAATATAATTAACAAACATCACAATAATTATATGCTATAGCCCTATCTGTCGGTGATAAAATACAACTGTCATTCGTCCAACTATTTTACAGCATTTTCCAGTTTAGTTTTTTTGCTCGGTAAAAAATTACAGCCATCAACATATTTGTAGAATTTTAAGTTATGTGGGTCCTAGCCCATATTCAGACCAGACCCTCGTACATGCCGTTTTATTTATAGATTCACCATGCCACAAAATAAACTTAAGTTTATCCCGAAAATATGAGAAAAACTTGGATATATTAAAGAGCATCAGACAGGTTGAAAACAAAATAAGTTGGTCAAAGTTTTAATATACCAAGGTTGATCTTGCAGAGAATGTTACGAAGACATCAACGCGACTCATCGCTGATACACAGTGTAGCGCAGAATAGTATTCCATCCAACGTTTTTTGAAGAGATACCGTGACATCATAAAGTTTCTAGGACGAATATGGCATTCAGATAGAAAATATCTGTCTGAACTCAAGCTAAGTACCATAACCTAACGGTTATGAAAATAATTTTGACAGTTACATTAACTGTCATCAGTTAATGTTTTACAACTGCTGAAAGCAAGTTTGAACAACGAGTTTGGATGAATTCAAACATGGTTTGCAATACAGTCCAAAAAACATACATGGTTGAAGCCTATTTTCGAACTGGAAATGTTGGAATTTGGATGTACAGTCAGCGTGCATGCTTGGTTTTGATTTTAGAGGGCAAATTTTTTTTATGATTGTCTTTCCAATTGTGTTGATATATTTCGTAGGGCTGGTTCTGTAGACCACAAATCACGTACTGGTAAACCATCTGTCCGTCAACGGATGGAAAATGAACCCACAAAACTTTGAAATGTCTTTCTCAAAAGATTGGAGTTTTTATGGAACATGTCAGAAAATTGTAAGGAAAAGCTCACAAATGCAATCACTTTAGACTATTTTGCCGGTAAACTATCCTAGACGTCTTGCTTACTGCCATTGGTTTGCAAATAATTTAACGCAAAATGTTCATGTGGTTTCATCTTTTCTTTCAGCACACTGCAAAACTTGGTGTTTGGTTAGCAGTTTCTCGCCGCAAAATTGTTGGACCTATTTTCTTTAATTGTACAATTAATCCTGAGAGGTATTGAAACATTTTGAATTAATTTATTGAACAGCTGCAAGAAGATGAATTACAATATGCTTACTTTCAGCAAAATGGTGCTGTGGCACACAACACAAAAAATATTGCTCTTCTTCGTGAGCTTCTTGACGATCGGATTAGAATATTTAAAACTTACGTTGTTAATTCGCAAGATCAGCAGCAAAAAATTATTGAAGAATGTGCGTTAATAACGGCCGCAATACAACAGAATGAAAGGGCGTATTAGATTGGGAAAATAATGGACAACAATTTCAATATTTGCTTCAATTCTTTGATTAGTAAAATCTTGAGTACTAGGTGGGCTTGTTGTTTTGTTGTATCTTTAAATCAAATATACATAACAAACAAATAATATATTTATTGATGTTACGATGGCACTGTCAAAATAATTTTCAAATGTTATTAAGGTTGTGTTATGAGTATGATAAGTTCAGACATATATTTTCTATTTCAATTCCATTTTTGTGCTAGGAACTTATTTTATGGCAGAAATGATACTATTAACATGCAAGAATTACAATAACATATTGAAATGGCAACTGACACTGATTAATAATATGCAAGTGTGCAAGGTAGTGACTGAAGTTAACAGAACAAGTAGTCATATTGCCGAAACTAACATTAAAGACATGACAAATACCTGTTCATTCTCAAACTCCCAAAATCTATTTTTGTGCGTATAAGCATTCATTCTTGTATTACTTTACATGCTCCTCTGTGTTAATGTACTTCAGCCAATTGTGTTCCCAAAACAGCGATAAAATAAACGAACGTTAATTTCTCAGTTACCTTTTCGTCCGGAATAATTTTCTATTTAGCGGGAACGTTATCCATTCAGATACTTATACAAATTTGCGTAGCATGCTGCATCCGCCTTATAATTATTATTGATGTATCCTTGTAATGCATCTCTTTCTAAAATACATAACCGAAGACTTTTAAATTGTTACTGCTTCGCAATAATGGCTTGAGCAAGAATTCCAAGTCAATGAAATATTATACATAGCAATGTGCATACCTTCATAGCACATAAATGAAGTGTAATGAATAATGTGGTGAATAATGTGGCCAATAAATTCGGATAAAGATTTACTAATAAGTCCCAAGCTGACTATTGATTTTCTGGTGTCTATGCGATAGTGCGTAACATGTGTAATGCCGTGTAATTGTAATCCATTTTGTGAACAAATCCTTTTCACATCTGTTGAACTCGCACATGTACCACGTACCATACATATACTATATGCATGTACAAACGTATGTGTGTATGCTTAGCAGACGAATTGGTGTAATCTTGTAATTGAAAAGGGTAGGAATTTCAACACGCATCCCTACGTACGCTTTGGAAGCGCTTTGATCACAATTGGATTGCTACATTTACACTTCTGATTATCCAATAGAACAATATATATCCCGGAATATGTATGTAATAAGTACATATGTGCATACCATTTTGCGACTATGTTTTAAAAATCACACTTGTTTTTTAGAATATGGTGTACTTAATTTTATACTGCAGTCGCATTACCTTTTTATTTTGTGATCTCTTCTTCAGTGTGAATGTGAACAATACGAAAACTACCCCTACTGAAATATAGAAAACACTTACTGTTTCAATCAGTTCGATATACTTACACCAGAGACGCTGAAATTCTTTTTTGCGCATATATGATGCACCTTAGAATATACCAGTTACTTCTTTACTAACAGAGCGTGACTGCTTAAGGGAATATCTGCACAAAATGGGAGTTTTTAAAGTATCAGATGTTTGGTTAGACGCAATATTTTTCTCTAGTACGTATTTTGTAATAACTATTTTAAAACACTAAAACTGGCATTCTCTTCATATTTTATTTTAATGGTTTGGTAATATTTATTATAACGATCCTGAAATAAATGATAGTAAAAATCGAATAGTGAATGATTTCCTACATTTTGTTAATTTGCCACAACTTAATTCTATAACTAATTCTAGAGGAAGATTATTAGATTTAGTTCTTACTAATGTCTGCACTGTTGCTATTGACAGAGAGATGTTTCCACTGGTGGCAGAAGTCAGTGATCACTCCGTCTTAGCGCCGTATTTATCAATACCACCATCACCATCTAGCCTTATGTGTAGTAATGAAGATAAAAAGTGTATAACTTTAAGAGTGCAGATTTTATTAGTTTGTACAATTTCTTACTATCTATAGATTGGACATTTATCTATATTTATACTAATATAGATGATGCTTGTCCTGCATTTGATGCTGAAATTTATAAACACTTAGGTATGTTTGTTCCAGCAAGAATCGGTGCACACACATATTATATATACATATATAAAGAATCATTATCGATCCATGTATAAAAAAATAGGTTGCCTAAGTGACTTAAATGCTTTTAAAACTATGGGAAGAAAACTAAAAATTGATTCTAGACACTTGTATAGGAGCTTTATTTAAAACACTGGATTCTCTATTTCAACTAATCCCGGACATTTTTAGAAATTTGTAAGTTTCCGAAGGGATGGAGGACGTATTCTTAAAACTATAAAGAATGATTATGGCAACACGTATAGGGATCCACCTTCCATAGTGGGCGCTTTTCGTGATTCTTTTCAATCGGTGTACCTTCCGTCTACATTAGCACTAATAACTGTTGCTTCGATTTCTCCAGGTGCTGGTATGGTTGACCTCGTTACTGTGACTGAGTCGAACGTGCTGTTTGCTCTTAAATCGTTAAAGGATAATTGCACAGCAGGTAGCAATAATATATTGGCCCCTCTGGTTAGGAATTGTTCGCATACTTTTGCTTCTCCTCTCTGTTACTTGTTCAGTCTTATTCTCAGAACATCCACCTTCTCAACTGTCCGGCAGATACCCAAATTGATACCTGTTTACAAAAGTGGCGATAAGTGCGTTGTTTCCAATTACCGACCTATAGCGTTATTAAATAATTAAAAAATATATATTGTATATAGCAACTTGACAAAACCTTCTGATCGAATCAATCACACCCTGCTTCTTAATAAATTGGATAATATTGGGTTTTCCTCTTCGCATTAGGTTTTATTTCAATAGTATCTTCTCGATAGAACACAATTTCTAATATGCATGGGTTTTGAACCTGATTACTTCACACCAACCTCTGGAGTTCCTAAAGGGAAAACTCGGGTCCACTTTTGTTGCTGATATTTACAAATGACTTGTGTGATCAATTGAGATGTCCAAAGTTATTATATGCAGATGATTTAAAATTAATACATTACACAATTAATAATTCTCAGAATTGCGGTTATTTGAAAAGCCAACTTAATATATTCCACCTGTGGTGTATCAACAACAAGCTAACAATTAATGTGAATAAATGCAACATTGTCGCCTACTCCCGTAAGACAGCTCGAATTATCTACACTTATCATTTAGCTGGATCTCCTTTATCCAGAGACAGCTCTATGCGAGATTTGAATGTTATCTGCGACTCGAAACTCACCTTTACAAAACATATATATAGTATTCGTGCTTCGGCGCTGAGTATGTTGGGTTTCACCAAACGTGCTACACGACCTTTTTCTTCTATAACAACCATTCTTCAGCTCTATTTTCCTTTTGTTCGGTATAGATTGGAGTATGCGTCTTTGGTTGTGTCTTTAAAATTCTTATACTTTAATAAAACTAATACTTATCCGATAGAAGGCTTTAGTCACAGTACTCTATTGGAGACGTTCAACATTAATTCCTTAGAACTACGTAAAAAACAAGCTAACCGCAAATTCTTATTTAGTTTACTTAACAATTGCCTTGGTGTCTCTGAATAGTTGAGTCAAATTAATTTTTGTTCCCCGTCTGGGATCCAGGCAATCAAATTTATTTTATTGTCAGGCACCTAGAACAAGCACTACCACTAGGCTCCCCATATATAAAATGTGTAATGGCTTTAACTCTATGGATACTGGTGTGTTAGATATACATACCTGCTGCTTGCTATCTCTTTTGGCATTATGCAGATACATTATACTAAACAGTAATTATTTTTTCTTTGTTATTTCTTCATTTCTTTTTTTAACAGTTAATGGATTCTTTTCTTAGTTACATTAAATCACTTTGAGTGAGGGTGTGAGTAGTTATAGTTTGTTGTGATTTAATATAAGTATCTTGTAACCGGATCGGCCTTTTCTTTGTTAGTTTTGCGTTTACTCCTACTTAATTGGTTTTACATGTGTACATTTATTTTATTATATTCGCCTTGTAATTGGATATTTTTTATCTGTTGAGTAATACAGTATTTTTTTTGGTTACACAATTACGATGCGATTAAGTGACAGACTGTCGCCCTTTGAAGAAAAATATTTAAGGAACATAGCGACAGTGTTCAACAAATAAAAAGGAATTTTACGTAGCGAAAGGATTTTAAACTTCCTGTGGTGAGCAAAAAGTGACTAGATATTCGCTGACTTTTAAATATAATTACTGGCAAGCATTTCATTTGCAGCCGCACTTATAAATATTGACTGAGTTATGACGAATGATCAGGTAGATGAATGAACATCTATCTACCTGTTTATCACATATCTTTTGCTTGATATTTGTTATTTATTGCTTCCCTTATATATGAATATAGATATATAGGAATAGTCGCTACCCAATTTTATATATGGATAAATAAATACAATACAGTAGAACCCGGTTATAAGAACTTTGGCTGTAACGAAACTCCTTTTTTGGCGTCAAATTTTAAGCGGTCCCGTACTTTACTATTCAAACGTACAGGGAAAAACCCGGTTTTAGCGTCAATAACTCCTGATATAACGACAAATATTACGGCTCAATCTCCGGTATTTGCCTAGCCTGCAACCGACCGTTCGGGGATTCCAAGAATATTACTGTTCGTTGAATTAAGATTTCTTGCAATTTGCCTAGACTGTGTTCGATCGTTCGGGGATTCCAAGAATGTTACCGTTTCTTGCAATGCGCCAGGCAAAGTTCGTAAGAAATTTCCTCAGTCGGCATTTGAATCGTGTGAGTGAAACATCGAGATTTCTTTATCGAAAACGTCAGGGTTAAAGCGAAAAAGTTTAAGCGTGAACGACAAAGTCGCGATAATCAAAGCAGTCGAAAGTGGAAGGAAGAAAGCGGACGTGTATCGCGAATTTGCTTTAGTTAATTCTACGATTTGTGCAATTGTGAAAAATAAGAATAAAATCATGAATACCTTTGTGAAAGGGAAAGAAAAGTCAAAAAAATTCGAAGGTGCGAAAAGGTTGAAATCGACGAAGCGCTTATTACGAGGTTTAAGTAATATAGAAGTGCAAATTTACCCGTTAATGGATCACTGCTTATGCAAAACGCCGAAGAATTTCGAAGTTTATTTGGAGACACAAATTTTAAGTGCAGCAATGGATGGCTGGAGCGTTTCAAACGGAGACATTCAATAACGTTCGGAAAAGTGAGCGGTGAAGCGAAAAGTGTTAATATGACAGAAGCAGAGACGTGGCTAAATGAAATGTGGCCTAAATTAAGACAAGATTATGAAAACAATGAAATTTACAATGGAAACTCAAAAAAGCCACGCTGCTTCAAAAACATAAAAGCACTCCCATTCAAATTACTGCGCAAACAAAAGAGAATGGATGACTTCAGAAATCTTTGAAAATGAAATTCGAAAATGGGATAAAGAACTTGCGGTTAAAGGTAAAAAAATCTTGCTTTTAGTCGATAACTGCCCAGCACATCCATCATTAGCTCACTTAAAAAATATTAATTTGGTGTTTCTGCCCCCAAATTGCACTAGCATCCTTCAACCAATGGACCAAGACGTAATAAGAAGCTTAAAATGTTTTTACAGAAAATTTCTTCTGCAGAAAATTATTACGGGTATGGACGCGTTGGACTTTTTAGAGAAGGCTTGGCGTAATATAACCTCTGAGACTATAGTAAACTGCTTTAGTCATTCAAGATTATGGAATAATCCAGTTTGTGACAAGTTAAATGAAGATGACGTTCCGTTAAGTGAACTTATTAAAAAGTGGCAGCAAAATCAGTGAGACGAAAACCCGTTTTGTTTCGACGACTTTGCATCCGTGGACATTTGCTTTATTACATCGGGAATTCGTTCAGATTCTGATATCGTGGAGGATATAAAACAGCAGGATAACGAAAACGATAATGAAATCGAAGAGGAAGAGGAAGAAAATTCATGCGACGAAGCAGAACATGTACCGACAAACAAAGAAGCCCTAAGTGCCATAACATTTTTAAAAACTTATTATAGACAGCGAGAAACGTCACCTCAAATTATTGATAAAGTGGGAGAATTAGAAATGGATATAGAAAAACAGTTTTGGCGTGCCTAAAGTGTGCAACGGAAAATTACAGATATCTTTCATTAAACAGACAAGTTAGTATGTACCTACATGTGTAAAGTTATATGGTTAAGTACATTAAATTAATTAAATTCACATATGTGTCTGTTTACCAGCCGTAATATTCTTTCCCACCAATTCTTGTATGTAAACATGGAACTGTCGTTATAACCTGGTTCTACTATATTACTATATAAATGTACTATATAAATACATGCGGGATAAAGTTTTTCCCAATTGTTATTTAAGGAAAAGTAACAGTAAAAATGCATGCAATATACTTACATATGCAGAGAGAAAATATACTTCACAGATGTAAAATTACAGCAATAAGGTTAATTCGTTAGTAACCTGTGTTCTACACGGGTATTCTTTGCGTATAGTAGGCTTAAACAAATTTTACTACCGGACTGTAGAAAAAAAGAAGGAGTTTATAATGCAACAGTAACGTGAATGAAATGACAGAATTTTGAAGTGGAATACATGTTTTTAATTCTTCTTATGTTATTTACATATCACCCATGTAAAATTAAACCACAGGAAAGTTAGACACTGTCAATTACAAATAATATGGACATATAATAAAGCACTACCTGTATAACAATAATGTGTCTACCTAAGTACAAAAAAAGATAGATCTTCCGTTGGTTTGTCGATCGAATATTATTAGTTAACTAAACTCATTCCAAGATTGAATTATAAAAGAACAGACGTACTGATATGGCGCGATTTCGAATAATCGCCTCAAAACCGTAAAAGATTGATGTGCTATTATGTTATATATTTCGTTGAATTAGCTATGGCTGCTTAAAGCGGAAGGAATGTCCGATTACGTATCAATTGTATCTTTCGAAAGCGATTCCTTCCAGACAAACAAAACAGCAATAAATTCAGTGTGAAGTATATTACCTCATCGATCATTCCGCAGTTAGAATGTCGTTGCTCCCTCTCTCTGTGAAAGTTACGTTTGGTGTTGAACTAAAAAATAAATGACATAGGTTAAGCTTCCTCTTTTTGAATCTGAATATAAAAATAGAAAAAATCTTTGAATCAATAAATTCCGGTTGTATTAAATAACGGCTAAACTCTGAGGCAGTAACAAATATTAAAATACAAAAAAGAATACCTAACGAAACATATCCTTTGACGAGTACAATCACTTTATTTCCATATATTACCAGCAGTCAGTTTAGATGTACAAATAGGATTGTGTAGGGGGATTGCATTGCGATAAAAAATTCCATGCGTAATTTCAAAGGCAACCCCAAAAACATACCCGGGAGGGGTCAATTATTGCGTACTCTATCATGCAAATCAACTGCTTCGCAGTGGAGTCCTACGTGTTTATTCTGTTTTTTTTTACGAAAGCTGGAGATTATATGAGATGGATTCAAAAGGAACCTAAACTTGTTTTACAAATTCATTAAAGTAATTTTGGAATTTTTGAATTCAGTACTAACTGATGCTGTACAATATACAAAAAAAACGAAAATTCAATAGTATCTCATTTTTAGTAACATATACTTTGAAACCTGCCGAGTTAGACGCATCGAAGTTAGTGGATTATATTTCGAAGTGACATTCAATTTATTTAGATTATTATTTATTAACTGCTTGGAATAAGCAATACGGTACTATAAATTATTGAGAAAAAATTAGAAAAACCGTTTTCTCCGTAATGGTGAACGATTTCCTTATATACAAGTATCCCAGAAATCCTTTTCAAAATATGTAAGGAATATAATAAGAGGGCAAGGTTTAATGAATATGTATTTCTTTTTTAATAAAATATAGGCTTTGGGAATTTATTTCCTAAAAGCGTAACACATGAGCTGAAAAGTCCCGGGCCTAACAAAGAAAACGCGTTTTTTTTGGTTTAAAATTAGCTTTATTCATCAACGTAATCTCCATCGAGAGCAACACAATCATTCCAGCGCCGCTCTAACATTTCAATACTTTTGTAGAACAATTTATCTTTTGCCTCAAAATAGGCCTCAGTTTCAGCGATAACCTCTTCATTCGTGCGAAATTTCTTACCGGCAAGCATTTTTTTGAGGTCTGCGAACAGCCAGTAGTTGCTGGGAGCCAAATCTGGCGAATACGGTGGATGTGGGAGCAATTTGAAGTTCAATTCATGTAGTTTTGCCATTGTTTTGATTGACTTGTGACACGGTGCGTTGTCTTGATGAAACAATTTTTTTTTTACCATATGCGGTCGTTTCTTTGCAATTTCGGCCTTCAAACGCTCCAATAACGCTATATAATATTCACTGTTGATGGTATTTCCTTTCTCAAGATAGTCGATGAATATTACACCACGCACATCCCAAAATACCGAGGCCATGACCATTCCAGCCGGTTGTTGTGCTTTCGGGCGCTTTGGACGAGGTTCACCAGTTGCTGTCCACTCAGATGACGATCGTTTTGATTCCGGAGTGAAGTGATGGATCCATGTTTCATCCATTGTCACATATCGACGCAAAAATTCCGGTTTGTTACGTTTAAACATGGCCAAACACTGCTCAGAATCATCAACACGTTCTTGCTTTTGGTCAACAGTGAGCAAACGCGGCACCCACTTTGAACAGAGCTTTCTCATAGTCAAATGCTCATGCAATATAAAGCCAATACGTTCTTTTGATATCTTTACGATGTCAGCTAACTCACGCAACTTCACTTTTCGATCATTCAAAACGATTTTGTGGATTCTTTTATGTTTTCTGGTGTTACCGCTTCATTTGAAAGTCCACTGCGTTCTGCATCATCGGTGTCTCTACGACCACGTTTGAAGTCAGCAAACCAACGTTTTGTTGTTGCTTCTGATGGAGCGGAGTCCCCATAACACTTTTCAAGCCATTGCTTTGCTTGAACGGTATTTTTTCCCGTCAAGAAGCAGTGTAAAATTAAAACACGAAATTGTTTTTGATCCATTGTTTTGAAAATAACAAAAGTATCGTGACTCTTAGCACAATAACTCACAAACTAATGAATAGAATATCATGAAATTTTAACAGCTGTCTTTTGAAGGTTAGTACTAACTGAGAGAAAGTTGACTGCAATAAAACTAGCATCATCTATGTGTTAGGCCCGGGACTTTTCAGCCCATGTGTTATTTTGCAATGGTGCTGGCATTCTTTTAAACGTAAGAGCGTTGCTGTATACCTTTGATTTAAGGTAACCTCATAGGAAAAAATCCATTGGTGTGAAGTCTGGGTTACGTGCCGGTCAGTTTATGTCACCCCGTCTGGATATCAATTTTTCAGGGAAAATTTCACGAACTGGTAAAGACACGTTAGATGTGTAAGATGTCGCTCCATCTTGGTGGAACTAAGTTTTCCAATTAAAACCATTAAAAACGACCTCTGTTATCTTCGAAAAAGTACAGGCCGATAATTTCTTGTGTCGACATTGCAGTACCTTTTTTGCGAGTGAAGTAGCCCCTCATGCTTCTCAGCAGTTATACCTGTTTACATAGCCATTAAGGTGAAAATGCATCTCATCTAGGAAGCTTTGCACATAAATCATCAATGTTGGGTTTGATATCTTTCCCGAGTTGTTGAATTGTAATAACTGAAGTTGTTGTTTGGGCTATTTCCATCGTTTATTTAATCTGGCGTAGCTCCTTTGTACTACGGCACAGATGTTCGCACGATTGAAATAGCCCAAACAACAACTGTAGTTATTATGAGAATCTATCGTCAACAACATCACGTCAAGAGTTGTTAAATTGTGTCATGATAATTTATATACATCCTTGTTTCCGAATAACCCCAAAGTAAGAAGTTCAAAGGGGTTAAATCGCTACTACTCGGCGGCCAGTTTTGGTCTCCAAAACGTGAGATGACACGACCTAGGAATTTTGTTTGCAATAAGTGTGGTAGGTAGCTTCATCTTGTTGAATTCACATGTTATTTACTTCTATCCCAGCCAATTTTTGCCACAAGCAGTTTGATAACATTTTACTAGCGCGAGCACCGTTTACAGCACTTTCATCTTCAAAAAAAGCATAATCCGATGATCCCCCCTGTTCACATAGCATACTAAACTGTGAGAGTACAGTAATTGGACATTTGAAAATGATCTCGAATTTCATAAGAAAATCATTTGCATTGTCAAGGTTCACTTCTGGCGCAATAATTTTGATGAACAAATTAACAAAACTGCCGTATCTGATTTGAAAACCAGTCAAAAGTAATGCATGAAGAAGCATTGCATCCACTTATGCTAACTATCTGGGTACATTTTATGCTATTTTCAACAATTGTAGTGGGTAACACCATTATTGTGAGAAGAAGGAAGAAGATCACATTGTTCACAGTTGTTCAAACAAAATACTAAAATCCGAATAATGTATTCAAATACTTACAAATACCGAAACTAAAAAATATAAAATCATTTTTTATAAAACACCCATTATTTTATTTTTATTACCTTGCTAAATAAATAGTAAATTACCGTTATGTTCTTTAAAAAATGGAGGATTGATTAGATAAAACAATGACGTCGGGATCTATTTTTCTAAGCAAGAAATAAAGTTTAAAGGATTATTTACTTATTGTATGTTATAACAGAACAATCGACAATCTAAGTTTTATTCCATGTAAAAAATACCGAAATAATACGCCACAGTATTTAAATATGTACACTTAAAATTCAAATTCACTACTGAAACCTGTGTAACTTTTTACGCTTTTATAGATTTTTACACAAACTTCCTTATTTCAGATACAAATCGTAGATGGTTTTGACTGCATGAAAAAAGAATAATAACCTAGTAACAACCGATAAAATTTAGATTGGCATATGAGAGTAAGGTATCTTGAATGTTTGTTTGAATATATTTATAACATAATATAATATTACTAAATAAATATAAGAAATTCATGTTAATTAAATACATACGAAAACATCAATATTGACGGTGACGTCAATGTTATATAAATATTGGTGCGCATTGCATATTCATGCAACTATACCGTCGTCGCCAACTGTTAAAAGTGAATAGAAAGATAAATAAATTATCAGTATTGTCCAGTAGCAAAATGCAAAAGTACATAGTAGCCAATTAAGACATAAGAATAGAAAAAAAAATACGGTTAATATTAGGGAAAATGGACTATTGTTCCAGGATTAACTTGGTTAACCTTGACAGGTTAACTTGTTCTATTTCTTTATATAAGATTGACGTCACAACTGCGCTACCAATTAAGCGCTGTTTGTAGTTGTGTGATATTCTTTAATTTTTTTTCCATAATTCGAGATCTAATTAAAATGTTATTAAAAAACATAGAATTATTATTAATCATTTCTTAACTTCTGAGTAATATAAATTGCATCGAAAAGTTGACTCTGACATCTTGCACATCTCTTTTAACTGGTGCTCTTGTGTTTAATATTTGTCCATTCCAATGGTGAGCATACTAACTGAAACACCTGTATACAGTATTGTACAAATTTTCAAACTGTGCTTCTCCTAAAAAGTTAATACAGAAATATTTCGTGATTTCAAATAAATTACATGTGATATCTGACCAATGTCGTCATAAGTGGAGCAGACATCAAATACTCCAAAAATGTATTTGATGAATGCTAGTTCAGAAAATTGAGAAATGATTCCAAGGTATTCAACTTCATTTCCAACATAAATTCTGCTATGCCTGCGCAAATCAAAATGTTTCAACATCGGAAGTTTCTGCAAGACATATGGATTCTGGTCCGTTTATATGAAAATTCTATTAGCGTACTCTTACTTAAACGAAAATATGTCTCATCACTAAAAATGAGTTTGTTGTGAAATACTTGATCAACCTTTTGTTGTTCCAAAATCCAAGCGGTAAAGTTTCTGCGCTATTAATGACAACTACATGATTAAAAATTTGACATAGTGAGATGATATATGATGAATATGCAATACTATTCTCTTAATCGCACTGTTTTTCTTGGTTTTCCTTCTTTTCATATACAACAAGGTAGACATAATATTCTAAAATTCGACTTATTCATCGAGAAAATTTTCTAAAAATACAGTAGATATCCTCTATTTCCAGCCAGTAATTTATTGAATAAGTAGCTGGTTAGAGCTAAAACATTAATATTGAATCCTTTGTAATTATTATTGTAAGAAAACCTTAACAAAATATTGGCTCACGATGAAAATTACCGCCTTTTGAGATGCTACGTGTAAGACATAGAGCGAACTATGTAGGTGTAAAGCAAACACGGCCTCCCAATTAGGTATTCCGTTTAAAGGTCGTGCGATTCTTGGCGTATAACACCAAGACGTCCAAATTACCATCGAAGCGTACAGACCATGCCGTAGTATCTTGGTTCGAGAAATAACCGTCCCTGACCCGTGAAATCACCGAGGCTTGTAAAGATCCGTGTAAATGGATTATCCGGGAGCAGTCGCTCGGACAATGCTGTTAGTCGGGACCGGCACACTCCGCTGCACCGCCACCCCCTCATTACTGCAATCGAATTATGTCCGCCACCCTCAGCCTTCTTCCCTCTTTTCGCATCGATTCGACTGTTTAACGCTACCATCGACGGTAGCATTACCGCTGCACTGTATATGGTAGCATGTATTGTAATTTTCTCTAATATCCGCAGAGGTCTCTATTAACAACGCGAACGGTAATGGTATGCACAGTTTAGGAAGTTTGATCAAATTTTAGCATAAAATCATTTTTGTTTGGCATTTATACAATTGACCTTGTTGACTGTCTTCGAAATACCTACGTGCAAAAATATTCGAAAAAGTATATATAAGCTCTCTAACATATCAAAATGATATTGTGGAATAACGGTATTTACTATTTCTTTATTCGTGGACCAACGACGTTATCAACTGATAACTGAAATTTTTAAATAATTAAAAATTTCACGGCCCCGGTAGGATTTGAATCTACAGCTCCCGTTCGCTAGACCGGTGCGTTAAGCCATTACAACCACGGAAAAAATTAAATCATTTAGAATAATGTTTCGTTGGTTTTTTTCAATTATGATTGTAATTTCCTTGTTCCTCCGACGTTAAATTCAATTAATTTTGAAATTGTGAAATTTTTAAATAATTATTTTTTTTTTTTGTTGTGTTTTGGCTTAACACACCGCTCTAACAAACGAGAGCCGTAGGTTCAAATCCAACCGAGACCGTGAAATTTTTAATTATTTAAAAATTTCTCGAAGAACTAATTAATTAAATTTAACGTTGGAGGAACAAGGAAATTTCAATTATCAATGAAAAAAACCAACGGAAAATTATTCTAAATGATTCAAGAGATCATCAACTATTGAAATTTGTCATAACTGCGGGAATTCTAAAAGTGAGTGGTGCTTCGTTGGCCTTGTTACTTCATCTCCTCGCTGAAGCGCTATTAATTATTTCTCTACAGCAAATGATGATTCGAGTCCCGCTAGTTAAAACTGCAACCATGTTGCCCGCAGAATTTGAATTCATACTGCACAACGCTGCCATAATTAGGTACAGCCTGTCTTACTACTGAACCACTGCGCCGCTTAAGCAGTTGTAAGAGTTTTCCAAAATCTTCCGAAAACCATCACATCATAAGCAGATAAACTGAAAATAGAAGAAATAACTGAATTAATTAATTTTAATTGTTTTAGCTATTAGTGGTCAATTGAACTTCATAGCTTTATATCGCTTATACTGGAAACTTCGCAAAACTTTATACAATCCAAACGAGAGAGTCGCTAAATGAATGTCTAATACGAAGAAATACATACATAATTTTCATAATAGTCAAAAAATTGCGCATATCTATTTCATCGCAGAATTCTAGCGGCTCTAGCATTAGCCTACACCAAAGCTAAAAAGTGGACAAAATAATGAAGGTGGTATACCTGAGCGTATAACCAATACAGGAAAATAATTAGGAGGGATTATTTAACTGGTTATTCAAAACAACAAGAAATAAATGCAAAAATACTAACGATTGATTACAATGAAATGCTAAAACAGTGAAAATCGAATTTATTATTAAATTGTCTTTTCATGACTTTAGATACAAGCATTAAATTCTATATACAGCATATTGATTTACTTCTGTCTAAAAACACATCTAAAAGAATACCTAGAAAATAACACCAAGATAAGAAATGGGCTGAGCATAAAACCGCTCAAAACCACGCTGATGACGCCGGGTTGGTAGGAGCATGTCCGTGTTAGCGTTTTATGTCTCTTCACATGTCTTTCTCTTGAATTCATTTCACTAATACCACGAGGAAGCTGTATTTACAGCGTTTTCTTATCTTGGTGTTACTTCTGGCTAGATTAAAAAGAATTGTTTGTACGTAAATGTTCTTATTCATCTCTAAAAGGTCTCCTTGTACGTTTTGTAAGATGTAACAAATCGGCAGAAATACACTGGGCAAGCCCCGTCTTCGTAGTTTGGTCGCAAATAAGCCTGCAAAAACGAGTGCGCACTCATTGGCGGCATCCTTGTCTCTTCTTTTACGTGGTGGGATATTACAAAAGACAAACGCAAAAAGCATGGTAGAAACTAATACCTTTGGGAAGTTCAATATGTCAGCAACCCAAGTTGGCTGGAAAGTTACTAAGACAATCTTATCTTCAACTGCTTCACGTAACCTGTTTGCTCCATGGATGTTATCTTGTAGCTGAATTTATTAGAAACCGTTATCCAAAAGTAAATCAATTTATACTTTCCACCCAGAACACTTGTATTAAATTTCCAACCTCCACAGCCGATATTTACGAGATGGGGAACGTCGTTTTATATTGTGAGAAATTTTTACATATTATTAAACCTTGTATCTTAAACTTAAATCTGCAAGTAGCCCAAGCAATTTCAGGAAACCAGCAGCTGGTTTCAGAGACTAAAATTCATATTCAAGTAAAGCAAATTTCCGAAAATGTTTCAATGCTTCTAAATACTATTTCTAAATTAGCACCAAGCTATCATTAGGTGAAGCGCTAAATTTAGGAAATTACCTCAAAGCCTCGTTACGAAAACTAACAGATAGCATAGGAAGATTAACAATCGATAAATTATGTGCGGTTATAAATGAAAAACCCGATTTTCAAAGTATGGTGCGTATAGACAAGAGTTTAACTGAAAACCAAGAGTGCGAATATAATGCGAACGATCTTTTTAAATTCGTGAACACCACATCATTAGACGCAAAAGGCTCCTTTTCCAAATATACCAACATATTTTCATCTCGCCGTAGGAGTATGAAAGGCATGCTAATGACACAATACTATAGTGAATTTTTGCCTCACTTCACATCAACAACGCAATCAAACTAAAATAGTAAGTAATTACCTTAATTATTTTTAATATTAATAGTAACCGAGCTTTACGCTACTCCGAAATAACTCGTTTCTTCAGCGTTAGTTTATAGTATGTTTACGAGTTCCAGTAATATATAAGGACTAGGACACTCTGCACAAATACCCTGAGTACACTTATTCATTCAATATATTTTTGTTTAGATTATTTCAAAACCATAGTGAATTTAAAAAAGCCAAACTGTATTTAAAATTCAATAATTTGCTATGTTGAACTATGGCCGGAGAAGTAAACCTCAAATTTGAGCAAATTTCCAATATATTTATCACAATATTATTATAACATGTTTCCTTATCACTGTAGCTTCATCAGATATTCTACTTCTACTGAACAAAAACCTTATTTATACTCAAACTTAAGGTAACCTTATCTTATGCTAATTAAGGATAATGTATGCAATGTGTTTACATAATGGCCTAATTATGTCTCTAAATTCTTAGTACTAGAGTTCACAAACAAGTTTAACAGCCGTGAATTATTCAAGTCTATTTGATCATTAACTAATACATCTGAATATTTAAGTTTATTTATCTCTAGGGATTCGAGTAAGTTTAATTTTAGACCTTTACTTTCGGAATGTAAAATTTCGAAATTACTATTGAAATTGTCGTTGTTTTCCAATAAATGGCGAGCGTAATTGGAATCTTTCTTTTTGTGTACATAGCTCATGAAGTGCTCATGTATTCTTTTTTCAAAACTCCTACCTGTTTAGCCGATATACGTTTTTGGGCAATCAAAACAAGTTAGTTTATAAATTTCCGATTTTCTTCGTTTGTTTAATTTTGATTTATTATTTTTTATGAATTTTCCTAGTTATTGGTTTTGTAGGTTGTCACTAAATTAGATTTGATTAATAGTTTGTCTATTTTCTGAGTAATTGGCCCCGCATAACTTAATATAGTGATAGCGAAACATGTCATGATAATATTGTGATAAATATATCGGAAATTTTGTAAAATTTGAGTTTTACTTCTCCGACCAATTGTTCAATATGGATTTCCACCAAGTATCGGCCGATTCAATCCATGCTTTTGCTATGTTACTTTCCTTTAAATTATTATTTAGCAAATTATCCACTGACCTTTTGAAAGCTCCTAGTAGCCACCCTTTTTTGATTATACGAGAAATAGGTCTTCCAGAGAGTTCCATTTCTCATGATATTATTTTTGGTTTGGCTGACTAGATCTTTGATGGCCACCAAGCATTTAAAGTTTCGTCTGATACCTAGTGACTGTAAGATTTTCAATATTTCATTAGACTGCATTTCCACCATATGAAGTGCTATAATACCAATTCGATTTTCTTTTTCACCCCATCTGATTAGCATCTTAAGTTCGTTTACTAAGTTCGAAAAATATAAAAAGAAACACAAAATATCAATTTGACAGTTTGTATTAAAACAAAAGCAGTCATAGTGAACCTAAACTTCAAGTTAAAGTTCTGTAACAGTATTTATGGCCGGACAAGATATAATAATCTAATAATGTAATCAATTCATAGCACAAGCTAAGATAATTACAATACCGGAATCACTAATTTGAATTTGAAATAGTATTATTCTAATTCTCCGAAATGTTCCTAAAATTCTACCAGAATACGAATTAATTCCACCTTTTCATATTTATTCCGTTCCGATGATATCAAAAACTGATCAAATTCAGATTTTGTGATTGGAAAGCTTTTTATGTAAATATTACATGAAAATCCATTCGGAGGCTCATCAAAATAATTTCATTATTACTGTAGGACGTATTCTATGACATGATTATCATCAATTCTACCAATATCGAAATTTCTGTGTTTAGGGGTTCTAATGACATTACATGTATTATGTACGTATATAACAGAGGATGTAGGTGGATGTGCGGTTCTTAATACGTACATATATACATACGTGTAGTGTATTCTGTGTGCGCCTATTTCTCCCCATTCTTACTGTTACTGCTGTTGCAGCATTCGTTCTCCCTGGACAGAAAAAGTTCACGTCCGCCTCTGTGAAGTAAACGAATCGAAAATAATGCCGGCAATTGAATTTCGCCGAGAATGCTGGTATTCCCTCGATATCTTCGCATTGTCATAGAATTTTATTCTTTTCTCCCTTTTCCACGTCCGGTGTACTCATTTACGTTTGCATTGTAAATTATTCCCGTATACCAACAAAAAATATTTTACGTTTTTTCAGCGAATAAACATATGTTGGTATCGGTACCGACGTAGTCCCGGTTTGAACAATTTATAAACAAAGCAAATATTAGTTGGGGTATACAATTCATTAATAGGTTAAACGTTTGTAGAGAAATGCTTGTATATAGATTTAGTTTTCCAAGTTTAATAAATTTATTAACAGGTACTGATTGATAATACATATAAATAACATAATTCTTTAAATATAAATACACGTACAAGACGAAGAAATGGGAGTAGACATATTAGCCATAACTGAAACGAAAAAGAAGAGAAGAGGAGTGGTCATAACAGATAATAAGTATGCTATGATATACGAGGGAAGGTCCAGAAGTTCGTGGAATGAAGGGGATGGAGTGAGGATAGGGGCGCTCACTAGGTATCATTCTGATTGGCGACTCATCATTAATATATAAGTTAAGTTGTAGCCCTATAACGTCAGTGGTTTACGAATAGTTGCCTGCTAAACAAGTCAATCCGGAAGAAAACTGAAACTATGGAGGAAATTGATCGTTCTGTGATAAAGTTACATACAAAACAAGGAAAGAATGCTCAAACCATATTGAATGAAATGTAAACCGTTTATGGGGAACAGTGCCCTAGGAAATCAATAATTTATAAGTGGCATGGTCTTTTTAAACATGGTGGGGAGTCGATTGAAGACGACCCCCGCTCAGGACGGCTAGTTGAGCCTACCACATCAGACATCGTCGAAAAAGTGCAAAAATTTCTATTGCAAGATGCCCGTTTGAAGAAACACAATTATCTGCATTAGTTGGAGTATCAGATACCACCATTTTGCGTATCCTATATGACCACCTGGGTATGATAAAAGTCAGTGCAAGATGGGTACCCAGAATGCTTACGCCGCTGCAGAAACAGCAGCACGTCTGTGCGTCCAAACAATTTTTGGAGCTGTGTGGAGACAAACCTGCACAGATTTTGGAGCGGATTCTTACCGAATATGAAACATGGGTACATCACCTTGAGCCTGAGTCCAAACAGGAGTCCATGCAATGGCATAAAAAGAGAACACCACCGCCAAAGAAATTCAAAGTGTCAGAATCGGCTGGAAAGTTAATGGCTACTGTTTTTTGGGATTGCGAGGGGATATTATTGATTGATTACAAAGAAAAAGGTAGGAGCATAACCGGAGAATATTACGCAGCGATATTAGAAAAATTAAAGGAGGCCATCAAGGAAAAACGTCGAGGAAAATTGACCAAGGGTGTGTTGCTCTTGCAAGATAATGCGCCGGTTCATAAGAGCAAAGTTGCAATGGCTGCTCTGCACAAGCATGGCTTTCAATCAATAGTCTATCCACCCTACAGTCCAGACCTGGCACCTAGTATTTTTTATTTGTTCCCCAAATTAAAAAAAGACTTACGTGGAAGCAAGTTTTCCGACGGCAATGAGGTAAAGGAGGCAATTTTAGCCCATTTTGAGGCGAAAGATAAAAAATATTTTTATGATGGTTTAAAAAATTAATTCATAGATCTAATAAATGTATTGTGCTTAAGGGTGATTATATTGAAAAGGAAAATTAGCTATATTGTTTTATTTTATTTAAAACCCTTTCGTTCCACGAACTTCTGGACCTCCGCTCGTACACCGGGGTAAAGGAAGATCAAAGTACAGCGAAGTAGGTATGGTGTATTCTATGCAAAAAATTTACAAAAGAGATAAACTGTTGGAAAGCGTGGTCAGAGAGAATACTATTGGTAGAAATAAAAAAGAAGAAAGAAAAAATTAATAGTATTAAACGGATCAAACGAAGATGACAAAACAGAAAATAAGGATAAATTCTGAGAAAGTCTTACAGTGGCAAGAGAAGAAGTGAAAGGAAGCTTATTTATACTAGGAGACTTCAATAGCAAGCTGGGGAGTAGAGATCAATTATACGGTAGGATACTAAGACCATACGGAGAGAGTGGGAGAAATAATAATGGAAGAAGAATGCTAGAGAAATAGGAAAAGCAGAAACGGAAGATCGATTATCGATTATATATTGGTGGAGAAAAGCAATAGAAAAGGCGTGTTAGATACAAAAGTACGAAGGATAGGGAGTGACCACTTTGAGCTCATATCTAAAGCAAGAGATAAGATAAATGGGAAAGTGAATGATGGTACGAATGAACAGAGAACACCTCAACCAGAGGTTGTACGAGCCTATAAATTAAGAAATCCATATATTGCGGAAGAATATAGGGAAAAAGTAACCGAAAGAATACAAAATACAAATGCAATACAGGAGACCGAAAATATAGAAGAGTATGGAACACCTTTAAGAACACATTACTAAGAGCAGCAAGAGAAACATGCGAAGTAAGGACAAAAAGAACACGGAAATAGACAGCGAGGTGGACAAAGGAAGCACATACCAAGATGAAGTGGAAAGCGTGGAAAGTTACAAGGGAACACCGGCGGGTGTCTCCCTCCGATTTCGATGAAACTTAACAGATCGAAAGAGTACCTTAAAATAAGAAACGGCGTATCCGCACGATTTTCGGGTACAGGCCCCTCCAAAATTTGGACGATTTTCCAATTTTTGCAAATATTTCCTAAATTATAACAAAAAAACTAAAAATTACATAGAATACGATGATGTATTTTATTATTACATTTTAAGCGGGCGTCAAATATTTGTGAATACCAAACGTAATTTAGTATGATTAATATTGACAACGCCTTTCGATTTTTAAATAACTTTAGCAAACCCAAATTGAATGGTCACGTAACTAATTTGTGTTGCTAACATTAAATAAGTGACGTGGCGGTTTATTACGTTCTATTTGTATATATAATTAACAAAATAATTCTACTTGGATTCTTATTTTATAAAGAAAACCTCAATTAGTTATTATTAATAATTAATAAAACTCACGTATTAATTTTGAAGCTTTATTATAATTTTTCTATTTTTACAATTATTAATTTTCGAAACTTGTTATACATCATCGTATTCTATGTAAAATCAGCCTTCTTTTGATGAATAAGAAAAAGAAAGAATGTAAGAAAATGGGGGATACGGGGTAGCCTGTCCCCCGTTATTAACTTTTTGCGAATACGGATGACGCCACCCTTAGAGCCATATAATATTCTGCAAATTATGTTAAGAAGAAATTTTAATATCTGTTATGATTTAGGAAATGTTTGCAAAAATTGAAAAAACACCTGCCGGTGTCCCTTGCTAGTGGATCAAAAGTCAAATAATTACGGGAAATATAAAAAATAAAAGCAAAAAAGGAAAACAACTAGCAATAGAGAGCAAGAATAAAAGATGGAGGGAATTTGGAGAAAGGATGGGGCATAATAGTAAAGAAAATCATTCTTGTAATTAATACGACAGGGGAAAAAACAAGATATGCAGACGGAGATATCCTAACTGACAGTAGGGAAATAATGGACAGGTGGAAGAAGTGCTTTCAGGAATTATTAAATAAGCAAATAGAAGAAGAAAATACGATCGAACAGCAAACAGCAGATGAGAAGAAAGAAAAAAAACTGGCATTGAAGAATTGGAAAACGCAATAAATAAACTGAAAATGAAAGGCCCCCAGGAAGTGATAAAATAACAACAGAAATGATAAAAAGTATGGGTAGAAATGGATGAGAAACGATGCTAGAAATATTTAGAAAGAAGGAGGTATCAAACGACTAGCAAAAAGTACTAATTGTCCAAATATATAAGAACACAGGCAATAAAAGAGATTGCAATAGTTATAGAGGTACATCTCTATTAATTTCAGCAATGAAAATGCTAGAACAGATAATAGACAAACGAATAGGATCATTATTAGAAGACACACGAAGAATCTCAAAGCGTATTTATAAAGGGGGAAAGCACGGAAAGGCACATTTTCTCTATTAAGCAAATAATACAAGAAGCTTCGCAAGAAAAGAAGAAAATATCCCCGGGATTTATAGATTTACAGAATAAAACAAAATCCCAATAAAAGAGTTATGGAATATCCTAAAGACAAGTAGAGTGAGTAATAAAGTAATAAAGCTGATACAAATGATATATAATAATAGTATAAACGTTACCGCGAATAACTGGGAATCAGAAACATAGAATAACAGAAGGATTGAGGCAATGAGGAGGCCTAAGCCCAGTATTGTTTATTACGTATATGGACGAAATAGTCAAGAAATGTACAAAGAAAAGCAAAAAAATATTAGGAGTGATATTCGACGAGAGTGGGACACAAGAAGCAGAGATCAATAAGAATTGAGAAAACATAGAAATTATGCTACTCTACAAACATTAAATTTATAAACACGGAAGAAATCTCTCGGAAAACGAAAATGAAAGTATATAAATCTATTTATCGACCGATATTAATGTTTGGCTGCGAATCGTCGATACTAAACCAAAAACAAAGAAGTAAGGTACATGGAAATGAAGTATTTGAGAAGAGTTAGAGGGGTCACAAACATAGACAAAGATTTAGAAATTAATTCAGTACTGGAATTTATTGAGCAGAGAAAACTGGAATGGTGTGGGCATCTGCAAATAAAAAACAACCTAAAAGAATATGGAAAGCAGATATTGCGAAAAATAAGAGAAGAGGAAGGCCGGGACAGACTTGGGATAATGTTATAGTGAAAATTTTGGAAAGAAGGGATAAAACATGGACTGAAGCAGCGAACTTGGCAACGGATAAGAAGCAATGGAGGGAGTTTATGAAATTCTCAAAGAAATAAAAGTTCCCCATATACATATATTGTAATGATATAAATTGTTGTCCTTTATTTACCAATGAATTTCTTCTATAATTTTACTAGTTCACCTATTGCAGATATATTTTTCGTCATTGTTTGGTGCACGCGTTATTTTTTTATTTTGGTTGATGTTAGAAGTTGAAGGCAAAGTACCATCAGTACTCCTTCAACAACACTTGCAGAGGAGACGTAAACTTTACTATCGTTTATCTTATATCTCGCTTTTCGTAAACATATTTCTTATATAAATAAATATTTCAAAATTTCATCTTTAAAAGACGTTTAATATACAATACTCACACAGTTCAATTACATTGTATAAATATGCATTATTCCGGAATTGAACTCATAATCTTCGAAATTTCTCGTACGACGAAAGGATTGCACGACTGGCAGCAATTTCCTTTATAATGTCACACATATTGAGTATGTGGGTGTGTACTGAGTGGCTTACCATAGAGGCGAACCAATGCGTTGCGATGGATATAAAACAAAAGAAGAACAAAGAGATGAAGGTCGGGAACAAAAGTGAGAGATGTTGGCATCTTTTCTCCTAAGAAAGAATAAGTCGTTATTTTTCTCCTATAACTCCGTAAATTTATAAATATCTTCGTATTATATCCAATAATAAAGTGTATCAGCTGTTACTACATAAAAAAATTGGAAGTTCCGGACACTTACGTTGAAAGCCGAAGGCCAGTCCATCCTAAAGCCGACTCAGTGAATACGATTTCAAAGGTTATAGACGTCGAATCTTCTTAAGTTCTTCAAAATTAATTCTATATTTCGATCTCATATAGAGAGAATTAGAATATTTCAAGTTTAGCTAGTCAGGGATTGCCTTAGGTTTCCTGTAAAAACATTTTCTTTTGTAAAAAGGCGGTATATATAGATTTTTTTATTTGTCAATATATTTGTTTTTTCCAACTTTACATTTGGTATTTTAATTTAGAAAACATTTTCACTTAATTCAAAACTTTAATTCAAAGAACCCAGTTAAAAATTGTAACGACCCTGAGATTTTCCACCACAGAATTGGCAACCTCAACATTTAGTGCATTTAAATTTTGAACAAATTTAATTTGAATTCATTTTTCTATTTTATATGAATTGTCAAAGCACGTAAAACAGCAATGTTCGAAACACTTTCACAGGAATCCGAGATGGGCAATATTTGGTCCTCCAACAACATCACCGAGCTTGAAAAGTCAATTAAGAGTCTCGGCGATAAAATAAATGATTGTATGAATGAACGCGATGCTAATTTTGTAACATTAGAAAAAAGGATTGATTTAATCGAAAACTATGTAAAATTTAATATTCAAAGCATCCATAAACGTATTTCGGAGATTGAACGTTCTGTTAATTCGGGTAATATAAACTCATCTCGAGGCCAAAATACTAACCTTAAAATAAAAAAAATAACGTCGTACACCAAACAATGACGAAAAAAATATCTGCAATATGTGAACTAGTAAAATTATAGAAGAAATTCATTGGTAAATAAAGGACAACAATTTATATCTTTACAATATATGTGCGTGTTATTATTTCCTGAAGAATATAAGGGGAATTCCCGCATCGTATGATTTTTTTTTAACTATATCATAAAAATAGCTGTTAGTTTAATAAACGAAAAGTAATACCATTAATTAGTATTAAATAAAGCAAAAACAATTGTTGTCTTACAAAAATAAAAAAATATATAAAATAAACATCAAAAGATAAAATAGGCAGAAAACAAACTATACTGAAAATGAGAGGAATTTAATAAGACAATTACGGAACGAAGAAAAAACGCACAAAGAGGTTTCAAAACTTATAAAATGTTCAGAAAATATGATTATTAGTGTATCAGAACCGGAAGAAGTACTAAAAATAGAAAAACTGCTCCAGAACAGGTTGTTATATGAAATGGAAGCAATTTATAATCTCCGAAAATATTTTAGATCAGATTAATAGGAACATTAGTTGACGTACAATGCATGACAGATCTGCCAGAAAAGTTCCTTTATTAACGAAGAAAAACAACGGATTGAGTTTGCAAAAAACATGGTGCAGAAAAGTGGAGGAATATATTTTGTATTGACAAATATATGTAAGCTTAATATGTTTGGTTCTGATGGTAGACATTACGTTTGTCGACCACCGAACAAAACAATTGATTCTAAATATAGAAAGAACCCTGTTAAATAGGGTATAGGCAGGTTTTTCTTGGTGTGACATAAGTCCTGTACATTTGATTGATGATATCATGACGAAGGCGGCTTGTACAAACATTATATCCGACATATCCATGCGCAGATGATATGCACATAATTTTCCGATTTAAATAAGACAACAAGCTTCCAAGTGTGTTAAAGATTATTAAAAATGATTGGACAAAAATTATATTAATGCTTTAAATTGATCAGCACAGTCACCCGATTTAAACCTCATATAAAACCATATAAACATTTAAATACAAAATACATAACAATTTAGTGGTCTCAATACCTACAATACACTAGTAATACATATTTACTTTTGTTTTAAGAAATGCACCTAATTATTGCGTCCATGCTAAAATTACATTAGTTTTCTTTTTTGATAGTACATAATAAAAACATAGTTTTTGTATTGTTTATGAGTCCTTTTATGTTACTTATACTGTGACACTGAACCTCATAAAACACAGAGATTTAATAAGCCATCCAACATATACAAAAAATTTCTGAAATATTCTCAATACGCCAAGTTTTTTGTCCGCTACTGTATATTTCCGTGATATAGCTTTCTGCATTTTTCTGTTGATGGTCTCAAACTAATGAGTGGTGGTGTACATATAAATACTGCATAATATGCATTGTTTTTAGTAGACATACCTACTTAATGAAACAAATATATGAATAACTTCTTAATTTTATATCTTTTAATGTTCTGTTACCCATCTTTATTGACTATTTTAAGACGGTTAGAAATAAATATTGCTTGAAGATTATATGCATATAAATATCCATTCCTTTAGGATAAACTCTATTATTCTGTTTAAGCTGAAATGTCAGCACTAGTACTGAAGTACACTATCCGTACATAACAAGGAACAAAAAAAATATTTGTATCTACCGCCGCAAAATATTAGCAAAATGATACGTCATAAAACCCCTAACAAAGTTGCAAACCCTGCAAGCTATATATTCAAACTTCCTATTCTTTGATAGAAATATTATTATTTCCTACAAAAAAAGAATCCAGGTGACTATAGTCCTCAAACAAATCAATCCTTTGTTCACCACTCCTTCTGCAAGTGGATTGGTGAGAGTGGGCGTGGTGTACTCTCATCCTTCCTTCTCTCCCCACTTCCAAGCTACGTTTATCTATTTGTTTTTATCCTTCGTCTCTTTGTTTCGTGCTCCTTTTTTCCTTCATCGTCCATACAACGATAACTGGATGCGATGCAGCAATTTTTCACTGGACCAATTAAAATCGCCCGGATTGAAGCTATTAATTAATGAAGTTTGATGGTTTTCTTTGGCTTCGGTCCACGTATATGCAGATAATTGATGCAACAACATAGTAAAAGAATCGAGAAAATAAATCCCTACCGTGTGTCACTGGTAGCATGTTAATGACGTTGCAAATAAATATGGCCTGTTTTATGAGTTTTTGAAGAAATTTTCAGGTTGCGTTTTTATGGTTTTATATAAAATTTACTCTTGTTAAAAATAACTGCGGTTAGGTAGGTAAATCAAGACCACAAATGTGTAATAATGTACATAGTACATACATATATCTGCCATAGAAAGTTTCAGACAATTTAATACGAAGAGTGGGTTCTTTGATTTAAATATTTCAAGATGTAATATATAATAAAAAAATAAACGATTAAGGATATATGCCTAAATATATATCGGTTTTTTTAAGAAAACAAATTCCTAACGCAATTATTGATAGCTAAATATATGCATTTAATTTAATATAATTACGAGGGATGTCTCTTAAGTTTTGCATACTGGAACATACAGGGCGCCATCAATCAAATATCAGCACTAAAAATTAACTTCCATCCCTAGTGGTCCTAAATCCAAACTATCAGTATGCTACGTGTCGTGCTGTACCTACAAAGAACTACCAAAGCTGACAAGTCAGATGAAAAATGGAATTAAACCGAGTTCATTTTGGCGCAATACTCTTATAATTTTCGAAGTCATCCTCGCTGACTCGGTGTCTGTGTTGGGCAAGCACCATATCAGTAAACAATTTCTCGTTGCTATGAAGAAATTAAACGTGGACAGTTCTCTTCAAGGAAATGTCAATTCTGTGCGCAACATCATCAAACAAGATCGACATGTAACATATCACGAGATTGAATTTTGCATACAGAATTGTGTATATAAAATTAGTTTCCCGTTGGTTATCGCATCTGTTGACTGAAGAACAAAAAGCAGCTAGGATGAATTGGTGTCAAAAAACTCTAAACCGCTTCAACGCCGGAAACCCTAAAAACGTGTACAACATCGCCAATGGTGATGAATTTTGGATTTACTCATACGAGCCAGAAAATAAACGCCAGTCGTCTCTTTGAGTGTTCCAAGCTGAAAAAAAAACCACAAAAGTAATCCGTTCTCGAAGTTTCTACAAAAAGATGATCGCGACTTTTATCTCAAAAGGAGGTCATGCGAACTATTACTTCCGATTGGTACACAACCATTTGTTTGCCGCAAGTGGTCGCTGAGCTTCGCAAAACCAACGCCGAACGACGAATCATCCTCCACCAAAACAATGCAATTTCCCACACAGTTCGTAAGACAATTGAATTTTTAACGCAACAAAACGTCGAATTGTTAGACCATCATCCGTACAGTGCGGGCGTAAATTCCAACGGTTCCTTTACCTTTCCAAAAATCAAGAACGGACCGCGTTGCCAAAAGTTCCACTCATCAGAAGAAGCAATCGATGCTTTCAAAAACATAGTTGTGACTGTATCAACAAATTAGTGGAATAACTACCTTCAGAGTTGGTTCGAGCGCGTGCAAAAGTGCACTAATCTTCGTAGAGAATACTTCAAAAAACAATAAAGTCTAAGCTAACTACTGTTTTTTTCCAGTTGTATATGCAAAACTTAAAAGACAACCCTCGTAATACTGAGAATTTTAAGAAGTTATGCAATAACGTACTCACACACGTACTGGTGTTTCAATTTTCTCCGGATCTTCATTGAATCAATTAATCATGTACTTTGTTTGAAAGATATATCTCTTCAAGCAGTTATATGGTTATTTTTTTAAATGGACAAAATTTTCAATAACTCAATTTAACGATGTTGTTATAGGAAGTGCCCATGTTGCCCTGGAGGCAGTATCATTAAGAAAGAATTAGTTCGACTTTTTTAACTATCGTAATCACGTGATAAATTGCACACCACTAAATTAAGTCAAATGCAATTCCTATATTAAATGTGTACTTCTAAAGATATTACACAAAATATATTTACTATTAAAATTGCATATAACTTAATATCCAAAACGTTAATTTAAATTTTATTGAACGTGATCACTTGAGAAAAGTTTTCACAAATGTTGATAAGCATATGTAAAAATAATCTTTGATCAAAAAAGATATGTTTGATTGAAAATCCAGATAAAACACAAACACATTGCCTTCGGTGTATTACATAAGCTAACAGATTTTTGATTACTCTTATGTTTTGTTATATTATTTTAGCATAGTTTTCATTATTGAAATACTTTAAAATTATTTCTTGCATTTTATTGTTTTAAGTTGAACATATACTGCTTACCTTTCGAGAATATATTCTGTAGTAGCGTGTGTAGAATTTCGGCTTGCTTGGTTCCCTTAGTTTATTAATTCTTAAACTTTTTCCCTTTTCCAATGTAATAATTCTAACTGTTCTATTGCAAACAGTAATAATACCCAACTTTTTTATAATATGATTAATTTCATTTCAGCATTCAAACTTTTGTTAAACTATCAATAATCCAAGTTAAATTTGTTTTCCTACAAATTATATTTATTAATTTTTCCCTCCTTATGTACACTGCCGCCCACAAGTTTGGAGGCAGTAATAGATTTTGCAAAAAGTTATGGATGCAGTAAAATTTTATTGTAATTATTAATAAATTTATACCACATAAGTGACTGTCGTCAAATAAAGGTTAATTATTTCAAATATAATAATATTTATGCATTACTTAGATCGTAAGTTTATTTTCGTCGACATAACCTGATTTGGCTTTGATAACCACAAGGCAAATTTTAGGCATTTTTCGAAGCAATTTTCCAAGACAGTCCGCATCAATTTGTTGCCATGCGTTCTGTAAATATTCCCATAGGTGTTGAGTGTTCTGAGGTTGTCGCTGTCTAGCTCTTCGATCAAGCTCACCCCATAAGAGCTTTATGGGACCAGACATTGAGAAGACCAAACCATTAATTTTAGTTCATTTCTTCCTGCTTTCTCCTCTAAAAAGTGTTTACAGATTCGAGTCGTATATTTGGGGTAATTGTCTTGTTGGAACACAAACGACTCACCAGCAAAACGGGTTCCACACGGAATAGCATGGTCTTGCAAAATACCAAAATACTTTTCGTTCCGCATTGTACCACTAATTTTTACTAAATCACCCGTAATTGTTCCAGCAAAACAACTCCAAACTATAACACTATCACCTCCGTGTTTGACGGGCAGCATTAAGCAGGCCTCACTAGCTTTTTTCCCTGGTCGTAGACGAACAACTCTCCGCTGCGTACCAAATAGCTGAAATTTGGACTCGTCGGTCCATAAGATTACGTTCCGATCATCCAGTGACCAATTTGCATGCTCTCTTGCCCATGTTAATTCTTTTCCTTTATGCACGAGTTTTAGAAACTGTTTTTGCGGCCTATGCATTCCCTGAAACATGCTGTCAATAATTGCTTCTTAACGATGGTAACAGAAACATTTGTTCGTCGTTATGTATTAACGCGCGTTGCGATATCCGGTAAGTTGTTACTATAAATCTATCTTCATTTCCAGAAGTCCTGTCTCTCTCCGGGCCAATGTGTAATGCACATCTTTCGGTAAAATTTCTAATCATAGATCAATTTCCGTCTCGTCGCTAAGAGTACGAATATGACTACGTTGCTCTACAGTCAACTATCTGCGTTTTGGCATTTTTACGCTCATTACTTTACCAAATTGTTACAATTGCGCACTGATTTAAAAAAGCAATTCCGTACAGGAAAGCGATAAGACACTAAAGATTAATAAATACACTAACACTTAATCCGTAGGAATTATCTACATTTGTATGTTCATATGTACATACACATTATTTTCTACACTAGGGTGACAGAATAAAATAGACACCAGGTAAAGCGGTATAAATATACAGCTAAATTCTAAGAACGAATTAAGAACTTTCTCTTGTCATTAGGGTAGGGATAGATGTATCGGAAGGAATTCGTCATAGTTTAGTATCGTTACAACTATGTCTCGCTTACAAGGTTCGAGTGATATTAGCGACTTCACCCAGGGTCGCATCGTTGGCCAGAGTGAACGCGGTGCTTCGCAACGTGAAATAAGTAAATTTTTAAATATTCCGTTGTCCACAGTTAACCGTGTGATTACACAATTTAAACGCAAGGAAAAAACAACAGTGGAGCCGAGACCAGGTCGTGCCGGACCTTCTGAAAGAAGTAAAAGGGTGCTTGTGCGCGAAGTGTTAAGAGAACCGCGAAAAAGTACAGCTGAGCTTGCGGCAACATCACACAAAAGTCAGCGCACCGTTCTGCGATACCTCCACAGTGTGGGGATGTATAAAAGGGTGACAAAGAAAAAACCTCTCCTTACGGCGTTTCAAAAACGGCGCCGAATGGCTTGAGCAATCGAAATGCGAACGAAGCCCGAAGAGTTTTGGCGGTCTGTCATTTTTTCAGACGAAAGCAGATACTGCCAATTCAGCGATATTGGTCGTACGTGGGTATGGAGACGTTCGTCACAGCAACTGGACGACAAATTTTTGCATCAGACGGTGAAATACGGCGGTGTGAATGTCATGGTGTGGGGCGCGATATGGTATGGTGGAAGATCGCAATTAGTAATCTGCGACGGAAATATAAATGCGGCAAAATATATCCAAATATTAACAGAAGGACTACTGCAGATATTGGACAACGCCATTTTATGTAAAGAAGACGCCACTTTTATGGAGGATGGAGCACCCTGCCACAAAGCAAGAACAACAACCACATGGAAAGAGGAACAGGGGATTCGGATTTTACCATGGCCAGGCCAATCACCAGACATAAATCCGATAGAGAATGTTTGGCACATAATCCAGACAAATATGGTGAAACGACCCCGAAAACCCAGCAATAAGGAAGAACTGGTGGCTGCTGTTACAGAAGAGTGGTTGGTTAAATATTCCAGAAGACACCATTAATCATTTAATAGATTCTATGCCACGACGACTTGCAGCACTTCACACAAGTAAAGGTGGATCGACAAAATATTAGTCTAATTTAAAATATTTTGTATATATAACGAGAATAGAATCTTTTTTTTAATTAGTAGGTGTCTATTTTATTCTGTCACCCTAGTGTACCTTTACCACATGTACTAAATAATTACCGAAATAGTACTAAACCGTTTGACCGAAAGTAATGACTACAGGTATTCCAAAATGTTCTTCGGGTGGAATTTGTACCTAAATATTTGGACTTTACGGATTATGTGCAACATTTGTATATTCACATACAATAATTTAAAGTTGGACTTAACGATTTTACGATATCTAGATCAGTTGTATTATATTAAAGGAAGTTCACCTAGCTTCCAAACTTATAGACGGTAGTATACATACTTCTGCCATTTATAAGTCATTTCTCTTGCTATTTCAAATATTTGATGTTGCAGATAGATGTAGTTTTCTTTACGGTAGTCATAATATTCTCAATCCAATTGAAATTTATATTCATAGCAAACTAGTAATAATTTTCTAATTTTCCAGTAATCAATTACTCACATATACGCAATCGTTTACACGCACACCGTTTCTCATTCCACGCAGATTTATTCCATTATATATAAATACACAATTTATTATTTCAGTAAGTTATACGAGACTTTGATAAATGAAAATATCTTCAATAATTATCTAGAGCCCGCATATATACTCGCGATAATTAAATATTGATGATAAATATTAGTTATGTTTTATTGTGGCGCTGTCAACGAAATACATCCTGCACCTTAGTTAGTAATAAAGTAAAGACGCGAAAGCGATGCTTTTGAAATTCTTTATGACCTCAAAAGTTGACCGCCGTATAAATCCTCAAACGTATAGTAATGAATTCCTTTAATTAATTTTGAGTAAATAACTGGAAAGATGAATGTGCACAAGTACATTCTTGTATATTGTTTAATCCAGTAGATATACTCCGCTTGCCCCTCGCTACAGAAAAAAAATTGCCTTCAATAAGTTCTCGTTCAGTATTCGAACATAAAGTCAGCAAGGTGTTTATGTTTTATGAGTACGTGCTTATTGCGTATTTAATTAGCTTCGACAGCCCTTCATTTAATTTACAATAAAGGTATTGAAGATTTCTGATAAAATTGAAATAGACATGATTCTATATTTCAATGTACTTACATATTGAAAGAGAATTTCTGTAAATTTACACTGTAAAACGTTGTTTACTTGACGGAGAGATCATTTATTCAAAACTCATTTAAACATGTAACAGTAACAACAAGAGTGCTACCTAAATGTAAAACTAAAGGTTAAAATTTGTTGGATAGTGAAATAAACAACTTTCATTACCACGCTTTTAGCTGCATTGTCGCATATTTTCCTTAATATTAAGCGAAGCTATCGAATTGTCTTATGACAAAATGCGTAAATGCAATGAATTAGTTTGTTTCATACATTTTCAATGGTGTAAATAAGTAAAATTGGTTATATTGATCCAAATGTTACATAAGTAATGATTCGAATTATAATCAAAAGTATGTATAATAAAAAAATATTTAAGTAAACGATTCACGAATAAATTTGGTAGAGCGCATTAAAACAAAATTGAAAACAAAGACACAGTTTCACAATTTAAATGTTTATCAAATCAAACACTTTGTAGAATAATAGATTTAAGCGGTCGGACATACCCGAAGTCGGAATTCATACGTGTATCGTCGTGCCGGATTAGATTGATGATGGCGAATCGACGGCGTTCTTTGTTATGCTCGACGAACGTTAATAGATTTCTTAACCGATTTCCGACATTGAAGTACGCTGGTACTATTATTAAACGTATTATTTGCAATAACATTTTATCGGACAACTTTTGTGTGTAAAAACATGAATAACAAACAACTCCGATTAAATACGCAACGTCATGTACCATATTATAAATTTCTATATCACTTTATTTATATGTTAAGTGTCTGCAACATTCCACAAATTATTGTGGACAATAAAGAATTTCGAATTTTTAGGGGGGATACGTTCCAGAATGGAGATTACCAACAAGTCAACTACGGTATAATTTTCATTGCGTAAGAACGCGATTACGGATCATATAAAGGCAGAGTTAAAAGGTCAAAAAATATAGGTGACGGTAGATTAAACAACGGATGCAGGAAAGAATTGTATTTTAAAAGTGCTCGTACGCACTCTAAAAAGCGGTGAGGCATCCTTGCCTCTTGTTTTACCTTGCGGAATATTAAAGAAAACAAACGCGGAAGGATAGTAGAAACTGTAGAAAATACCTTCAGTTCAATATATCGACAACCCAACTTGTAATATTGGTTATATATTGGTGTTCGAACATAGTTAAAGCCGGAAAGCTTCTAGAACAATTGTACTCTTAATTGCTTCATGTAACCTGTTCGCTGCATGCATGTCATCTTGTAGCTGAATTTATTATAAATTGTTATCCAAAAGTAGATCAATTGATAGTTTGTACCAAAAGAGATTTTACTAACTCTCCAAAACGCACTTTTTCGGGTATTCCTCAGAAACCACGGCCAATATTGATGAGACGGG
This sequence comes from Trypoxylus dichotomus, assembly GCA_023509865.1. Taxonomy (NCBI): domain Eukaryota; kingdom Metazoa; phylum Arthropoda; class Insecta; order Coleoptera; family Scarabaeidae; genus Trypoxylus; species Trypoxylus dichotomus. The sequence goes on along the minus strand of CM042074.1, from coordinate 71,802,667 downwards.
GAACGTGGCCTAAAGCTGTTTCGTATTATGAGAAATGTTTACACATTATTAAATATACCTGTACCTCCAATTTCAATTCGCAAGTAGCCCAAGCAATTTCAGTAAACCAGTGGCAAACACCGAAATTCGTACTCGGATAGACCAAATTTCCGAAAATCATTCAATTCTTTTAGATACTATGTATTTCCAAATTAGAGAACACTGAACCCTTATTACATGAAGCGCTAATTATAGTAGATTACCTCAAAGCATCGTTAGGAAATGTAACAGGTAGTATAGGAAGGTTAACAACCGATAAATAGTGTGCAGTTATAAAGAAAAATCCCGATTTTTAAACTATATTGCGTATAGACAAGAGTTTAACTGTAAACCAAGAGTGCGGATATCACACATCGTTAAACGCAGAACCCTCCTTTTTCCAAATACACCAACATATTTTCACCTTGCCGTAGAAGTATGAGCACTGGAAGGTATGCTAATGACATATTACTACAACGAATTTTTGTGTCATGCTATATCAACAACACAATAAAACTAAAATAGTAAGTAATTACATTCATTACTTTTAATATTGATAGTAATCGGGCCGTACGCCACTGCGAAAGCACCGTTTCTGCAGCCTTACTATACATTAACCTAATTAATTTAGTAAGAATAGTAATACCTGTGCACGTGCACTTTAGAACGTTTAGATTAGATATTGTCCGTTCGTTTTATTTAGGCAAATCCGTTGGATGCCGATGTCTGCTTCGGTCTCGATCGGGTTATGTGAACGACAAACACAAATTTAATAGGGAGGCATTAATATCATACAGTAAAAATAAATTTGGAATGAAGAATTCACAATGGTACAAGAATTATCAAAAGAAATAAATGCCAATAAGATAGGCTTATTTGTCGATTTTCAAAAAATTACTACGAGGGCCATTCGGAAAGTAAAGACTTTTAGTTTTATTTTCACACGTGACCGCATCCCTCCACCATCTCCGACCCGCCACTGATCTTGGTACTCATCCGTTTCAGTTAACCGGCAGCTACGATCCAATACGGTTGATTACTGCTTATCTACGCGATTTTAAAGTGTATGACAAAATTGATGATCCCGCCAAGTATGAGATGCACAGTATTATACACTTTTTAAACGTACAGAAAATCCGACCCACCGAGGTTTACAGTAATGTAATGAAATAAGCGTCAATTCGGAAGTGGTGTATTATCTTTAACACCGGACGGAAGAATGTTCACGATGAAGATCGCTCGGGGCGGCCCTCAGTAGTGACTGACGGACTCAAGGCTAGGATTAAAACAAAAATCCAAGAAAATAGGCATTCCAGAATTAGTGAACTGCACTCATTCTTTCTAGAAGCTTTTTAAGTGGGTAACGTTACGGACGTGATGATGAACTTTTAAGTCGTCAGAGGTTCAACTTGGCGGTTACCGAGTATGTAGAAGGCATAGAAACGCTGATAAAATGGTACGACAAGTGCCTAAAATTTGAACGGTGACTATGTACAAAGTAGCTTGTGTATCTAATTTGATGTAAGATACAGTTTCGTTTAATTATATCTAATAAAAATTTCTATAGAAAAAACCTTCTTTACTTTCCGAACGGCCCTCGTGTATTATCGCTTGCTGAAAAGTATGGATGCAATACAATTTAACCAACGTAGGAAATATCTACTGCGCATTCATCCTTTTCGCCTACACAAACCGAACGGACTGTATTTTCCGTTTCAACTACTGCTTTAGCCAGTAATTCGCTGTTCCAGTACGTTTGTTAAATTCCCTATAGGGATCTATAACAAAAATATAATCATTCTTTTTTAATAAATTATATATTACTTAAATAATATATTCCAATGTGTTTCTATATACCCCACCTATCGTCAAGTTTGTGCAAAATTCATCGCAGCCCACTCTGATTGAGTTACCGGGACTCTGATTTTCACTTGTTCTCTCCCTCGACCCGCCTACGCCGTTCTGCAGATTCAATATTTACACCCTCGTGCAGCGAGGACTCTGAGGTGACGCCGGACGTTGGAGCGACAACTTTGATCCTTTTGTAGGTCGTCCTTTGGGACGTCGTTCATCGACCGTTTGTCAAGAGGGTATGAGTTATGCGAAGGTATACCAAACCGTTACGCTGACAGCGATCATCAGAGAATAGAACAGTGTAGCAAACGTTGAAGACTAACTGCATTAGTGACGGAAACTTTTTTCAGGCCATGTACCATCCATACGCACGTTTGACTTGTTTGTTTTTAGACGTGCAAACAATATGAAATTAGATCGTCATCGCTATGTGGAGGCTACATATTGATTTTACAATGTTTTGAAACAAATAACATTGTATGGTATTGAACTGTGATTTCTATCTCCGCAATGGGGACACTTTTTTTATTTTTTGTAATCTCGAACGTAATAGAAACTAATCGGATTGTGGTAGACACCAAGTACATGAGCCAATTAACCATTTATAGTTTAAGCAATAAAAACTTAGCGTTTCTAATTGTGCAGTTTTAGGTCTCAGGACAGTGGCGAAACTTAAACCCTCCCCCTCACCCCGGCCAATATCCAATTAGGCCCCTTATCGCCAAAGAAACATATTTCAACAAAACATTTACTCAAAAAAAGGTTTTCCTGCAAATGAAAAACACCAAATAAACTATATATTATAATTGAATAAATATTAAAAATAAAAAACACTATGCAGAGTATATACAGAATAAAAATCAGAAAAGAGTTATGGGTAATACAAAGTTCAAACGCGAAGAAAAATAAAAATCTGTAAACAATTCATAAATATAATATGAAGCTTTAATAATCTTTTCTTCTTGCTATTGCTGCGACAAAAAACGTTATAAGGGTTTTCTTGTTCACAAAAGCAATTCCTTTTGCTTAACTAGAAACAAGACCGAGAACATACATGTAAATAGGTTACATGTTGACATAGCGGCTCTCATTTGATTTTTAATAATTTTTAATCTGAGAAATGAGTTCTGTAGCTGTTGCTGTAGCGATATGAAAACAACATTGTGTACACTAACGTTCGTGTTTCATCGCACCTAATATACTGTGCCACACTCAGAACTATTTTTAAAATATTCAGCGAAGTTCATACTAATCTCCTTAGAATGGCATTTACAATCTAATGTTGATGGTATATATCCATAATAATAAGACTTATTTACAAAATTCATTCAAACACAAAAACCGTGTATTCCTCTGTTTAATTTGATAACGGCAAAAGAGCAATAATGTGTTAATAGTAGAAATATTGGGGATAAATGAGTTATGAAATTGAGTTTAGGAGGGGTACCGAATCATCCACCTGCCTTAGAATAAATTGTACATTCAGTATATTGCCGATACAATGGAGATTTGTGTCAAAAAGAAGGGAATTGGATATTGAAACGAGCACCAGAACATGCGTTTTACACGCAATTTTCAAATAGAGAAATTTCTCGACAATTAAATATTCTTGAGTGCTGTGTGCGGAGGACAATTAAAAGAAAGGAAGAGACCGATTGGCTTCAGAGCAGAAAGCGAAGTGGAAGGCCCAGATCGACGATGGAACGAGACGATCAATGCTTCCAAGTGATTTCCCTAAGAAATTGCCGCCTCATCGCACCGCTAATTACAACGAAGTGCAATTTAGAACTCCGTTAGCCAGTAAGCGTGTCGACAGTAGTACGGAGACTAATAAAAGCCGACCTGAGAGGTCGTATAGCAGAAAGAAAACAACGGAACACACAAACGGAAAAGACTACATTGAGCAAAAGCTTACGCAAACTGGAGTGTAAATGACTGGAAAAATGTGTTATGAACAAATAAATCGACATTCCAATTATTTGGAAGTAAATGTCGCACGTTAGTTCGTTGCCACCCTAGAGAAATAATGTTAGACAAGTGTATTTCAAAAACATCATGGTATGGGGCTGCTTTGGAGGTGCAAAGATTGGAAAATTAGTTAAAACAGACGAAAGTATATAAAGATATATATTTGACAATCCTAGTAAGCCATTTGGATGTGAATTAATTGGAGAGGGCTTCATTTGTCAGCAGAATAACGACGCCAAATACATTGCAAAAGCAGTTAAAGCTTATGTTTAAGGCAAAATCTCCTGAAGTAGTCCTATCCTGAATGGAGTAGCCACTACATCGCGCTGATTACAACCCCAGTGAGTTCTTGTGAAATCACTTGAATCGCGGAGCCCAGAAAAATCTCCGATTGGCAAAGCAACATTCTGAAACGTTATAAGAGCATGTATTTTATTGGAATGTACTAATCAGTCGATAAAAGATTTTAAGTCAATGAGTAAAGTTTGTTTCTTTAATAAATTCCTCGCAAAAATTATCTGTCTATTTTATTTTATTATTTTATACAATGCGCTCAAACTTATGAATGGTAGTGTATATTGATTGTACATCAGAAAAAATAGATGCGTAGATAAATTTTGAACCAAAGAATGTACACATTCTAAAATATCTTTGTATTTTTAATGTCAGTCTTTAACAGAAATAGAGATAAAACCTGAATTATATAACCTGTTGAAACGTCTTTAAAATATATTTTTTGTAGTATTTCGGCATGTGCAATAAGTTTATCTTAACTTAAATTTACAAATATACTTGGTTTTAAAAAATGAAACGAATTTATTACACTATGGTAATTTTAAAATCTGTTGTACTTCTTTACATCAAACATTAACAATAGTTGTGCCTCCGTCAATGACAAACATTTGTAATTGACTTCGTTGCTCATCAAAAATACTAGTAGCGTTCTTTATCAACTACACTACACTACACTAGTTCTCACTTTCGTATTTCGAAGATATTGCTACACGGTCCGTCTATTTTATTGCTTACAAATTGTTTTCAATACCTATTTCTTTAAGTACTTTTGCGTTGTAAGAAGCTAAACGCGTTCCCTTTTAAAACGCATGTTTATATTAAAAAGCTATAGAGGTATGAATTAATTTCATAAATAAACTAAACAATTAAAGGGAATTAATGTTATTAGATCGCTGGGCTCCCCGGAACGCAGCACGTAATAATGCGATTATCCGTCAGAGACCGCGGCTACATAATCACATAACCATATCAATTGATGCCTAATAACAACCCTCGAGTAATGACAACCCTTACGATGTAGTAGACCTTGATCGTCTATTGTGCACCAATCGTGCCCCAAAGACCCCAAATTACTGCCTCTTGCGTCACTCTCGCTGCATTCACCCCCATTGCATCAGCAGCAAGCTCTATGTGGGCGGACGTGTTGTGACATATTTAATTTCTGTAATTTAGTTATTACTTATGGATCTGTTGATACAAAGAATGGACATGGAAGTTCGTACGATGGCGGAAATCGTTATTTTTAATTCAAGCTGGACATATAGCTCCTACAATAGCTTTTCATAAGAGTGGCTTCAGATGAGAACGTTAAATGCAAATATGGTTACAAAACATAGACAGCTAAAATAGAAGAGCAACAATAATAATAGTTAGTGTACTACAGCCGTCGTTTTAATATTTTGAACGACCTTGAAACAAAGAAATAATTTTATTTTCAAAGCAAAAGCGTTTGGTGGTAGTTTATTTTTGAAAGAAATACCGTGTAGTAGTGAAAAAACAATCTTATGAAATATCTCAAATCACCTTCTTGAAATATATTTCTTGAAGATGTATCTTGACAGTGGAGAAGATATACAAATCAAGAGGAAGCAACATCATCCTTTTGAAATAAAAATAGGTTTTTCATACATAATTACTGATCAGTAGGTGTTGACCAAATCTTCGGCGCGCCAGGTCACGACCGATAAGAAAATTGGCCGGGTTCGTTGAGGCAATCTATCTCCGTTTCCCATTAACCGTGATAAATAATAAGAGTACAACATTGGGAAACAAACTTATTCTATCTGGACGTAAGGAAATTTGTAGTTATGTAAGAACAAAGATAGTATGAAAGTTGGTCTGCAGTTAGATGAGTCGACTAATGCCAGCGATAAATCTCAACTGATGACTTTTGTTCATTTTGTGGATGAAATTAAAGTAGTCGAAGTTTTTCTTTTACAAAGAACTTATTACAACAGGCACAGACATATTTTCTTTATTCAATGCATATTTTCAAGAAAAACAATTGAGACAGAAATAATATGTACACATAAAGCAGCAATTATGACTGTTCGGATAAGCTTTATCGGTTTCCTCGATTCGCAGTTTCTTACATAAGGAAGCGTTCATGACAAAAAGTACTGAGGACAAGAGCTCATTATGGAAACTATTTAAAAATGTTAACTTCACGATTAATTGTATGACAATACGTTTGCTAAAGTCCAGTATATTCGCAAATCTGCTAGATTATACTCGGAAACTCGTTGGCTCTCAAAGGACAAGATTTTAAACATACCTTTTAAACTTCGCGGCGAAATGGTTTTTCTTCCAAAACCGAAAATCCTAAATTCTCAAAAAATTTAAGAATTGTAATGCGGAAAGTAGCTAACATTCTTCAAAAGCTTAATCTTCTGAATTCTAGTATACAAGGCCGCAGCAAAAATATAATTTCGATTAATGAAACAAAAAATTATTTTTCAAGAAAACTGGAATCTTGAATGTTGGCAATAGAAGGTGGAGATTTCATCAGTTTTTGAATCTACATCGAAGATACTACCAAGCTTGTCACCGAAACAGGTAAACCAACTAAAAGCAATGATTAAAAACAACTTGGTGGGTAACATCTCTTTTTGGTCAGGCCGAAGAAGTTCATTTTCAAAATGCTAATTGAGGAGAAAAAGTAATTAATTGTTATCCAATCGAATATATCTTTAAAGACAAAATTCATTGAAACGGATATCTCGAGACTTAAAAAAATATTACCCTTCCATTACAAGAAAAGTTCTGCATTAAAATAATGAGGTTAATTATACTTGAGACACTTAAGGACTTAACATTGTTGCATTTCCTAAGTGGCGTTCCTATTGCTACTATCCCTGAACCAAATTTGTCACATTTAAGCCAACTTCAACTAAGAAATAAATGGCAATCAAATCAGGGATTGGATATCGCTCCCGGCACCTTAGTCCTTGTACGTGAGGACTCTAGCATCCCGTGCAGTTGGTTAATGGGACGAGTACTTGAAGTGTTTCCAGGCAAAGACCGTATTGTACGCGCTGCCAGCGTGCAAACTCCCCGTGGGATAATGCAGCGACCCGCTGCAAAGCTGTGTGTGCTGCCTCTCTCCAGCAGCGAAAGAAGACAGCCTTCTCCAAATCACCACACCGAAGAAGAGACTGAAATGTGCAGTGTTGTGCTAGTGCGCGATTGTTGTTCTCACCCAGTGCACCAATTTCCCTCCAAATAGACTAAAGACATTAAAAAAACACTTTTCGTAGTGCATGTTGAAGATGGTCCCTTCAAGGGGGCCGGTATGTTAAGGACTTAACATTGTTTTTTATATTTTATAAATTTTTTACTACTATGTATTTTATCTTCTTTGCATTATTATTTTCATTTAGAATATTATTTTATTTTCATTTTTATATTTATTTATTTTCATTCTTATATTTATTTATTTTGCTCTCTTATATCCAATTTTATTTTAATATGTATGTACATTACGCATTGTATATGTATGCAAGTCAGCCATTCGCATTACGCTAGCTAAAACTGCCTAATTAGAAATCATTCACTGCAACGTCGTCGGATATGTAATGGGAGTTTTCTTGAAATTTAAGGTACACAAGCATAGGCAGTCGTCTCCCGCGCGACAGTCGAGGTATTAGCGATCGTGCACTCTCGGTCACCTTTCGTGCCTCGTCGTAACGTGTACAGTAACGTCGTCGTAAGATTATTAGAGATTTCTAAGATTTTCTAGTTTTGGCGGGAATCGTCGAGGACGTTGTCTATACATTTATTTCTGGCGGGAGTCATTTGGTAACGTCGTCGGACCACATGTATAGATTTTTTTAATAAGTATAAATTCTCGATTTTCTATCACCGTACGTCGAGGCTACTGTGTCCATTGTCGTCTATACATATTTTTAGTCTTCAGTTAAGTTTGTGTCGGAAATTATTTTGGCGAGATTGTCGGCGCGCATGTATAGACCTCCTCTACAAGTACGCTCACTCCGCGTCTTGCTGACGGTCGTTGCGGCCGCAGCGCCCGTTGTCTTTTGTACGTTTGTTCGCTCCTTGTCGTATCGGGACTTAGAAATTTTTCATTTAGTTGCTCGTCGTAGCGGACTAGTGTCACGGACCAGTTTTCTTATGTAATGTCGGCATCATCGCTCCGTTTTACTTGTCGGTGCACAGTTCGCACATTTGCTGGTTACTGGATTTTTCCCTTCTTTGGGGCGCAGTAGAGTAGAGAGCTAAAGATTGCACATAGCGTAATATTTCAAACGAGAACGCCTGGGTAGCTGTGACACTACTTTTGTATTGAGATCGGCTATTATCGCTACTGTCGCCCTCGACCAAGCGTTCAAGCTCTAAGAGAGGGTGGGTTCCCCTATAAATGTGAATATAACAAACGTATTTGGTCAAGTACAAATACATGCCAATAATACAGGGCCAAGTCCCTTAGGCAAATTTAAAACAAGGAAAGTATATTAGGCTCCCGGAAAGGGACATATAAATAAGCATAGCACTGAGGTGCGCTTATAAATTTAAGAAATAAATAGGGTTGGCTCCCCTATAAAAAGGTAGTGGTGCATGCAAACAGATAGAGGCATTAGTACATGCCTCTGACAAAGCTTCAGCGGAAGCATATAAGAGTTTAACCTTTTAAACAGAATTAAGACATAGCGTTGCAGCGTACATGCTGAGGCATTACTTTATGTTGCTACCAATGAAAATACATATACAAATGCTAATGTACATTACATGTATAAGAGAGCTCGAATAACTGCAATTATTGCAAATCTATATATCTTACGTACATCGTACATGTACATAGGCAAGAGTGGAAACCGTGTAACCATTTCATTTTTAAATATATTTTTTTGCGCATGCGCATTGAGTTTCACTGTACAACCTCTCCTCTAGTAAATAAGCGAACATACTCTACAAGTAAGTATTGGTCAAGTAATTTAGGAAATTACGAGCAGGCTACAGCGGCGTTGTTCTTCAAACCAGGAGAACGTAACAAGACACTTAAGGACATTGATGATGAAATGTGTACGAGTTTATCCCACATTAGGCCACGTTTCGAAAAGTTGTGTGCAAAACGGTAGTCACAAGTATTTCGTAGACATCCTAAATTTTAAATTATTTTCAGTTGTCGTTTGGTTTCATTTAATTTATCCGTTTTGTTGAAATACACTATTGTTGCTTTAAAATTATACCTTTACCTCATTCAAGTAATACATTTTTTGTTCTTTGTATTTATTTATATTTTACATGTCTTAAAAACAAAATTTAATCCAGTAAGAAATACCTAAGGCCTAAGTAAAGTACTTAAAAAGAGGAATTTGGTTTGCGTGTCGTGAAAAAATATGTTTCCGGCTGCATCGTGCATTAAAAGGGGTTTGTAACCGCTGCTCTACAGAGTAAAATACTTCTTGCTAAAACGAATATTACATTACACATTGACCTTCCCTAGCTTCAGAATTAACCTCCAAAGTTTCCTAATGAAAACAACCACTAACGAAATGAAATAGAGGTCCGGTCATAAAAGAGAACGTAAACTGTAATTAATAATAACGATTGTAATAGTTTACACCCTCTTAAATCTTAACTACTGTTGTTATTACTGAAATAAAACAATACATTGTAATAGATACTAGTTTGTAATGTATGAATTATGTTTTTCTTAAAAACCAGTTTGCATTTACGTAACTATAAGTTAAATATTTTTGAAAACATTACTGATATCTAATGACGGCGCTAATACCTTTTAGTCTTCTCATGTAAATATCTAGCATTGCACCACCATCCCCAGCTATAGTGAAGTAACAAACTAAGAAATAATTTTAATTCTTAATATGCATATATAATAAATATATTATGTGCATTACATACCGTGAAATTGACTTTTATACGGTCGAGTGTCATAGTTAAATAGTTTTTTCTATAATTATTTACCATACGCTAACTTATCTAATTTTATATGTCACTATGTAAATGAAAATCTATGTAGGAATTCTATTTTTCAATATAATATTTACACTGCTAAATGGGTTGCATAAGTGAGTTCATGTGGGTTTCGTTTCTAAGTAAATGCACTGCATATCTGAAATCGAATACGAAATATAACATTATTTTGTGACAATAAAAAGGATGTAATAGTAAAATGAATTTAACTAACCTGTTGCAAATCGTATGTATTTAAAAACACATCTAAGAGAATGCCTAGAAAATAACACCAAGATAAAAAAACGCTGTAAATACAGCTTCCTCATCGCTGATGACGACGGGTAGGCAGAAACATGTCCGTGTGTTAACGTTTTATGTCTCTTCACATGTCTTTTTCGTGAACTGATTTCACTAATACCATGAGGAAGCTGTATTTACAGCGTTTTCTTATCTTGGTATTATTTTCTTGGCATTCTTTTAGATGTGTTTTTAAATACTGTGCAGTTCCCTTTGCACTGCCCTCGTGCTGCACCCTCTTGGGAGAGCAATCAACCAATTGCACGAGAGAAGGGTGGGAAACTGTACCTGCTTCTTTTCGCTGTGTCTGACTTTGCAGACAAGTTTTCTTTCTTTTGGCACTAGTTAGCGCCAGGAATATTCAGTTGTATCGTAGGGTTAGATATGGCGACAGGGTTAGATATGGCGAAGCAGTGAGGAAATTACATGGGTTGAGCATAAAACCGCTCGAGACCACGTTGATGACGCCGGGTAGACAGAAACATGTCCGTGTGTATAGCGTTTTTGCTTCTTCCACATGTCTTTCTCCTGAATTGATTTGACTAATACCATGAGGAAGAAGCTGTATTTTAGTGTTTTCTTATGTTGTGTTAAATCGTACGTAGCTTTCGACGTAAAATCCGAATATGTGATAAGAATTAGGGGTTCCTATTTAAATGGGTGTAATTTAGTATTTAATGACTGCCCACCTCGGAGATATTAAAATTTGGATTCGGCAAATTTTTCTGTGCGATACGTATTTTTAGAGATATTTTAAATTCCAGATTAGATGAATCGCCCGGTATATATAATCATTATCTTTAGTTAAATACCAATCGTAAGTATGCTTAAAGAGCACATTAGACACTCGCATATTTCTCAAATTTGCTGCTGTAACAGTGAAACTGTTTATCAAATAGACGTCAGTCTTATTTTCTTAGTATTTTAATTAGGTTTTGATGCGTCAGTTGTTTCATCCTTTGCATCTTATGTTACTGACAACCCTTGGAGTTTGTATAAACTAATTTCACTTAAAATCGGGGGCTGTCATTTCAAAACAGTCTTCTATGATCAGGCTTAAGCTCTCCATCAAATCAGAATCTTTAATACCTAGTTGGTGGCATGTATGTAAAATATATTTTATACAACAGAAATAAATTGAACACATAGAAAAACAAATGCAATTGGTGATCAAATATCAAGTTAAAAGTAAATATTGGTAAAGGCTATTTTATATCCTGCACACTAAAAGCAAACACAGCGATACCTATAAATAATGAAATTCTGAACAACTGACAGTTAAACATCTTGGTGTGCTGTTTGTTTTATATAAACTGCTTTCGGCACGAGTTCCATTCAATCCGATTAATTCATCGTTAAAACTATTAACTTCTATGTGTAGCTATAAATTCTGTTACCAAAGTATTACTATTTAAAAAGCATTAATTTGGCCTTGCCACGACAAAGCTAGAAAATGCTATACAAGTTTAGTGGTCATGTTACTTATACTTACAGCTGAATTTAGAAAAGATACAAAGACGATTATTGAAGTATTTGTCCTTCAGACGCAAATTTGTACGAGGGTATAAGAGATAGCAATATAGCTTCAATACTGTATCGCACTACGAAAGAATTCAAGCGTACATAAAATCATCATAAAAAACAAACTAAAATTAAAGCAATTGAAATACGAATAGAACCACAATTACAAATGATCTGAAGTGTGTATGGCTGTAATAATCCAGTATGTCAACGAAAATTCCATTACCTTCTGGACCGATTTAGTACAGGCAGGATTGTAGGCTTACCAGAGGCGATGTTTTATATGTCCATACCACGACATATTCAACCGATTCAGAATTAATCTTGTATATTTGAACTACTACGAATATCAAACTTCTTAATTCCTAAGCGTATTGAAACCTCTTGCAAAAGTGGGAAATATATTATTAGAGAACCATTTACTCAATAGTTTTATCGAACTAGTTATAAATCAATATTACATCAATACTTCGTTTTTAAAATAGTTTTAGATTCTGATCCATTAATTTTTTTGGTGCTCAAATTTTTACCCGAAAAGATGCAATTTGTATGAGGCTTTTCGATGTTGACGTGATGACACAAAGAAATTCCTTGCTATTTTTAAGGTTTGCACCATGAATCGGTTCAGTGGCGAACATTTCTTTTCTTTTTTAAACCAAAATTAATTACAAATGAATAAATGTAACCCACCTTTGTAGAAAAAGTTGGGTAAATTCAGAGCCGGGAAATAGATTACTCATATTTAGTGCTTTTAACATACGCCTAATTGACACTCAGTACTAGTTTATATTTATTGCTTTTAACACAGAAGTTACATTTCAATTTACACTCAATAAAACTGCAATTTAAGACAGTTTTACGTAATATATACGAAACAAATTATATTCATAAACCTGGAATATATTTTAAATAACATTAATTGTTAAAAAAACAAACTTAATTTTACAGCAATACGTCAAGCAGTTTTCGTAAATCTAAAAATTACTTTTCTTCTTCCTCAGTTTCAATCTCCTTCTTCACTTCAACAGTTTCTTTTTCATCAGCTTCAGCATTTAACTTCTTTTCTTCAGCTTTCTTCTCTTTCTCACTTAACTTAAATCTGAAAGAAATGGTTTTGTTATTGTAATACTGCAATTCTCCATGGGAGGTATGTATAGCCTCTCACCTATCAAATCTTTCGCCAGCAGTAGCAGAATCTTCTTCATCCTCATCGGAACTTTTATTTCCGGACCCTGCTTCAGCTAGTATGTCACCTAAATCTTTATCGACATCAGCCCACAATTTTTCCTCAACAGCATCGTCTTCTTCAGTATTTGCCACTTCTCCATTTTCTTTACAAGTTTCTGGTTTTTTATCTTCTGATTCGTCGTCACCTTTTGCATCTTCCTTCTCTTTTTCCTTTTCTTTCTCGGCAGTTTCCTTGCGTTGCAGACGTTCTGCGCGTTTGGTTAATTCCCTATCTTCTTTGTACCGGACATAACGTTGAAGATGTGTTCGTTGTCTGCAATGTTTTCCCAATATTCTTGGCATTTCAGATTCCTCATCTCGCGGCAGATACATCTTGCACAAGTCACAGTAATGAACTTCAACTTTCTTTATATTCTCAATGCCAACGTTGATTTGTTCCTTCGGTCGAATTTCCGATTCTTCTTTCTTCTTTTCAGTAGTTGTTTCATCATCTAATAAAAGCGATTCATTTTATTCCCCATAATCACAACACAATATCATTAAATTTTGTATCCTACATCTGGTAAGCAGTGAAATACGGATACCACGCTTTCGGTAAGTAGGAAATTCATGTAATTTATGTCTCCTCGACATTTGACATTAAATAGTATATTAATGTCAAAATCATTTCGAGACAATATTTTAATGAATAATTTACCTTCCATCTCGCCAACAGAGTCAATGGTCATAAAGTTCTCTAGATTATCCTCTAGTCCAGATCCATCTTCTTTGTCAGATTTATCTTCAGCAATTGCTTTACGCTAGAAAGCACAATACAATTCAGCATTACTGCATAATTTTGAGCAAGTTGAAATGACAGAGGCAACAATTATACATGTTTTTTCATATAAAGGAAACAAATAACAAACCTTTAAGTGATCAATTAAGCAGCAATGGCTTTCGTACAGCATTGGGCTTTTGAATGTGATTCTGCACACTTTGCAATAAGGCATTAAAAACTTCTTCATATTTTTATGTGCTTCTGACGCTTGGTGAGTTGCTTTAGGTTGTTTATAATTTAACTTGCATAGTGGGCAGAAATTGGTACGAGGTGCAAGATCTTCAGTAGTCTTCTCAAGTTCCCGTTGAGCATTACGTTGAATTACACGCATGCGGCTTAATATTGCCTTTTGTTTAATGGCAATGCGACGCATAGCCGCCATGTGTTTACCGCTTTGTAAATGCATGCTATAACGTACAAATGTTGGACTTTTAGTCTGACAATGAGGACAGATCAATTTAATATAGGGTCTTCTACGAGACTTATCATCGCTGCCGATTTCGGATTTCTTATCCTCCCTTTCAACGCTACCCTCTTTTTTGATTTTCTTGGGTGTTGAACCGGCTTTTTCCTTATCTTCTTCGTTAGTTCCCTCTTTAGTCTCCGTTTCATCATCCTTTTCGGATTTCTCTTTTTTTACTTCGTCGTCCTTTTCTTCTTCACTTTCATCTTTCTCCGAAGATTTGGATTTCTTCATAGAACGTCGAGCGATAGCGCTAAATTGAAAAACATAATAAATGATGTATATGTGCAAAGCGGAAAAATATGTTAGAGTATAGTTGCATATATTTCCTTTTAAGTGACACCTTACAGTTGGACTTAACATTAATAATGATGAGAAATAACAAGTTTGTTATATACATGCAACTATATCTTAAATAAAAAGAAAATGTATCTTCCTCTTCCATCGAAGAAAATACGTTTCAAGTGTAAGAAAACCACACGTGAAAGATGAACGCATGTGAAGGTAAAAGTTGCTTCTTTCTTGCAGTACACAAATTCTTCATCAGTCTCCAATTTATCCCAAAAACTGGATACTATTAATACTGCGTTAAGTAGGAGAATCAATTCATCGTGAAGCCATCTACTACACTTTCCACAAGCGGCAAAACGTGCCATAATTTGTAATATTTGTGTGTATGGTGTGATAGATGGGCTTATTTGTGCAATTTTTTGAAGTGATTCGTCTATACTTTTGTGGAACCATGATGAATCTTCATCCCTATAGATAGAAACCCTGCGAATATAAAGAGATTTTTTTTCTGGAGAAACATAATATTTTAAACAATCCTTTCCTCTCAAACTTTTTAACCAGTTAGACATCTGTATTCCTGTAGTACTTTTTTGGGTTGGTGTTTTTTTACAAGCATATCAACACCCTATGTTGGTATTTTTGTCAGCAATTAAAATTTGGTTTTATTTACCTCCTGAACTTTGCCATTTTAAGTCTCCTAACGTAGTCAGACGGTCTAATATTTCGTCTTCTTATAAGGTAAGAACTTTCAATTAGGCGCCTCCGTGTTGGCCTGTCTCTCAGCCGTGGTCTTAAGGAGCCTCTAGAGCTGATACGACCTCTATAACCCCCTCTGGGGCTAGAGGGTGGCGGCGGAAGGGGTTTACGAAAATCTTCACGTCTACTAGAAAACGATGATGAACGTCGATCACTAGAAAAGCTCCTTCTTTCTGGATAACTTCCTGACGATTCGTAACGTCCACCGTAGCTATCACCGGAACCGCCAAATCCACCGTCGTGACGAGAACTAAGAGACTGAACAACAACATATTCATTCATTTAAACAGGATTATTGAACGTTCTGTAAGATTTTTGGTTAATTACTACTATGGCGTAGCCTTCAGACTTCACATCTACTAGGCATTGGTTATCGAATGAAGTCCAACTGTCTCAAACTCACAACAAATTTAAATAAATTTAATATCTAGCACCAGTTTTAGATTTAACTATTTACCCAGTATTAACTTAACAACTTTTTGTTACGTTAATACTCGCATCCAGTAACATTCCTGTCGGCATATCAAGATATCCAAAACATTTAATTGAAACATCAGATGCTTTATTCGTATCGACTAATCTCTTAAAGTAGGAATTGTTTAGTACTTTCAAAACTTTTTGAGCAAACTAAATCTGTTCTTTGTATATCATTTTTTGTTTTACTTTGTGGTAGGTAAGGAACTTTCGATAAAAAATCTTATTTAGATTGTCTATTCATTGATTTTACTAACGGCCTTTTGTAATTTTTGTTGTTCTCAATATTTCGCATGCTGGGTAATGTGAAAAGTCATACAATACCAACAGAGACCAATTTTAGACTATAATACTGTGTGTAATCAATTCACCAATCGTACTTCCTGGTATGACGCACCTGTTAAATACAAGAATTTTGCGTTAATGGACACTTACCTCCGTTCTTACTCTTTTTCGGTCTGGAGATCGGTGGTCTCTACCAGAATAACTTGAACCATCCTGCAAATAGAACACTTTATTGGTGAATAGAGTATTAGTCGATGATTTACACTTAGGCTACTTCGATCTGTTTTTGGATTTACGAACAGTAAGTCTACAAGCTAATGTAACACATCAGTTTTAGCTTGGGTTTACTTTATTAGACGGCAAAACGTCATGGATGCTAAGAAGTTTTGAGATTTCATCATAGTTTCGCCGCAGTAAAGATATTTATTGCACGTGTTTCTTTTCTTTTGAGAGATCGAAGAATATTTACAGAATATGAAAATTATGACGATTCAATTAAGGCTAAGTTGCACATTTATTTAATGATAGGTTTCTAAAGCACAAACTAATCATAATTCGGAGAAGCAATTTAAAATTTTATTGCAAGGAAGTAAACATGAACAAATGAAGGATCCACTGCAATAAAGTTTAGGCCAGTGAAAGTATGGGTTCACGACCATTTTTATACTATCAACTCTCTTGCAATATGGCCGGTTCCAAAAAATTAAAACCATTGAACACTAGTAAAAACCATAAACCAAGATGCTTTCACAACATTAAAACGTTGTCTGTACAATATAAATCAATTCAAATACCATGGATGACAGTAGCTTGTTACCAATTGGCCTTTGATGGTAGATAAAAAAAAATCGAAAAGTACTTGCCGCTCGGCCGATAAATGCGAATATACCTTTAGCATTACTTTGCAAAAATTTTTAGAAACGTAAGAAAACACTCCAGATAAAATTAACGATTGCATGGACTGTATGGTTGTACAATTCACAGGTATAGCAGTAAACTCCACTCACACAAATTTATTAATTATACGGAACGCAGCGTTTCGAGAGCAATAAAGACAATGCATCGAGTAGAGATTAATGTTTTTTAATAGCGTTTCAGAAAATGCCTGGAAAGCGGCTGAATTTCAAAGAGCGGGAGCTTCTGCTTAATCATTTGGCATATTTTGTGAAGAAGGAAAGAGAACTGGAGCCCTTTGTTATCTTTGAATGCTGTTTATGAGGCAGATATCGTAACACATTCACAATTTTATTTACAAAGAATGTATTGTTGTAAAAAAGTAAGCGATGCACTTGGTGTGACTCGACAAAATATTTGTGCTGTCAAAAAGCGGAAACTTCAGGTTCCTGATCTGTTATCTCTTAAATCTAAGGTACTTCGTACTAAACCCAAAACAAATGATCTGCAAGAGAACAAAAATGGAAGTGCGGAATGCTGTTTACAACATGTTAGGGAAACATGTTACTTTACAAACCCTTAAGCATGAACTTAAAACCAAACTGTGTAAATAATCGTTGAGTACATTGTTGGAGGAAATTGGTTTAGAGCTGAGAATATGGAAAAGAAGACAGGCAAAGATTGAGAAGCATGATATAGCATTATTGCGAAGTATTTTTCTGAAAAAATATATAGCTAATCTCATGTTGAATTCTGAGAAACTAGTGGTATTCTGGGATGAGACGTGGATTTATTCTAAGAGTAATAAGATTAGGTTTGGGCAAGATGATACCATTAAAAATGTTCCTAAAATTGGGGGTTATGATGGCAAACATGACAATTTAATAAGAAATTGGTATGAATGAGAAAGAAACGTAGTGCAGATAGATATCGAGCCCATAATAATTGCCAATCCCAACGAATCTTTAGGTTCTGAAGAAGGAATAGATGATTGAAGTCTTCAATGACATCTTTTATATTATAAATTCATAAATGAGTGTTTATTTTATGTTTATTATGAATACTATATCAAATTTGTATTTTGATAATAAAATTAACTATTGAATAATGAAAATTATGTGGTGTTTTATCAATGAGAATGATTGTTTGTTACATAGAACATGGAGGCAGTGGTTAAATAACTTAATTATAATATAAACATACACACTAAATGTCAGTTATTAAAAATAGAAATTCGATCCAAATCTACTTTCATCCTTCACATATTGGTCAAGTAGGTGCTGTAAAGCATTAATAAATCAAAATATGATTAATTTTGTCGAAATAAAATAATTTGCGTTAATACATTAAATTTATTTTCAAATTAACTGCTTATACTGTATAAACAGTTGACCCAGAAGTATCGATTTATTTCATACGGATCAAAATCAATTATGTAGGTAATAACTGAAATTAGACCACGTGTATACTACTAACAAAACAACAATAATGAAAATAATTATATTTTAAAGCTCTCCTCACTGTTTGTAACGACCGCGTAAAACGAACGACGCTTATGAATTTATGATGTTCTATTCAAAATAACTTCAAGGAAGAAGTCGGTTTTAGAAGCGTGTTATTGGTTGCACGTTTATCGCCGGTGAACTTTACCTTTTGATGTATATAGCGTTCTCATGGATGCACTCAACCATATTGCTAGCGGGATTTTAACTAACGCTGTCTGTTACTACAAATGGAAGCAGGTTCAGTTACCACTAGACCGCCGGCCATGAAATAATAAATTAAGAATCAACGCTTTTATTTTTTGGAAACAGAAATTTCCATTTAAAATGTATGTAGTTTATAGGACTTTCTTACTTCATGTGGTTTCGTATCTCCGATCGATCTTATGGCGTGCATTTAAGGCAAATACTTGCTTTAATACAAGGTCATTATTGTATAGCCACGCCTAACACAATATTTTGCTCTACCCAATATTACAAATTACCATGAAAAAATATGTTGCTATAATTAAGTGTCTGTGTTTTATTTTTCCAAATGTCAGAGTAGCTAAATGTTCCATCATTGTACTTTTCACACAAATACTTTAAACATTTCCTCTAACAGCAAAGTTACGTATTTAAATGAAAACATGTCTTTTTTTAATATAATCAAAGCCGTAAAATATAAATATTAAGAAAATTCAATTTCTATGTTCCGCCATCTTGATTACGGTACGCGACCATCCTATATTCTGTATTAAAATGTTCAATTATATATGATATGCAGTAATTTTCTCAATTGCAACAAATACAATTAATATTTTTGAAGCACAATGTCTAAGTGGTAGATTTGAAACTACTAATTAACCTAAACATTGTATTTGTTAGGTTGTTCAACTTTGGTAAGTTATAAATATCGTTTCACAAATTTATAACAGCTTTAAAGCTGCTTTCGTTGCAATAAACCAATATTACTGAAATACATAAGATTACTTTTCAATATAACGCACAAGTACTCTTAAATTCATTTGTAAAATGTATCCTATCTTTAGTAAGAGTAGATCATCATTGATTCAACTCACGTGGAAATAGGAAATTGTTATCCGTCTCTTTAGACACTTAAATATTTGCAAAATACAATATTCAAGTAACACAGAGACGAATTCATTGAACATCCCCGCGCAATTACTTACTGGTCTGTACGATTTACGGTAATCATCAGAACCTCTAATGGGATAACGATCTGATGAGCCACCATATTTGTTTCTATCAAAAGAACCGCCGAAGGATGAAGAAAATCGTCCGGGTCCACCCGAGCCTCGGGAAGGACTGTAGCTACCCCTACCGGAGCCCCATGACCCTCTGCTTGAACTACCTCTATAGGAGCTTCCTCTAGAAGACGAATAACCACGTCCGCGCGACATTGCTATTGCTTGACTGAAACTAAAGTTATCAATTTGTTGATATTGATATGTATTAAACTTTTTTCAAGCAATGCACGCAAAACTAAGGTAAGTACTCACGTAGGGCGGTAGTAAGTCATAGCTATACTGAAATAAAAAGGTATTTCAGTACAAATAAATGTTCTTAGTTTACGTGTGACTGTAATGGACGCCAAAACCAAGCCATAAAATGACGCAGTAATGGCGTACTAATCACTAATATTTTTAAATTATTTTGCGTTATAAGCAAAGTCAACTTACCTATTTTTATGGTTGAACACTTGGAATGATGAAGTGTGAAAAATTATCAAATTTCTTAACTCTATTCTCTATATCCCGTTACAAAGGACAAATTACAACACGCACTAATCCAATCACCTACACGAATAGAATAGAAATGGACGAACAGGAAATCAACTACAGTCGATATCGCAAAATGAACGCACGGCGACCGCGCGGAGTGGGGAGTAACGTGGCATTTCTACCAATTCGTTTTATTCGCGCAGTATGATACAAAATACCAAGTGATTCGCAATAATTTTTAAACTAAGAAAATAATAAGTAAATCATTTAAGTAGCTAGGAACATATACTACTTTTTAAAGAAACAGATAATGTGCATATTAGATTATTTGATTATTGGCACATATGGCCACAGAAATTAAATATTTCTTTGTGAATCAATAGCGATTTAGACCAATTTAAAAAAAATACATTAATCTCTATAGCATTAATACATTTGCAATGTGAAGTTGGTAAATATCATTACATATTTTAAACAAAATATCATATTTAAATAGAAATATTGTAATCCTTGTTAGTTGGTGTTATTATAACGGAACTAACACCTAGGTTGAATGAAGTTCTTACGTTTTATATCTTCTATTAGTTATTTTAGCTTCTAAAATGCATAATGTAATTCATATACTGCATTGTATTAATTAATATTTCAGTTGTATAAATATCGCGCCATCTAGATCACAGTATGTAGTTCACATTTTAATCGAGTAGATGTCGACATTAGTGTGTCAGTTAAAAAGTTTATTTTGTAAACCGCACCCTCTGTCAAATGCAAAAAGAATTCTATAGTAAAGCAGACGTAATGGTGACTGCGAAGTGGTAGTGGTGTTAAATAACATGTCAGCGGAGACGCGTTCTAGTTCAGCCCTTTTTAAAAGGGCCGAACAATTAAAACGGTGGGAAGAATCGGAGACGAATCGTGAACCAGTGAATCCGAAACACAATTTGCGGAAAATAAAGTTCTCCTCCGGTTGTGTGTTTTTGGCAGCGTGTGCTGCTGGTGAAAAAGACGAGGTGTTGCGTTTATTGGAAAAGGAGGCTGACATAGATACGGCTAACGTTGACGGATTGACAGCTTTACATCAGGTATGTCAACTAAAATGTCATTAGGTAAATGAACGTGTTGTTTGCTAGTGTTTCTCGCTTATGCCCTGATTTTTATGACGTAAAGTCAATATGGCTACTGCACAGCTGAGTTTTTACGGTATACGTATGTAGTTCAGTCCAAAATGTAATTAATATTCATCTCTGCACTTGACACAACTATTTTACACCCACAACATTATGCAGAAACGTGAAGTCAATGGCCTCTGCTTTGATAACATCACGGAAAATGGATATGTGTGTAGTTTATGTATATGTGTGCGCGTATCTTTTTCAACCGGGTACTTTTCAAAAAAAAAAAAAAGAAAAAACTCTGACCGATTTTTGTAGGTTCGCATAACCTACGCAGTGCCTCACTCGTCCACACTTTACACATCTACTTGCATCAGAGATTTTTCTATATATAACACTTCGCTAATGAAGTAGCTTATCGAATTATTAAAATAGCATATTGGTTTATAATAAATCAAGTTTGTAGACTTAATTCTGTGCTTACTTATCCTGCGGAATGAAATATCGCAGCTAATTGCTTATTTTGTTTTTTTGTCCTGGGAAATGCTCATAAACTAACATCTAGTTAAACAGTCTAATTATTATTATAATGTAAAAATCAACGTATTTTGTTGACTACTTCTATGAATATGTATCTTATTGTGTCCACTTTTTTTTCTAAAGAGAATTAACAAATTTAGGAAATAAAAAAAGATAATAGCGCAAAATATTACTCTCTTGCTTAGGATCTAATTTATATTATTTTCTTGTAATACTACGCGCTGTTATAAAGACATGAGTGTCAGTCGATGAAGAAAATATACCTTTTTACCTGGAATAAAAACGATTTTACCTTAGCTTTATTAAATCAATTACATAAAAGAAATGAGTTTTTTATATGTATCCGCTAACATCATAAAACAAGCGATACTATCAAATTTGTACAAGCTTACATATTTAAAATTTCATGTATTTAAAATAACACGTAAATATAAATGCTGAAGACTTTCCTTTATTCAGTAAAGCATTTTAATCATAAAATACTTGTCGGCGATTAGCCAAATGTAGAATAATATAGGCACCATACATGACACTACATCTTGTAGTGCTTTATTAAAAATGTGTTTATATTTGTACGTTCTACTTACTTTGGTTGATTTTGCCCGAAGCTTAAAGTTTAGATTGTTAATATCCAAAATAACTCGAATTGATACTCTTTTTTTTGCGGTATTTTTCTACGAAAATCAAATCAATTCAAATCCTCCAATTACAGCTTTTCCTTGTAATAATCATCTGCTTTAATCTGTATTCGCAAGCATTTCGTAGCATAGAAAATGTATTGTAATGACGTGTATACCCATTCAAAATAAGTATAAAAATAATCTGATGTCTAATCACTCAAAATCGTCTATGTGCTGTTTACACGTTGGTAGTTTTCCTGATTTTTAATATTCAAGCAACGTCAAACGTAGCTCGTAATGCGGTTTTATTACCCATCTATAAAATTGTAAAACAGTTTAAATGGCTGGTTAACCTACTTTACGCTTTCATTTAGGAAAATATTTAAAGAAAAGTTAACGTTATATACACAAGGGTTAGTTGAAAATTTATGGTGTTGAACGGTTGGTTTCAAATAGAACATTATCCACATGGAATAGTTGAGTCTTAATAAATGCTGGAATAATACATGCTCGGTAATGTTAAAAGTGGATAATATTGGATACAAGTCATTACTAGATACTCTCAGGGCATACAAACCTCGCGGTTGAATTAAAAAAATATTTATCTGATTAATTATCCTTTTGTACTCGCTCGACGCCATTATTATTGCGATATCTTTTTATTTCTATGAATTTCCTTGTGTCAATCGCCATCATATCTATGATAACATAATTCTAATCGCAGATACACAGTGAATTATTTTTTTCCCTAATTTTGGTAGATTATTTCCCACCGAAAGTAGTAGCCCTTAAACTTATCTTACGGTCCAGTTTTATCTATTTAAGTTATTTTCTTATTAGTCATTATTCAAGCGATATATAGTTCTTGTTTTTGTGTATCTCTTTCAAGTTTCTACTTAAGTGTTTATCGCTTTCATTTACTTAATATTACCAGTTAGTTTGATGATGAATAAAGTAAACCGACATATACTTAAGGTTCTTCAACAAACTACCAACCAAGTACTAATAGAGATGTTAAAACGAGAGTTCATATATAAAATTTAAGAAATTATGTGTTTTTGGGGTAATTCATAGCGATTACTTGTTAAACCTATTTCTCAAAATATTGAAAATATTGTTTTGAAGTGTTGGTTGGAAAATGTTAAATTCAAAAGAGCCATTCTTCGAGATATTTTTACTTTTGTAACATTTCTGATTAAATCGGAAATAGATTACCGTGTTCATATAAAGGTTATTCCAGTTTGAGACTACTTGGCAAGGTCATTTGATGATAGCTTATTAGTGTATACCAAAATTGTTAAAGTTCGTACATTTAGGATACAATCAGTACAATTAGCAGTAGCGCTTCGGGGTTGTTTGACAAGCGGGCCGCTGCTGCAAAAAATAAAATATAATAAAATCATAATGTGCCACAATAGTCACGTTTTCGCGCTATCATTACAAAGGCGGAAATAATCTCTACTTCATAGACATCCAGCTGAGTAATGATTCATTAGTAATGAACCTAGTTATCGTAGATTTTCACCTGACAGCGCAATGGTATTTTCATTGGCACGTGAACATTTACAATACAAAAATATAAATTGTATTAAGAGAGACGCAGTGTGCTAATACGAGGACGATAAAGAGATAAATTGATGGCCAAAAATTCTACAGCGTTTTTATTATTTAGCATTTATTTAGTAAATGTTTAAAAACTGAAGGGCATGGTTGTTACTAATAGTAAATATTATATAGAATACTATGTTTAAATAAGTATTCG
Organism: Trypoxylus dichotomus; assembly: GCA_023509865.1. NCBI lineage: Eukaryota > Metazoa > Arthropoda > Insecta > Coleoptera > Scarabaeidae > Trypoxylus > Trypoxylus dichotomus. The sequence goes on along the minus strand of CM042074.1, from coordinate 71,778,347 downwards.
CTAGTTCTTAAATAGTAACTTTATTTAAGAATTAACTTCAAAGATAATAATCACTTAGTTATTTAATGCGTTTATGTTTTTGAGTTATATGGAAAGAATGTAAATTCTTAACCTAATTATAAATTTACTTAATACTTTGTGTATCTTTCCCTTGCTCGGATTCCAGCGTTGATTCTCTTAAGTGTTTCACGACTTTCTGATTTTTCGCTTTCATCACACGGAAAAAATACCTTGGTAATTGTTACTGTAAAATTATCTCTAAGATATTGTAACATTTAGTTGTTACAATTACACTCGATAGTGCGATCCAGTTCTGGAATATTTTTACATTTTATTGTAGTGATCATTTTATAGCAAATTTTACTATATTTTATGGAAATTATTGCCTTAACTTTTGTGTGTATTCAAATACTTCCTACTGTAATACTCAATAGGACAACACAACTTCCTTTGATGGAGTATCTAAATGCTTATGAATCTTATGAATAAGTTTATTCATTGGTTAGAATCTGAATCTGGAAAATAATCTCTCCGTATTAGTAGACTGCCAACAAGATAGTTATTGTTTACGAAAGATACATCAACAAATGTATCATATATATATTTAAGCAAAGTTGGAAACCACTACAAAAGTTTTATTTATTTATTCTTTCTTGTATTATTAATGAATGCAATTAATTAATCCTTTAGCAAGAAGTACCAGTGTTGCCTTCCAACATTTTAACAAAATAATGTTGGAATATCCAGTAGACATAGCAAAAACTACCACAGTATTTGTGTGTAATTCTTTTAGAAAATTTTATACTACAATTATGACAACTGAATATTTTTTTCGGTACAAGCAGTAAAAAAATTAATCACCATATTGAACGTTTTAATATATAACTTTCTTGTTTTTTCATTGTTGTCCATGTTTCACTGCCATATACGAAGGTTGGGACTGCTATCCCTTCTTTTGTTTTTAACGTTCTGCTGATTGCTCCACAGATATGTGTGAATTTATTCAGTTTTATAATACTTAGTGTTTCACCTGTTCCAGTACAGCATCGTTTATGACTATTCTTGTTCTAATTATTTTTTTTTAGTTTTTTTTTATTTGCTGATATTTTCATCTCATAGTTTTGGTAAATTTTTTGTAAGGTATATACCCATTTTTGTATATCACCTTCTGTTTCTATTAGGTGTGCTAAGTCCTAAGGCATATAAGATAGTGTTTAGGGTGGTATTCCTTTAGGGTATTTCGTTTACCATTCCTTCATAATGGGATCGATATATATGTTAAATAATCTTGGCGTCACACAGGAGCCTTGTCTAACTCCTTAGTTTGTTAGTATTTCCCCAGTTAATCTTCCGCCTCTATCTCCCATCATTCTCTAATTCATACTATCCCACAATGTAAATCTGTTTACGTTATCGAAAGTTTTCTCGAAGTTTATAAACCATATTTCTCTATCGTATTCCCTGTTCTTTTCTATAATTTGTTGTATAGTGAAGAATATTCCATCTGTGGTTGATCTGCCTTTTCTAAAGTCTATTTGTTCCTCTTATATTAGTTCTTCTGCTATGATTTTCAATGTGTTCTTTAATATTCTGGTGTTAATTTTATAAGCGGTGTCTAATAAGCTAATTACTCGTTAATTTTGAGAGTTATTCTTATCGCCTTTATTGAATAACCAGACTACTTTTGCTCTTTTACAATTATTAGGAAATATTTCTTTTTATAAATTCTCATGGAACAACTCCGTGAGTGTTCCATTTTCAGCTCTTCTTTTTGTTAATTGTTCCAATTTTTGTTGACGTAATGGTTTACCTAATCCTTATATACTACTTTTTTCCTCCAAAGAAAGCCTACTAAAGTCACTTTTCAAAATTATATTAATTCTATTCATTTTAGAGATTATGGTAAGTACGTATGATAGGGGAATTAATACTAAGACGGTGTAAATAAGAGCGCATTTCCTTCCCGACTACTGTTGTCATTTCTCTTCAAGGCACCGTTCAGGTACTAAACCTGCCACTCTACGTACATATTTATCATTAGATAAAAACACGGGAGAAAAATTACGTAAAATAACACTCCATCCCAAGACTGGCCGCAAAATTTCGTCGGTTGGCTGGATTTCTCTTCAGTCCATCTTCTGTCAATGTCTCCCTTCTTTGGAACTTACTGAAGGCTTTGGATACTCTTCTTAGATGCTCGAAGTCCTCATTCTGGACTTCCTGACAAAAGATCGTGACACAGAAGTCGGCTAAGGCATATATGTATGTACCAGTTAGGTTGTGATTGCTTCCTTGGTCCAGCGTGTTACCGTTGTCCCAACACCAATGCCCGCGATTTCATAGTGGCCAAAATATTTAATTCCAACTTATTGTACGAGGTATAATAAATAGATTTGAAAAATATTATAAGATGTTATGTAAATCTAGTCCACACGTGTACATAGATTTTTTAATAGCAATCTGTAAATTCACTTGTTTTGCCCAGAACTAGATAATATCGTTTACCAAAATGTCAAAACGTCGTTTTGAATTTGCAAAACACTTAATATGTGGTTATCCGATTAAGAATTGCACCAATCTAAACAGAATTAATTGGTTAATAGGAAGTGTATTATTATTCTGTCAAAATTCCGAAGCTTTATAATTATGAAATTGCAGAGATTTTACGTGTTATTCCTTCTATATCTTATTCTTATTCCCTACTGAGCAAAACAAAAAAAAATATTTAGGGCAACTTAAAGTTAGTTTTGGTGTTATATAAATCCAAAAAGAAATAATAATCTACCATTAGATTATCGATAAGAGGTTTATCAGGAGGTTCGCGATTAGCAGTAAAAACTGTTTAGGTTAAAATTTGGTGCGTGGTTACACATCTGCCCTATGCAACTAAATAATTACTAAGCGTGAGATAGGACTGTATGCGATTATTAAGATTATACTAGATTAGGATTTGGAAAATTATTAATTAAAGTGTAGATAATAGAAAATCAATAGATTTTAGATATCGAAAGCAGGGATGATAAAAATCATGATTCAATGCGCATACTGTTATTTTGGCTTCTTCTAAAAGTGATAACGCTGGAAATATCTTATTAAAAGCACTTAGTGATTCTGACTATACATTCGCAAATGATGGCATGCTTACTAGAATAACACAGCCAAGACTATGGATCTTCAGCTGTAGACATAACACTATATTCGCCACATATTGCGTCACTTCCTTCTGGACACTTTCCAGTATTTACGTCCTTACAGATTATCAGTAGATTATCAATAAGAATCAGGTACCTATTTATAAAAACTTTTTGAAACAACATTTTACTAATCCCCTAGAGTTATATTCCGCAAATGCTAAAGTTAAATATTACATATAATGTATTATTGAGGTTGCAAATCATATTTTCCAAAGAAAATATACATTTTTTTTTATGGTAAGATAGAAAATTTATGCAAAAAAAAGGGTACCTTACAGGAATGTAAATACAATAACTCCTTAAGTAATTACATAAAAGTTAAGCAAACTGTAGGTTATTAAATCCTTGAACGTAAAAGGAAAGAAAGTTAGAAATAGTTTTGCAGTAAATTAAATAAAAATACTTCTCTAACACAATTAGCAAGACTATAGATCGAATTAACATTAACGTTAATAAGAGTGTATTAAATGAATTTCTACGTAAGTTAACTCCTAATCACGTCTCTTTGAAAACGGAAGAGATCTTTATAAATGTGGAAAAACATATCATGCTAAGGCTATTTAAAATAACAAAAGCAAGCAAAAATCTCGTTACCTGGTTTGGACGATAGTACTTACAGCTTATTAAAATACTAAATAAGTCAATTCAAAAATATACTTCTTTCAGCTTTTGATGAATTGTTGTCAAATGGTACTGAAGTTCTTGCCTTCAAAAAAGTCTTGGTCATCTCAATATTGAAACAAAATAAAAATCCTTTTATAGTGACTGTTATCGTCCTGTTGCTCTCATGTCTTTCATTGCAAAAGTATAAAGGAAAGACTTGAATAGTGGTTGGAAAATAATAAATTACCCTCAAGGAATTACACTTGGACGTGCAGCTTTCCTTCAGAAAATAAGAGACACTTGTGTGTATGTTTTTGCATATCATACATGCGTATGGCTCAGTAAATCGTCGCATGTTAGAGGACAACTTAAAGACCATAGGATTACCTGGTGTTTGTGCAAGAAATATTGTCAACTTATTTCGCAACATCAATATCTGTCTTAATTCTAATAAACAGCAAGATTCACCCGACTCATGCCACAGGGTTTATTGCATCTTGGTTAAGTCCAATTCTTTTTAAGATTAATGTCATATAATTTAAATATTACAAAATGTAAATGGTGGGGATCTTAGAAGTATCTTTCAGAAATAAAATATTAGATGTCATCGTTTGTTTCAACTTTATGTGCAAGTGCTTGTTCTGCGAATGCCGAATGAGCTTTTGCATCAAATGGTCTTGTTCATTCAGAAGTAAGAAATAGATTGGGTAATGAAAAAGCATCTAACCCATAATTTAATTGTATTTTTATTTAAATCATCTCAACCATGATTGAAAACAAAAGAAGACTATTTTATTAATATAATATAATTGTATAATGTGTGTCTACTTATTTATTTAACATTTTTAATGTGTATTATAATAGCGTGTATACTTTTGGAATTGTTTGAATAGCAAACTATTCAACCTTTTTCATTAAGGTAAGGTTTACACCTCGTTAGCAGCCTCTTTAAACACACACAACGTGTTTGCTTTGATGAGTAAAACGGTTTACTCCTCACTCTCTTCGACGTTTAATTGTTTTGACGTTCAAATGACAACTAGTTGTTAAATGTTATTTTTACTTTTATGTTTTCATAGTTCTAAAGTTTCCGATTACAAAAATAAACGCCCGATATTCTCTTTGTATATTTATCCTTCCCAGCAAAAGACATGAACTGCTGATCATTGTAATTTGACTGTTACCCTCGAAGAGAAGTAACTTTTTCGTTTCAAATACGTATGTATGTACATGCCCAGCAGGTATTACCGACATGAAACCAACAGCCACGAAATATATTTGTTTATCTGAAACTAATTGGTGTACTAAAGTAATTGCTAAAAGTAACGTAATTATATCTATGTGTTATTAAATTATCTAAATACTTTACTGCTAATTTCTAAGTGTCTGACCACTTTTAGGCAACACTTGTAGGGCGACCGATTGCCTGTTTTTGCGATCACAGAGGAAAACAATTTGTTAGTAGATATCAGTGACGATTTCTCATAAGAAGCTTAAGGCTTTAGCTTCTCAACCATGATCAAAAATAGTAAAGGAAATTTTCGGGAACATAACGACAGGTTCGTTATGTTTAAATAAATAGTTTCAGGTTTTAAGTAGTCTCAACATACCAGAACGCAGGATTATAAGTAGATATCATTATTCGTTTCGTTCTACAGGGTCATTTACGACGACCGCCTGTTAGAACGTATCTCTAAAAATAGCGAATATTCTGCATAAGGATGTATTATCTAAAAATACTTTTCATTTCATGGCACATTCGATTAAATCGGAAATTGATATGAAGTTTCATTTCAAACGGAGCATCCCATATATCAGAGATTCTTAACGTAGCTATTTTAAGAACAAGTTTAACCATATTATATACCACAGGTTTATAGTATATCAACTGTAAAATTATTTTTTTTCTGAATATTTTAACAGATACACAATTTTCTTGAAATATTTGTATCTTTTATTGGGTACCAGGTGTGTTACGAAAATCCAGTTCAATCATAACAACTCATTTGAACACTAATAATGCGAATCATTGGTATCCGCGATATAATATCCCAAGCTTCTAAAATCCTTTGTTGGAGAACATCTACATTGTTTAGGGTTGGTTGTAAACTATTGATCCTTTGTTCTACCATATCCTATACGTATTCGGCTGGTGACAAATTCGGCGAACAAGAACGTCACGGTAAGCGATCAACACTGGCATTATCCAGAAATTCCAAACTAATTCTCGCGGTATGGGATCGCTCATTATCCTACTGAAAAATTGGATGTACGAGTTGTTAAAGAAAATGGTATTAACACTGGTTCAACATTATTGACGTAACGAATCGCACTTCGTATTCCTTAAATTATCGCTGATTGAAGGAGATCTGCATCCATGGCTGATAACCCCGACATGTACAAAGAGTTAAAAATTCTTTCTTGGAGGCATCTTTTGATCATTTTACGAGCATCATGAAGGCGATTCGAATTTATTCTTCATTCCAGTGCAATCTTCCGTTATACTATACTAGCCATGCAATTTAATAGCGTGGAGTTAAAGGAAAACCATATATAAGGTTCCAACATTCTTATCCATCGATCACCAAGTATTTGTGCAACCACACTCCTAATGCCCAGGAGCTCCATCTAGCTGGTACAATCTTACGAAAAAATGGAGATACCATTTGTTGTGGACTGCATATTTTTCCAATTCTTTTTTGATATTCATTTACCGCGTATATAAAACAAATCTAGAATATATTCGCTGGTGTACTCTACTACAATATGGTCTGACCTATTTGCAAGTGGAGCTTCATTGTCACAGTGTTCGTTTTTCGTTTAATTTAAAAAATCATTTATCGATTTCAGTTGTTTGTTGCTAATAAACGATTGATTTTATTATTTTGTTAAAATAAATCGAAAACAAACGGGTTTAAGTATGGGAAAAATAGAAATATGTTTTATTTCTATTTCATGTAGAAATAGTCGGAAATGGTGTTTACTAATTGAGAAATATTGAAGCTTATTTTTTTATCCATGTTTGGACTGAATTTTCACAATACAAAATGTATTGATAGAAACAAGTAGACACTTATGTTGGTATTCAGTAAAAGATATAAACATTTAGAATAAACTATTTTCAATAAAATTTTCAGGAAAAAAATCTCAAAATTGGCACGCATTAGACCCATGGTATGCAATGTCGTCGAATTTACTTTAAAGTAACTGTCTAAAAAATACATCATACGTGGAGTGCTATGCTTGTAATAAAGGCTTTCATATCCGTTTACGATTTAATTGCATAATGTTGATCGCCGAAATTTCAAAGCGATACCGTCATTATTTTTAGAGATATAACCGATGAATTTAAGTACCCGGACGATCAAAGACGAGAGAAAATATCAGTTCTGATTGCTGCTACCCCTCTCTCGCCAGAAATGCAATTGAAGCGAATTTCGAGAGAGGGAAATAAGCTTTCGCTCGTACTTGTATCGTCCGGGTACTAAGTTAAAACCAAATTTACAGTCTAAGTGCATCTATGTAGCACGCAGTCATTGATACATCGATAAACAATGAGCAAAGCAAAGGTGCAGACATTCATACTGGAGGTCTGGTGATTAAGTTTTCATTGAAAGTTTTTTCCGAGCGCAGTTTGAGTGAAAAATACTCAAGTATTTCTTTTGCACCGTGTGGCATGTAATATTCCAAAAAATAATTTATGGTTTATGTGCAATTATTTCTTTTAATTTTGCATTCCGAGAGTAAACTGTATCAAACTTATTCATTATGCATAAAAAAGTAAATTGTTAAAAAGATGTCGTTGCCTTATTTGTTTCCAATTCTTGCTTTTCAAGTGAATAATTTCTGAAGGTATTCAAGAACCACGTATTCGGTTTTCGATTCTATTCATCACTATTTCTTGATTTATAGACACCATTACGCGTGAAATACAATTACTGTAAATTTTCATTTATTTTATATTTCAATGTTAGTACAATTCTGATACGTCGTTCGCACTAACCTACGATAATATGCGTTTCACTACGTATGTGTGTGTACACAAGCAACGATATACATACTTTCAAGTTATTCGCCTTTAAAGCGTGTACTACGACGCAATGATATCAAGATCCATAGAATTCCAATGCGTCGTTTGGCTAATCCTGGGGCGTGTGGACACGTGCTCTGCCCGTACGACCCTTATCTTAAAATAATTATTCGTTTCAAACAAGGCCAGGAATTCGGCAATTATTTGCGTACCCATTGACTAGGGCGATGGCGCGACTGCTGCGTCGCGGCACAATAAAATTAATGCCCGTAATTCCCGCACTATTTCGTACATACGCCAAAATAAAACAAATCCTATTGGCAATGCCTTTGGCTTATTTGCCTGAAATGTATGACATTTTATTGTCGGCCAATGCACTGATAAATTTCAAGCGTTTCTCTATAGCAGTTTTAGAATGTGAGATTCTTTTTATGTTGTGTTGTTGCTTTTTTGGAACGAATGAAATAACTTGATAAAATGTGCGCTTTATCATCGAACAAAACGTTTGTCTTTGCTTCCACAAGAATTTCACTGTTCGACACTGTTCTCTGCTGCTTTTATGTAGATAACAAACTCATGAAATCATAATTCAACTCATTGCAAGCAAATATTTTCGCTAATTGTAGTCTCTGTAGTCATTCCGATGGAATATTTTATTGTTGCTGAAAATAAAGTGCAATAGGATTAGACTCCCTTAGAATCCTATAAACGATGTCAATAAAAATATTAAATTTGAATCGCGCTTTATCTTTCTATCAAATGTTTAGGTCGGGTACAGTTGGTCATAGAGAAATATAGACATTTACAAAAATAGTACGTCGTCGAACAAACCTTTATCAGTTAAGAAAACGCATTACAAAAATAGTGAAAATTTTACAATCATCCTTAGCGATCCTCTATTAGAAAATTTAGAGAGATGTTTTCTTTTAGACTGATAACTATAGATGGAATTATATGCAAAGTATATATATTTGATTTTATTTATTTATTATATTTTACGTCTATATAGATGTCTTACACTGATTAAAGTTAATTAACACTAATTAAATAAGTATATGCACTTTGCATATAATCCGGTCTCTACTGATAACATTGCCGCCGTGAGACTTGGTGTTGCAGAACATCCCAATATGTCCATTCGGCATCGTGCGTAGAATACATCAACTGTAGCATTTTCCAACGAATTTTGACGTGGGATTTGCACCTTTTTGCGTATAAAATCTAATTGACTCACGAATTGAAGCTGGCTGATCATAAGTAGCGCAGAATCTTCACTAACTGAAATTAGAACAACAGCAAGTCGACGAAGTATTCCACAACAGATCGTCTTTAGTTCATTTATTTAGTTCGTTATCGGACTGCTTTTCTTTTTTCGAAAATGATGAAGGTGCGTCCGTAACTATCGGCGTTTACTGTAATGGCATACGGACAAACTTTTTATGGCGGGAATTGGATGGGAAAGTAAATGATATATAGATTCAGTATGCAGGATGGCACACCCTGCCATACTATACATGAAACATTGATATTATTGCAAAGAAAACTCCCAGGTGGTGTCATCTCTCGGCACGACCTGGGTGTCATCTCTCGGCACGACGTGGGTGTCATCTCTCGGCACGACCTGGGTGTCATCTCTCGTTTTGGAAACCAAAACTGGCCACTGAAAAGTGACGTCTACGTGATTCACCCTGACACAATTTGACAACTCATGGAAGTAATTGAACGCGGTATTCATACAATTTAGCTGCATTTACTCCAAAACGTTTTCGAAAATTTTGTCGAAAGGGTATTGACCGATATTTTATTTCATGTCTCTTAAAATAACAAATGTACAAATATGCGTGTTTAGCTATTTCCTTTGGCTTACTACAGTTAAGAAAAGTGTTTTAATGTCAGTATCTCATACTGTAATGGATCTCAAGCCACCAAGTAATAGATCGAAAAAAATGCAGATAAGCTGGCTAATGAAGCGGTGGGCATGCAGCCTCTTGAGATCAATAAACCAAAATCACCTAACATGCGAACCTCAGAACACTGGCAGGGTTACTAACAGGAGATGTAACCGCGAAATATAGTTTATGCAATCTTGGGAAAGATAAAGATCAACTCTGTCGTCTCTGTCAGAAACTTTCTTGAACGACAGAACATATTATGTACGTTTTGCCATCAGTTGCACACGATATAAACTTTTCAGAAACATCCACACTAAAGGACCCTAGACTAGCCCTAAGGTTTATTAACTTCATTTAAGGCGTTCTTCTAGTAGATCTTTAGGTCGCAGTGACTACAGGCACTGGCGCCTAGACCATGATTGATAGATCAATGATAATAGTGATTATCTGTCAATATCTGGACTGGCTGTTGTGATTTTTTTATTTTAATACATCCCAACAATTTTCTTTGGGATATATATCCGGTAAGATTCCATACGGCCGAAATATCGGAATCTTATGTTGCATCATGAATTTTTTACCCTTTTAACAAATTGTTTAATATTTCATTGCGCCCTTTATAAAATGCAGTAGACGCATTCATTGCACGTTCGGAAATACAACTCTATATCATGGTAGTCTGTAGGTGTTTCACTGTTTCCATCGAATATACATGCATATCTTCGTATTTTTCAGGCGTGCGTCATCTTACATAAACAGCATTCTCCGACATAGATTCAAGGCGATACTGGTCATTGTTACTGTAGTGATAATGTCTTCTGTGGACATATGTTTGGGCGCTGGGGCAAAATTACAACGTTGGAAATTCGTTGAACTTTTATATGTGATTAGTCGTACAGAATTCAGAAATACGTTCTGCTTGAAGAGCGAATGTGATCTTTCTCTCAGCACCGATACGACGTACAGCAGCCCAGAAGCTCCTTGCAACGGACTTTGCAATTACGACGCGGTTTCAACTCTTGAAACTAAATTCTTTTAAAGAACCATTGCAGATGTATAAAATGATAAAATTGCGTGTGTGAGTGAAAGTAATAAACTAGTAATAGACCTATTTTATTTATAAAACTGTTAGCTAGATTGGAGATTCTGTTAGGTAATTGTCAAATTTTTCCATCTTTCTCAATTCGTATTCATATATTTTTATGATTCGAGAATTTAACATCTTATTCTTTCCTCTATATAAAATATAAAGCAAAACATTAAAATAAGAAGCCATAAAGGAAAAATTTATAACTATTGAGAAATTTCACAATAGTTTATATACATTTTTTTTAAACAGGAAATATTGTTTCTATTCTCGTAATTTTGTATATAAAATATATGTATAAGTATATACCAAGTATGTATGGATGTCAATTTTATTTCAACACGAAGTAAGAAAACTCGAAAATAGAAAAACTCATTGCGCTGAAGATATCTTGCAGATCATAGTAACATATAACTCATTAAAATACTTAAAATATAATACTAATAATAAAATATATTACTAATATAAAAAAGAAGCAGTTATATGATCAGTACAATAAAAACAAAAGATCTATTAATGAACGGTCCCTATTAGGGTTCGTTATGCCTTTACGGGCAATATTGACAGCGGTCCTAAGGATCGCCGTAACGTCAAACATGTTAATATGTACATCACTTATCTTTCAATCGTAATAGAAAAAACCCTCCTTTATAACATGTCAAAATCATACTTTGTCTATATAAAAAACCTTTTGTAAATTTAGATTTCTTAGAAACATCCACAACAATATTTTAATCATTTGGTCTGTTGTATGAATATGTATTAACTAGAAATGAATTTGAAATTTTCTTATTTGTATATTAAATAATACTGACATTTTTGTATATTAAATGATAACTGACGATTATAATCGTGCGTTTTGCATAAATGTGAAATTTTGATTGCAGTTAAGTAATAGATAAATCGTAATATTGTATGTTTTGAATTACACGTATACAAACGAGTTACTGCTTTAGACACACCTTAACATATTTTTCAAAATGTAAGTAAGCAAGAAATTCCCGTATTTCCTTAGAAAGCAAATTTTATCGTGGAATTAAATTTATAAACCTCCCTATGGTCGTATTGTTGTTTGAAATATTATACATATATGTATTCTTAGAACCAACGCATGTATAGATTTTTCGCATGTTCTCCAGTTAATAATAATCATAGCAATTTTCGTACTTGCAAGGCTATTGGTTCATTCGCTTATCAATGGCGCCAATTAGCTGTATTTTTGATGCAATATTTGACTAGAATGTTTGTTTAACAAAGTCAAAGTTCTATCATAACTTCGATACCGGGAACTAACTAATCATTCCGTGCGATGCTTTGCAATAATAATGGCTGTTTATCGCAATGTATATGTACTCACGTATATAGGTTAAATGATGCATGTAGGTACGCTGCTTATTTCAACTTCAAACGGTATTTTTTATGGGAACATCACTACAATTTACATAATGTACGATAATAATTAGTGAGTACTACTTGCAAAGAATGCTTTTTTTTTAAGAATTAGGAGTTAGGTTAAATATACTTTGAGTTATACGGGTATTTACTCTCGAAATACGTGGTCTCTATGTAAACAGACTTTTGAATTAAATATGGGCCAGTGTGTTATGGTTTTCGTGACTGAAAAAGCGCGGTTATTAATACAATATAACCGAGATATTGCAAAAAGCATGTTTTCCCCTCTATTCGTCCTCATAAAAATGTATCATTATTTCTAGGATCTTGCCTTTTTTGATTTGATTTAACGTTAGAAACTTGTTACCTAGAAATTACAATTTATCTCTACAACACGTTATTAAACTAATAAATCGAGTGATCATTCGTGAGACATTCAATATCCTGTAACTTAGTTGTACGTACATTATTTTGATATTTATCTTCACAAAAGTCGGATATATCAATTTGGATAAAAATTGATAATAAAAATAGAGATCGTACAAACTAAGCGCTGGCTCAAAAAATTCATAGGGTTTTTCACGTATTCATATGTATGTATGAGCCGTATTTTTGAGAACTTTAATGATTAAGGTGCTGCTCAAAACGTGCTTACGCAAATACGCCTTATCGGTGGTATCTGCTCTGCGCGTTGTGTTTTATAAACTAAATTTCGGATAATCTCGTGAAAGGTTGGTCTTAAGGACAGGTTCTTATGGTATTTTGATGAATGTCGCCCTTGAAAACGCTTTTCCGCTCTTTTTTTTTTGAAGTGGCGCGAAGTTGTTTTTATCAGAAATTGCTCATTTTTTTACCGAGCTTTCTAGCAAATTAGGTAATTTTAAAATACCTTAGTGTAAAAATATTGAATAGTTATTTAAATAATGTTTACGTGTATACAATATCGGTTGCGTAATCAAACAATGTACATATGGGAAAATTTAATAAAGCTACACTACCGTCCAAAAGTTTAGAAGCAACAACGGATTTTACAAAAAGTTACAGATACAGTAATGTTTTATTAGTGAATTTATACATTAATTATTTATGCATTACTTAGATTGTAAGTTTATTTTCGTCGATATGACCTCATTTGGCTTTGATAACCGTTGGACAAATTTTAGGCATTCTTCGAAACAATTTTTCAAGACAGTCCGCATCAATTTGTTGCCATACGTTCTGTAAATATTCCCATAAGTGTTAAGTGTTTTGAGGTTGTCGCTGTCTAGCACTTCGATCAAGCTCATCTCATAAGAACTCCATGGGGTATAAATCCGGACTTTGAGGAGGCCAAACCATTAATTTTAGTTCATTTCTTGCTGATTTCTACTCTAAAAGGATATTACAGATTCGTGCCGTATGTTCGCAGTCATTGTCTTGCTAAAACACAAACGGCTCACCAACAAGACGGATTCCACACGGAAATTTTGCAAAATATCAAAATTCTCTTCTTTCCGCATTGTACCACTAATTTTCACTAAATCAGCCGTAGTTGTTTCAGCAAAACAACCCCAAACCATAGCACTACTACCTTCGTGCTTGACGAATGGTAGTAAGCAGGCCTTACTAGCTCTTTTCCCTGGTCGACGGTCCTGAATCTTGGATCCGCCGGTTAATAAAACTACGCTCCAATCATCCAGTGACCAGCTTGCATACTCTTTTGCCCATGTTTTTTTGCGGCCGATGCATCCCCTTAAATTTGCTCCCAACAATCGCCTGTTGACGGTGGTAACAGAAACATTGAAATAAATAAATCTATGTTCAGCTCCAGAACTCACCTGTGACCGCCCACTTCGTCTACTGTCAAGATTTTCTCCTGTCTCTCTTTTCTGAACCAATGTATAGTGCGTACTTTTAGGTAAAATGTGTAACCATAGAGCAATTTCCCTCTCGATATATCTTCGTCGCGAAGAGTACTAATTTTATTACGTTGTCCTACAGCCAACTGTCTACGTTTTGGCAGTACTTTACCAAATTGTTATAATTGGGCATAAATGTAAAAAATACTAATTACGCACAGGAAAGCTAAAGACACTAAGAATTAATAATTTTATATTTGCGTACAATAAATTATAGTAGTGATTAATGGTTTCACGATATGTCTGCCAGTTGTATTATTTTAGAGAAATTTCACCTTGCTTCTAAACTTATGAACGGTAGCGTACATGTTCTATTAATACTCCTTTTATAATCACGCTTTTTGTCGTTTAACTAATTCCGCGCAAATCCTCCGATACAACCTGAAAATTACAAATGCCATAAAATATAAATGAAGAATTGTAAGATTGGAGGTTGGGTAAACACGGTTGTACGACTTTTGAAGTCTATAGTAATTACCGCCAAAAGGATATTTACCATGGTTTTTGAGATCGATAATGCGTGCGAAATTGTCTTTATTAAAAAGAATTCCATCGGATTTTCTATATCACATATATATTTTTTTCGTACTCGTTCTTCGGGAATTTTCCTCTCTTAGGTTATCTATACATTCCAAAATTTCTTCAAACTCTTCTAGTATTTGGTGCATTTTCTTGTTATTTTATGAAAAGATAAGTTGAGTTTACGTGTAAACAACTCTGCTTGTATCAAACAGCAACCCAGATTACTCTAACACAACCTTGGGATTGGCCTTAAATACCAATCTACGCTTGAGGTTTGTCTATAAAACGCATACTAAGTATAAGCACCATAAGTACGATTTATAATGACCGCTTGTTGTTGGCGACTAATTCCATAAAAAATGTTTTGATCGTAATTAAGCTCCAACAAAACTTAAAATCGACATCTAGATATGCAAGCTATTTCGGATAATATTGGTCTTAATGAGTGTTTAAGTTATCAAAATGTTAACATTTTCCTTGAATCTTTTCAATTCGATATTAACAATTCAAGAGCTAATAGAAGTTTGAAATGTTGACACAGAAGTCATCCTTTTCAAATTGTCTTCTTTTTTAGTCCGAAATAAAATTATGTTCTGGTTCTAAACATACAGCGCCAATGTTATTCATTATGACTATAGTTTTCGGAATGTTTACGTCTGACGGTTCAATATTGAGATAGTTGTTTATCGTTTAACATATATACATACATTATCTTTAGCATAGCTTGTCATGTTATTGCTGATACAGTCTGGTATTTCTTGAAAATTATCTGAGATAATGGTTACAACAAACTAGTTCCAATAAAGCTTACTATGAATATCGTAATTAGCAAACAATCGCTGCAAATACACATATGATAAAAGCAAATACTTTTTGCATACTTTTTACATTTGCAATAGTTTTAGCTTTCTTTGTTGTTATCACACCAAAAATAGTTTTCATGTCTTTATTATTTTATAGAATCTGAAAAAAGTATTAATATTCCTTTGTTATTAAACCTTAAAATAATCTCACCATTCGTTGTAGCAGAAATTAGAATATAGAGCAATGAAATCGGTTCATAATGGAAAACAAAATAAGTTGGCACTGCGAATGTTCGATCAGTACCTCACTCTTAAATAATGCACAAGTCGTGGGCTACTGACTAGTTCCAACCTGCGGAACACATGTTCGCGACATCATTAATTATCAACATTAAGTGTTGGTCTTTTGAAATACGAATTTGTTCCATTCTGTTGTTCCACCTTCCCAGTCTTTTACTAGCTAGTAAAATTGAAAGTGATAGTCTGTTGTATATACCATGACATTAAGAACAGTATTCTATGTAGTTTCTAATTTTGTATAAAGATACGTATGGTAAATCGGTTTACTTACTCATAACTAATACATATTTTTTGCATACCATATTAAAGGGTACATTATAAATGCTGTTAGAAGGTAGCAAAGAAGACTGCCGATAGTATTGACAGTATCGTCTGTTTTATATATGTATTAGCCCCTTTTCTTATGACTGGAAAGATGTTACTAGTCCATTCGAAAAGACGCTTTGTAATTGACTTTGATAAGCTCGGTTAATGTGAAGTTCCAATTCCTATACTAAAATATTCTAGTTCGGGTAAAAATTTGTGTTTGCCCTGATTCTTTGGTAAAAGGAACTAGGGCTATTTCTGCAGAATTAACTTTAAAGTTTTCCTTCTTACACTGTCTTACTTCGTCCACCATTCTCATGGCTTCTTTCACGAGCTCCGAAATTATACTTGCGTTTTTCTCACTATGAGTATCACGAGATCATCGGCATACCCCTGAGTATAATAGCACCCATTGTTTAGCAAAACTAGCAGTTCGTTAATTACCTGCATTGTTCCGCCCGTCAAGGTTCCTTTTACTTGCGTACCGTGACCATAGTTTTAATTCATCTACAGATGGTGTCTTGTCCATGGTTGTTGGTGGTTCTTACCATAGATTTAGATGAGATGTCATTAAATGCCCCTTATATCTATCAAGAGATGCAGTCAAAGCAGGTTCCTTTATTCAACAGCGTTTCCAGTCTTGATAGAAGTTGGTGTAATACTCTTTCACATGATTTACCTGCTTTACTCGAACAGAATGGCTTTTTACATGGAGGCTTTCCCAAAATACTTTTCAAGCAATTTCCCCATGGATTTCAAAATTAAATGTAGCGCAGAAGATAAAGATTGATTTGTTTTAGGAACGAGATATGGCTTAGCTGACACTTAAATTTGCTGCAACATCTTAAAGTTTACACAATGTTTAAATAAAACCTTCATTTTTAACCTTGAATTTTTGTTGTAACCACACATTGCCTAAATTCGCCAGTTACATCATAAAGTAACTAAAACATCTAAAAGTTGGTTATTTAAAATATCTTTTTTCTTTCTAAAAGTGTGTACACGTCGTAACAAAGAAAAATCGGGGATTCATTTTTCATTGTAGATTATAAACTGTGATTTGTGTCGAAGCTATAAATGTTTTAATCTCTATGTGGTCAACCCGCATGACTTTGCCGATGCAAACGTCATTACAATCACGTGCGTCGAAACTTATTGTACCCTGAATATACTAATTGTTGATCCAATTGATGAGTATAAATTTATTATTATTTGGTATCATAAATTAATTGTTTACAGGAAAAGTATGTAATAAATTAAGCAATGCATCGTCTTCGT
Source organism: Trypoxylus dichotomus (assembly GCA_023509865.1). Lineage (NCBI taxonomy): Eukaryota > Metazoa > Arthropoda > Insecta > Coleoptera > Scarabaeidae > Trypoxylus > Trypoxylus dichotomus. The sequence continues at coordinate 71,761,042 of CM042074.1, read as the reverse complement.
GCTGTTTCTTTCCCTGGTATAGATTTTTATAGCTTTTCTTAAAGTTGAATAAGAGCTAGTAATACCGCGTTAGTCCTAATAATCCCATTATGCGTTCTAGTGTCATATTTTTGGCCTACACTTGAATCTGAATCAGCGATAGATTTTATTTCATATTTACGTAATAAATTCACTTAATACAAATTTGCAACCCGTTCGTTTGGCAAGCTGTTCTACAATTAACCTTAATTGTTCCAATTTCTCGGGCCCATTTTAATGGCTGTCAAAAATAGAAGTCGAAATTTCGACTGCCGAAACTGTTCGGTTACAACTGAAAGTCAATAGTTTGGCAGATAGTTCGTTATTACGTGACAAAGTCAATTACTTTCGGTACATTAAATTAAGTTCACGTACATTTACTTAATTTTCCTGTACTTATTTGAATTATATTAATATTGTAATGCTGTTTTTAAATAAAGGAAATAATTTGTTCATGACTCTATATAGTGAGCAAATCATGCTTATTTGTATTACTAACAATAGTCTATTGTATATTATTAGTAATTGGTGACGCTGAATCAATAATTGGAGCACAATAACATACCACAAGTGCAAACTACAAATAATAATAGCAAAATGAAATTGCTTATTCAGTTAATGTTTATACAAATTATTTGAATATACTTATGGAGAGATTCGTTTCTTATCTCCATTTCATGTTTTCGTTTGATAAACATGAGGATATGCCATGAAATTTAAATGTAGACGGCAACAAATAACCGTTAAATATATACAGTGAGGGACTAAAGTTTAAATACGCAAACATCACTTAAAATAAAGCATTGTAACACAAATCTATGTATGCAATGTATTTATTAGTTGAATAATAAACAATAATGAATACTAAAAAGAAATATATATGCAGAATAAAAGTTTAAATACAATACAAAAAATATATCTCTTTTGGCTTATTTTAATTAAACTGAAAAATGTAAACTTAAATTAATATTTGGTTGTTCCGTTCCGAGCTTCAATGACTGCCCTTAAACGACATGGCATAGATAGAACTAAATTTTCTGTTTTGGATATCAGGATTTCTGACCAAGCCGTTGTTAAAGCTTCCTTAAGTGATTCTTTGCTTCTTGAAGATGCAAGATCAATTTTTCGAGCCAATAATCGCCAAACGTGTTCTATTGGATTTAAGTCCGATAATAGGGGAGGACTACGGAGATGGCGTGGAGCATAATACAGTAACCAAACGCGCGGTGCGCTTGGGATCGTTGTCCGTTTGGAATATCTAATCTCTTTCCAAGCTATCCACAGAAGGCTGCAAATATTCCTCCAATATACTTTTATACGGGTGCCTATCCATTATAGCATCGATAAAAGCTAAACTTCCTACTCTAGCTGCTCCAATCGCCACCCAAACCATCACACTTCCGCCACCATGCTTAAGTATTAAATTTTTGTTTTGAAGTGCTGTCAAAGCGCCGGGAAAATATTAAATTTAGATTCATCTGTAAATAGGACTGTTCTTCAAAAGTCCGCATCCTTATTCTTCTAATTGTTTGCAAATTCTAGACGAATCCGCCGATTTTTGTCAGAAGTAAGAGGTTTTTTGCTTCGATACCTCTTATCCCGTAAACCTTTCTGTGCAGTTTTCGGTCACAATCAAGACGATACGCTCCGCTGTTAAGCTACACATACACCCGTGTAAGAAATATAAGGGATTTCCTTACACATGCGCAAGTCCCTTCTGCATGAGTTTATACTACGAAGTATATTTTCGTCACAATCACTAGTAATGCAATATTTAGAACTTGGGCCAGGACACAACATTGGAAGAACGCGAGTTAATGATTTTTCAATACAAAAACAAACAGAATCAGTTAAATGTACGAAAAATATTAAATATAAATTCATTTGCAATCGGGTGATAAACGTAGAAAAAGTTAAAAAAGAATTAACGAATATGACGATCGACAATCAAGTCGTAATCTAGTGCTAATTACAAACTATTCAGCATGCTGACTTACATGAAAGAATAGCTCGAAGGTAGCGATTTATAAGCCAATACGTTTTCAGTTTGCGTTACGATACTAAAATAAAGGTTTTCGCTTCTGAAACTCAGTTTTATTTCTTGAAGAGAGCAGGTTTGGCCTTTTTGACTATGACGGAAAAGTTAATTTCTGGAGGAAAAAGAACAAGGAGATGAACATGTAATTGTATCCTGCTGTGCGATTCAGTTGAAGAGCAGCTACCCTTGATTTTATTGGCGGTATTATGAATAGAAAACGTACTTAAAAAGCGTTCTTGAAAAGTATTCAATATCGAACGGCGAAAAGCTTGGCAGTGCAAACGCTTTATAGTTTTATCAGGAAAACATTCCGTTAGTAGTGAAAGAATAGTTCCTATATAATTCTTTAAATACGATAAAACGCCACCGTAGTTAACGGATATTAATGAACGTTTGCAGCATAAATTAGAATTGGAACCGCGCACTCATCAAACTTTAAACAAAAATTATCTCAAAATTGCTATTTCAAAAGAATAAGACAGAATTTTACTAGAACATACTATGACGTAAGTAGAATCGAAGAATGGATTAGAAACAATTATATGTCCTAAAAGGGAATCCTAAAAAGGTTATACTTATAGTTGTTAAGTTACTTAATTGATAAGAGAACGTTTTCGCTGTGATGTTAAATATCTAACAGCTATTGTATTACATATTAGAATTTCTATTTTGTATTGATAATATATTTCAAAAGTGTTAGAAAGGGTTTCATTTAGTCCTTTAATTTTCCTAACATTTTCATCAACTAAAAATTATATGTATACTACTATATTATTTTTACTGTGAATCAATGTACACTATGAATCGACTGTATACATCATATTTCCTCCATTTTAATGATTGCTAACTAACAAATTATTTTCATTCACTAAGTAATTCGCGATTATTTCTATATTCAATGCTTGCTGACCAATCTGATATCTTAGACATTTATAGTTTTTAATTTAAAAATATTGAAGCAAGATAATATTACTTAGTAAAGATTACTTGAGTTTGATGGTATTTTTCTTTGCATTATATACGACATTTGTCCAGATAGAATTTCTTTTAACTTTTATTATTAATCTTACAAATTTATTGGTCCTTCTCCCTTCAAATTACTTTTCTTCCTTATTCACAGTGATATTATTCGAAGTATGTGACGAATATGTTTCAATTCCATCAGTGGGTTCAAAGCGGTGTCATTTCAGCATTGATTTGAATTACGGAATTAAGAAAAAATCGCAGGAAGTTAGATCCGGCGAGTAGGGAGGCTTGGGAGGAGAGTCATTTGATTTTTAGCATAAAACTGACGAATTGACAAAGCAGAGTGAGCGGGTGCATTGTCATTGCGACGAAGCCATGAGTGGTTTCAGCAAAACTTTGGTCTTTTTTTACCATTTTTTTTTACTAAACTGTGAGAAAACGCATTTATAGAACGTAGGTTGAGTGTTTGACCTTTATTCAAAAATTTAAAATGTACAATTCCATTAAGATCAAAAAAAGTGGGTAGCGCTTTGACATGGGATCGAGACTGACATGCTTCTTTTGGACGTAGAGATCCTTTCCCAATCCATTATGTCGATTGAACACTTCTGGATGTCGCAGCCGTATAGCTTTCGTCTATGAATAACCGTCGTCGTAGGCTTTTTCAAAAAGTTGTCGGCAATTGTCCCCTCCATTTTCTTTCTGCTGTCGTCAAGCAAAGAACAAACTTTGTCCTAACTCGATACATGTTCGGTTTTTCGGTCAAAACGTCGTGGCACTATCCTACTGGGATGCTGATCTCTTCTGCAAGTTCTCTAACAGTCAAATGTAATTGTTTAAGAAATATCCGAGGTTTTCAACTGCCGTATTCGTAAAATTGGGCATTTCTAACCTATAGTTCAGTTGACAGTTTGTACTTAGCTAACCTAGTTTTATGCACATTTTCCCAAATTAGTTCGAACGTATACGAAAGTGTATTGATGTCCATTACTTTCAAAAGTAATAAACAAGAATGTCGTATACTGCGTTTCCCCCATCTCGTTACTGCCGTAGTGTCCTTGATAACAATGTTCACAATTTGCAAATTTTGTGTCGTCATTTGCACTGCTTAACTAGCTCGGAAAGAATTCTAGATGAGTATACAATATACAAAATTTTAGTGACATGTTTATTTTTTCGAATTCATACAGAAATTAGGTAATTTTTGAAGATATCCAACCAGCATTAGCTAAGTTCTATGCAATTTCTTAGGCTAATGTGGTAACTTTGGAACAAACAAAATTGAGAAGTGATAATATTTTTACCGTTGATTGAAAAGTCCTCCCGAATACATTATAAAAAAATTGCCCTTTTCATCTAGCTTAACTTTCCTATGAATTTTCATTAAATCGAAGAAACCATGCCAAATAAAATGAAGCAAAATCTTCTGTGTTTACACCAACGTGACATAGGATTTACAGTCCGTAAAACAAGAGAAGGTGGAGTGTATGAACATCAAAACAATATAAAACTTAAAATATGTGTATTTAGTAGGAATGTACGTTGTAATACCTAATGCGCACCACACTCAATATGGGGTCCAGTCTCCATCATTGTCGATAGTCGCCCCATGCTCCCAACCAAGCTTTCGGCATAAGAAGCTGATAACGATCGATATCTGGCGGAGGTTCCTTGATAATTGCTTTAGTGTGTAGGGACGTTTACGCTGAAGTTTGTGCTTCATTATTGCCCACACATGTTCAATTGGATTTGCATCTGAGCTCTGGGAAGGCCATTCCAACGTCGAAATATGATTTTCTAACTTCCACTCCGTACAACGTCTACTTCGATGCTTTGGATCATTGTCCTCTTGCAGAATCCACCGAGTATTATTCTGTCCAAAACTACTTCCTCAAAGATGGAATGAGACCCTTTTTGTACAGTTTCACCATTCTTTCTGCGTTCAGGTTCTCTGTGAATACGCACAATGATCCAAAGCCGCGTACATTAAAGCATCCCCACACATGGAGCTTAACTGGGTGCTTTACTGTGCGTTGTACAACTCAGTGATGTTGCGTAAACCAAGCTCTTTTTGTCTGTGGCCATGCATAAAAAGAAGCCTCATCCGTGAAAACAACATCAGACCAATCTCGATGACTGTTGTTACTCGCCCAAACGCGGCGCGTTTCTCGATGTCGCTCCTATAGCAGCGGTTTCATTATCGTACTGCGGTATGGTATGCTGTCTTCGCGTAGGCGATTTCTAATCGTCCTTATGCTTACTTTAATTTGTTTTTTTTTTTTTGTAACTGATACTGCCCTTGTCGCAACGTGTATGCGGGGTTTCTTTTAAACAAATTAATTATCGCTTTGTCCTGCTTTGTTGTGGTTTTTACTGTTGTGCTCGCTTTATATCGGTTCACCCACATTTTTACAAACCCCTCCGACTTTCGCATATATCTTGATGCGGCCTATCGACATTTTAGGTCCTTTGGGGTGAATACAAAGAAACACAGCTTCGTACCGTTTTAAATACACAGCGCTCATAACTACACTGACTCTGTTTTCTTCGGCTGACAAAGTGAAACTGCTATTAATTGAGTAATACGTATTAGGCCTAAGTACGCCTTATCCCAAAGTCACATTAATCACGTCCGCTATCTTGCCATAAGCAGGTAGCGACCTTTTTTCTCTTGTTTTACAGACTGTACATAAATGAATTTGGAGCTTTTGCTTCGCTGTGTCTATTATGTTGTATATCAAACAGATAACCAATATATGGATACTTCGTGGTTAGCAACATCATGTAAATCTCGATGAATGTATAACCAGTAGCCATTCACAAATGCTTCTTTTAACGTAGTCGGACAGACTCAATACATGAATTCTTGCTACTGCTACTGCGTGCAAGAACATTTAGACAGACATTAACCAACCTTTATGCGGCGAATAAAGAATCCCACGCAAATTATATCAACAACGAGTTCTGTCAGTTTATGTCGTGAGCGATTTTTTTTTCGCCTTAATTTCACAACCTTGTATGTACGAACGCAGTTCCACTTATACGCATTATATACTTATTTGCGAAGTGTTTTATATCTGTGTCAGATAAATTAGGGTTCCTACGATGGATGGGGCGTTTCTGGCTGCTTCGGCGAGAGCGTGACAACGTGTGTGGGAAACCACAGTGCAATAACGATGATTGTAGAGTGTACAGTCCATGTCGAAACTATAATTTGATGCCCATTTATGGCAGGATTAAAAATACACTTTTTTCTTAACTAACACGACTTGATTTTCATTATTTTTATTTTCTCTCCAAATTATCTGTTTTTTTCTTTAATTAATAAAGCCTGCGATTTAGACTACAAAGAAATATTCCTTTGTCTTAAATAGTCCCCATTTCAATGGATCAGCATGCTTTAAGATATATCAATCACTGACAAATTTACCAATTTGAGGAAAGGACTTGAAGTTTTTCTTCAAATCGGAAAAAAAATGATATCGCTTTCGATTGATAGTTAGGTCTTAATCAATAACAATACATTTCTTTGTTAATATATTGATTGATATTTTATTTTTCACATTTTTTCAGGAATATCCCAATAAAACTGAGTTTTATAATTGGTTATAATGCACCGTTTGCGTTAATCCTTTCGAGGCAAAAGTCACCACTATCTCTTTGGAGATACTTTGGGAGCGCATTACTTTTATCGGCTTTTCTTCACATTAGAACAGCCATGACTTAAATGCCTAAAATTATTGCACGAAAATGCCCTCGGTTTATAATTCAATTTTTTTAACTAACTTGCTAACTTTGATATTTCGTTGTAGCTAGAACACTACACGTATCGCACTGAAACTTTGGATTTAGGTTAACTAAAGGTAGAGATTAATTTTTACTGACATTTGGTTAGTGGCGCACTCTATACCCTAGTACGCAAAAGTTAAAAGACATCTCTCGTACTGCTCGCAAATCTAACTTGCTACCTAAATCCCCATTAGTATCGATGGGCAACAATTACAATAGAGTTTGCCACAACTACAACATTTTTAATTGTTTCCTCAATCACTTACTAAATATCTAAACTTCCCGAGTGACTAGTTATTTAGTTTGCAGTCTACGTTTATAATTTATTCCCTTTTATTTTTATTATAAATTTTTGTTTTAAATTTCGTATTTTATACGTGAACGGTATAGCAAACTATTTGGATATATATTTTTTCTTAGTTTAATTTTGTAATTTAATTAGAATTTATAATTTTTGTTGGGCAAATAGTTGATTAATTATTGTTATAACTTTGAACAGAATAATGTTGGGCAATCTACATCATTTCTCTTGTATTTTATATTTTTAAATGTCATTAATAAAAAAAAGAGAATCGTATACTTTATATATATTAACAGTCTACGTAGAGTATATGCATATTAACTTATCATAATTATTGCATGCTGTTGTAGTGAACTGTAGGCGACAGTAATATAGCCGGACTTACGTGTGGTCTCTCTCTTTATTGCTTAATTAAGATTTTATATGTCGATTTAACCCCTTTGCCCTCGCAATGTCAAATTAATCGACCGTTAAGATGAAATGATTTTAATTTCTCTTTTCATTCATGGAAATGGCGCACCGGTCTCGGTCAATGCGTTGTGCTTTAGCATTATCTTTGGATATGATCCAGTTTTCACCTTAAGATTACGCATTATTTGTATACGGCTTAAAATCGCAAGGCCATCTCGCTCGTTTGTATCTGTAAATTAGATTTATTGATTTGATCATTTAAAATATTTATTAACAGGAAGATTTATGGAACGATTGTCGTTTTCGCGAAGAGTGTCAATCGATGTGTTGATTCTAGACGTCTCATGAATGAACCCATAAATCTGATGATTCATCCGAATTTCAAATTTGTTCTGGCATACTTATAAATAGCACGACAGGTGGCGCTCGGTTAACTTACATTTTCTTGACGTATACCCCATGGTCCGTACACTTTTTACGACTACCTATGTATTTGCTGAATATATAAACTTAACCTGTGTACGTGTACTGAAGAGCAAAAATATCTCGATGAAGGAAGTTAAAAAATTATCTCTATGAATACCGACTACTTAGTAATTTGTTTTATATTCAATATCGTAGATATACATCCTTTTTAAATTAAATAAAATGATTAAATTTAATGTTTGGTTGGCGTACGCCATTAGCACTTTTTGGAGTGTTCAAATATCAATACATCATTTAATCGTTATTTAAAATTGTGCCAATAAAAAATAATGTGCATGTATGTCAACCAATGTAATTTGCTAATAACACTTCCAGCTACGTCTTTGATCTTCATGTGCTAAACTAGGAGTGCCATGAAATATTAATGACCAACAATTTTTAACATTATGTAGTGATTTTTCATTACCGTTTATATAATGCTTGACAGTTCTAGATCAGCGATAAATTTCATTTGTACTCTTGTAGAAATGTATATTTTCAAAACAAGTTTAATCGTATCTTAGAAGAAATCTATTAGCAAAAAGTATTTCTGTGCGTATAAGTTTGTTTTTAGTAAGACTGTATTAATCATCATTATAACAATTTACGCTATTTTGGATAGGATAATCTTGTTTGTTTTCAATTTATCGCACAAACAAATAATACATAGAGAAGTTATGATTAACGTACGTACAAAGACAAGATATATTAGAGGAAATAAGCAAAGTTGAATATAACTAAGTCATAATAAGAACATAACCCGCATCTACAGTTACTCACAACAGTCTACATACACCACATTTTAAGTATATTAACAATTGTAATATACTTATTATAATGTAAATCTGAAAATATATAAAGTTAGGCTAATTATCTCAAATAATCGTAGTTAATTTTTTCGTACCTTTTTCGTCGACTGACTGATCCTGAACTTTCTTGGCGGTGCTTCTTCTTTTCATGTCTATTCCATTAATTCCCTTTTGGGCAAAGGATCATAGTAGGGAACCATAGTTTCATGCCCTGTAATGATTGTCTTCAACGCAACCACAAAGTTATCTTCAACTTGTAATAACTTTATTAATTTTTAATATCAAAAATGATCGTCGAGGATTCGGCGGACACTTATTTTTGCGTCATCGACCATTTTGACCGATGTTTTACTACAGAATAAAATTTGTTCCATACACCCCAATCTTAGATGCTTTCAGGCGTTGGACCTTCTCGAGTAAAGACTTTGATAACAATGCGATACTCAATTTTTGTGACTTCTAAGATCGTAATGCACGTGGGACAGTTATAAGAAAACCAATAGATAAAATCAATTTTTGTTTTTCCGTAGCTAATAAGACTTGAATCAAAGCTTTAGCAAAATTTTGACCCGATGCGGTACCTGAATCAGTGCCAGGCCGCGAAATTTTAGCTCTTGCCTCGTATATAGAGATAATGCCGAAAGTATGGGTTACTACTATCAAGGGGCATGTTAACGAAAATTATAAAATAATCGCAAATTATGTCACAACGCTGTTCTATCAGACGAAATCAAACCAATAATCGCGTACTAAGTCCTTTTACACAATTTATGAGTTTTTCTACCATCTTACTCATCTTATTGTCTTTATTTTTGGAGAACTGCGTGATTATTATGATAGATTGTTTGCAGACCGTTGCAAAATATCGCCGCGTTAGGGTGTCGAATTTTTTCTTATATTATTATGACAGAAGATTCAATGCGCCACGGAAGTGGAGGGGAAAGGCAACAAGTATTTTAATGGCATATGACGGCTATTGAAAGCAAGAAACTGAGGCTTATAAAAACTAGCCAAAAAGTAGAAAATATCGATACAAGATTGTTTATTGCAACAAATATTTGTAAGATAAAAGAAAGGATAAAGAAATTTTCATATCCATATTTGTCGTTCTAATTTTAATTACAGAAAAAATGTTGTGGGTACCTAAGACATATGAACACTATCGTATCTTACATTTCTCTTTACAGATGGAAGACAATTAGTATAATTCACACGCGATCTCAAAAAAGAACGGTCAAAATTCGATCTAAACGCAACACTTTTTGCTAAGATCACGTGCACAAGTTTTAGAATCAGTTACAACGTAGGTTTGATCAAACCTATACAGCAGTGATTCTCAAGCTTTATCAGTCTGCAGCGCACTTTCAGGTTACTGCCCTGGAGCATCGCGGCGAACACTTTGGAACTCCTGCCATAGAGTGATAGTAAAATGTTCTTAAATTGAGTGTTTTCATATTTATGTCGAGTGCTGTGTGTATGAGCAACAAAAATATTCCTGTTACAGGGCTAAAACACTTATTTCATACTTGCAATTATTTTTCAAAAATAGAGAAGATAAATGATAACCAGATTACGTAGTACGATGTGCAATAATTTACTTTAAGAAAAAAAAAATACGCGGAAAATATATGGAAACTTTTAGTGCTTTTCTATGGATGCTTTTTTTAATGGACGAAATCTTATCCATTGTTACAGTTGTTATGAATATATGTGTTGTTTACTATCATTTGCTATTTATAAAAGAGGGACTCAAAAAATTATACGTATATATATAACAAAATGAAAACAATAGGCACACTACCGTCCAAAGGTTTGAAAGCAGCAACGGATTTTACAAAAAGTCACAGATACGTGATTAATATTTCAATAAATGCACAAAATGCGTACTCGCAGTTTCTTGGCTATAAGCTAGCTTAACTTGAAGTTCTTGTTATATTTTTGGACTGATTCTGCATAGACAGCGTAAAATAATTAAGCGATATTTTATAAAATGATAATAATAGAAAAAAAAATATTTCACACATTTTTTAGTTTGAATATCTATATGTAAATGCCTGAACACATTATTGTACTTACACTTATTTGGACCAGTTCTAATGTGATCTTTTGAGAGTATAGAATGTTTTATTTTCAATGTAGTAGAAGGAAGTACACAGGAGTTTTATAGAAATAATTCTTACGTATGATTTCCAGCTGAAAATACTTGGCATCTTGATGCATAATGGATGTGTTGAACAATGCTTGGAGAGTCATACCTTATTTCATCCTGACAATTAGTAATTCTTGAGGCGTTTTATGTAGTATATTTCTTCCAGCAGCACGTCTTCCCAAAACATCCCAAGCGTGTTCTATTGAACTATTACCATCTGCGGAATTGGATGGCTACTCCATGCTCTCTACACTAACGTCATGAAATCAGTTACTCACTATGTTTGCTCGATGGTCATGAACATTATCGTGCATAAAAATATGTTTCCACTTCTGCTACATACGGGAAAGTAAAAATTTGTAGAATCTCATCAGTCTCTTGTCAGTCAGAACTCCATTTTCTATTAAACAAAGGTTGATGTGCCCTCTCATTTATTGTCTGGCTGCAACGTAAATCTAAGAGCATATTCACACATACCAAAATAACGCCAATAACACTCTGGATAATTCAATAACACCTTTGTCTTTAAACGTGCTTTATCTTTAGCAGTTGAGGAACAAGAAAATTCAGATGCAATTTTTAAAAATTTTAAAGAGAACAGAAGACAGAAATTTATGTCAAAATTTGAACAAGCTGCAACGCTTTTTTACTTTTCAGCTTATTCTTTTGATCCTATTAGAAAAAAAAAGGAATACCCGTTATCAACTCAAGAAAAACCTCATCTTTAGATATAATTTAGAAATATTCTGGTACAGGATTATAACCATTAGCCATTAAGTTGGAAGCTGAATCACATTCATTGCATGAAACAATATAATTTCGCAAGAAATATTACAAAATGTAAATGCAGTATAATGGTGGAGATTTCAGAAGAATGTTCCAGGAAGTAATCAAGTATTGGATATCATCGTTTCAATTTTCTATGTAAATACTTCTGCGGTTGTCGAAACAACTTTTTTCATCACATGGGATTGTCCATTCAGAATTAAGGAATATATTGAGTAATGAAAATGTATTTAAGTTAGTGCTTCTTAAACATTGTAATATCTCACAATATTTTTAAAAAAATATTTTATATTTATAATACACTTTTAAAAAGGCGTATATTATTTCTTTATGTTTATTCACTTTTTTCTTTGTATTGTATACATATTTTAAGTAATATGTCGCAAAAATGTAAACTGTAATTTTCATCTCTCCTTTTTAAAACAATGAATTATATGAATGCATAAAATAAAACGTATAACTTAAAACCACCCCAACTCTGTACAAAAACAATTAATCTGATAGTATTGACATGGCAAACAATAGCAAGTAAAATGCACACATCCACTTAAATGTTCAACTTGTGGTTTCGACTTATCAAATAAAACTTAGTATTAGTTGATGTCATATAAAATTCGGATGACGAAATGGTTTAAAAATTGGTGGCTACTTACACATGCTAACCGCTACTGGTCAGGCAATATAAATTTGAATGCGTCAACTACTCAGAGACAGTTTACCTTATGTTTACCACAAAAAACAGATGGTCGTACAAACATATGTATGTCTGCATAAAAAATATATTAATATATTAAGATGCATTTTTAAAAAGAAATTTTGCGAGTTACGTAAAATTGCATAGAACTATTTTCTAAATTATAAAGTACAATTTAGTTAAATTATTGTTGTACATAAATGTGCACATTGCCGGAAATCTCATGCATTCCCCACTCATTCCATATTCATATATCTATCCGAATTGAGCGAATTAGGGTTTATTTGAAAGACAATTTCAATATAGTTAAATTTAATATTTGGTGATACTCGATCATTTGCAATAAAATACCTAACTGGAGGGTACTTTTCGCAGTTGAACCACTCTTCTAAAGTTTCTTAAAAACTAGACGGAAGAGATAAAGCATCTAAAAAACGAAGGTTTTTCTCAAAACCTCATATTAATATCATTCGTTCCCCAGTTATTGTAAATAGTTGAAAAAAATTATAACGCTTTTAACCGGTTTACTTAATTAAATAAGGAAACAAAACAATAACAACTGTAACACCAAAGGCACTTAATATAAAAGCTTTAAACTAAAATTAATTTTAGTTATAAGTTAGAACAAACATATAATTGAAATAGTATAATAGTTGGCGTCCAGTATGGATGTTCAACCAAGTTCTTATACTTGGTTGAACATCCGCTGGTCGTATGCGTGTTTGTTCTTCTCAAAAGAAATGCGAAAAGTCGAGTGGTTTGCGCAGTACTGAATAGTAAAGATATATCAATATTATCAATGCTTACAAGAAAATTCTAACTGATACGCCCAGTACCAAGGAATTTGATATGATACAATAAAGTGCTGAAATGATAAGCAAATGAATTCACTTTGTTACACATTGTTTATATTTAACTGGAAGGTCAAGAGCAACAATGTGTTAGGTAATTAAAGAATATAAAACCGCCACAAAATATACAGACCATTTGACGAATTTGTGAAAACTGTTGCACGTTAAATACATTAAAGTACGTTTAGGAAAAATAAACCTTCCACACCAGATAAGGAACGGATGCAAGTAAGAAATAATGAAAATTTTCCAAACCTGGATCAAATAATATAGTATCAGATAATGAAGCAAATAAACTTTAAATTAGAATTATTTATTATATAGATTTGCCTTTATGTAATTGTGCTATAGCTACATAAAAAGAGCAGAAATAATATTTGAAAAGATTATATTACAATACGGAGAAGACAATATCTCTGAGATATTTTGCTATATACGGCTGGTTAGTTCATTTTTGTAGTTCGATAAGGCTTGGCTGAATGAGAGCCACACGATGCAGGAAGTATTATATGTAGGACTGACACAAGTATTCAGTGTAGTAGGTATGCCTTCATCAAAGGGCTTACAACAGGATTGAACAATCCATTTGGAAAGAACATCGTCTCCTTTTGTTACATATTGGAAGTTCTGGAGTTTATTGTTTAAACGAAAAAAAAGAAAAACAACAGATGACTAACGAAATGAAGAATGGTTCTCTAGAATATTAAATCACTGACCTGTGAATGCTGTTGTTATGGATAATGAATCCTATCATAGTCGAAAAATTGGAAAGCCACCACCATCATGGAAATGGTAAACTATATAAAAAAGAATTTCGATGAAACATTCATCTTTGCCGTTAGAGTGGACAGCAGCACTGAAGACTGATTATTATTCGAAATCAAAACAAAAGTTTGGAAAATATATGAATTCAGTTTTATTAATTACGAAGTTTATAAGTTTATAACAAATGTTTCTATTACAAGTGCATTTCTCTAAACAAATATTTGAATATAATTTTTGTTCAAACTATAAATTTACAACAATTGTGTGTCCAGAAATTCGTCCTATATTTTTGGAATAAAGTATAGTTCGGCTCTTAAGATGGGGACTACCGCAGTTTGCATTAATTTTGCCACATTTTCTGATCCAGTAAGATCTTGTGTTTGATAAGCAACATCTTTTATTCTTCCCCATAGATAAAAATCAATAACCCAAATTTGACCGATCTAACTGACTATTAAAATGGAAATATTCGATTAACATTCTTCTATGCTTTAAGTTTTTGGATAAATTTAATGATTACTAATTCCCAATTAATTTCCAGTTTTCAGTTCTAAATGAACTTATTGCTCGTCTCGTATGCAGGGTGTTCACACTCACCTGGTTCACCTATGCGAATATAGTATAAGTGGTACATTAGACTCAGCAACCAAAGACTAGTTTTGTGTTTAGGTTGATGACTTGACCGAGTAAATGCAAATTTAGCTTTATAGTAAGCAACATTTGTACGTGAAGAATATAATCGATGAATTAATTGAAATTAGCTCCTTATCACATATTCACGTATCATGCTTTAAATGAACGCTGTATTATCGGACAGCATATTTTGTTTTTCTATGAAAATCACACATGACTTTTCAAATTTATGATGATTGATTTAGATTCAACATTTGTTTCCTTTCAGGCATGTATCGACGACAATCTGGACATGGTAGAGTTCCTTGTGGAAAACGGCGCAGACGTCAACAGAGGCGACAACGAAGGATGGACGCCGCTTCATGCAACGGCCAGCTGTGGCTTTCTGTCAATAGCCAAGTACCTGATCGAACATGGCGCGAACGTCGCGGCGGTCAATTGCGACGGCGAACTGGCCTTGGATATCACGGAAAGTGACGCCATGGAGGATCTTCTTAAGGCTGAAGTTAAATCAAAAGGTTATTTCCATTATACAAATTCTAATACTACATTACAAAGCATCGGATACATATTATGTATAGTTATTTCATGAAAATGCTATCTAAAATCGCTAAATGTGACGAGGAGAAACCTAAATATATATCTGCTTTTTTAGTGTTTGGATAAGGTACTAAAATAAAGCGTGACATAAATAATTTTAAAATATACTTTTAATATCTTATTCAAAATTGTTAAGATAGCTTATCGCTTCCTTTATACGTATGTATGTAGATTGCTTAAAATGTCGCTTTTTATTTGCAGTTGATAGGTACTTATGTACATACAGGTAAAAATCACATTGACGAAATCGTGGGTAAAACTAGTGGATAAGGAAAAATCAAATAAAATGCGAAATCACGAGCATAAATATTTTGAGGTGCCCCTTCAAAAAATCCTGGAACGAAATATTGTACGCGCCTATTAAGATGAAAAGAAAGATGAAAAACCGCTTCCAAAAAGACACTACCAAATGTCATCACTTTCTAACAATAAAATTGCAACGATCTGTTAGACGTATCTCTGAGAGTAATAAATATAACAATCGTTTTCAAATAGCGAATGATATTGTGGATGACGATGTATTTTCTAAAACTATTTTAGCATGGCACACTCGATTAAACCGGAAACGGATATGAACTTTCTTATTTCAAATAGAACACCTATGTATGTACGTATGGTGGATTCTTTAGATAGTTATTCTAAAGACAAGTTCAGCGATATTATAGCGTAGGTTTAAAGTGTACCAACTTTATTTATTATTTTCAAAAAACGTTGACGAATTTAGCGGTTAAACATTTGTCTTTTATTTATCTTTTTATTGGGTACCTGCCACCTACATAGGTTTTGAGGTGCTTATTGACAACATGAAGGACTAGTTGTTGGTATAAATTTGTTAAAAAAATTATAGTGTTATATATGGAGTGTTTCGATAATCCAATCCAAGCACGCATGTATTTAATACAAACAATTTCACACATACTATATTTAAAAAAAAGTTGAAATATTTCGACAAAATCATGAAATCAACCGTTACTAGCAATAAACAACTCAAATTGATAAAGTAGGCTTTTCCTTGCCTAGAGGATCGAAAAATCAAAACTGTGACAATGACATTTCGTTTGCATATTTGAGATCATTCGATTTAAATGCTGTTTTCTCTGAATTTCCTGGCAATTAATATGCAAACGTTATTAATACAGAAATGTACTAAAGAGACCGCTTCAAAAATGTATGGTTTTTGATAAATATTTTATTTATATAGATATATATGCAGATAGCAAACTGAACAAAAAAGAGAAATATAACAATTCGCTTCCATTAAGACTCGTAAAGGTTCTTCTAATCATTCCTCTAAGATTTTATGGGAAGAAATAAGAGTGCCATAAATTATGGTTTTGCTAAGACCATATAGAAAAAAATCGAGAGGGGTTAAATCTGGACCCTCATTGACCATACCCCAAATACTAACATCTTTACACATTGTTCATCAAATATTTGTATCAATCTTCTGTAATCTCCCAGATGCAATGCGTAGGAGCTCCATCTAAGTGGTACCAATTTAATATATACGTATTTCATTCAGATTTACGATTTATTTTTATTTTTCGATGTCGTCTCCTCGAAGGTCAATACACTTTTCAAGCGGTGCTCCAGTCTCTCCAAGCCGTCGGAAAAGTAGGATGTTTTGAGGTTTGCAAAATAGCCATCTGTAACGGCGATGACCGTCTCATTTGGGGCAAATGTCTTTTCTCCCAGTGATTTTTTCAGATTTAAGAATAGGAAAAAGTCGCTGAGGGCTAGGTCCGGTGAATATGGACGATGAGAGACTAATTTGTAGCGTAGTTCATTCAATTTCGACACGACGTTGCGGGATGAATGCGCCGGTGCATTGTCGTAGTGGAAAAGCATTTTTCCGCTGCAAACGAGGCCGTTTCTCCTTCAATAGTGCATCCTATCAGGTCAATAAATCGCTGTAGATGAGAATCACACCTTGGGAATTCCAAAAAAATGGTCGCCAGGACCTTTTCGGCAGATGGAACAGTCTTTGCTTTCTTCGGAGCCGATTCGCCCAGAAAAGTCCTCTGCTTCAACTGTTTATTGATCTTCGGTATGTAGTGGTGGATTCAAGTTTCATCCACGGTTACGAAACGCATGAAGAAATACCTTGGATTGCATCGAATCCTGGGCAGACACTCCTCCGAAACGGTCATCCGATTTAGTTTTTGCTCCTGTGTGAGCAAACGCAGTACCCATCGCGCTGAAAACTCTTTCATACCCAAAATTTCCTGTAGGATATGGTCAACGCGTTCATCTGAGATGCCTGTTGTCTCTGCTATCTCTTTCAGCTTCAATCGGCAATCGGCTAATACGACATCATGAATCTTGTCGACCATTTCATCGTTGGTAGCGGTTTTTAGGCGTCCACTGCGTGGTTCTTGTTCGGCCACTTTTGAACTCGTTCACCCAGAAGCTGATGCTCGAGAATGATGGAGTACATCCGCTATGAACCTCTAGCAAAATATTTCGAATTTTCCGTGACCGTTTTCCCAGTCAACCAGAAGTGTTTTATCACTCCACGAAATTCGATTTTATCCATTTTTGCGAAACCGCCTGACTTGCTACACAAAACACACTCTTAAACAACAACTATTGGCAGTAGATGTCTGTAATTTTGACAGTTGCCATAAAAAAGGTTGGCTTTGCCGACCAATGAATCCACTTCAACCTTCGTGCGCCATCTCTTGCCGATTCCGGAAACTTTTCATGTCGCCCGCGTAAATGGATTTTTCTTTTATTTTTTTAATACCTGTACTACTTTCTTATATATATATATATATATATTGTACATGTCTTTGAGGGTTATCGTACATTTCCTTTAATTTGAAATTAACCTGGTGAATTAGCAAAAGTCGTTACTTTTGTTTTTATTATTCCATATTTCCCGTAAAATATAAAATTAACACACGAAACGGAAATTCAAAGGCACATTCACTTCCTATCCATAAACTGAACGCTCTAAAAGGGAACATTTTGTGAAACGTATAAAAAGGGAACGGTCACAAATCTGCAGTAGGCGATGGTCAAGTAGTTCATAGGTTTAAGCAATAAAATAATTTCCGAACATACGATTCATAATAAATCGGCTTAATTATAGTTCGTGCTAATCAATAATCCATACCAATGACTTAAAAGTGAATTCTGAGATTTAGATGTTTTAAATTATTTGAAGTACTAATTAAATAGCAACTGAAATACGCGCAATATATACATTTCTACTATTAGTATGTACTATATATGTACTTTTCGAAAGCGTTTCTATTTAATTAAAATCGTAAGACGTGCATTGTAATGCGAATAACATATGTTTACACATTCTAAATGCAGCGAATGGTCTCATTAATTCCATCAATTAAAATTGTGTTTCTTAATTTATTGCTAATTGTATTGTTTCCGGAAAGAGTTTCCAATGCGTAGAAAAAATAGATCTATTAACTAGCACACAATCTATACATATAAAGAGAAAGCATTTTAATTATACTGCTGAAGCGTTATTAATTTTGATAAAGATTATAACTTTTACTCATAGATATACAAGACGAGATAATGCTAATGGAACACGATACCCTAATGAGATTTTTCTTTGTGTAACACCGAACGTTATGATTTATTAATCTAGACTAAATGCTGACTGTTAATCTTACTACCACATTAATTTTGTAGTTAATATTTGAATAGGCGGTGTATCCTAGAACCATTTCTGCTAAATTTGATTACTATTTATAATAGATAATAGAACAAACTTATCATTTCAGTAATTTCACTATCTACAATCTTGACGTAAGCATTGATTTTAATCCGTTGATTCACTGATTGACTTTGTAAAATGCAAATTCATACAGTTTGTAATTTTAGTATACAATTTTACTTTACTGATCCTTATTTATTTATTACGAATATATGTATAAATGCGAAATTTTGCAACACGGTATTATAATTTCATAATTCCTGTAATTACGTATATAAATATAACTGATTCCCGGATTTAAATTCGTAATAAAGTAGCGCACTTTATTTCGTTTGCATTAAACATTGGCAAGGTTCTATTTCGTTTAATTAATCTAATTCTATCAGTACTTGAAAATGTTTGTATTCCACGCAAGCTTAACTAAATCTTTCAATATACATTGACTGGAATTTGTAAAAATAACGTATGTTTACTAAGCTGATGAAAAAAAGAACCGACAAAGTGCAGTAATTTTCAAATTCGCGGCGAATCTACGCCAGGTAAAACGTGTAAAGTAATTCATATAATTTTATATGGTGCGTTGAGGTATTGGTATGTAAACTTGAGATTTCTTCGCTGTTTTTGGTCTGGAAAATTTGAACGGGAGGTTTCTACAGATTTAAATGTTAAGCCTAAGTTTATAATCTTCTTTCTAATCAAGCAATGGTTAGAAAAATTCTGTTTTAGAAAATAATTGGACTTAATTTACTGGGGTTTTCGTTTTCCCTTGCTTATTTATCACCTTTACACAAAGAAACTGTTCTTATACGAGTCTATATGATAATAGGGATCAATAGATCATTAATCATGGAAGGTTTGATATATTGGGTGCACAAAATGAAATAAAAAAGTATGCAAATGGAAAGATTTAATTTTCTTAGATTTAAATCCAAAATATTTTGCGAAAATTCCTTTCTAGACGCGAGAAAAAAGTGATAAAAATATTTTTCTATTATTCACAGCCGAAATATTCGTACGTAAGCATGTTATTGAACTGTTAGCATCCCGTTTGCAGAGTGTTATCTTGTAGTTTTAATAACATCGACAACTGTTATTGTAATGTATACAGTCTGCAGTCTGCGAATTTCGTTGGATGGATATACTATGTATACACATCCTTGCATCCATACAAGGCACATATTACAATTTCCTAGGGTTTTCTGACGTTCGACTCAAATTTTTAGATTGATATCTTCTATATAATTACACCTTTTCATTCTCCGTCCTTTTTTATTTTATTTCCAAGACGTCCTGCATATAACCTATTAAAAAAATGTATCCATAAACATTGTGAGGAAATAGTATGGGCCAAAATATGCGAAAAAGTCTCAATGAATATGGATCCTCAAATAAAGGATTTCGAAAATATAAAAGAGAAATGCTCTTTTCTGTAGCATGAATTTCCGCTATATTTGAACTTTATGATTGAATTAGTCACATGCATTCCATGTATGGTTATACTAATTTAACTGCCAGAGGAGCGCTACGCCAAATATTGCGTATAGTTATATTTAGTATAGTCCCAAGATTTCTGGAGGGCAAGGATCAGTGACAAGATATAATAAACAATTTTAACACGGTTTGAGCAGAATCCGGAAACAAGCTTATGGAAAATATTAACTGAGGTAGCAGTTAGTGCTCCTCTTTTTACTGTTAAGGTCGCGTTCAGACCAAATTAAGTTTTTAATTTCGACAATATACATATGTGGGTCGACGAAAACTTCAATGCTATTATGGAATTCAGATATAAGGTACATTTTTCATTGAATATTTGAACGGGTAGTTTGGGCAACAGTTTACGAGATCCGGTTATTTTACCAAACTTAACTAAAGCTTTCATGGCATGATGATGCTCGGGCGCATTTTTCTACTGCCGTTAGACAGCATTTACACCAAACTTTTAGGCGAGGATGGATAGAAAGAGGCGCACCTGTATCATCGCCTGATTTAAACCTTCTTGATTTCTATATTTGGGGATGTTTGAAAACTTTAGTAGATGCTATGCCTGTAAATGGTCTCAATGATCTGGAGCAACGAGTAAGTGAAGGATGCCACCAAAATCGAGCCAAGGTCTTTGCGGAAGAGATGATGGGGCTATTATGAAACGGAGGGAAGGCACTTTGAACATCTAATTTTTTTGCCTTTGTTATTTCTTCATAACTTACATCGGTTATTTGTTAGTTTGTGTATAATAGAAAAGCGGCACACAAAATATTTCGTATCTCCGAAACTGTCCATTTGCGGACCTATGTCCATTAAGATTTTTCTGCATATTTTAAGCCACACTATTCCCCTTTAAAGTTGGCGACATATTTTTGGCACTCTGCATACCTCCATACTTTTGTTTGTAAATAACGTTTATTGACTTTTTAGTATGTTGATGATGTTCATAAGTTATTTAAAGATGATGAAAAAGTTAAGTAAATAATGTCTAAAGTGATAGAGCGTCAGAGAAAGAAACAATTCCTCTTAAATTCATTTATTAATATTTATTGTTTTTAATTCGTTTTATCAAAGAAAACGTTCAGAAAGTCTTATACGTTATTACTTAATTCTGTCTTGTTTATTAGAAAAGGATCGAATCTATGAAAAATATATTACATATTTCAATTGTATTTTCTTAGATTTACATTGCATTTTACACAAACAATGCCCTGCTATAGTACACTTTAAAACTAGGTTACATTTTGCGAGGCCTGCTTTATTTTAATAGTATTAATCCCTACTGTAATGACTAAATCAGAATCAGATGAATTCTAAGAAAGAATTGTTTGTAATGTAAGACGAAACAATTCCAAGAAAGAAATTATAAAAATAATCTAAAATTTAGTTAAGTTAAAAGTTGTTATCGTGCGTGTAAGATCGTAGTTAAAATGCCGAAACAACAAGAAATATCAATTGGAACACGTTCAGCGATTATAATGTTACGTGGTGAAGTGTATCCACTAGCACGAATTGCTAAAAAGGTAAAGGTTTAAGAGAATGCAATAAACAGGTTCACTTCGAAATAAAAAACGACAGGGCGAAAGAGCATCGACAGCTGCTGAGGATCAATTTATTATAGTATCTTCGAAACGAAATAGGTTTCTCACCGACCCAAAAATCGCTCAACTGAATATTTCAAAAAGAACAGCAATATTTCATACAACAGTTAAACGGAGATTTCTTGCAGCAGGGCTAATGGGAAAAATAGCTGTGAAAAAGTCATTGCTGAAAAAAAAAAAGCACTAGTATAAAGTATTATAGACAGATGATTTCAAATTCCAAGCCATTGAGGGTTCCTACTGTGAAATATGGTGGAAATAGTGTGATGGTTTGGGATTGCTATAATTAATAGATGAGATTCTGCGTAAGGAGGGTTATCTTGCAGGAAAATGCTGTGCCAACTGAATAAAGATTATGTAGCCAAAATTTTAACTTACAAGAAAATATCGATTGTAAACATTCATCTCGTTTATGTACAGCTTATTTGATGTCACTCGAGGAAGAAGGAAAGTTGATACGGATGATTTGACTACCCCATTCTAGTTTGGAATGAATTGGAATTAGCAACGTACGAGATCTTTGGCAGAAGCTCCGTGTAGCATGGACTGAAATTACAGGCGATTATTTGGAATTTCAACTTAGAAGAATACCAATTTTTCTTTGTTAAACGTTGTTTTCACGATGTCAAATATCTATTAATAAATATGATTACAAACCAAGTCTATATTTCAATTCAAATCAAAGAAAACGTCAATTTTATAGTCGTCTCCATACAGATATGTGGACGGTACCATAATCTTCAGAAAAGAAGTGAAGAATGATATATAATAATGGTTGCTTTATGTATAAAGAATATACGAAAAGCAGTAATTAAAATGGTTTGCACCTACTGCAAATTCTGGAATGTAATTGGAGATCTCCAAATTATATTTCTAATAATTTGTTCAAGATATATCATTCGAACCTACTTTAATCTTAGTCCATATTTTATTCGTTATTTATTTAAATTATTTAATTACAGATTGAAAGTACTGGTAGCCATAGAATCTAAAAGATCCCAAGTAGAATATTAATCCCGAATAATTTACAAAATTAACAATACTTTAATGTGAATATAATGGTCATGTGCTATAAATAATGTTAGTAGATTATACCGCAAAGATACCGTAATCTACTTTTTCGTTACATTTACTTGACAAATATTATCGCTGCAGTAACATAGTCTTTATGTAATGTTTGTATACAGCTCTTCCCTGCCAAACCTATACAATTGTGTAATTTACCGATACCGATTAATTTTATGTCAACGACCTCGCCTGTTGGCGTAGAAACCGACCGAATGCACAACGTTAAACTTGAACTAAAGGGCGGAAAACCTTTTTTCATGCCCGACTTCCTATAAACTACATTCATGTCCAAAGTCCATATGAACCAACCTATGCAAAATATATAAGGTTATCGAGAAAATTACACGATGGAATTGCGATTTGTGAATGAATATTTTTATTAGTTGTAAAGCATTAGGATTTGTTGTGTTTAGTAAATTGACTTTAAATGATGAATGCATCCGCCACTTTTTTTACCAAGCTACGATTGTTTCATGTTGTAAAAAGCATTTTCCATTTGGTTTTGGCGAATACCTATTATAACAATCGAGAATTTAAAAGTATAAAAAAGAATTGTGAATTCTTATCTGTTGGAATAACAAGTAATTGTATTGTGCTTCCTTTTTTTATTAAAAAAAGCAAACAATAACTTTTCAAAAGCATATATTTACGCTCAGTAGTGTGAATAAAATGACACGCAGACTGTATCCACTAACGATTTGTTCACATTAAAGGGAGTGACTGATTTTATGCTTAAAAAATTGTTTACTCACAATTGCACATTTTTTTTAATTTGAAATAGATAAAAATACACTCTAAAAATATTGTGTAATTTTTTGTAATCTTGAGATAGACCTACACACCTATAGTAATGAAGGTTGTGTAAATACATAAACATTAAATACATACATGCGGCTGTAATGTATAAAATATCACGCGTTTCAGCTAGACCTTCTGTCTAATCATCTTCCCATTTATGCTATAATACGAATTTGCGATGATATTGTGAAGAAAGCTACTTCTCTAATATAACTTTGTAAGCCAGCTTTTTTATTTTATTTATTTATTATATTTTACGTCTGTAAATGTCTTACATTGATTAAAGTTAATTAACGCTAATTAACTTTAATCAATGTAATACATCTACATATAGACGTAAAATATAATAAATAAATAAAATAAAATATATGCACTTTGCATATAATCCGGTCTCTACTAATCACATTCTCATCCATTGGCGGGATAAGGAATATCACATTTGGCGGAAGGTACATTGTTATAATTCCCATTTTTACTCTGTACTCTTCTATTTGTCGATATGATGAAGTATCATCCAAAATAAGAAAAGCTTTTTGGATGTACACTTGATATCTGGAAACGTGTAACTTTTGAACAGAATAAACAATACTTGCCAATAATTTTGCGAAATTCATGTTTGATAAATTAAATTTACTTTATAAATTTACCTGGGGAACAAGAGAATTATTGAATCAATTCTTAAAAATTGACTTCGTAATTCAAGCTGATTTGGAGTAGTCATAGTCCACAAGAAAATAAAAGTTCTCTAGGATTTTTCATCTTACCAGTAACCAATGACTTGACTTTATGAGTTCCATTGGCATTAGTACATTCTAAAAATGTTAGTTCTTGTTTCTCATGTTTTCTACCCAGGGCAGTCTTCTTTTCAGATGAAACAAATGTTTTCACTGGTAGAAGCTTCCAATACAGACCTGATTCACAAATTGCATTATTTTTCAACCGAGCTTTAAATCTATCAATGAGTTCGGGTTGCTATGATTATTTTTCACGAGTAATTTTTAAATCGGATTTCGAATCTTTTTTTAAATCTTTGCAGCCAACCATCACTAGTAGTAAAATGTTTAGGTCCCTTTAAAGTTCTTTGTTCTGCTCCTACACACACTACAAGCCACCGCATGCAATAATCGCTCTTGTTTAGTTTTTATTTTATAAATGGTGGATTTAGTAGCACCATTTTTTTTTATAAATTTGTTACACCTGCGCCGAACAAACGCTTCTCCAGTCATAGATACTGAAAGAAGTGATAAGGCATCAAACTGTATTGCGTAAACAGTGCGTACCACATAACCCGAGGAAGTGCAGCAGCATTAAAACATACGGTGTATAAAACTACATGTGTTGACGTTAGCGAATGCGAGTCTGTTCACAATATATGGCATTCAATGTTATGAATGTGGTTGTTTACATTATACCGAATTTCCTTTATTCGGTGTTTACATTATCAAGCGTCTTTTATATATTTTTAAATAATATGTAATTATAATTAAATAAACTACATAAAATTTAGTATCAATACTGAATATGATCTGTCGAAACGTGCGTCCAGTTTTTTAGTGAAGAGTTGTGGTTAGGGAGATAGAGAAGTGTTTCAATTACATAAAGTGGCGCAAGTCCTGCCGTATTAACTAAATCTTTTGAAAATATAAAACTTACATGATCATAAAATATTTTACATTTACATCTGAAATCGGTGTAATTTCTAAATACAATTCTTCCATTAATTTATAGGATTAAAAAGTCACTGCTCTTGCTATATTGATTTCTCTAACTTTATTGTTCTTACAGATCAGCTTCAATAGAAATGATAGCTAAATGTTGATGTCACTTTTGTGTAATAGCGTAGTGCCAATACTTTTTAATTATCCTTAATTCCGAAAGTGATCGCTCTGCCGTAACTACCGAAACAAACACAATCAAATGTATAGGTTTGAGTATTAGGAACTGAATACCGAGTAATTTACAATAATGTATGGTAATAAAATGTTAGAAGAAATTAGTACAGTAGCATTACAACATTGCAAAAAGGCGTGCATTTTTAATTTTATGGATTAAAACCGTTTCAAATTCAGACATAATTTTATTTTACCGGACTTTCTATAGTTGAGTAATTTTGCGCTGTATCTCAAAATAAAATTTATTTTCTGTAATCGATGATTAAAAACAGACAGCAGGTTTTTATGATATGTTTTAGTTACCTAATAAGGTTAATAATAGATGACCTGCAATTATATTCACTGAAAGTAGAATTGCTAATGTTCCGGGATAAATTAGGTTTCTAATTGTTTCAATTAGAACTATAAACGACAATAGAGTTGAGGGTGTTCCTTGTGGTACTAGATGAGCAGCTATATGTACTGTATGATTCATTCATCCATAAATTATAAATCATTAATGGCAATGCCAGTGTTAATCTTATATGTCCTAGAACAAGTATGGGCAACCTTTGACATGTGGGCCAAATTTTAGTGGACAAATACGTTCGCGGGCCACGTTTAAAAGTAGTGTTTTGAAGTAGTTCAAAAGTTTTTGGTAGTTTAATTTTTAGCGATAGATATCAGACATGAAATAGTATGACAATGTTATAATGCAATTTATTAAAATAAGAAAATGAAATGAAAAAAATGGGTACAACATTATTAAATCGTGAATTTTTTTTAATTGGGCTTTCCAAAATGTCACGCGGGCCGGTTATTGCCCACATGTCCTAGAATATTATAGAATAAGATTATTGAAAATAATGAGATAAAAATTGTTTTTTTTTAATTTTAGCTCCAATTAAAACTATTAAAACTTTAACCATTTCAAAAATAGCAAACTGTTAGGAGTTTTGTGATAAATGAATAAGAATTATCAGTACAGAAAGCTATACCATTTTTTTTTATTTTCATGTGTTATTCATATCGTTTTAATTTTTGCTTTTTAATACAGGAATCGACTGCGATAAAGCTAGGAGTGAAGAAGAAAGATTAATGCTAAGGGACGCAAACGAATGGTTAGCAACAGGCTGTCATCTCGCCAATGTGGCCAATCCCAAAACTGGCGCAACATCCTTGCACGTCGCTGCTGCCAAAGGTTATACTAATGTTATAAAGTGAGTTCCCACTATTGCCATTTTTATAGCCAAAGTTTCAGAATTAGTTAAAATAAACAAAAACAAATGGTTTGTAGTTTATTACAGTATTATGATTATTTAAACAAAAGAAGCGATCCTTCATTCAAAATTAAAAGGACAACCATTTGCACATTTCGAAAAGCGTCTATTGACCGAGAGATTGTGCTAATCTTTTAATCATCGGATTATCTAAATTACTTAGTTACGTGTTAGGTATTAGATGTGGTGCGTAAACAATACGATTTATAAGTAGCAGTTTGATTTGAAATATTGTAAAAACACTTCAAATTCTTAATATGCGTTTAATTTTTAAGATTATATAGGATGTTCCATAAACTGCCTGAATAATTTTTTGTCGCACACTTTTGAGTTAGAGGTTGATTTCTTAAAAAACTTTCAATAAAAATCCAGCAGAGAACGAAATTGGTTAATTTTATTATTAAACATTAAAAAACAATATTACATCGAATATCATAGCAATACATATAACAATAGTTTTAACATATGGTTTAATAATATTTTTAAAATTACAAAAACTGTAGTTGATATAAACCATTTTCTTTGTTTTAACGTAAACATCTAAATTCTTAGAAATTTTAATGAAAGCGTCCACTTGTCTAAGTTTACTTAACCGCATGTCTGAGTTGTACGTGTATATATGCATATGCTTCTAAGAAATATCTGCAATCAATTTTATACTATGTAACAAAAAACAAATCACCCAATAAAAATATGTATCTTTAAACCCACATTTTGTGGGCATGCTTATTGTGTTGAGAACAAATTAATGATTCATTAAAAATTCATACCCTTTACAGAGAAAATATATATAATAATTGACGCCGAATACGGCAATACATAAAACGCATTGTTATTCTTTGGCCTATCTCTGCCAAAGGAACCATGTTCA
The DNA here is from genome assembly GCA_023509865.1 of Trypoxylus dichotomus. NCBI lineage: Eukaryota > Metazoa > Arthropoda > Insecta > Coleoptera > Scarabaeidae > Trypoxylus > Trypoxylus dichotomus. The sequence goes on along the minus strand of CM042074.1, from coordinate 71,733,111 downwards.
CAGTCTCTGAGCTACGGTCCCAATCCCTAAGAGCAAGCAATTTTAGTCTCCTATCTTCCCGTTTGGTGGTTCCAAGTAGATTGTCCAGAATCTCTTCTACGATGTCGCCACCTTCTTGAGACCTTTTTTTGGTATTTGAACACGTCTGAGATATAGTAAATCGAAGAGTTGGTATGCTTCCTAACCCTTTAATAACTACACAATGACCTTCTCTCCTTACCACGTAAAAATATGAATCAGAAAATCACCATTCATTAAATATAAGACAGTTAGTGCACTAAATATAATGCTTTTTCCTTTTCTAGTATTGGTCGCATCATTTTTTACGTTTTTTTACCATCAACTGGCTAGCTATATGTACGTTTTATATTTAATTTAGATTTACAATAGAAACCCTTGTATTTTTTTGTAGCTCAAAGGTTGCATTACTATTTACCATCACGCAATGTTATAAGAATTTTATCATACTTCAAATAAATCCATTGAATTCGTGTAGGTGAAGCCTTAGTAATGACGTAATTCAATCTTTAGATTGTACTTTGTCTATAAAACGGATTCTATTAGAATCTAACTAATTGGATGACGTAGAATGGAATTTCAGTATGCAGTAATCGTTGATATCGTTACATTACATCGACTTTAGGGGCAGACAACTAGGGTTACAACGACTTCTACTATAACAGTAAATGCTTGCGCGTTCTATTAAATTTTAATCTATTGATGCGGTATACATAAAAATTAACTAAGAAAGAAATTAGAAAACTGGTAGAAATTTATAAAATAATAATTTTATCGTAAGATATTGAATTAAAAAAAAATCCATACAGAAAAGGAATAATTTATCGGTATTAAAGATGATTACCTAGTTACTTCTCCCAAAAATTGGGATTATATTTTTAATAAATAGAGCTTTAGGGTTTTTTGTGTATGCAATATCTCTTATTTTTTTATACCTGTTTTAGAATCCTTCTTCAATGTGCCGCAGATGTTAACCTACAAGATAGCGATGGATGGACTCCATTACATGCGGCTGCCCATTGGGGACAAAAAGAAGCTGCTGAACTTTTGGCTAACAACGGCGCGAGTATGGATGCTCAAAATTTTGTTGTAAGTTTTGGTGCTAATATCAACGTAATTCACTTAATCTTTAAAGAAAACCAACCCGCCAAATATACAATAGTATGTATAACTCAGTATCGAAATATTTTAGCTCCATATTAAATAATTAATCTATTTGAAAAAAAATATCGTTGTGTTTATTTGGTTGACTTAAAATATTGAAATATTAAAATTATGTTCAGTCAATGCATTATATTACAGGAAGGTGTATATGTAATTTTTATTGATTCATTTCACAACAGCAATTTGCATTGAGTCATATAGAAATTTATCCAAATTTAACATGAAATAATTACTTTCATCTAAAAAAAACAGAAGCTTTTATATGTTCAATATACAGGGAGCACCGGTTAAAGTGATACAGTCAAGTTGCAGTCAAAATAGGTAAAATATCAAAATTTGGATGAAATAAAGTAATTACAAATCGAAGGTAACAATTAATAACGGAGCAATAGCTACAATTAAGTAATAGAAAGTATTGCTAATAAAAGATGGTATAAACTTAACAAGCTAAAAATATATAAAATATCTACCTATTTGCCAACTTAATCGGTTTCTTTTCGATTACATTCTGCTAAAATATCAAAATGTTGCGTAGTTACCGCAGACATAAGTATGCGCACAATGCTTTGACTCGACTTAAAACCCAATACGGGGCGATATAGAATATATTGCATGCAAATGTAACGAAGCTAAGTTTTATATTTTTATATATTTGTCGTTTTATAAATAATTTTCATCAGCGGCGGCTGATCAAGTTATTGGGCCGCTTTATCTAAGCTTCTTAAAATGGGTTTTCATAAAAAAGTGTCCCATATTGCTTCAGTAGCAAATTTTTAAAACAAAATGTTATTTTCATTAAGGTTTGTTAAGATAAAGTGACCCATTCTTTATTTCATCTCGGTTCGTCTCTGTTGTCCCATACATTTGGTCCAATTCTCAAGTATTGTTTGGAATCAAATCTTGTCAGTTCATGGATAATACCGTATATTTCCGTTTGAATTCGTTTCACAGTACACCTAGTATTTGAATACTTCATATTCTTTTTGTTTGAAAAAGAAGGTGAGATACGTTTCTGGAAAATTGGTTAATTTGTGTTACTAAGTTAAATTTGCTCCGAAATTATAAAATCGACTATCACGTTCCAATGATAATCGGTATCTCCTCTATTATGTTATTTATTATTCGCAGTTTTCGTTAGAATAAATATTATTTTTGGATAGACATACATCTTGTCTACATGGAAATGTAATACTATCTTACCCCAAAGCATTGATATACATTTGCAACTCATCCTAGTAATCCCGCTTTATATATGTAATTGTGTCTTAGGTTTAAGTATTTTACCGATGTGCATCACATTGAAAATGTATTTAGTTAATGTTGTCATCGTGCTGCTTGAAACGTCTTTTTTAAAGTGAAAGATTTTTATGAGGCGTGTCATTAAGGGCATATTGTAGCGTAGTGAAACACGGATTTTTTCCGTTACAAACTTGCGCATAGCAATAAGCACTTCCCTTCTCTTCTCACTCGTATTTAAACAATAAATCAAATTTGATCATTTATCATTACGATTCTAAATATAGTATTCCTTTCTGCGCATTATAATATCGATATTATTTTGGAGGATGTTCTCATTTCAAAGAATTGTAGGTACATTTTACTCCTTTACACATTATAAAGCAAATTTATCAAATTTAAATACTGTATGCTTTACATCATGAAGAACCGCTGGTAAGAACGGTTTTTCAATCTAAACTATTTTCCCATGTTGTATGCTAAAGTTGATATGATGTTTTCTTTTTAAATAATGGGATGAAAGACGCTAGTCATCATAAGAACATAAATTGCTTGTAAATGCGTGCCGTGCTGACTAAGCAAAAGTTTGCCAAAAAAACACTGCCTAAAATAGGAAGTAAATTATGGTAAAGCGACCGTTTCACTTTATTGAATTTGTGCCTTTTTTAATGCTGTGACTCATCTAAAAACCATCAATAACAACAATTTTAACTTGTGTACTTACAATAGAACTAATAAATACTGATTTACTGATTGAAATAGTAACATTTTGTGTACCTTTCCACCGCGGTAGCATGTTATCTAAGAAATGCGATTACAAATTTATTGCTTACGTTCTTATATAACGAATAAGATATCTTTAATGAGCTTTTTCCTATATAGCGTAGGGAACGTCGGGGTCTGTAATGTATGCATTTTTGCAAATACTGCTACATACACTAGGGTGACAGAATAAAATAGGCACCTACTAATTAAAACAAAGATTCTATTCTCGTTATATATATAAAATATTTTTAAATTAGACTAATATTTTGTCGATTCCCCTTTACTTGCGTGAAGTGCTGCGAGTCGTCGTGGCATAGAATCTATTAAATGATTAATGGTGTCTTCTGGAATATTTAACCACTCTTCTGTAACAGCTGCCACGAATTCTTCCTTATTGCTGGGTTTTCGGGGTCGTTTCGCCATATTTGTCTGGATTGTGTGCCAAACATTCTCTATCGGATTCATGTCTGGTGATTGGCCTGGCCTTGGTAAAATCCGAATCCCCTGTTCCTCTTTCCATGTGGTTGTTCTTGCTTTGTGGCAGGGTGCTCCATCCTCCATAAAAGTGGCGACTTCTTTAGATAAAATGGCGTTGTCGAATATCGGTAGTAGTCTTTCTGTTAATATTTGGATATATTTTGCCGCATTTATATTTTCGTCGCAGATTACTAATTGCGATCTTCCACCATACCATATCGCGCCCCACACCATGATGTTCACACCGCCGTATTTCACCGTCTGATGCAAAAATTTGTCGTCCAGTTGTGACGAACGTCTCCATACCCACGTACGACCACTATCACTGAATTGGCAGTATCTGCTTTCGTCTGAAAAAATGACAGACCGCCAAAACTCTTCGGGCTTCGTTCGCATTTCGATTGCCCAAGCCATTCGGCGCCGTTTTTGAAACGCCGTAAGGAGAGGTTTCCTCTTTTCCACCCTTTTATACATCCCCGCACTGTGGAGGTATCGCAGAACGGTGCGCTGACTTTTCTGTGAAGTTGCCGCAAGCTCAGCTGTACTTTTTCGCGGTTCTCTTAACACTTCGCGCACAAGCATCCTTTTACTTCTTTCAGAAGGTCCGGCACGACCTGGTCTCGGCTTCACTGTTGTTTTTTCCTTGCGTTTAAATTGTGTAATCACACGATTAACTGTGGGGACAACGGAATATTTAAAAATTTACTTATTTCACGTTGCGAAGCGCCGCGTTCACTCTGGCCAAGGATACGACCCCGGGTGAAGTCGCTAATATCACTCGAACCTTGTAAGCGAGGCATAGTTGTAACGATACTAAACTATGACGAATTCCTTCCGATACATCTACCCTTACCCTAATGACAAGAGAAAGTTCTTAATTCGTTCTTAGAATTTAGCTATTTACATATTTATACCGCTTTACCTGGTGTCTATTTTATTCTGTCACCCTAGTGTACATATGTACTTTAATATTTTTTTCCTACTTGAAATTTAATTACGAAAAGTTACTCTTGGTTAAATCTCAAGCTATAAAAAAGAATTTACAGACTAACGAACTAGGCGACTTTATATCTTTAAGGGTCGCTTTTACAATCCTGGTACGAGGAAAGAATTATACTACAGATATAACTTTATACCTAGAGGTAACCAAGGTTTAAAGCATAATCGCTATGTTCGCTATAACGACAAATTTGTTTTAAGTTGATACTATGCAACCTTCCAAAATTATATTATCTGCTTGATACTGAAAAATGCCGAAATCCCGTATATTCGATTTTATAATGTATTCTAATCGATATTTTGCTGCTACTGCATTTGGCTTTTTCAATTTTTTTTCTGCAGATTGACTATTTACTGTATACGTCCATGTATCTATATATGTATATAGTGCACATATAATAGCGGACAAAATAATAGCAGTAATATAGTAACTAAAAAAATATATCGTCTTTATCAAATAATATAAAATACAATAATAAATACAATACAATTAATATTTGGTGGAGTATCCCTTATTTTTAATTATTGCTACGCACCGTCATACTATCTACCAATTTTTCACAGCGTTTAATAGTCTACAAATTCTTTATTAGATTGAGGTCCGGAGATTGTGTTGGCCACTCCAGAAACATTTAGTACGAATTCTTGCTTTAGTGTAGTGGCTGTTATAAAAGGGTGACCTCTTGCATACTGTACTATCGAGTTATTCTGATGAACTGTTGTTTTCCTTTTGCGGCCATGAATTTCTCTTGTTTCCCGGTTTCGTACTGCATTTCTAATCATTTTCGCCGAACAGTTTGATAGTTCTTGAATAAATTAATAGCTTCTTTATTCTCTTCTTAATTTTAAAGTCAACTATCACGTTTCTTTAGTACAGTGTTTCTTTCGACCCATTTCATTTATTTAAAACGATTAGACTTAAACACTATTGAATCCTGACGAATGTAGAATAGAACTTACGATGAAATCATCTCTTTTAAACCATATGAGTAAGCCTGCAGAAACAAGTGCGCACTCATTGGCGGCGATGATATATTTCGAAAGCGGTCGGACATACCCAAAGTCTGGATTCATACGCGTGTGGTTAGTATGTGTGTGAATGAGTGTTAACAGATTTCTTTACCGATTTCCGATATTAAAATACACTAAAATAGTAAGTAGTTACATTAATTATTTTTAATATTGATACTACGGCGTACGACTCGCAGCCTTACATATAATAGGACGATCGGATGAACACTGCTATTATTTTGTTCAACTGCAATGCATACAGTAAGCATAAGATGAGGTACTTCCCAAATAGTTTTACAAACAGAAGGTATTGTGAAGGTTCTGAATATAGATGACACCACTGTTACATTCAAGGAAAATATATAAAACTTTCGTTGACAGTATTCATAGTTTCACACTGCTATTATTTTGTCTGCTTCTGTATATAAGTATAATGGATGCCACGTGTGTGGATACATTCCTGTAACAACGGCAGTCTTTTAGTAATAGTACTTTCTTACTCGATATAATAATGCCGATAATAATACTCATAGTATTGGGGGATCATTCACGGGAAAGACAATGTGGGAAGAGAAAAAACAGTTTTTTCCCATCAATAACTAAGCAGCTGATGACGATTGCAAGGACTGTGTGGATGTACAATTCACAGGTATAGCAGTAAACTCCACTCACACATTTATTAATTACCGTGTTACCGACTGGTCGGTAACACAATTGGCAATGAGAGCCCACGTGCTCTCGAAACGCTGCGTTCCGCATAATTAATAAATTTGTGTGAGTGGAGTTTACTGCTATACCTGTGAACTAAGCAGCTGTATTTAGTAGCATTATTATGTTGGGTATTGTTTTCTGGACAGTTCTTCAATGACTTATTTTTTCTTTTTTATTGTAGTAACTTGTTTCAGGCAGCACTTGCTTAGCATGTATTCATTTTTTATGTTAGAAACATGCGCTATCTTCCATATACATGTTCTAATATGCCTTGTTCGTTGTGCAGAAGTTATGAAAATAAACAAAACATAATACTATAATTATTTCCACGTCCGCTTTTTCGTATTTTTAGTAATTAATTATGTATAAAGATATAGTTTAAGTAACATCAAAATTGTATTATACCTCATTCACGTTAAGAATGCAGTAGGTAGCGCTACAATCGGCGGCTGTATTACACTGGTGAAATTTAACCGATGAGGCTGTCAAATGACAACAACGTAAACATCAAAGTTTGGTTATCAAAATCTTGTATAATATATAGCAAAGTTTTTCATATTTTATGTGCAATACATTATGGTTATATGATCTGGTAAAATAATACCGCAATAATAAATTAAAGTAACATCAATTGCAATATAAATGTATCCTTTCGTTGTTTCATTTACCGAAATAGTTGGAGCTTATTTAATTATGTTAGAAAGTAAATGTGATTGCATTTGGGGTTAATTGAAGAGAACATAAATGCCATATGACAAGTTTTAAAATAACAATATTGCCATGGATAAACTTGAATCGAAAATATAACTTCGACATGAATGGTTATATATAGTGTTATACCAAGTCATTTGTCATGAAGTAAATCTCTCCGTTGGTAATCTCCATCAATTTCAATGGTATGGTTGAAAGTAAGCAATTCAATATATACAAGAAAAGGCTAAACAAGGTAGAATGTTGCTGATTATGAACAATGGGCAACATAATTGGCTCAACGGGACTGTATCTAAGTCCATCGAGTGACTTCCGAGTATATGGCAACACACAATATCCTCAAATATTGCATAGAATTTGGTTATGGCCAATCATGAAATTAGATGAGCTGCTCGGTGAAAAAGAAAACAGCAGTCCAAGTATACTTATCTACTGTACCCCGGCCGCAGTAAAACCAATGTACATTTTCAATGATAATAGTCAATAAGTAATTGCATGCATATCAATGAGTACAACAAAAAGCAAATATACTAATGAATTATAACAATCTCTAACTGCACGTATTACAAATTTGTATAGTTTTCTTCTCTTCATATCTGGAATAAATTTAATAAAAAGAATTTCTTTATTGCTAGCATTTTATTTATACAATAACAAATGAAGTAAACCTATGAATTTGATTTATAAATCAAAGGGTAGAGTGAAAAAGGTGAATTAATAATTTCAATTTATTATGCAAATGATATTAACAGATATTTGAATCAGATTCTAATGATGGTGGTCTGACGAAGATCATGTATTTGCTGTTATGATAAATTCTTCAAATATATTTTCAACATTATTATCCAGTTAATACATCATACTCATTTCTTCAATAACATGTTTGATACAATAAATTTGTATTCATGTTCTTTCAAAATTACTACATTGTATAAAATATGTTAACTAAATATATGGAATGCATGAAGATATAAATGAGCAATCAGAGTATTGTAAGTGTATACACATTTTACTAATTTTTTAGTCAAAATCATAATCTGATGTATCTGTCGATGAATCTGCGTCTGTAGTTATAATAAATTCTTCAACCATATCTTCAATTTAGCCTCTGTCTAGTGCCCAATATGCTTCCCTTGAGGGTTCTTCGATGGTCCTGCAACTGCATCTATTACTGCTTCTTCAGCCATAGCAAACCAAAGCTGTAATCGTAATAGTAAAGTAGAAATTATTTTGTTTATATAATTGATTGTATAGTACCTTGAATTATGAAATGATAAGATAAAAGAACTCTGAAAAGAATTATTTTTGCCACAACTTGTTTGTAGATAGAAAGTACAATGAAAAACTGCAGGAAACAATGACATGAAAATTATAAACAAATTTGACAACTGACAGAAATTTCATATGAAGAAATTACATCAATTTCTCCTGTGTGAATATGTCTCGCCCATTAGCCAATGGCAAACCCGTATTTTAAGGCCTGTCTGTTCCAAGTATGCATTCTTAACGTGAATGGAGTATAGAATACTTTATTCCAGGTTTATCTCATATCAAATGGATATGAGCTACTCATACCCATTATTTATTCTATATTTGATTTACATCTGGTTTGTAAAAGTCGTTCTTATAGTTTATCCGATGAATAATGCTATCCCTTGTTTATCCGAGATTGGTCAAAACGACCCTAAATTTTGCAATAGCGTCCAAACCTAAAATATATCTAGTTACTCAAAGCCTATTGGTTAAGAAGAAAAGTATTTAATCATACATTATCTGTATTGCTCTTAATGTGTTTTATATGCAGAGCCATGTATCTCGAAAATTATTGAGGATAATTGTCCTAATGCATACTGGGTCATTATCTCTGTGTCTAAACGACAACCAAAAATAACAATGAAAAGCAGAAACCGTTTTTTTTTAATATGTTTATTTGCAAACATTATTTGAAGTAAAATTTAAATTGTCATTGCATCCAACCCATTTGCCAAAAATTTAACATCATTTAACTTTTATCTATTTGTGAAATTGAGGAAAATTTTTGTAATTCAGCGGCGATACAGAGGAATCATTGACAGAAACTTTAAATAACTGTTTGAATCGAATCGCAGGGATATTTCAACTCAGCTTCGTAAATCAGTAACCCTTTAAGATGTTTTGGTTTTATGTACAACAATTTAATCATACTGTTAATTTGGTTACAACACACTATTAATATTCGTTAGAATTCACTCGACAACAATTAATACTGCTAGTGTAATTAATCTACAGATTTACATATAACTATTACTCTAATTAGAATTATAAAGCAAATACAAACAATAATACAACATAAGATTAACATAACGGAATATATTATATACATTTATTATTAAAACTATCCAATTTAGGATATCTTAATACCACTGCATATTTATTGTAGATTTTAATCAGCCACTTCCGACATTTCGCTGCATTAAAATTCACTGAATTCAAGTGCTGAGCTATAATGATATCATTGAAAAAAAATGTATATTTGATTAATAAAAGCTAAATTGTAGAAATTAAAATTAACATAAATGCCTTCAAAATTTCCAAGTACTCGCTGTTGAAAGTTATTGTGCCATTTAAACATTGATAGTTTTGATCAAACATTTTAATCCGTATTCTCTTTAGGGTCAAACGCCTTTCGATGTTTCGGATAATGACATGATTCACCATTTGGACATGCTGAAGAAACGACAAATAAGAGACGACCTGATAAGACCGTCGAAGAAGAGACAAGACGTAGAGAAGGAAAATAGACCCGCCGAAGCAGAAACGCCTCCGAAGATAAAGCGAGTGGAAATGCAGAAGGTTGAAGTGAAGATCGAAGGCGAAAATGAGGAGAACAACAAAGAATCAGAAACCGTCGGTAAGTGCACGTGCGCGCTATGTTTCGCTAGACAGTGTTCGTCTTTCTCTTTTCACGTGTGTCTCTTCTTTTCTTATCTGCCGCTTTGAAGGAATGGATGTCTCCTCCAGTAGTTCGAGTGAGAGCGAAACAGAGTCCAGCGAGACAGAATCGGAATCGGATGATTCGAAGAGCGGTAATGATTATATGAAAATTGCTGTTTCCCCGCTAACGATCTGTCACTACATGTCCCCTTTCTCACTAAGTGTTATATATGATCATTGTATGAAAATATCTTAACGAGATTATATAGATAGCTGCTTTTTTGCTTTGAAAATATTACTTATAGAATATGGTAACTGAATTAACTCACTTTGGTTTCACTTATAAAGAATGAAGTTACTTATATGGTAGTGTTGTTGTTACCTTTACTTTTTAACCGTGATTTATTTTCATGTCAGTCATCAGAACCAGGAATCTTATCCGGCTAACAGGTTGAATTCCAGTGTGCGTAAATGAATAGATAAAATTTATATAGATTTATATTATTAACGGCACCGTATTATTATTTGTTTAGATATTCATTGGACATGACAGAAAAATGTTCAAAAGCACTAATAAAACTATTTAAGGTATAAATAAATAGCATGAACATAAAAAGAGAATAATAATAAAAGCAGAAACGAAACAAGCTCTCTCGTTGTGAAACAAAAGCTATCATCGCTCGAGGTAGTACTATGAATAACACGCTGAACCTTTAAAGTTAACAACAATATGTTTTTTTTCTATATTACCTGCAACTAAGGCTGCAGAAATGAGTGCTTTTGCAGTAGCGCTTCAGTTACTATCCATATTAAAAATAATGAATCGGCCATACTCCTACGGCGAGGTGAAAATATGTTGGTGTATTTGAAAAAGAAGCGTTCTGCGTCTAATGATGTGGTGCTCGCGAACGTAAAAAGGTGGTTCGCAGTCTTTGTTTACAGTTAAACTCTTGTCTATACGAACTATAGTTTAAAAATTGGGATTTTAGTTATAACCGCACACAATTTATCGGTTGTTAATCTTCCTATACTACCTGTTAGATTTCCTAACGAGGCTTTAAGGTAATCTTCTATATTTAGCGGTTCATGTAATGGCTTAGTGTTCTCTAATTTGGAAATAGTATCCTCCAATAGAGAGTATGGATTTCAGTATCTGCAACCAGGCGCTGATTTACTGAAGTTTACTGAAATTGCTTGGGCTACTTGCGGATTTATATTTAAGATATAAGATTTAATAATGTGTAAAAATTTCCGATAATATGAAACAGCTTTGAGCCATGTTCCCCATCTTGTCAATGCCGACTGTGGTGGCTGAGGAATACCCGGATAAGCCTGTTTAAACTAACAAATGCGTTTTGGAGATTTAATAATTTTTTTTTTTTGTAGAAATTAATTAAATAAATCGATCTACTTTTGGATAACCGTTTCTAATAAACCCTACAGATGACATGCATGGAGCAAACAGGTTACATGAAGAAATTGAGGATAAGGTTGTTTTAATAACTTTCAGCTTCAACCATATTCGAACCCCCATGTGTAACCAACATTACAAGTTTAGGTTGCTGATCTATTGAGCTTCCCAAATGAATTTTCTATAGTTTCTACTATCCTTTCCTGTTTTGTCTGCTGTAATATATACTACGTAAAAGAATAGGCAATAATGACTCACTGCATATTAAAGTGCGCACTAACACTTTACATTACATACAATTCTTTCTTGCATCCGTTGCTTCATCTATCGCCAGCAATATTTTTTAATCTTTTAACTCTGCCTTTATTTGATCCGCAATCGTGTGTTTCACCTGATGAAAATTATACCATAATCTCCATTCCGGAATGTGTTTCCCTTAAGACTTTCGAAACTCTTCATTGACTACAATATTTTGTGGAATGTTGCACACATTTAACATATAAATCAAGCCATGTAGAAATTTATAATATGGTACATCACATTGCGCATTCAACCAGTGTTGTTTGCTATTTACATGTCTTTTACATACAAAAATACTGTACGGAAAAATGTTGATATTACAAACAATACATTTAATAATAGTGCCAGTGTATTCTAAAGTCGGAGATCGGTTAAGAAATCTATTAACACTCGTCGAACATATCAAAGAACGCCGTTGATTCGTTATCATCAATCTAATCCGGTATTCATACACATACTCACCGTACGCGTATAAATCCCGACTTCGAGTATGTCTAACTGCTTTCGAAATATATCATCGGCGTTAATGAGTGCGCACTGGTTTCTGCAGACTTACGTATAACCAACAGTGGATTGCACATACCATTGTCTATTATCACAATAGAGACGAAGTATTAATTGGAGAAAGTGGGTAATAAATATGTTAAATATTCTCCTAGGTTACTACTATTCACGAATTGTATATTCATGCATTTTACGTAAATAATATTCGCACGTACCATAACAATAATGGTGTGGATATTACCCCAAACTGGGGCAGCAACATTGGGTATGCAAATATACGTCCTATTGGACATATATGAAGATGTGAACATTTTGTAATCTTTAAATACTTTTATATTGGACCATTATTGGAGACGTAATATTTATACTGCATGACAAAATGTATACAGATCTTTGTTTCATTTACATACCGGACCGTTATCATTTTTAAGAATTAGTGTTTATAATACCATATCAGAAAATTCAGGGATGGTTTCATACGAAATTAGAAATTAAGCTACTTACTAATTTTCAGTATTCGTTTCAAAACGTATAAATTTAATTACATTTAAAAAATCTTTCTTTGGTTTAAAAACTACGATCTTCGTCCCTATCAACGATCTGTGCTAAGATTACGACCTTCGTGATTTATATTCTTTCTGTCCTTAGGACATTTCCGATTCGGATTCATATGTCCGCCAAAAAGAATCACCAAATAAGTCAGTTTTCTAATGCACAAAGCATCAGTAAACTGAATATTAGTTTCACTTAAAATTCTGCTCTAGTTCTACTCATTTTTGAATATGAATAATTTGCTTTTCGTTTGTACGTTTGTTGAAACTTCCTTCGAAACCAATGCTCTTATAATAAATATTGTCTACCAAAGAAAGTGTCTATGGAAAATGAAAATTTCAGAACAATAAATTACTTTTCATTGTTTTGAAATCAAAAGTCAGATATACCATTGTCAGTTAACACATGGGCTGAAAAGTCCCGGGCCTAACAAAGGAAACACGGTTTTTTTGGTTCAAAATTAGCTTTATTCATCAAGAGCAACGCAATCATTCCAGCGCCGCTCTAACATTTCAATACCACTTTTGTAGAACGATTTATCTTTTGCCTCAAAATAGGCCTCAGTTTCAGCGATAACCTCTTCATTCGTGCGAAATTTCTTACCGGCGAGCATTTTTTAGAGGTCTGCGAACACCCAGTAGTCGCTGGGAGCCAAATCTGGCGAATACGGTGGAAGCAATTCGAAGTTCAATTCATGTAGTTTTGCCATTGTTTTGATTGACGGAAATTTTAATGTTCTACTATAACAAAAAAAAACAAATAAATGAATAAATATGTCAGATAGAAAACAGTTCATATAGGAAGCTGATAAAACGTGGTTCTAAAAACTAGTGTTTTATCATTTTTATAGTAACGTTTTCAAATTTAACCCAGTCGTTTCTATATTTAGGGCGGGCACTGTATATCAAATTTTAGTACCTACTGTAGGTGTATAATTATAAATTATAGTCTACAATTAGCTGGCAGTGAATTGGTTACGTAAAAGGTGAAGCAAAAGTTTATCGTTTGAAACAGTGACGCAAGTAGCCGATCAGGACACCAATATAACATGGGCTGAAAAGTCCCGGGCCTAACACATAGATGACGCTAGTTTTATTGCAGTCACCTTTCTCTCAGTTAGTACTAACCTTCAAAAGACAGCTGTTAAAATTTCATGATATTCTATTCATTAGTTTGTGAGTTATTGTGCTGTCACGCTACTTTTGTTATTTTCAAAACAATGGATCAAAAACAATTTCTTGCTTTAATTTTACACTGCTTCTTGATGGGAAAAAAATACCGTTCAAGCGAAGCAATGGTTTGAAAAGTGTTATGGGGACTCCGCTCCACCAGAAACAACAATAAAACGTTGGTTTGCTGACTTCAAACGTGGTCGTAGAGACGCCGATGATGCAGAACGCAGTGGACGTCCAAATGAGGCGGTAACACCAGAAAACATCAAAAAAATCCACAAAATCGTTTTGACTGATCGAAAAGTGAAGTTGCGCGAGTTAGCTGACATCGTAAAGATATCAAAAGAACGTATTGGCTTTATATTGCATGAGCATTTGACTATGAGATAGCTCTGTTCAAAGTGGGTGCCGCGTTTGCTCGCTGTTGACCAAAAACAAGAACGTGTTGATGATTCTGAGCAGTGTTGGGCCATGTTTAAACGTAACAAACCGGAATGTTTGCGTCGACATGTGACAATGGATGAAACATGGATCCATCACTTCACTCCGGAATCAAAACGATCGTCATCTGAGTGGACAGCAACTGGTGAACCTCGTCCAAAGCGCCCGAAAACACAACAATCGGCTGGAAAGGTTATGGCCTCGGTATTTTGGGATGTGCGTGGTGTAATATTCATCGACTATCTTGAGAAAGGAAATACCATCAACAGTGAATATTATATAGCGTTATTGGAGCGTTTGAAGGCCGAAAATGCAAAGAAACGACCGCATATGGCAAAGGAAAAAATTTTGTTTCATCAAGACAACGCACCGTGTCACAAGTCAATCAAAACAATGGCAAAACTACATGAATTTAACTTCGAATTGCTCTCACATCCACCGTATTCGCCAGATTTGGCTCCCAGCGACTACTGGCTGTTCGCAGACCTCAAAAAAATGCTCCCCGGTAAGAAATTTCGCACGAATGAAGAGGTTATCGCTGAAACTGAAGCCTATTTTGAGGCAAAAGATAAATCGTTCTACAAAAGTGGTATTGAAATGTTAGAGCGGCGCTGGAATGATTGCGTTGCTCTTGATGGAGATTACGTTGATGAATAAAGCTAATTTTGAACCAAAAAAACCGTGTTTTCTTTGTTAGGCCCGGGACTTTTCAGCCCATGTGTTATTATATGCGTGCGCAAGAATAAATTTATAAGCAAACCTCCATTAGTTAGCGAGTATAAACTATTCATGTTACGAAAAAGTAATGAGGTATCGAATGATATTACTAATACGTAATGCATTGTGAGAATTTATATTATTTTATTAAGAAAGAAGGAAATTAATTTTAATTTGGTGCAGTTGTCATGTTTAATGTCGGCAACGAAAACAATTAGTTTTTTGCACAGCCTACTAAATTATGCCAAAAGAACTAATTACGATTTTGGCTTATGCATTTTATAAACTTTCGAAAAATTAAAGAATGAAAAGCATGAAATTAAAAAGTGAGTCAATTCAGTTCTTAAGAATTGTTAACTAAAATATGATCAACATTAAATTTTTAGGATTAATAAATTTTCAAAGTTACTCATTTTCCAAAGAGGTGTCAAGTATTTTACGTTTTTTTTTATGTTAAACAAAATCCGATTACATATAAGGTTAGGAAAATGTGTGGGAATGCTCAACTTTTGATTGAACCAACAGTTGAAACAAATGCCTGGTGTAAAAGATTTTTACACTGTTTCGAGGTCTTTGTTTTCACTATTTCGATTATTGGTTTGATCTGAAATCGAATGTTCGGATATTTTGCCTAATCTTGTATATGGAATTTTTCTTCTCAGGTATTATATATGAACATTCTATAGTCCATTCGTACCGTGAAATTCAGTCTGGCTCTTATGGGCGAACGCGGTTGCCACATTGTGTCAAAATTATATTCTTAGGATGTTTTAATCTCTATAGTTAGCTATACAAAGAAATCACAAATAGAACATAATCAATATTTCTCACATATGTTTATTATAATATTATGTTACATTATACTATTTAATGTAATTTTTTATTTAGTTATTTCTATATTTTCCAAATTATGCGAAACGGTTTTTACTTAAATATAATTTGCGAATGTGACATTTATTTTTCTTTTAGAATTAATTCGACAATTGACTACAGTAAGAATAGTAAACTGATTTATTGAGAATAGTCCTACAGTGATATAATATAAATTGTGGTCTCCTTTATACATATATTTTCAAACAATAAGAATATTACACGTAAAGCTATTGATAGTAAGGACAGATAAAGTTTTCCGAGTTAAAGCAGAACGAAATTCTTAAATTAAGCGGAAATGTAAACATCAAGGGAATCATGGATAATGCAGCTGTCAAAAAAAAATAGTACAAAATCGCGCAACTTTGCCCAGGTTGAAAAGAGATATACATAAATAAACTCTTTATCAATAAAAAGAGAGGATAACACTCCATAAGAGCCATACTGTATTTTAAGGTGCGAATAGACTATACATGTTATTATGTATAATGTGATAGACCGCACAAGGCTACACTTGTTCATGGAAAATGAAAAAAAGACGCTTATTTCTAAGCCACAATTCTCAAAACCCATTGTTACACTTTTTTTATAAAGAGTGCCCCTGCAAGAGCGGAAAACTTTTAATTATAAATAAAACAGTTTTTATTTCAGAAAAACATATATCATTATATTTGGCGTTTCGAGGAAATTTTTAATCATGCTTTGGTATAAATGTGACTACATTTCAATGATATATCGTCTAATCTCCTTCTTCAAGGCTTGGATGATCAAAAGCTTGTTGACAACCTTTTGACTTCGTAGAGCCCCAGAGAAAGAAGTTCAACGATGTTAAATTGCACTGCCCAGGCGACCAATTCTGGTCACCTAAATGGGAAGTTGGGGAATGTCTCATGCAATAATGCCATTGTTTCACGTGATGTGTGACAAATGACACACCTCTGTTGAAACCACCATCGAGATTCATACCATTCATTCGAACCACAAAAGAACTGGGTTATTATGCCCCGATACCGTTCGCCATTGACCGTTTGTGCGTTTCCGACAGCTCCTTCGAAGAAAAAAGGTCCAATGATCTCCCAACCCCTAAACAGTGATACGATTGGCATGCATGACATATGTGGGTTTTCATCACTCTAGATTCGGCAATTTTGCTTGTTTACGAAGCCATCAGCAGAATTTAGTTGGAAAACTTGTTCAATAAACCAATTGATGAGCTCTTCACTGTTTATGGTCTGTGGGCTTGTGCCATAATATTTTCTGCTAAGCGACCTCGTACGACATGTGTCGATGGTATGACTTGAGTGACCTACCCAATTTCTTCAAATTTTTCGATAATTCTCTTCACAATTGGCACATGGAACATTGTGATAACAAAAGACGCGATTTGTGAATCGTGACACTAAAACAACCATTTTTGAAGTAATGTTTAACAATAAGAATGCGTTTTCGAATAGCAATTCATTTTTAAGAATGGTGGAGTGTCTACCAACGAAGTATCATAATTGTATAACTGTCACAGCATAAGAACAAAATGATGGCAATTTTGGCTTTTCCGCTCTTGTTAGGACACCTGTTATATGTTTCTGTTATATATTTTTGTATTCACTTGTATGTACTAATAAACCGCATATTACTATTATCATATTTAACACTCAGCACTATGTAAACTTTGTGAGCTCAAACAGCAAAAGCAGCATAAAATACTGGTTGCAATAAATTACATTTATGTTCGTATTAACGCCATGCTCTTTCGTGCAGCACACATTTCGACAGTGTTCACCAAATTGGAAGAATGTAATTAGATTAACATTCTCAGAAATACCCAATCTAGCCTTCCCTTCGTATTACTTGCCACATGATAACTTTTTGCAGTTTTAATCACCCGTTATATACTACCTAATTTATTTCTTTTGTAATTAAAACTGTATCAATTTATCCTATCTATGAACTCCTATTTCCTTTTAAATTGATACAGATTAATATACATATATATTAAATACACGATGCGTATACACTTGATGAAATTATTATAGTTTTACCGTGATATCATAAAGTTGCTGGGACGATGACATTGAAATATGTACCTGAACTTAAGCCGTATTATCGTACTCGTTACATATCCTTAACTTTTGAAAATTATTTTAAGTCATTGTGACCTCAATAAATATGTCATTTGATTTAAAAATACAGTAAAATGACAAGCCCAGCTGGTATTCAAAATTTTATTATGCAATAAAGGCGAAATGAAAGCAAGTGTTGAAATTGTTGTCCATTATTCAATTCCCAATTTTATAGGTCATCTCACGCTGTTAAACGCATTTTGCAGGATTGCTAGCGTTATTAATGTACATTTCTTAATAATTATTTGCTGCAGATCTCAAAGAAATTTTAAATATTCTACTCTTTAGGTGAGAAAACACGAAAAAGTCGATAATTATCAAACGAAGTGACAGTTGTGAAAATTCAACTTCCATATGTAAGCTGATAATCTCATCGTCAAAAAAGTCACGAAGAAAATCAATATTTTCTTGTGTTGTGTGTACCGTTACATCATTTTGCTTGAAGTAACCATATTGTAATTCAATTTCATGCAACTGTTCAATAAATTCATCCATACCTCTTAGCATTAATTGTAAAATAAGAAAATAGGTCGACAATTCTGCGGCAAACCCAAACACAAATTTATATTTTATTTTATTAATAATGGGTGTTGGATACTTTATTTAAAATAACTTTCAAAATCCGTTACTTTATTATACTGTCTACCACCTTAGTCGCAGATTTTAGTTCATCGACGTATTGTCTATTATTGACATACATGTAATTTTGTTTACCAAAGTCTATTACAACTGTTTCCGGGTTTGTATAGAATTGGAATTCATCCAAATAGAAATAAGGGATATAAATGTTTTATTGTTATACGTAAAAGCTCTCGTTCATATCATAGTATCACCACAAGAATTTGTTTTCTTCTGCAAATTGTACCAATAATATCCGAAGTCATTGGGACCATTTTGGACCTTTTAAAAAAAATTACGTTCTTCTCATGATCTCGTCCCATATGATCTTACAAATATTAGCCTTACTTGTTTGTATATTTTCATTAAGAAGTTTTAAAACATCTTTTACACATCGAAAACGTTTACTACCGGATAAAATTTGTTGTATGCGTTCTTTAATTACTATTAAATTTAAATCAAATTTTATTTACTATGCGATTACGTTACTAGAAGTAGTTAGCCGTGATGTCCATGGTCTTCGTGTCATTTCTTAATTTTTCTCTTTATCGCTGTATTTACTACAGACTTTACTCAGTTTTGCAAGAATGCATATCAAAGTGATGAAATCGTTTTATTTTCTTAGCTATAGCTCGCTTTGATAGAAGATTTCTTGTGCTGAACGATAATGCCTGACTTCGCACAATACCTACCTATCTCTGAAACTACATAAATTTTGCACGTATTTGCATCTACGTATGTATTGAGGTTAGTTTCTGTATTTATCGGTAGTGATATTGACAAAACTAATACCTTTACTATTTCATTATATTCAAAAATGTCCAATTTTTACGGCTGATAAATGCTTATAGAGGAACTTCAAAATTATATGCAATCATAGAAATTTCACTTAGTGTATATGCCTGCCCCAATTTTGAATATTTTATTGATAACTATATGTCTTTATGTATGTATCTAATCTAAATTATTACAAATCCTTTTTTTTTGAAAAAGAAAATATATTAAATCATTGCTTTCTTCAATAAACGTAACATTCACGTTTAATATTATTTTCCAGAGAAGAAAAATAGAGAGAATGCTCTAAACAATGAAGTCCACATTACGACCAATCCAGAGCCGATAAAGGGTCCGCTAACTATTTCACCTAAGCAGGCGCCTGATAATGTGATTGTTGATGACAGCGCATTATCATGGCGAAGGAGTAGTCCGCGACCTAATAGTCAGAGCTTCCGTAAGTATGACGTATTAAAGTTATTAGTTTAGAAACCTTCAATTTTGCGGATTATAACTCGAGAAAATTATTCTAATTGACGACACCATTCGCAAATAAAAATCTAAAACATATCCCGCCGCTTGTCGTGTTTCGCTAAAGGAGATTCGCGGGTTGTGGCTGATTCAACTTCCAAGCTTGTAAATCTTCTGATAGATTTTTAATAGGCGGTTAGAATAAAAATCAACTGAACGTAAAATTCTTTCCTTAATTTCACGTCGCTATTATTACTTTTATATCATCATCCTTTAAATCTATAAATTTCCCGGTATACTTATTTACTTGATCTACAAGTAGTCATTTTTAATTCTACTTACGTTCAATATAATCAATTAGGAACGTCAAACAAGCGGTTTCTAACAACACAGTACACCACTATTCAGCGCTTGCCGCCCCCATGTATTCGGGCACATTCGACCACTCTGACAGGAAGGGGAAATACGGCGTCCCTAGCTATGACAAAGAATTGCGGGGACATACCTACTGCTACATGTTTGCTGCAACAAAGTTTAAAATTAATTTTCTAATCGCAGTGATATATCTTTAGCCATATGTATGACAGTGAACAAGAAGCTAAAACGTTTTTGAAGTCATATCAACCGTATTAATACGAAAGAACAGCTACTATTACGTCGATTCAATAACATTATGAAACGTTTTCTCTCAAAAATGGTTTATTAAAATCTATCTCAGAGAATGATGAGTACGAATATTCTTATGGATTTAGTCGTGTGTTGCGTGTAGTTAATGCTGGTACTATGTCTGCTATCATCTAAGCTGCTAACAGAGACAACCCGAGACGCGCAGCTTGATGCTAAAAGTTGGTTCGCTCGAAACCATTTCGAAACATACACTGGGACCCCTGTGTGAAAAGGTGGTGATAGGTGGCGTAAAGATGCATTAGCGGGAACCGTTTAAATGTTTGATTGTATATAAATTAAATTATTTATTTTTTCAACTCTTTAAATTTTTGCGTAGTTAAATTATTTAAATTAACGTTATTTTAATTAACAATGTTACTAGAGGTTCTACACATCGTATTCTTTAAAGAAATTATTAGAAAATATGATTTGTTTGTTATAAACTATCATACCATTCTACTGTATATCATGTCTGGAAAGTAGTGCATCTTTTTCATTTCTTCTTGTCGAGCCCCACACAAACTTTGTGTGGCACGGCGCACTGCTGAATATATGATCTCAACACAATAATAACAAATAAAAGTACAAAAGCCAACAAACACACCACACTAATAAAAACGAAAATATTAATGGCGACCAATGGCTATTGTTTTCTTCCTTGCTGCGGATGCGTCAATCGGAATAGCTCGAAAGCACTGCGGTATTGTCACCCGCTTGAAACCGTAACGCCACCTCGCCGCATCTTCCCAGCAGAGTGAGTAAGATAAATTTATGAGCAGCCTGTAAGTAACAAGAAAGATAACGAATAACTGGTTAAGAGGCCAATATTTTCCATTAAGTTGCAAGTCTCGAATTGTTTCTGCTACTAAGGTTTGTTTTCACTTTCGACGCTTACGCTTAAAAAGTACTAATGACATCATCGAGACGTCATAACTTTCACGGACATAATGCAGCATAAGTCCTTATAATTACATACCTCAAATATACAATGTGGAAACTAAGCATATTTTAATTAGCTCATTACTAACGTAAATATTCGTTATAAATATAGTAAAGTAAAGAATGTTTGTCTTATAAATTACTGTTGTCAAAAGGCATTTTCATTTGCAACCTATAACATATTTCTTCATATAGCTATGTAGTTTGTACACAAAGAATAAACTATCAACGGTTAAGACAACTGTAAGACAAATGTTTTGCTCACTAGGTACTTTAGAATATTATTCTACTTCTGTTGGGCAGCCAATGTCTGGGACCTTATTTCATTATTGCGGGTTTTGGCATTGCATAAATCCTCTAGTAATTACTTTTCAAACAGGTATTCGATTTACATATGTTTGATATTTTTAAATCGTTTGTTGACGTACACAATTTATCACCATCACCAACTTACTTCCGATACTCATTGATAAAGTGCCCAAATTGTTACTAACGCAATAAGCTTAAAAAGAAATTGATAAAGAGACACCCAACAATTTAATATTTGATATTGACATTTCTGCGCATTTAACCATGCTTCATACCTTTGTTGCGTTATATTATTTATCTAAATGTTCTGTTAATGACGTGCACCGTTTCGTTCGATGAAAATCCTACTACTTGTCAAGACAAAACATTATTTCTGCAAATTTTGAAATTTCAAGCTTAGAAGGATTGTAAGATACTTGTGTACTTACGACTTATGTCCGTAGATACATTTTCTCTTTGATTTCTGCTTTTTTACGCATCATCTGTTTATGTTCTAAATCTTGTTAATTTATTTCTAGGGGATAAGGAGACAAATGAGAACGAAGTATCATTGCGACGGTTCAACAGCTTCCAGAACGATCCAGAGTAAGTACGGGCATTAAGCATATAGCTGGGCTTTTTAACAACTCCTTGGCAAAATGACGCAAAGCTTTTTTTTTTTGATTAACACTAATCGTTTTATTAACATTTAAGAAGTGACTAAACAAGTACCATGTGGTTTTACTCTGAAATTCGGAGCAGTGCGACGACCCAGTTGCAGTTTCTCTCACTTATTACGCATTTTGCTTTCATCTTGCGAGGGAGCCATTTTTAAGTCGAAATACGAAAAAAAAAACATTAGTTTTATCATCGAGCGAACAGTTCATTAAATTTATTTTTATTATTTCTAATTTCTCAGGTTTATACTACTTTAGAATGCGTGTAGATTACTATTCTTATTACTACTATTATTAAGCGAATGATTCGATTGTTTAATTTCAGTAGTTGTGTTCTTGGTAGTTCATAATGAATGAGCCTCTACTTTTATACATTTTTTTTTCTTTGTTCTTGGAAGAATTTTTTTTATTTCGAAAAATTTTTTATGAATTCTTGCATTTCAAAGGTATGTAAATACACATGCATAAACAACACAATTTTTACAATTTGCAATATCAAGATATAGAAATTTACTTATTTTGTATTTACTTATTGGCTGTCAGTGTTTGTGTCTTGTGCATTGTCTTGTTGCAGTTGTAAGAGAAAACGCTTTTTCGTTATTGTTTTCGTTTCTGTAAATAAATCTAGATATTGAATGTGAGATTCTAAATTGACGTTAAATAATTTTGAAATAAAGAAAGCTGATTTAAAATAGTTGGACGAAATCAATACTACATTTTTTATATTTTTAAAAGATGACTAGGTCTCGAATCCATGGAATGTGACAAAATTAGCACCATACTTAGTTTCCGTTAGTTAAAGAAAATTGAAGTTATTGCAGTTCTAATGTACATATGTATGTAGTGAAAGCCGTCAAACTCGCACCAAATGACAACATTTACTATTTCCGTTCTTTTTGAAAAATATATTTATGCTATTAGTTTGTGCTTATCTAAAAACTAAATAAATCTAAATCACTTCTGACGAGCTACTATCTGTTATAAATGGCATTTATAAGAACAGTTCTTTAGAAAAAGTCAATCTAACAAATTACCAATATCTCATCATGTTGAAGAAACAGTTTTCTGCGTAACTCAAAATCTTTTCACTAAGTAACTGATTTAAAAATGTATATATAAATATTTTGCAGAATTTAAGCTCCCTGTAAAGAAATTAGTGCTAGTGATTTATTATTAAGCCATTGGTTTTGAAGTAATATTAGTCGTGATCTTCAACGGCGAAATGCAGATTCTCATCAGCACACCATTTACAATTTGATTTACAACCGATTAGGGGATATTGTGTTTTCAAATAAATAGCAAACTAACAGCATAATTATAATTTAAAGAAAAAGCGGAAATAAAAAAATTTCCCATTCGGTGCAAACTTTATGACGGTCACTGTATATTGTTATCCAGTATACCAACAACGTGTTTTCAGATGAAAGATAAATGGTTTAAAAAACATTGATTGACCACTTACTAGTGAAGAATTCTATAATTGTGCATTTTTTATAAGAATATTAATTAACATTCAATACATGCCAAGAAAATTGACCAGCATTATCAATTGATACCAACTTAAATTTTGTTATTAGAGAAAATTGCATAAATGTTTATTATAACTTGGCTTACATATAAAATAAATATATTTAGTAATTGATGATTAAAGAAAATATACGTTTATACTGCTGCCACTAGAATCGAACAAGATTCTGATCTGTAGATGAGGTAATTTATATAGTACCACATTTGCATTTACGTTAAGCGATTTCTTCATTGGTCTATTTATACTGCCGGTTTCAATTTATCGTGCGGAATTATAAACAACCCCGTTACTGATTTACTGCGATAATTTTCTTACCTAACCCTTGATGGTAAAACACAAACCTTAAAACAGACAGTACATCTATATTTTTTGCATCGCTTTCATTAGGACACAAAGTACAAGAACAGACTTAAAACAAACAGGATCAATGTATTCGATTCGGTTTGTCTCAGATCTACTTAGTTTTTTTTTTAATGAATTGGTGAAATTATGATCGGGTTTCTACGTAGTATACACATCAAATTGGTCTAAAAAAAACAAGTTTAACAGTAATTGTTATTACAACTAGTAGAGAAACATTATGAGGCAACGATGAAATAAACCAGACGTTTACTAATAAACTTTTATTTGTATAGCATGAATCAAAATAAAATGACCACAGTTTCGTTAGATAGGGTATTCAAAAAAATGTGAACCAAACTAAGCTTCAAAATTGCAATATAACCGAAATGGAAATGAAAGATTTCTACATTTAGTATAGTATATGGCCATCATTAATAATAACACGGCATCTATTGGGTATACATCTAGTTAAATTATTTATTGCATTTTGTTCAATTTGTTGCTATAGGTTTCGTAAACAATGTTTCAAACAGCGTCCTATGATTCAAGATACGTCTTTCTTGCATATCCGAAACGTGTTCTACGGGGTTGAAGTCGTCTGGCCATGGTATTATCGCGATATTGTTGTTTCCAAAAATTTGTAACAATTGTCCCAACATTTGGTCGAGCATTGTCATGCGTAAGTAAGAACTGATCCCTGTGTTCCGCCTGTAAGAATAACCGGTTATAGAATCGCGACCAGATATGCATTGGTTGTTAAAAATCTTTTCAGAAAAGTAAGATCAGTTCTACGGTCAACCCCAGTTCTAGTCTAAGCCGCCTTGGTACTGAGCCACTTCCTGAACCGTTGCCAAACGATTTTCGTTCGCAGGTCTTCTTGGCATACCCAGTCTCAGCATAATCGAGCATTGAGTCAATTTTCATATAATCTGCTTCTTACAATCGCTGGCGTTTACCTTATACATATTTTAGAGTTCGATTTTTAGTTAGTTGGCTGTAAGATTTTGGTTACGAAGAATTTGCATATTTTCTAGGATATCTTTGTTTTACCTCGTCAGTTTCTTTATAACTCTGTCACAAACGTCCAATTGTACTTATGTAGAATTTATAACCATATCTTGATTTCTTATATATTCATGATCACAGCTTTTAATTAAGCTTCACGATTAAGATGCCGTCTTTCTATCTTTATTATTTTCAAAACACTATACAACTCAAATTGTATTCTTAGACAACTAATAAACCAAATTGATACAAAACGCTCTGAGAGCACAAAGAACAATTCGATACAAATGTAATCTATTTACGGATATAGCGATATCCACCGGCACTTAAATCCCAACACAGCCACATGAAAGCCCAGCATGCTGTATTCTCATCAAATTTTGAATAACATGTGTGAACATACTTTTTACATTTGCCCCCTAGACCATTTTGATGTGAGTATATTAGGACATATTTAGACATGTTATCAAAACAAATCGAAATAAAATTCAAAAATCGAGTTTCTAACGGTCTCATTACAGAGCAGGATATCAATGTTTCTCAAACTTTTATATGCCTTCCAAATACAGAAAACGTACTTATATATATTAAAAATTTGCGACTCTTGCAAAACGTTGATAACGGTGTTAATAACAGCTATCTGTGATTTTTTCTGTGGAAATGCAGAGAAGTTTTGCATTTAAAGGAAACTAAGATTTCGTGACCTCTATTGTGTAGCAACGCATCCTCCAATTTCAAAAACAGTGGTCTAAAGTTTACGTTTACATTTTCATCAACTACTAGTAATTAATTGCTAATATAGGAGAAACGGCAATTATTAAAAGCTGTTAAATCGGTTTTAATAAACGTGAAAAAGAAAAATGAATTAGTAATGAGATTCAGTGGCTATTACCATCAACTTTTCCTAAATAACGCTAGATGGCATGTATGGTTTGATAGACTAATTTAATGCTTAAATAAAAGTTCCATTCGATTCTATCCTATTATCATATATCTTGCGAGGTATTTAAGACTGGGATGAGTAGACTATCAATATCCGATCGTTATTTTAGAAAAAAAGGAAAATTTTAACGAACAAAACAAAGTATCTAGAAAAATAATTGAATAAAAAAAATCTGATATTCGTTAAATGTTTTTGCTGGGGTAAATGTATGTATGGTTATCATAGATTATTCACTCTCTATAATCTATTCAGCAAAAATGCAAGAATATTATAAACCTATTTTGATCGATCGTAGAGACCAAGTTCCGTTCTAAAGTAGTAGGGCCTGGTTGCATCTAAGCACTCTGACACTTGCTTGCATGTTTAGGTTCTACGACCGGTATCTGAAGCTCCGTGCACGCATCCAGGCCAATTCCTTCCCTTCTTATTACCACAGAAAGTCACCTTCCGAAGAAAAATCTCCCTTTATTATCCCACCCCTTTCCAATTTCAAACAACGGCAGCTCAGGTATGCACGTTAGTTATTTACTACTATTACTAATAAGCAATTTGCGACCTGTTGCTTGCGTATTTTGCGAGGTATATCAGGAAAAGTTTTTTGCTGCTTGCGGACGGTTATGCTACACATTAAACATTTTATCATGAAATCGTTTTGATGGCTGTAAGATACATAAAAAAATTATATGGTTGACGAGAGAACTGCTCCGATTTTAAGTGTTGGTTTAATTACTAATCTTTAACTATGCTATATATCAATTATTTCATATAAATTACGCAATTCATGTTTTTATTTATAAAACAATTTCTCTTTAATTTTAATTTTAATTGCTCTCTAACGTAAATCGAATTAATGTTGTGTTAGTTGTTTTGTGAGTTTTAAAATTATCGTATATTATCCACAGCTTCTAATTTTTATGAAAAAATACGAATTTACTTAAGAAGCACAACACAAAATTATCAAGCTATTAAGAATCTGATTGGAGCTCGGCAATGTGTTAAAACGAAAACAAGTAACATACCCCAGTTCTATCAATCACTATAACGAATATAGAAATGCATATATAGTAAATCCCATTCTTTTAAATCCTTTTGGTAAGTAAATAATAGAGGAAAGGCGCCATCATTTTTTACCTTTGGGGACAAGTTACCTTGAATCTAACGAAACAAATTCGGTTATAAATAGCGAAATATTAGGGTTGTCCGTTTCCAAAGATACGTTTGAGTGCCGCGTACATCGTTCCGATCAGTTTGAAACCTGCACGCATTTTAGATGCACGTATGCAATGTGTGCAGTGGGAACCGCATAATCTCAGTTCCGATCGAAACATACTCCAAGTTTGAAGTGTGAGTGATCATTCGTTTTTTATATGCAAATAATGAAACACCTACCGAAATTCATAAAAAAATACAACTTACGCAGAAGGCGTTATGAGTCGAAAACAAGTTGGTGTTTGGTGTAAACAGTTCAGAAGTGGACGTACAGCTCTGAACGATGATCCGGAAGGTGTGCGAAAAAAACCATCAACAAGGAAAACGAATGAATATCAATTAAAGATCGATACGCTGATTCGAGAAGATCGTCGGTTGAAAATATGGGAAATTGCTCAACTCAATCGACATTCCTAAAAGCTCTGCTCATGAAATCCTATCTGAATTAAGCTATCGAAAAGTTCTCGCGAGATGAGTACCAAAATTGTTGACCAACCAACACGAAATGAAAACGAATGGCGGCGGAAATAGAACTTTTAGGAAAACGGATTTCTGGAGTCTATAGAGACAGGAGACAAAACATGGCTGCACCACCAATAAAAAAAAAGACTCGATGACGTGGAAGCATGTGAGTTCACCAACATCGAAAAACTTCAAAGTCCAACAGTCTGCAAAAAAAAAGACAATGGCAACTGTGTTCTGGGCTATGCAAGGCATTTTGCTCACAGTTTTTACCACCGAAAACGAGAATCATCAACTATTCGAGAGAAACTACGAGGAATGTTGACGAAAAGTTATTGCATGACAATGCAAGATTGCACACCTCAAATCAGACGAAGGCCTGGCTTCAGAAACACAATTGGGAAGTTATCGTCCATCTACCCCAAAGTCCAGACCTAGCTCCTTCTGATTTTTATTTGTTTGGGTCGTTGAAAGCTCATTTGTCGGGTAAAAGGTTTGAAGACGACGACGAACTAGATAAAGTAGGCCAGTATTTTAAAAATTTGGCTCGCTCCTTTTACGAAGAGGGAATACAGAAACCTGTGCCTTGCTGGAATAAGTGTCTTAACATTGGCGGCAATTATGTTGAAAAGTAGGTAACAGTTCGCGCTTTTACTTAGTGTATGTTTGATTTCCATAAATAAAGTAATCTGTCTGTAATTGACAAATGTACCTTAGTAACCGGACATCCGTCATAGAATATTTCCTTAAATATGATGCCATTAGGTTCGGCATAGCATATTAAACTCTTATAAGGTCATATAAAGTGAACATTTTTATTCATACATTAAGTAACAATGGCATTACATAAAACTGATCTTTAAACTTCTTCCACTGATGTCCAGTTACATCACCTTCAGTTAAAAGTTAACTGCCAATTAAATAAATATTCCTGTTACATCCCAGGTTAATAGCGTTGTAGGAAAACGATCAAGTTTTTCCTAATATCAACCCATCATTCGCTGTTTTCTAACGAAAACATATTAACTAAGGCTACTTTATAATTGGCGGAAGAGAAAATATTTTAAACCTGTTTAACGTTTATCTGACAGTATGGTTATTCTTTAGATTTAACTAGATGTGCAATTGGACAGTAAAAAAGTGAGACACATGGAAATAAGGTGAAGCTTAATCGTGTAAGTTTTGGTCTCTGTTTATAGAAATTTTAATTTGTACCTACATGATATTTATATTGTCACAAATTTAGAACTTGCGCAATAACACATGGGCTGAAAAGTCCCGGGCCTAACAAAGAGAACACGTTTTTTTTGGTTCAAAATTAGCTTTATTCATCAACGTAATTTCCATCAAGAGCAACGCAATCATTCCAGCGCCGCTCTAACATTTCAATACCACTTTTGTAGAACGATTTATCTTTTGCCTCAAAATAGGCCTGTTTCAGCAATAACCTCTTCATTCGTGCGAAATTTCTTACCGGCGAGGTCTGCGAACAGCCAGTAGTCGCTGGGAGCCAAATCTGGGGAATACGGTGGATGTGGGAGCAATTCGAAGTTCAATTCATATAGTTTTGCCATTGTTTTGATTGACTTGTGACACGGTGCGTTGTCTTGATGAAACAAATTTTTTTCTTTGTCATATGCGGTCGTTTCTTTGCAATTTCGGCCTTCAAACGCTCCAAAAACGCTATATAATATTCACTGTTGATGGTATTTCCTTTCTCAAGATAGTCGATGAATATTACACCACGCACATCCCAAAATACCGAGGCCATAACCTTTCCAGCCGATTGTTGTGCTTTCGGGCGCTTTGGATGATGTTCACCAGTTGCTGTCCACTCAGATAACGATCGTTTTGATTCCTGAGAGAAGTGATGGATCCATGTTTCATGCATTGTTATATATCGACTCAAAAATTCCGGTTTGTTACGTTTAAACATGGCCAAACACTGCTCAGAATCATCAACACGTTCTTGTTTTTGGTCAACAGTGAGCAAACGCGGCACCCACTTTGAACAGAGCTTTCTCATAGTCAAATGCTCATGCAATATAAAGCCAATACGTTCTTTTGATATCTTTACGACGTCAGCTAACTCACGCAACTTCACTTTTCGATCATTCAAAACGATTTTGTGGATTTTTTTGATGTTTTCTGGTGTTACCGCCTCATTTGGACGTCCACTGCGTTCTGCATCATCGGTGTCTTTACGATCACGTTTGAAGTCAGCAAACCAACGTTTTATTGTTGTTTCTGATGGAGCGGAGTCCCCATAACACTTTTCAAGCCATTGCTTCGCTTGAACGGTATTTTTCCCACCAAGAAGCAGTGTAAATTAAAACACGAAATTGTTTTTGATCCATTGTTTTGAAAATAACAAAAGTAGCGTGACTCATAGCACAATAACTCACAAACTAATGAATAGAATATCATGAAATTTTAACAGCTGTCTTTTGAAGGTTAGTACTAACTGAGTGAAAGGTGACTGCAATAAAACTAGCATCATCTATGTGTTAGGCTCGGGACTTTTCAGCCCATGTGTTAGTATAGATATAAATAAAGGTTGTTCCGGTTTGAGATTACTTTTTAAATTTAGCTCCATTTATACTTTTCTTACTACAATACCATATGTTATTTGACAGACGATAAGTGGAAATATTACGGTTAATAAAAATTGAAAGACACGATTGAACAAGTACACAATTGAACAACACGTGTTTGTTATTAGAAATTATTTTGAATATGATAAAAGTTATGCGGAAGATGCAAAAAAATTCCGCCATGGCCATTCGAAAAATCGTTACAATATTTGAGGAAATGGGTAGGGCAAAGGGATGAAAAAAGCAAAATCCGTCATCATAATGGTGATTTAGAAGAAAATATACCAGCTATAAGCGTTAGTGTATGATTCAAAAACATCAGTTGATCTTCACCCCCAGCAATTAAGCTTTCCAAAAACCACCTTCTTCGGAATTTTGCACAAAAATCTTCTTTGAAATCTCTACAAAATTCGAGATAACTCAAGAAATAAACTCGACGGGCTTTGAGGCATACTGCAGAAATGGATATTATTTTTTAATAAAATTAGCTTTAACAACGAGGCACATTTTTTACTGGGTGAATTTGTAAACAAAGAAAACTAATAAATCTGGAACGTAGAAAACCTACAAGAAATCGGAATATTGTGCACATATAGAAAACCTACCGTTTCGCTTCCCATTCTCGTTCTAATAAATGTACCACCTATGAACAGATACCAGAACTTAATACCGCACCGGGGAGGAAGCCCTTCCTATTACAGGTGAACAGGGCCGGTTACAACTAATAAAAACAAATGACTTGCTTTATGCATATTAAAATAAAAAGGAAAACGTATGCACGGACAATTATAATGAACTAATGAATTGCATTTCGTAAGAAAAAAAATCAAGAAATATGGATTTAGTACATTTTGTGTGTGTCTATTGATGTTATCAAAAAGTTATTATTCATATAAATACTTTTAACTTTTTACTGTCCGTTTCAAAAGCCATTTCCTTCATGGCGCTTCTCCTCTGCTATTCAAAAATGAAAAAGAAGGAAAAGAAGAGATCAAATTGGAATTCCATGAAATGTTAGTACCGTTTTTTGGAGTTACAATTGTTTCGAAACCGTTTCGAGGTTTTTTATATGTTTTACAGGTAATATTAACAAAATAATAAAATATGCATATACACACAGTAGGATACTTTAAGACGCGACATTAAGTAAGATGCTACGCGTACGGTTGGCTTAAAAAGATCTTCAACTATCCTAGAAATTACACTGTTATTCTTATTTATTCACGTTAGCAACAAGATATACTTTACTTCTTAAAATGTTCAGATCTATATATGAATATAACGGAAATCCAAATGGCAAATGTTAAAGGTTGCTTCGGTTGACAACATAAAGCACCTTTAAACTACATAAATCCACCCACCTAAAGTTATTCAACTAATGATTACCAATTTAAATCTTTATATTACGGCCGCTTTTTCCAGTGCTATCTTAGTCTTAAGTTTTTCCAACTGGATTTTATTGTTTTGTAATTACAACGCCTAAACAATTATTAATACCGAATGTGTAATTAAAACAATAAAAAAAACAACCTAGTTATTACAACGCTTAAACTGAAAACAAGCTTTTGTTGACCCCAAACTGAGCACACAATTTTTACACTACTAAACACCTCTAGCAAAATTGTTTTCCAGAACATATTAAGCTTGTGACTGGTTTTAAAGATAAAGTTGATTTATGTAAGCAAATAAAAGTGACAGGTCGTAAACTAAAATTAAGAATTACTTAAATAATTTGTTTAATATCATATTGATTTTTGTAGATATTAACAAAAAATTGAAAACTTGCTTCAATAGAAATTTAAGTATTAAAAAGAGAGAAATGATTGTAAAATTCTTTTTTCTTTCTATGAATGACATTTTGCTTGCTTTTGCATGCGAGACATTTACTTACAAATGACTCGGAGATTTATTGCATTGTAACTAAAATACAGATGATTGATTTGTAACGTACATATTAACTTCTCTAATCATTTTAGAAGTTTCAGTAATTACTATTGATATTAATATACTTAGATTTGTTGAACTTAAAACAGTATTTTGTTTCATTTTACAATTTATTTTATTAAATTAAAATCGTTTAGTTGTCAGTTATTGTTTATTGTTTTGTTTTCTTTCTTTTTTGTTCCGTTCTGTCCTGCGTCTCTATATGTCGTCCATGCCCTTTTTAGCGTACAGAATAAATCAGAAAAAGTGGAAAGTACAAATATTACAAGCACTGCGACTACTACGACTACTAGTAGTAGTACCACTACGACGAACACCACAAATAATACTTCCGCCATCACGTCTTCCCCAACTAAAGCTAATTCGCCTGCTACAAGTCCACAGCCACAACAAGTAACTGTTAGGAGGTATGTATTAAACTTTGTATTGTTAATCTAACGAATATATTTAAATTTCTTTAAACCAAGTTAACTTGATTCTGTTCTGCATTTCATGGGATCGGGTTATCTAATTGAAAGAATTGCTACTAACTAAAGGATTGAAATATCAACTTAAGTTTATCAAAAAATCCTTAAAAGTTACCTATAGTAGATTTTTTATTCAATACTAGTGGATTAAAGTTGTCGATTGGTGAACCTACGCCTCCAACCAGTACACCTAGTACTGCAACCCCTCCAACAACGCCAACTAGCGGAAACCGTCTCACCATGATCAAAAACTTCTTCAAGTATGGCGTGATAGGATAATACTTTTTTAGCGTGGATTTAACACATTGCAAATTAACATTAAAATCGTGATATAAATATTTGCTTATTCTTTTTTTATCTTCTAAGGATAATGTGTTTGTGTTTTTGATTTTTTGTGCTCAAACAAAAATTAATGTTAATTGCTTTTTGTGCAGTAATATGTGTTTTTTTGTTTTTTTTTGCTTGAATGAAGTTGATACTGCAATCAAGTTTAAAATTGGGATCATCAATGAATTCCGTTATATGCAACTCGCACTTTCTAATGTGATTGTGTATAAATATTTACATTTAAATACATTCAAACACTTGCAGTGTTACATTTTGTGAAAATACAATACTTTCATCTAGTCACAAAAACTACGTGACCAATTATTTCTGGACAACTTGGGAATCTGATGTATCCGAATAAATATAAAAAATGCAAAATTAATATTATCAGCAAAGATTTTCGAGTCTCAATGTTTATGAAAGCTCGAACAAATGTCTATTTAGACAGTTGCGTGGTTTTTTGGTACTAATTGAGAATGTTGTAAAAGGCTGCAGTTTCGCATAACTGAATGAAGCAACCGCTGCAGAAATGAAAATGTGTTACAATCCCTATTGACTGTAATTAAAAGTTTGAGATCTCCTACATATTAGAATCACTATTTACGAGAAAATTACAACAAATAACTATTAGGCTATCCATCTCATGGTAGATAATTATGTCGTTACAATAAAAAACACAAGTTGATTAACATGCTTTCCTAAAAGATTTTTAATCTTAATTGAATTGAACTTGAAATAAAATCGAAATCAAAAACGAAGGCAATGTTATTTCCTATTTTGTTTTCCTACAGGTCTTTCGTACCTCCAGTTAGGGATGAAGAAAGTGAAACACAGCGAAAGGCTCACGCGAAGAGGGTTAGGGAAACTAGAAGATCAACGCAGGGTGTAACATTAGAAGAGATCAAGTCTGCAGAGCAATTGGTTAAGAAGAAGAATCAAGCCGCAGTGAACAATAATAACAACAATACTGAGGTAAATATTCAACAACGTTCTTATCTTTATTTAGAGCTGCTAGGTTTGTTGGTATTTTCTTTGCGCGCTGTTGTATTTTTATACTGTACTACTTCCCCGTGATTTATAATCTTTCGGGCGTTTGTTTACCTTTCTTTTGCGTTTAGAATAACATGTGATTAATATTGTAATTCATGTCATATGCTTCGAACTAATAGACGGGAGCAAACGGTGACACGTCTAACACTACAGTTAGCGTTACGGCAACAATTACAACTGCTACGCCGACTGTGATCACAAGAGATACCGAGGATCCTGTGACTACGACACACGAAAGAAGGCCGTCCTGGAGATTGAGGCTTGATACTGGCAGTAAGGTATGTTTACCAATTAATCATTCGCTTGCTTTTCCGTTTTGTTCATTGGTTCTCAAGTTCTCTTAACAAATATATTCTTGCATGTAAATAAGTACAAATCTAAAATTAATAGTTCAAATCATTATTTTACAGCAGATTTAATATTTACCTTAAAACCTAGGCTAAAAACGTCCACGCTAATATAAGTGTGAGGCTGTAAGGTCAAATTGGCAAGCAATTTACCGCGGGCAAATTCTAAAGAAGCGACAAACCCGAGGTGACAACGAAATATACTTCACCTTTATTACTCATACTGAATTAAATCCTACGAAACAAACATTTTAAATTAAATATCCGCCTATTCATTTTTCTACTGTTTCACAAAGTGTCGCTAACGCATATAACAAATTTTTAGCAATTGAAGTTGGTGACTGAAGGAGGTGAAGCGGCGATTCTACATTTGAAAACTGTTTTCCGAATCCTAGAAGGAAATAGATTTTTAGGTCCTCTGGAACATTACTAAATTCTGAGCTAACATTGCGAAAGACTTCAATTTGCAATGAAGCCTGCTCTTCCATGAAACCGTATTCTTGTACAGTTTTAACTCCAGAGAAAGAATGTTTAACCTGCGGTTATTTATTTTCTGCAAAAAAATATTTCGTGTAATGTGCTTTTAGAATTTTGTACGTAAAATTTTCTATCAAAGGATATTCTGGGCCTGAAAAATATTAAATTTTTCGTCATAGTACTGCAGACGATATTATATCGTAATTCAGTATTGAATTAAATACAATATTGCTAAACAAAAATGATTAAGCAAATAAAAACAGGCGATCCTATTCATAACATAATTCTAAAGATATGTTACCTTAAAAGAAAAAAAAGTTTTTTCAATAATTTATTCTTTGGAATTTTAGATAGTTCTTAACAGAATCTCAGTTAGCACTCAAAATTGCACAAATTTGCCAATTTAAACAAATTTCTGTGTTTGATAATAAGAAGGACACTCATATTAATTTGCTCAATTTGGGACATGTTACAACCATTCATTACAATGATTTGTGCTATAGCTAAACCAACACTATGTTTTCTGTTTTCATTTCTATCCATTTCAATTTAATGAATCGATACTAACACGTTCGCTTCCAAAGTCTTAATATCTGGAAAATAGCTGTGGTAGTCTAAAAATTATTACTACAACTGATAACAATAGGATTTATTCTGTTTAAATATTTAATATCACTTAAATCAAGAACATAACAATTCCAGTCAGTTTTAAACTTGATTGGGTTCAAATAAACTGGGGCGTGATATAAGCCATTACACTAAGGATGGCAGCTCCGCCATTATTTTTTGTTTGCTTCAAGTTACTTTTTTTTTATTACTGGGTCTTAATTTTGTACACCGTGCACTATCTACCAGAAAACATGAGCATGCACCAAGTTCATAATCACTGGAGCCCCGATGTTCAGGCAATGAAAAACATATTTCAATAGGCAGGTGAAAAGATACTAAAAATGGGCATTTAAAGAAAATGATTTTCTTATGCAACTAACAACCGGTCTTTTTTCGTTAAGCTGTTTTTGCTTTCTATAATAATAAATAATTTACATACACTACCATAAGTGTTTGCCAACCTTTAAAATATTACAAGAACACGTCAAAAACTAATTACAAAATAAACCTTTATTCTGTAATTATACAAAGAACTGTAACAATTATAAAAATAATTGTGCTTATCAATTTGCTAAAAGAAAATTATAAATTAAGTTTTATTTGCGATTCGTCAAGATGTCCACTTTTCGTTTTTACTACTATTGTCGAATTTGGAGCAGGTTTTCAAATTTGTCGGTTCAGTTTACTGAACTTTAGGGTGGCTATTTCATAACAACAATTTTCTCTCTGTGCTCGAGTTGTTACAAATACTCGTGGCATATTTTTGCAGTGTGTTTTGAATCATTATCGTGCTGGAACGCAAAATCTTCACTGATTAATCGTGTTCCAGATTAGAGTTCCTCTCCAAAATCTCCCTATAACCTTCTTTTCTAAGGATAGCATCTATTTTGACCAAATCACCCACAAAGGTACCGCCAAAACAACTTCAAATCGTTTTTTTCCAAATTTTATTGCTGGTGTAAAATAGGATTCAAATGCTCGTTTCCCTTTCGGTCTACGGAAAAATATTCTTCTATCTGAACCAAAGGTGAAATATTTAGATTATCGGTCCAGAGTACTTTCTTGCAATCTTCTAACGTCCAGTCTTTGTGTCTTCTCGGCCATGCTAACCGTTTAGCTTTGTTTGCGGCTTGGCCCAAATGCCTTTTTGCCGTTGTGATGCTAACTGGTTTTGGGCACAATGATTTGTAAATTATTTTAGCAATAAAATTAACACATTTTTAATCGCTGAGGGTATCAACCTACTGCAGAATTTGATTGATTAGTTTTTTAACCATATGACCGGCGAATATGAGGTAAGAAACTATTGTGAATTTTTTTATTCTTGCTCCAAAAGACGCTTACCAGCATGTAATTTTACACACTTACCTTCACCCAAAATATGCAAAATACTTTGGAAATATCTGACCTGCAAACAATATATTTAATGCATCTATCTTTACAGATTTTAACCGATTTTTATTCATTTCACATGCACGTACAATTTTCATAGTGAAGTTAGTTTTTAACAACGAGGGCGATTTAACGGCAGAGTGATTAAATACTTATTTTAAGATACAAAATATATTTTATTTTTCAATGTAGTTTCCATCCAATTCTATACACTTAGCCCAGCAACTTTCCAATTTTTTTCAAGCCAAATAAATAGTAATTTTTAAAACTCGTCAAAATATGTATTCGTTTCGCCTATTACCTCCTCATTTGCTTCGAATCTCCTTTCATCAAGTCAATTTTTCAAGCGTGGAAAAAATAAAAAATCATTCTAAATCAAATCTCATGAATGTGGTATATGAAACACCAATTCTAAGTTGTAAATTATAAATTTAGCAGATTAGCGGTTGCAATTACGAGTGAATGGGAGGACGCCTTTTTTTCTTCAGTTCAGCAGTGAAATCATCACAGCATAATATTGGCCACCTTATGTGCTTGACTTCTATATTATTTTGCCAGTAAGTTTGTCCAACATGGCTCAAGTCAGCAATACACTCATCATGGCGAAATTGATGCCAAGCTTTGAAAAGTCAGTCTGCTATCAAATCGCTCTCAACCGAAATAAATTTGACAAGACTTCATGAGGCAATAAAACGTTTTCTATAAATCGATAACTTCATAACCGAAAACAATAAATAGTTGCTTTAAATTCAAAATAAAACATAAACAAAAAATAACTATTGTAGACATTTTTCCTGAACATCCGGTCTCTAACAGTCATTATTGGTCTCATCTGTTTATTTCGAAAAATTATACCTTTTTATACATATAAAGAGGTTTTAAAATATATGAAAGGCGTATTTAAAAATGAGCAAATAACTTATAAATAAAGTTCTAATTGATGATCACCAACTATTTGATTTGAGGTATTCATTAAGCTAAGCCAAAAAAATGTAAGTATTGATGATGCATCACATCTGAATTTAATTGTATCCATCTCTATTTTCATGTAGGATACCTATTTCACGTCTTCGAATTCATTGACAGAATTTATTTAGTAATTTTTATTTATATTTCTTAACACTATTCTTTTTGTGACTAATGCAATTATCCTAATGCTTAAACATATACTACGCTATTATAAATCGTTACAATTTCAGAAAAGAAAGTGCTTCTTGGTTTACGTTCCGTAAATATAGAAAGATTGTTGAAAGTCTTTTTTAAATTTCAATTTCTTTCATAAGACCTGAAATTTAAACGATCTATAATAGTGTAGTGTGTGTTTACCACTTAACGCTTTCATTAATTTTTGTGTTCTTTTTACAGATAAGTTGCCTTTTCATATTTATTTTGACGTTGTTTTTGATGTATCACCCATACTGGCACTTATTTTATTTTTCAATATTACTATTACTTCAACGTTAACAAATATTACCTAACATCTGACTCAACAGTTGCGGCTCCATCTACCTTTTACGATGGCGTATTTTATATTTTCACTAGATTCTAAACAAAACATATATCTTGCATTTTATGTAAAAGGCTAGTTTAGTTGTATTTGATGTGCTTAATTGTATGTGTTATTATTTCTTTACTTATTGTGATTACTTAAGTTCAAAACACTTTGGGACTCGCCTTTAATTATGTTTGTATTGTGTTTGTGTTTAAATTGTCGACAATGAATGCTAAAGTAAAATTTTCTGCTCAAACAAGATTTTTCAGTGGTAATTCATGCTATGAAATTCTTTTTAGTCTAATGGATTACAGCACGAGTTTGAAATGTTATTATGAATAAAGACGAGTTACTTTTTGAAATTTTGCTTTAGTAAGAACAAAATTTCCTAACGTTGTTGTAGACGATGGATTAATTAAATATAGATAGCATAACTTTGCATGTGTTAGTGTAATATTTCACTTGCTTCGTAGTTATAATTTTCTTGTACTTGCCTTGTAGTATTGTGTTATCAGTATTTCACATCCAATGGATTTATATATTTAGATACTAAGTAGTCCTTAATAAACTAAGTGTTGTATGGGGAATATACTCAAAAACACAAACTATTTATCTTTCTCGTCTTTCTAGGTCTCTAGCGGTGCTGGTCACTTCGCTTTTTTTTCCTTTTTTTTTATATCTACATAGACTACTTCTTTGTTCTACATATGTACTGTAAGTTTTTGGGTATGTTTCCGGCAAATAAATTTGTATGCACACACAAACAAAAAGATGTCCAATAAATGCGTTCCTTATTTGTCAAACTACTGTTTTTTAGATTCTTCCCTTCTTATATCATTTATTACTAATAAGAAAATTTATGCACAACTTGTAACGCATTCAAAACTATTTATGTATTTATCTCAGCGAAATTTTCAACTCGCAAAAACATTTGGTATCCGCATTTCTATATTTCCAATATAATAATCCTATTGATTGACATTTACATTCTTTAATACTTTCGCGCTCATTTTAAATTTTAGTAACAATCTTTTACATTGCTTTGTCTTATCACCATTATTAAATGATTTGTATTTGCAATCAGTTATGTTGCAATAAAATAAATGAGCATTATTTTTAGAACCTATAGTAATCCAAGCATAAGATTATTTATTATCTTAACATTTTATTATATTACATTAAAAAAATGGTGTAATGCAGTAATTTTCAAGAAAAATGATTTTTGTGTTTATACAAGTCCGTATAACCTCTTTTCAATATTCGATTATATATTTAAATAACTGAATGTTCTTGGGAATCACAAATAGGTGTATTGAGTTTGCTACAGATCATCAATAGCGTGTTTAATTATACTTACAATTTTATCGACATTGTATTCGATAATCCTCACTTAAAGCCGATAAATTACACATCAAGTCGATAGTGTAAATTTCTACACAAATCATCGAAGCTATCGCTACTTATTTAAACAACTGCCTTTTATGTACAACACACTCTTTATAAATGCATTTTGTTCATTAAGAAGAGAAAAATATTCTGCAATTAAACAATATTTTATTAGTATCTGCGTAAAATCGTTGCTGAACTACGTTACACAAAATTAACATCTATTTCATTTCGTTATTGTTACCAGTAAATAACACAGTCTCGCTACACACCGTAAACGGATACTGACATAAATAACATTTAACTTATATGCTTAATTATGCACATTTTTATCCTAGAAACATACATTTATGTAATTCATTAAGACACTTTCTACACCTTGAAACTTGCAAGAAAGAAGTAGAATATTTGTATAATTAAATTGCCATTGAATTTATATGAATTCGTTGACCTTTCATATACGATATAGTAGCATTTAAAGTAACCGCAAATGCGATAGCGAATTATTTTGTATAGTTTCCTTTTTGCTTCAAATTTAAAATTAAAATATAAAACGTTATCGAGGTGTTACAAACAGTACATACTCTTTACTTTAGATTTCTATTAAATTCTTCTAACAGAACGTAAGCTGTTGAAATTATCAATTTCCTTTTTTTTATAACCTTGAGCACTTCCATAAGTTAAATTAGTACATTTACAATACAAGTGTAATATTAGCGCGTGTTTATAAACAGTTAGGTAATCGTTCCCATATATAAAAAGGACATATATTAGTGGCTGATCAACATTTGCTCCGTCGTAATTTATTTTCGCACGGTTACCAACATTAGGTGTAATTAATAATGTTGTTCCAAATCGATAATTGCTTTTATAATTGATTTTATCTAATCTCGTTACATATAAATGTTTGTTTAATCAACAGAGATCTCTTTTATAATTCGGAACAAAACGGTGCATGAGCGTGTTTACAAATCGTTCATATTGTTGTAGTTCAAATTGGAAGATGTTAATAAACCGGAAGAACCTCCGTCCACTCCATCCTTCGTACGTCGCACCGGTTTGCAAAGTAATTCCACTACGAGGCCTTCTTCTGCACCTGTCGAAACAGCGGATACCACCGTAACACTGTCACTGAGACGGCCTAAATCCCTGGAAGAAAAAGGTTGGTAACTCTTAATTGTATCATTATGATTATCATCTCGAATACTATTTTGTAAAGTTGGTACCGAAATACATGTTTATTGAGCGATGCCGGATAATGCGTTAATTATAGTGATTCAGCTTTCTGAATCAGTACTTAAAAAAACCCTTACATCCTTTTTGAAGATTTCTACTATAGCATCTATAACCATCGGAAACGGCTACCACCTCTCTGATACGATCAGTTTATAATCTTTCTTCTTTATATGTAACTATTCTTAGAAAATTTACTTACAAAGTCCAGCAATATCTTCCAA
This sequence comes from Trypoxylus dichotomus, assembly GCA_023509865.1. Taxonomy (NCBI): domain Eukaryota; kingdom Metazoa; phylum Arthropoda; class Insecta; order Coleoptera; family Scarabaeidae; genus Trypoxylus; species Trypoxylus dichotomus. The sequence continues at coordinate 71,691,555 of CM042074.1, read as the reverse complement.
GATTTTTCGATTTATTGTAATTTATTTGTTGTATAACTATAAATCGTATCACGCAAGCTTCGAAGTATTAGGTTTATGGAGATAGTATTAAACGTTGCCAGATCTTTAATCAAAGGATCATTTCAAATAATAGGTTGGTACTCCATATGTCATTGTGATAGACTGTGGGTTATTGATACTTAAGATGAATTAATTTTGTATAGATTGCGTTTAAATAAAATGTAATATGTTAATAGGTTATTCATAGTCTAAGAGTATCGAAACAGGAATACACAAATTTTTAATGAAAGCTTGTTAGTCAGTACATGCTTTTGATACAGAAGAACGAACATGGCGCCCTCTTATATCATAGCAATCAAAAGCACATCAAAAATAGGCGGCACGTAAAGGGGAAAAGACAGACAATAAACACAAACTGAGTAACATGACAAACAATGAGCCAAATTTGACCAGAGATAGTAAGGATAAACTAAACATATATTATCCTAGATACCAAGTGCGCCAAATATCTTTTTTAGTTTCAGAGAAAAATGGCTACACTACATAAAATTGACATTTTCTTTGAATTGAATTTAAATATAGAATTAGTTTGTAGTAATATTTATTAATAACTACTTGACATCGCACAAGGAATGTTTGACAACGAGAAAGAACCACAAAATACTGCAAATTCTTAATCTAATTGATTTTTCATTAATATGCTCATCTCGAGATTGAATTACGGCGGCACATATTCTTGGCTAGAAGAATGCCAATCAGAGATTCCAGATAATTGCCTATAATTTCAGTCCATTTTACCTGGAGCTTCTGTCAATGATCTTGTGCTCTATTAACTCTTCTTTTTCAAATTCTTGGACCCAATTCATCCTGTACTATATTTGTAACGGTTGTCGGGTTCCGCCGTGTCACTAGGTTTTTGCTCCTGACGTTTCTATTAGCGACAGATCTTAGAGATTGGAGTGGCTGAATCATCCATATCAACTTGCTTTCTTCATCAAATGACATCAAATAAGTTCTTCATAAACGAGATAAGTTCCTCACGCAGGATCCCATCTATTTTTGTCAAATCCCCCGTACCATCAAACCAACACCAAACCATCATACTATTTCTGCCATGTGTCACAGTACGAACCAGAGATCGGTTACTGAATCTTTTTCCAGTTTACCGTCTCACAAATGATCCACGTTTTGAACCAAAGGATTTTTGACTCATCTATTCATAATACATTACATCAATGCTCGATTCTTGTGTTGAATGGCCCATTCTGTGTTTCTTATTTTATTTTTTTAGCACTGGCTTTTTCACAGTTATTCTTCTCCTTAGCCCTACTGCGAGAAGTCACCGCTTAACAGACAAAAATATATTTGTTAACAATGTAACTCATTTTGTACGTAATATACATCTTAACGTTCACTTTTTCTCACTTTTCCAGTGGTTGGTCATTAAATTAAACCATGCTTTATGTTAACTCTTGTATTTATAATTTTATTTTATCGTCGCTTTCTCACGCTGTTTTTAATAGTTTTCACTCATTATTTTTTACCCGCATATTAATACAAGGATACCATCTTCTTTTTATTAAAATTCCCGACCCAATCCAGCAACAGTAAATTCTTTCAACAGAAAATGAATCGTTTTCCATGCTAAAAGCTTTGACGCTTGTTCTTCTGTTGTTTCTTCCTCCCAACTTTCAACAAAAAAATCATTTGTTTTACACCTCATTAAAGCGAAAATTGTGAAAAAGAATGTGTAGTCTGTGTGGTTAAATAACACGAAGCTAGTTAAAACTAGATGCCGTGCATCAAAGATCTCAGATACACGTTCATGTAGGCGATTGCTTCTATTATTCAACGTTTGTTAGTATTTTGGAGCAACTAAACACCTGTATGGTCATATTTCTTCTCAAAAATAACTTTTTAATTTATTAGTTTTAGTTGGCTACTAATAAAGTTTTGATATATTTGCTTCATCCATTTCTTTTCATTTGTGGTTTTAGAACAAGATAAAGAAAACGATGCTCGGAACGCTCAGGCCACTTTGGCTACCCAAGCGGCAATACAAAGAAGAAGACGACCAAAAAGACGATCTACAGGGGTTGTAGCATTCGATAATATGGAAGTAAGTACTGCATAAAATACTTTCGGTATTACAGCAAGAGAAAATAATTCTGAAATGTCCATCATCCATTAATTAATTTACTCTTATTTTGCAGGATGGTGAACCTGAAAAGGATAATTCAGGCGGTGGCGACTTTGAAGATTCGTCGAAAGTAAATCATCAAGAGGTAAGTCAGATTTATTTTTAACGCTATTCAGCAATATGCAATATCTGCGGGTTATCTATTTCAATTAATATTCGACATTTTACGTGATTGTATGCGCATGCTCCATATGTGATAGGATAAACTGAATTAGGTTAAAGAATTCCAAAATAAATAGGAAAATATTTTTATATTGAGCGGATTTTAAAATGTTCACTAAAACGCAAAAGTTTAAATTGCAGCTGTAGCAATTACTGAACCTCAAAAATCGAACCTTGAGATACGCTTTAAAGAAATGATAAATTGAAAAGCAAATAAATGTATGATTAAGTACAATACAAATTACAATTACATATTTAAAGAATAGTATCCATTTCAATTAATAAAGTTATGGTGATCTATTATGAGTTTATTAAGAAATTAACTTATTACGCAAAGTCATTTGGTAACCTTGTTTTTCACATTTCAAATGGGCTAATGTTATCCCGTAACTGTCTTTTACACAGAACTAATTATTATTACAATGATTATTTTTCGCGTTAACTTCAAGTAACATGTGAAAAGGAGACACTTTTTATAATACTTGTAATTTTTAAATAACCCACAAGTTTATAAAGGTTATCAGACGCTGTAAATGTGGACTAATGTAAACTTTTGAATTAAAATTTGCAATTATTGGGATCGGTTGTATACTTGCTGCCGAACATATCCGAGCTTTTATTCAAAAAGCTTACAGAATCGCTCTTACTTTCAGCTTCAAGCTTATACAAATGTTTTTTAATTTTTAGTGTGCACTATACTGCAATATTTTCAGAAAGTGCAATTTAAAATTGATTTAACGGTATTAGGACAACATACTTAATATTCTAACAGCCGTTTGCACTAGTATTTTTTCAATTGAATTTGACGAATGCATTTATAGAAATGATCAATACCGATTGAACATGGTGTTGTTGTCAAGTATCTGTTAAAGAAAGGAATTTACTTTAGAGGACTACATTCTTGGCAACAAAAGTGTTGCGTGTGTCTTAAAAGGATGACCAACTACGAGAGTTTAGCAACTACGAACGGACGACTACTCAATTCGGCGTAGGTTTTCTGAACAGTATCTGTTATCATTAGTTTCGGCAAAAAGGGGCAAGTTTCAGTGCCGTGCATGGAGTACCCGTATCGAAGCACGCTTGTTCAGTATTAATCGACTGGTCGTTGTGAGTGCTTGTCAGTACACACATACTTATAAAATGTCGGAAATGTAGGAAACGGCGTGTGTCGAATGAAGTAGAAAATGTAATGCTGGATTTAGAATACAAAGGCGATAGTATTAAATGTGTAAAGTGCGACAACTATTTGACATGTACCAGCAAGTGGAAATGTAAACGCTACTTAAAAAGTAAAAACGCTGTTCTGCAATCCGTGACAAACGATACAGCGAACAATTCATATTTGATATAGGTGTTTGTTTTATTTTATGTAATGTACCGTTGTCTTCTTCTGGAGCAAGTATTCGGATTATACATTACCAAGTCAGACATCGTTAAGACACTTTATGCCACCTGTTCGTGACTATGATGAAAGAAGTATTAAAGCAGAATTGAAAGATAAAAAATTGTGGTTATGTGTGGACGAAACAACCGATCGGCAAAAATATTCTATGGGGAATGGAAGAGTTTGACCCCTCATCCCCTACCTTACTTGCTTCCAAAAGAGTTGCAAAATGTGCTAGTGATGAAATTTTAAAAGTGGTATTGAGAACATTGAACAAATTTCAAGTTTCAGCAATCCAACTTTTAATGTTTGTGAGTGATGGTGCAGCTAATATGCTTTCCTTAGGCCGATCTCTTAAAGAAGAGAGGCACAATCTGCTATGTGTGCTATACGTAAAATCCATGCTTTAAACTTTGTGGTGCAATTGATCCCTAAATGTTATCCACGAGCAAATGCTTTAATAGGTCATACAAAGGCAGTATTTGTCCTGAAAACGTACAAAAAGATTTCACAAACTGTGTCCCACAGTGTCTGAACCACTACAGCCGATTACTATGCGTTGGGGAGCATGGTGAAAGGCTGCGTTTTACTACTGCAAACATTTTGATGATGTAAAAAAGGTAGTTTTACAATTCGATCAGAGACACACCAAAGCTACCAAGAAAAGGCATAAAATGTTTGAAGATAAACAGGTAAAATGTGATTTAGAAGGTATTCGCAAGAACTACTATGGACTAGCGAAGGAAATTGAAAAATTACAAAATGATTCGATGTTGTTTGTGGATTCTGTTAGCCTTTTGAATCAGTTATCTTAGCACAGCGACGATTTACGAGTTGCCACGTGACCATGTAAGTTTCCTTCCAGTCGGCATTTTACCATGGTAACTGTACTCGGATACAATTGAATTTGCTTGCTATTTATGGTGCGGTTTTTCTGTGATTTCGCTTAGTAGTTGTAACATACATATATTTTAATCCGGTTGCGTATAGATGCATCTAAATTGTCCAGTGGGATATATGGATATATGTACACCCATACTTTACGATTTGCTTTGATATGTAGGTGTTATGTATTTTTTATGATTTTAATTATTTAGAATAACTAACCGTTGATTTTTCAATGACAACTCAATTTCCTTGGTATTACCAACGGTAAATTTAATTGGATTAGTTTTTTGTGAAATTTTTGATTAATAAAAATGAATAAGGAAATTGAATTATCATTGGAAGACCAACGGAAGTTATTCTAAATAAGTTAATTGATAATGCAACTTTGCATTAATATTAAAATATCGTGCCTGCTTAAATATCGGGTATATCTACAACGACATCTAGGTATTAAATTTGCCATTTAAATTTAACAACTTATATGACGATTTAAATAGCGATTGGTTCAGATGGTCTCCGTGTGCAAATGGACACACACCGGTCTAGAAAACTGAGGGTCTAGATTAAAATCCTATAGGGAACGTGAAATTTTTACTAATTAAAAATTTCACAAAAAACTAATCAATTCTAACGTCGGCAATAACAAAAAAATTGAATTATCATTTTTTCTTATTTTGCAACCATCTCGAAGGCTGTCGTTTTTTGTTGCCGGTGGATACTTATTCCAAGTATATTCTTCTAAACTAATTCGTCAATTCTTATTACGGTTTCATGGGAAACGCCGTATTATCGTACTGTTTCACGTTTAAAGTATATTCCTTTCATAGAGGGCACAAATTCTTTTTTTCTCAATCGTTATGTCTCGTCCATATCAAATCACAAAATAAAATTCATCACACAGCAAAGCAAAAAGATATTTATTTCAGTTTCAAACACCCTAAATGCGTTATTTTCACTATACCGTGGTCGGAAATAAACTGATGCACTTGCCACCCGAAAATGGGTTTAAGCGGATAAAATGATTCTTAAACGCGAGGTATTTTTTTTCAGTCGAGCATAAAAGAGACAAGTGTATCAAAATGATTTTATCACTAGGAGTCAAATACAAGCAAAATTACTTTTCTGTATAATCACCCCAAAGATTGAGACATTTCTTATACCGTTGGATGAGTTTTCCAATGCAAAAGAATTAAAAATATTATGCTTTCATTTGTTTAGAAAAAAAATTAGTGGTCAACGGGTATAGAATAAATTAAAATTTCAAATATTTTTTTGAATATAGTCAAAAAAAATTTAGTAGTAATATAGTATTGCGGTAGTTACTTAGGACTTAGAAATTTTGAGGGTAGTAGAATAAAGTCATTTAATCATTTTATTTACATCTTGATATCCCAAAACAATTTTTGTACTTCCTTATCGTTGTGGATGATCTTTCTGTCGAGTACGAAGTAAAGGTCAAATAAAGCAGAATTTAATATGTCTAGTCTGTTCCTAAAGCCCATTAAAATTTTACTAGACTTTTTCAAATATTACTTTACTCTTTGCAATTATGCTTTCTATCTTACAACAACTATCTCAAAACTGAACAGTGTATTTTAGTATCTCAATATGCAATATCATATCTAATATCGTACATTTTACCATTGACATCACTTTAATAATGGGTTTGCACCTTCAAACGTTTGCGTTTGTTCCTTTATGTTTTTATATTAGGTATTTCTTGTTACAGGTTAAACACTTTTTTTTTGAAATACACCTCATTCTAATTTAAATGAAGCATGAAAATTTGACTTTAAAGAAAGGCATATTTAATAACGATTGCAAGGACTGTGTGGTTGTATAATTCACAGATATAGCCGTAAACTCCACTCTTACAGATTCATTAATTATTCGGAACACCGAGTTTCAAGAACGCGTGGACTCCCATTGCCAATCGTGTTACCGACTGAATGTAAAAACTGTATCACACATGCAAATTAATTTTCTACACGGGCTCTAAAATTTCTAAAACATAAGAGTACAATCTCTGGGTGGTCCCAAATATCTGTATTTTCAGGAAAGGATGGAATGAAAACGAACCGTATCTTTAACAGGGCCTTATGGTAATAAATCCATCAAACTCGAGTGTGCAATTGAGGGTGATAATATTAATAAGTTTCTGTTCTTTTTCATAAAGATGTTTCGTACGCGTCTAATTCTCTACATGAGTTTACGTTTTTAAGAAGTTTAAGATTTTTTAAATCAATTTCTTTATGTGATAAATAATTGTTATATAATTGGTAATTTATTACGGAGCCGTTTTCATCTCCTCGATCCATGTAATTTGATTTCTGTTTGCAAACATTTCTGATGTAGTAAAGTGTCGTTATTGTGGTTTTACCAGTAAAGAGAAAACAAACAAACGGAATACGTGGAGGTTTATTGCTTCGTGGAATTTTCTAATGCCAGTTTAGTTAAAGCTACTGCATTTTCATTTTGTTCGCTTGAAATTAAGTTTTAGAATTCATTTGTTTTGGTGCACCCCACGTTCATACACGTGCGTGCATTCTGGGTATAAATTCAACTGCCGTAGTAAAATTCTAATTTTAGATACGTAGCTATTTGAAAGTAAAGCGCAAATTTATCTTACCGCCGATATTATCATCTACTGTTTAAAACTTTTCGCGATGTTTGAATTATAATATTATAAACATCACTTCATAATTATTCAGCCCTTTCTTTAAATTCGATCTTTTATAAAATATTGCTTTCTACGTCATTCCGGTTAGGAAAATTATAAATACAGCAGAATAAAAATGAGGAAGTTTTAGAAGGATTACTTAAACAAGTACATTAATGAGGGAGAATTTATACTCTCATTTTCTTTTTCTCTCCATATTTGATTAAATTAAAATCCAAATTTCAGCCTCTAATTTCCTTTGCTATGTTTTGTGTTGCTATTTTAAATAAACTCAAATAAATTGCAATAGACATTATATAATCATTGCTTTGATGCGTGCCAAAACTTTACAATACTTCAAAGTAGATTATTCCGATGTAAATAGTGTCTAGCCTAAACTAATGCCGAAGTATATAGATACATACAGCATGTCCACAGATGAAGTTGACAATAGGTATAATGGACAAAAAATTTTATGTTGGAATTTAGTATTGTGGAAGTAAGTCCTGCTGGATCTAAAATTTATTATTAGTTTGTTTTCGACTTTTTAAAATCAAGTAGGTCTTTACAGTTGAGCAAAAACTATGTACGTTTTAGGTGAAGGACCTCTTCCGTTCAGTATACCAAAGTGCAAAAAATACTTAGAACGAAGAGTTATAATTATGTAAATTTCTAGAATAATTGATCTGCTCTTATAATTATGATGGAAGTAACAATAGGAGAAAAATTCTTATTATTAATTTTACGTCAAAAACTAATTTTTATCAAAAGTTCTACTCTCTTGAGAAACTCGCTTTACAATTTGCAAATGATATGTGGTTAATTTACTGCTTCATGTATACATTACTGTTTTGTATGATTATTAACAGCGTTAAACAAAAAAAGGTCAAGGTAGCTATTTTAGTAAACGTCAATCGTAACATTTTATGTCAGTCAGTATATTAACTTCGTGGTAGCATTTTTTAAAATGTTAACGAAAGGGGGCGTGTTTAATTACTACAATGCTACGGAATTGGAGATGTATTTTATCAATATACAACTGATCTTTTTTTCGAAAAATGTCCCAATATGGCCGCCTCTAAGCAGACTTTGTGAAAATTAATTAATAAATTCAATGGAACTGGCTCAGTAATAGATGTGAAAAAGAAATAAATATGGAAATGCACCAACATTGTGGACAGTCGAGTCAGTTATGGATAACCCTAGATTATTTCTAAAAAAGCATGCACATAGGATGCATCTAAGCAAAAGTATAGTTTATTACAAAAAAAAATTAAAGCTACCAAACTTCATCCTTTTAATCTAACGTTGCTATATACATTTAAAGTTGGAGATGGAGAAAGACCCTTAGAGTTTTGTTTATGGGTAGGATCAAATTACTTAAGAAGTAAGATTTCACACATTTATTTTTCCACCAACTGGCACGTATCTACCCAAAACAGTTATTACTTGACATCAGATAACTCTAATTATGTAATTAACAAAAGAAATCAACGTTACAAAAAAGTTTATGTGCGGTCCGAAATTTTCTTTTATCGGATTGTTGGTCCACGTCTTATAATGAACAAATTTAAATTGACATGTGTATTTGCTCATCTGAGGATGCTTTGTTTTAAAATACTTTAAGTCCGAACTACGTAACAGCCTGGTGTGGTTAAGCTATTGACGTATTTTTGGTTTCACCGCCAGTACCATATAAATTCGACTGATCTGTTATCATAAGATTTCACTACAAAGGAAAATTACCTTTTTTGTATGGTTTTCTGACACAAAATGTTGACAAATCTTTTAAAACGAAAAGTCCATTTACACCTCGGATCGAGCCACCGCCATTATATAGAATCCCAAAAAGCTACAGTTTATAGTAAACGTTTCCTTAAGAAAAAGAAGAGGAGCCAGTTGTATCCATTTTTGTATTAATCTAATCAAGGATTTCCCACTCACAGTTATCTAATGATGAACAACCACTTTGGTTCAAAGGATCCTTTATTACCTACCCCATCGTTTTTCGTTAGGTGAGCTAAATTTAGCGCGATAGGTACATCTAAAAATTCTCTACCGGATTTCGATAACATTCCCTATATTATGCTCATTCAGTTGTCCATCGCAATTTTATTTTATCAATTTTTAGTACGGTGCGGAACTAAAAGAATTGAAAAGAATGGTAGTTATACCCATTCATAAAGCGAATTATTATGAAACCTTCCGTTCTATCTCATTATTTTCCACCAAGAAAAGAAAACGCTGTAAATACAGCTTTCTCATGGTATTAGTGAAATCAATTCACGAGAAAGACATGTGAAGAGACATAAAACGCTAACACACGGACATGTTTCTGCCTACCCAACGTCATCAGCGTGGTTTCGAGCAGTTTTATGCTGAACACATGTAATTCTCTCGCTGCTTCTATCGCCATACTTAACCCTACGATACAAATGAATATTCCTGGCGCTAACTAGTGTCAAAAAGCTGTCTGACTTTGCGGACGAATGTTTCTTTCTTTTGGCACCAGTTAGCGCCAGGAATATTCACTTGTATCGTAGGGTTAAGTATGGCGATAGAAGCAGCGAGAGAATTACATGTGTTTAGCATAAAACTGCTCGAAGCCACGCCGATGACGCCGGGTAGGCAGAAACATGTCCGTGTGTTAGCGTTTTATGGCTCTTCACATGTTTTTCTCGTGAATTGATTTCCCTAATACCATGAGAAAGCTGTATTTTTACAGCGTTTTCTTATCTTGGTGTTATTGTCTAGGCATTCTTTTAGATGTGTTCATTATTTTGCATTTTTAAAAATTTATTAACGCATGTATTAATTAAGAATAATTTCCCTTGACCTCAACAACGCTTACAACCCGGTGGATCTAGATATTTCGTTTCAAAAATTTTGTAGTTTTGGCATGCTTGATTATATTATAGATAATATAATAAATTTCTTTAGGAATCGCATGAAGTTGCACTAACTTTTATTGATTCAAGGTTAGTTAATGTGGGATTGGCACATGACCTCATTTTGAATCCGATACTATTGAACATATCCACATTACAAAACTTCAGGACCCTCCCTTCCATAAGTGTGGTTTTTCGTGCTATAAAATTCAACAATTTGATTATGCTATCTTAAGTAACAATGCGCTGACCGTTAAGGAAATCGCTAAGTACCTAGATATTACAATCGACATCGAATTAAAGTGAACGTATCATACTAGCCATATAGTGGCTTAATGTGAAAGATATATTAACGTACTTTTTCGTTCAAGTCAATTGAGTAACAAACATTTTAGTGACATGGTTATTCTATAATGCTTGTATCAGATCTCATCTGGATTACGAGGCTATTCTTTATGGCAATGCAAGTAATATAGACACCGTCACAAGTTTGTCCTAAAGTGGCAAAATGTCCTTATTTAAAACATTCCCAAAGTTATTAACACGCTCAATTTTTTGTTACTTACAGCTAAGGAACTACACAATTGGAACGGCATCTGATCTATAATAGTACGTTACGGCACCCAAGCCAAAGATAGCTAACGTGACGTATTTCCATTGTCAATATTACTGGTTGCTTATATATAGCCCGGCTTCACATTTTCGTGAATAATGATATGGTTTCAGTTGCGTAGGTTACAGTCCAGTGCCTACAGCGCATAGAATGCTACTAATGAAAAATTTTCTAATTTCTCTATAACTTCAACCAGTCGAGAGTAATTGTTTTCAATAATTCGTAAATATCTCTTTCAGCATGACTATTTTGATTTTTTTTATCAGCCTCTTCTTAATAGCTGCAGCTTCTTTCGCATTGAATTATAAAACTGAGAAAAAAACGCGTGAGAATCAACTGTGGTGGTTCAAGGATAACAGGAGACTATCTAAAGTTCTCAAATACGTTTGAAAGGCTTGAAACACTACCTTTGTAATTGCTATTAATGCTTCTACTTCTGTATAACATTACTGAATAGTTTCTACCATAAGATCTAACACATGAATATTACAAGTCGCATGTAACTTTATCACGCACTTTTAAGAACACTTCCTGTGCAACGCATTATATTGGCTCCATTAGTAATAAACAATACTTTGGTTTGTTGAATGTTGAGGTTGTTCTAATATATCTATCACCAGCTTCATAATAGTTTTACCGGCTCTTTATTGCGCACTTTTACTGGTCAGTAAGAATGTAGAGGATGATATTACTGCGGGTATTGTAACGTTAATAGAATATTGTTTTATATATTTTATCTCATCCGCCTATCCTACCATAGGATTTAATCCTCTTTATATTTTCTTCCTACACAATTGGTATACTTCTTTGCAACGTTGATCAAGTGCACATTATATTTAACTTAAATTGAGCATGTGATGGCGCGTTTGATCCTTTATGTCTAATATCTGCTAAAGTATTTACATGTTTTCTGCAGTTCCATTGATCCCAGCGCATTAGAAATACATATGTACGAATTACTTTCGCACCATCATACTTTAAGAATTTTTCCGATATATGTAACTGTTTACTTCGTCAGCCATTCGCTTTCTACCACGTCGTTCCGTCTGGATTACCAGATTACATAGAGTATCTTTCCGTGCAATACTATAGCCCGCGTCCAACTGATGTTAGTTGTTACCGTTCGTATTGGGCCGCTATCCCTAGTGTACTGCCCTGTGTTTTGTACAAAGTGGAAGACTCCAACTACAGCTAAATTTTTATTCTCACCTGTTTACTATTGCCTCAAGTTACATATATTCATTTACTACCATAAAATCCACCGGTTCAACGGAGTCGTTCCTTTCTATTTGCTCATTATTTCCCTTCGCTATACGTTCCTCATTTGTTTTTTAATATCGTGTTTTGAATTTTCTTCCTTGTTTAAGCTTCCTGACTATCTTGGCAAGTTTTTTCAAACAAAATGTTTGACCGGGGAATTCAAATCAAATGATCTCTAGTTTGAGTAGTTTGACGTATTTATTTTATTAGAATTGTTATTTGGAAGAATAAAATCATCCATTTGCTTATCGATTATTTTTGAAGTGTATAAATAACATAACAAATATTACTCAATCTTCATATTATTCTATGACTGTGTATATATGTTTTAGCTTTGTAAACATTAAAAATGATAATTTAAACTCTCTGGCGCCAAGCTCATATAAACACAGTCATTTTATACTTGTTTAACTCTAAGTCTTACTCGCAATTTACTTCCTCATTAATTTGTTTTAATAGCACAAAAAAATTCGACTTCGAAAGCAGTGCGCACTTACGCGAAGAATATTGGAAATAATGGAAGTGTTATAATGAGCAAAAGTTAATGAAGATTCCTTTTATTAATAATAGATTTGTATATTTTTGTGAAAAGGTAATACAAAAATCTTGATAGACACATCACATCATCATATACGTCTATTTTTGTTATAATAATAAACAATAATTTGACGTAGATGGTAGCTAAATCTAAACCAATATTTTACGAAGTCTAAACATATTACGCGGATTTATCTGCATTGCATTAATGAGGAACGGATCTGGTTTATAATGAAGAAAATTACATCTTCTGTTTAAAGAATTTATTCCATGCAAATTTAAAATTAGGTACTGTTTATACGTTTCTAGTGATTAACGAGCATCTAATTTCGAACGGTAATATTTACATTTCTTGCATAAACACACGTGTAGTTTAAACGGTTATTTTTTTCGAAAAAAAAAGAGCTAAACAAACAATAGTATACTGCGATTGTATTATCACATTTTCTGGTATTTCCTCTACAAACGTAACTTTTCCTTTGTTTTCTTTCTTTGTAATTCCAGAACGTTTCTGGTTTAAAGATCTACGCTTGCGGTGATATGTTTTGAAACCTTTGGCTCGTTCAACCACCAAATTTCGAAAGCGTTCCAATTTTCACAGTCAAGTGGAGTAAGAAGCTTCACATATTTATGGACTGCATAAAGAGCAGCCTCGATTTTTCTCTCTGAATAACGTACCATTTCTCGTGTTGTTTTGGAGTAAATGGCACGTGTTCTCCTAAAATTAAATTTCCAGATGGCCTTTCCTATCTTTAGAATCGGCCTTGCCTTATAGCACCTTTATAAATCGCATTGTGTTTATTTTTATTTATGCGTTATATAAAAGAATATATAGTGTTGAGCAACATTTGGCAATAGACAAGGACAACAGTACGCCTATCGTGTAAATTATTGTCTTATTTTACGCAGTGTGTGGCATGTATTAACGATTCAGACTAAGAGTAATAATAGTTTTTATTTCTCGAGTGTCAAAAAAGCCCACGGCCCCTCGGATATTAGCACTTTCTTAACACACAAAGTATTTAAAGAATTATGGAGTAACTTATTTTACTAATGTTAATAATCAAAGTATACGAGCACGCTTGATAACACTGATTATAAAAGGGGAAATAATTATTATCAACATTAAATTCCTCAAAATTAGCTGCTAGAAAGGTATAAGAATTACCACACTCTCTTCACTCTCAAAATATACGGTTACTCAATAAAAAGCTATAACTCTTTAATGAATCTAAAAATAAACAAAAGAAAAGTCCGTTTTGTTTTCGTTTATCGTTTGTTTATCGTATTTACTAAACTCAGCTTAAGTGGTCGCTTTATTTTTCAACTTGTGTTATAAGTTAAAACATCATGCAATAGTTTCACTACTTCTTTGGAAAGGGGCAGGCTCCTGCCAGTGTATTTTAGACAGTTTTATCTTACACATAAACAAAAAAAAAATGAGAATTATTCTACAGTCTAGTCATAAGTTATTAGGCCCTTGTAATTTAATTTATTTCATTGACATCTAATGTATTTTTTTTTATGTTGAGCACATTTACATGACTTCATGTGCGTAAGCACTGCATTTAAGTAAAATATTTTGATTTATTTTGAAATAACCAATCTGAGTGCGATAAGAACTACTAAAATATGCACCTTTTGGACAAAAATTTTGACCCAAAAATCGAATTCCTTAAGAAGTTGCGTGGTTTTCCAAAATGTTTCCCTGTCCTTTACTTAGTATTCCATCAATTATCGGAATATCTCCATACATCAGTACTAGCGAAGCAGCTTCAAGTCATCATTGAACCACCTCCAAAAATGCTTCACGGAAGCGGCAATACACTCCTCTGTAGCACGTTCACTCACAGATCTGAAGGATATTCGTTATCGAGTACCGAATACTTCAAATTTGGACTCATTCGCACATAAACTTTGTTCCAATTTTCTATCGTCCAATGTTGCTGTTCACGAGATAATTTAAGTCTTCTTTTACTTATTTTGTTTGCGTTTTGTTTTGCATCTATTCATCTTGCTGGTCACCATTATTCTACGATCACCTGCAGATGTTTTCGATCTTGATTTACAACTACGTCTTCTATTTATAAAAAATCTGTCATTGTTTTTAGCAATTTGTTGATTACTTACAGCAGCTGTATGGTGAGCTATTATAAGCACACATGTCTTAGTACTTAGTTCTCTCCTTGGAGGCATTTAAGTAATTGTCACTTAATATTTCGCTGATGATGGTAACAGTATAAGCACGTTACAAGTAGCCGCAGTTTACTCATTTTACTATAATATTTTCACAAGACAATTTAAACATGATTACCTGCAATCTACTTGAGTGTTAAATTTTGTCAGATGTTCCTATAGATTATTACTGTAACTGCACCGTAATAAAAAATTTATAACAACGTAGCCAAACGCAACTAGAGGGTGGTGAGACTAATCCGATTTAATGAGGGTCTATGTAATTGAATTGTATTTTAGATTAGTATTTTATTTTAGTCTAATGTTGTTGGTAAACATAATACTGTATCAATAATCCATGAAAAGAGAAGTGCCTGAATACTTATGAGTGGTAGTGTATATGAAATTTCAATATCCAGTGGTGACGGGGCAGGATACGTGCCAAGACAGAAATTCAAAGCGTTATAACTACCTAAATATTGAAGCACACTTCTTTTCGCAGTAATAATAGCGTACTTGCCGAGGTAACGGTATATCCCTAACCTAGCCAAAGTACAAAAGTTTATTTTTGCGACACAAAATGATAGTGTATGGGAAATTTTGAAATGAAGACATGCACCCTAGTAGAACAGTTTCTAGAAGTTCTAGATATGTAAAAACATGCAAGTTTTTTGTTATTTTTTGAAAACCCAAACCACAACAGTACCCCTACCAAAACTACGACTCATCTCATCTTCAGTGTTCTTGTCCAAATTGTGCCAATAGTACCTAAAACCATAAGGACTATCTAAATGAAATTTCTTCTCATCGGAAAATAGGATGTTCTTCCATTGATCTTACTTCATATGATCTTACGCAAATTTCAACCTTACTCATCTGTACTTCTCCAATAAGAGTGCTTTTGAAACCTTTTCTACTCATGAAAAACGTATGTCGTGTTCTAATATTAGAACTTTTTACTGATTTTGCTTTATGACGTCGTACATAAAGATGGCGAATGTATCATCGTCACTAATATGGCTCAGATATGCGGAAAATACATTGTTCAACATCTATAAATAATTACGTAAGTTCATAGTGCCCTTGACAAAATACAGCGGACCATTCAGAAAAACAATGATATCTTTCTGTATATTTCTTGCATCCGTCTCATTGCAAGAACATCATTTCTCGAAGCCGCCTCGTTAGTGAAGATTACCTGATTAACAAGCTCAAAATCATAGCTAAAGAGAACTTAAAAATGAGATACGAGAAATATGTAGAAACACATTCTTCATGTAAACTTTAAGTCTGTGTTGTTTAACCCATTGATATCTAACATTTATCATTTTTTTTTTAATTTTGTATAGTTATTTGTATAGACATTATCATATGCAATACTTCAATCCTTTGCTGTCGGAGGGTTAAACACACTCTTTTGAAGAACTGCTTACGTTGTTAAACCGTCACTAATTTTTTTCTTTCTTTACAACGTGATATGTTGGGGAACGATTTCCTGAAAACCTCCGCAGCTTTAGATGCAATTTACCACTTAATAACGTCGCAATAAATTGTCGTTATTTGTATGTTTACAAAAACGTTTTGAAGTTCTATTGACCGAAGGTCTGATCCCAAATGATCCATCCTCATATTGTTTATATTATTACCTGCTAAGGAGTAGTACAGATTAGTTTATTGTGTTATCTAATAAAGAATTATCCAAACTTATTATGGTTATTCTGTTTGCAAAAGAAATTTTATTAGTTTCACGAAAACTTATAATTTAACACCTACTGTATATTAATACGTAGACCCAAAATAGACGTTACTATTTTACGAATACAGTATATATATAGAGATTAACAAGTTAAAATTACTTTTTATTTACCGCATCTCCAGATAAATTTCTACATTTATCATTAAGATCTTTTCGATAAAACTTCGTATACAACCAGTACGAAAATAATTATACTCGTTTTATGAGAAACCATTGCAAAATTTATGAACAGTCCGATATTTCGAATGTAAAACCACACGCATCTGTTAAATGTTTAATGTCGCTGTAACTAATGTAGAAACGTTTCACTTTCAACAAGATTCGTTTAAATCTTCCACCAAATAGCATGTTATTTCTGTTCTTTAGAATTATTATAAATTTCAGTTTATTTGCAAGTCGCATTCGAAATTGCTAAGCAAAGTATGTCTCCGATTATATGAGAAATTTATCTCATAGTAGTGTCTTTTGAAGTTCGAAAATGTTTCCAGTGACAATTATTTTTTACATGCCGGGTGCATTGACTGTTTACTAGTAGACATGTGTGTATACAAATGCGTTATTCCCGTTCGTAATAAAATTGAAAATAGCTGCAGTCTATATTTAGTACAGACGTCATTGCCCTTATACTATAAAAACCGTAATAGACTTGAGGATGGAAGAAAATTGACTATAAGTAGGACGCTACCAGTAAATATGCACATAATATACGTTGTTTTTAGGAAGAACTGATTTTTAATGTAAACTTACGTTTTATTTGCACATAAATTTTCATTTGCCAAGTTGCCATCAACAAACAACGATATACTTTGATAGATTAGTACGGTATTTCCTGTTACCGGGTATTTTGGTCTATAAATATAACTAGCGAGAATTTAAGATTTTTACGCCGTTTCGTAATGAATGTCAATGTTAACCTACCTGCCTCTCTTTTAACGTTACCAGTGTCATCAGCTATACTTAATCATATTGTAGTGCTAATTTGCAAATTTTCTTTTTATTTATATCCCGACATGGCTATAGTAAAATCGATCGATATTTTTTAATTGACTGAACACTTATTTTTCTTTTGTTTTCTGGCGGTTCAATCATTCATCTTACACTGTATACTACTCCAAATGGTTCTTTGATTTAGTTCTAGATATCTTAGGAATGTTCTCGTTGACGTTTAATATTCTCGATGTGCTAATTTTACTTCGGAGATTTCACCATGGCAACTTCTGAATTACGCTAGAGATTATGCTATGTCTGCTGGTAACATTCATTCACTGAAGGCTTTATCTTTTAAGCTTAGAGGCATCTCCAGTGTTGGATGCAATTGAGTGTCGACATAATTCTTCCATATGTTGTTGTACTTTATTCTGAAGAATTTAGGTTTCTGGGTTGAAACGTAATTACGTGAGGCTGCCAACGTTTCGCTCTCATTTACGTGGAGCTACTTCTGAGCTGCTGTGAGGAGCCTCTCAGAGCAGCAATACGACGTGAGTCTGACAACATTTTGCTCTCATTTACGTGGAGCTTCTTCTGAGCTGCTGTGAGAAGTTTCTTATAGGCTGCTGTGGGAAGTTTCCACTGGGCTGATGTGAGAAGCTTCTACTGGGCTGCTGTGAGAAACTTCTCACAGCAGCAATAAGACATGCAGCAGCTTGGAAGAAGCTCCATAAAACTGAGAGCGAAACGTTGGCAGACTCCTGCAACTACGATGCGGTTTCAACCCAGGAACTTAAATTCTTTAAAAGTAATTCCTCTATATTTAATACCGCAAAATATACTCAATTCAAAGCTGATCGGTGCCCCAAATATTTAGTAGGAGTAAATTGTTTAAAGAATTAAGTAAAAATATACTTCGCGTTAATATCGTGCTCTTGATTCCCCGTATATACCAAACGTCCAAGGATTTAATTCCCCTAAAGCTAAACCTTTATTTTACCATTTTCAACCCTGAAAAAATAAAAAAAACCAAAGGGTCATTGTTTTTTTTTTTTTTTGTTCATATAAAATACCGTTTACAACGTATAAATAATCTACGTGGTGCACCCAGCAGGATTTGGTAGTACCGTACATGAAACCACTAGATCTGATACGGGTAATACTTAGGCAGATGATATACAAATAATATGAAACTATAGGTTTAATAAATATGTGTAGAATCATAAATTTTCAAAACTGACAAATTAGAAGATAGTAGCAGCAGACATACGAGGTGTGCGCCATAAATTCTTGGCCTGATATAAGAAAAAGAAACTTGGCAAAATATAAGAAATTTTATTTTTCAATGTAATCTCCCCTAACTTCTATACATTCATTGCAACGATTAATTAATAATTAGATACCCTTGTAAAAATAATTTATATAATAAGTTTTTCCATCAAAATGTTCTATAACAGCTTCTTGCAACTCACTGTCGTCTTTAAAGCGACGTCCCCTAAGGTCTTTTTTAAATTAGAAAACAAATAAAAATTACAAGGAGCCATATCTGGACTATACGGTGGATGTTCCAATTCTTGAAAGCCACGTTCACGAATGGCAGCTTGTGAAACTGCGGCAATACGGACGGGAACATTGTCGTGGAATAATCGCAAACCTTTCGCCAATTCGACGTTGTGCATGAATACTGTCCCTTAATTTATGCGATAAAGACGCATAATCTGCCGTTCACTGTTGTATTGCGCTCTTTAAAGTCAATTAGCAAAATGCCCTCACAATCCCAGAATATTGTGGTCATCACCTTTTTCTTTGATTGAACGACTTTCGCCTTTCTCGGAAGAGGTTCATCAAGTCGCCGCCATTCCATGTACTCCCTTTTTGATACTAAACCAAACCGCAGATTACGATTGATTCTTTCTCATTCGCAAATATGGCTGTAGCTATTTTTCCATATGTATGTATGAAAAACTAATCACAGCTTCCTATCGAACAATTATTTTTCGCTTACATGACCACTTCACTATTACCTACAAATGCGGTAACGTAGATAAATTTGCATTCGCAAGGTTTTATGGCACTTCGAGTTACTTACAGATCTTATATCGTACATACTTTCTATAAATACCAGTTCTAATTGTTCTTATCAGCGCAATGTTTGTTTTTTATACACCTGATATTTTATTTAGCTTGCGGAGCACCTTTCTTTTCAACATCTATAAAAAAAAGTTTCAAAAAGTTTGTCGGATTCCCAACGTTCTTGATTAATGTTTGAATTTTCGATTGGATCTGATATTTCTACACTCTTGCAAACGTAATTCTACGTAATATTCGAGCAACCTTTACATAGCCAACAGCTGGTCCATAATCTATATGAATCGATTGCGGCTTGGATGGCGACCAACAATGCAAAAAGTTTACCGCCGTGATCGTCGCTGCGCTTGTCACTTCTTTCATACGCGTTGTTTTATTGTCGTGTTTCGGTTGCTTTGCAAAGCGGCTGGCGTAGGTGCGCCTATATGTACATGTACGTATTTCAGGAATACGTCTGACTCCTGAAATAGAAATTGTTAGGCCAGGGAACACCAACATTTTAGAAACATTGAACCACTCGTAAAAAACAGAAATAATTTTGATTAGTTAGTATGAAAGGAGAATGTAATTGAAATCTAATAGGAAAATTATGCTCATTTTGTTTTTAATAAAAATAAGAACAGAAATTTCAATACCACAATACCTATACAGTTCTCTACATGTTTTATTTAAAATATTTATGAAATGCTCAATATAATTTTCTAAACGTTGGAATCAAGGTAGTCCAGTTTGGAATTGAGGTGGTTACAAGAAAATTTAAGTCATATTACACAGTTATGTTAGACTAATTACACATTTGTGAGTGCATGTGTAATGTACTTTATCTATAAACCCTACCGTCCATAAATTTAATTGCTCTATATTACCAAAAAAATTATTTACATACCAATAACTGCAAGTTTTACGCACTCCACGGTACATAATAATAATAATAATCCTATAGCAATTTACTACGTTTCCGGCGACTGCGGACTTTGTGGAGCTTATATCACTAAACTGAAAATTCCTTCTTCCGTTTGAAAAAATTCCTACTATTTTAGATGTGTGTTTACGGTCGTTGTCTTGTTAGTAAACGAATCCCTCGCGTATTATGTCAACTCCTGTTGGAATTCCGAGTTCCTGCAGTATATCCAGTTACACATGTCCTTTGTCATCCTTCCTGCTATTCGGACGAATTTTTCGAAGCGACTACCCCCAAAACATCCCAACTCAACACAACCCCAGCTATATTTAACCGTTTTATAAGTATACACTAACCTAATAACGGACAAATGTTCGGCGTTCACTGCTACGAATTTCAAACTTAGATTCATCTAAACACAGAACGTGTTTCCATGGTCTCTTGTCCAACTATGAATGTATTTCCAAGTCTCTGCCCTTTAAGTTGTACGAAAAGATATGGTTTCTTATTACGTAACGTTTAGAAATTTTAATTGGAAAATTCACTTTCATGCAGAGATCTGCAATCTTCGCTAAACGATTAACTGCTTTCTTATTGGCATTTTGCAACAAATAGCACAGTATAAAAGCAACGTTCGCCAAACTAATGAACTGAAAAAACGGATGGGGTACAAACCAAATATTTAAATATAAATGCTGCATTGTGTCTAATGTACCATAGTGACATTTATAAAACTCAGAGCATATAAATTAAACAATATCTACTTCCAAATAACACATTATGAATCGCTTTATTCCCAAGAAACTGTAATTCATTTTAAATTTATCTGCAAATAAAATTAGTATTTATATTTCGTCTACAAGACTAGTTGTTTAAGTAAAATTTCTGTATTGTATGTTTTATCTATCTCTTTTCGTAATAAAATCACAGTTTTAACTAATGCGATTAGCCTTATGGATGGTAGTTTATGTGCATATTCTTAGCGCTGGTACATTAAACGTTCTTGTCTTGAAAATTTCTATAAATTAAAACCTCAAAAATAATAGTAGCTTTTTAAACGTATCCAAATTTAGTGTTGGTCCTAAGGGCAACATTCGTTAGTGATTTATCCACATAGATCAAAAATTTCACGCAGCCCCACAGAAATAACTTAATAGAGATTTGATAGACATAACAAAGCCCTCGAATTTCTGGTAAATAAATGGATCGCCTGCAGTACGACACATGACGCCATCTTGTTGAAACCACATGTATGTGAAATCCATACCATCCCAATATGGTCTATAGGAAATTGGTAGTCATTGAGCCTATATTGATCGCCGTTCACAGTGACTCCATCCGCGTTTTCGAAAAAATACGGTTCGCTAATTTCGCCAGATCGAAATCCACGCCAATGTTAAGTTATTTTTTCAGAAGGAAGTGAGACCTGCAAGTTTTTATTTCTCCAAATCTGACAATCCTGCTTGTCGTCACTCGACCAGAAATGAACTTTGTGGGGGGGAAGACGCAAAAGCTTGCACAATTACTAGTTTTCGTCAATTTGATATCAAGCATGTTGTGAACTCTGCGAGACGGGCATGAATACCACTTACCAAAAACCGAGCATCACTATTGAGAAAACTTTCATAAAAATTTCCAAAAGTAATCTGCTTCAAAAAAATATAAAACGTAAATTCTTCTAAGTCTAAGTAAAGAAATTTTTCTAAAACATAAATTATTATTTCAAAAGGACTGAAAAAAAATCTATTTTATCATATGTATATCCTGATAAAAATGAACTTCCTGATCTATCGCAGAACTTTCTCTAAACATTTCAAACTGTTCCTATATAATCAATATTTCATCGCACTCCTTCTTCTCATATTATTTTGGAAACTACAAATTGATGATTGTCCAGATTAAACGTAACTTTTGCCTTATCGTAGATATCCCAATAGCTATTTCCCACCCTAATTCCTCCATTTATGTATAAATTCAGAATTTTTTAAAAATAAATGCTTAGTAATATGTTTGTGAGAAATATTACCGAAAATACACCAATTGTTTCATTTTTCAAAGCCTCCAAGTCACAATGGGTGTTCAAGCATAAAACCAATTTCGTTAAAAAAGAAAATTTGACTTAAACTATTTTGTTATAATTGGAACTGCTCGAATTAGTCTGCAGACATACAAACACCAACACCATCGAGTTTCACACTATTTGAACTGTTTGTCATGCAGTGTGCACTTTTTGCATTGCAAAACATTAAGGTTTGCAGGAATAGAAACCGACCACTTTGTGATAAAGTAAATAAGCTCATACGGAAATTTACCGACTTATTTTATGTCGGTAACATATCGAGAAATAAATTTCTGCTTGATTTAATTTTTATGTTGTTAACGTGTAATTTACTATTTAGTTTATTTAATCAATTATTATTTCGGTATTAAATTAGTAAAAAGATTGTGGTTATGTGTGGACGGGACGACTGGTTATACAAAAAAAGTCTGTTTTACATTAATGTTTTTGCATAGTATTGCTTGTTTTATAATATTTTGTTTCAATTTTGCGAAGATTACACCTCTGTTACGCCGACGAAACGAGTATTTGTTTTCAAGTTTTATTAATGGCCTAAAAGTAAATAATAAATTATACGGTATGGATAACACCCTGCAAGATGTTAAAAATAGTTATAAGAATATTGGAAAGTTGAACATATAGCACTAAAATATATGAAACAGTAGGAAAATAGTACATTTTTTTCTTAATAGTATGAACAAATACAAAAGGTTGCTTCCTCTACCGTAAAATACGTTGGCACATATCTACGCTCACAAACAGCTGTTTCATTTTTTTCACAAACAAGTGGTTCTAAAAATTCTTACTAATTTGTACCCATTTTTATGAAAGAAGTTCTGTATGTTAATTAAATATAATCATTACTTTTTTTTTAACTTACCGTACCTATTCATATGCTATCATGAAAAAAGCTCTTTTTTAAACGATAACCGAGCGAAAATTTGATATAAAAGATCAAATTACTCTCCATATTGTCGTTAATTCTCCTATTCTTCTATTCTCTATTTAATTTTAATTCGTATTAAGATAGGATGCTTCACCTAATCATTATTAATTATGTTTAACATTTAGATGAAATTATTTTTGCAGCATGCATATCTAAATAACTAAGCAGTAACGACTTATACAGTCACAATGTTATAAAAACGTTTTTATTTATAGTATCGTAGCTTAACACACGCTTATGAGGAAGAAGGCTATTTGGTTTAGTTATTACAGAATTCTTGCCAAGACCCTAAAATGTACGTAAACAATACAAAAAAAATCGCATATGTTACGCACCGGTTCCAAAATCTAGCAAATTGACGATTTTTGGCAACTAGAACGCTTTGGCAACAACAGTTACTTTCCACGTATGAGGTTAATTTTGGAAAAAATCCTCATGTGTGCGTATACGTCGTATTTTGTTGTGATTTTCAAGTATACGGGTTCGTGATGTAAACCCGTGTACGTCAGACGTTTTAGAACTCCTGATCTAGCGCTTCTATTATCCCGCGTACATAAACCTAGTTGAAAATGAATTCAGTCAGTCTACATCGTAGTCTCCGATCTGAAGCGGGTGAATTGCTTTTTTTTCGTTTTCGGAAAAGTTTGTCCCGGTAGTCGTGACATTGTTTGTTGTGACTTGGTGCCAAAAATATCATTTGGTCCTTGCACAAGGTTTTTGGAGAAGGTGCACTCATTTGTCACAACTTTCAGTCGACTAGAAACCAGTTGAAGAATCAGCGAAAGTCTCTTGTGTTTTGTTTAGTGTTTGTGTAAATTGTTTTAGCACTTATGTGACAGAAAGCTCCATAAATTAAAAGTAAAAAAAAAGTATTTTATTTTCTGCCTTCGTTTTTTGAACTCATACAGTTTGTTGTTACTATTACGTTGCGTAAACTTTGTGGAAGTATATGAATGTGATGGTATTTTGTTTATCCACATTAATCTCCCGAAAATTCAAATTTATTAAGGAGAGTGTATATATTTCAAGAAATTTATTCTCGCACATTACTTAAAACCTGAAAGAATCTACACCTCTGATTTTTACTACTTGAAATTTGCCAAATAAAATTTATTACTGTAAAAGTATTATCACTTTGTAGGACATTTAATGTTTCCAAAATATAATTTTTCTCCGCGAAAATTAAATTAGAAACAAAAACAAAAGTACTTTGAGTTTGCGGGTCTTGATAGTAACGTAAACATAACTTTCTTTATATAATACCTTTATTACAGAAGATAACGCACCAAATTCCCAATTATCTCTTGTTTTTGACGTTTTTACGGATCAAGTAAAGTAACTTGTTTAAATATTTTGGGCTATATTAAAACGTAGTAATGAGACTCCATTACATTGCAGATATTGCAATAAAAAGGATAATGGAGATAATATAATTTTAATCTATAACTCTCCAGTTATTTCTTAAAAAAATAATAATAATAATACGGAATTAAATCTCTTCTTGACTCTAGGCTTAAACCATATCTTTTAAAGTTCTTTCACTTTAGAAGTTTCATCCACTATCCCAAAAGATGGATTTGAAAAGTTCTTCTAGAAAAATTATAACTATTCTAATGAATTACATACAATAAACATTACACGAATAATTTATATAACATATAATACAATATATATTAAAGTAAAGCCATAATTTGGATATATTATTTATGTATAATAATAAGTGTTACGAGTAAACATTGCGGTTTCTTAGAAGAAAAACCTTTAACACTATTGAAATAATGAAAACTACTAGAAAATTTAATAGATCCAAAACTTAAATAGATAAACATCTTGTGGAATTATATATTCGTTTTACTTATCTTGGTTTTCTTTTCATAGAACGTAAATCTAAATTTCGAAAATTTATCGAAGCTAACACTTGAAAATATAACCTACAGTTGCTTTCGTCGTGAATATCTGTATAGAGTTAGTACAAAGTCCCGAAAGTTTGTTAATGTTGGTATGGATATATAATTAAATATAATGAACTTATTAAAACAAATACGTTGATATTTCTGAATGTAGATTTCCAACCTGTTTCCGAAAATGTAACAATATACTGGGTGTCTTATCAAATAAACAAGTAAATAGCAAATAATCTGCCAAACCGAAAACAACAAAAAAATATGAAAAGGTCAAGTTACTGTCATTGTTTTTTGGTTTTGGTAATTAATCACGATGTCAGTAAAATTTACAGAAACCGAACGCATTGACGTATTGATGATGGTGACCGTCAACGTGTTCTTGAAATTAGTTCTTTGTTTAGTACTGTTTACCGGAATCATACAATTTTAAAGTACGGAACACATTGCCAAGTAACATTTACTAAACAGTGGTCGTCAAAGAACAACAATCGTGTGTTACTAAAAATCCACAAAGTGAAACCCTTCAAAATACATAGTGTCCATAAGTCGACTGAACATGATCAAGATCTCAGGCTACACTTTTGCGAATTAATATGAATCATATAGTCCTTTCTGACGAAGCAACATTTTTCTATTAACAGGCACAATTACCGTTGCTGGTCAACTGAAAATCCTCAAAAGGTGAATATGTGGGCTAGCCTCGGAAAGAATATGATTAGGATTATTTTTCATAAAAAGACATTGAAATGGCGACCCCTATCTAAATTTATCGAGGATCGCATTGCGACAACAATTACAGTTTTCTTTCCAAATTCGAACAGATTTAATCATCCAAACGAAAATGTTTGGTTCCGACAGAATGGAACCCTGTCATATTTTGTGGGTCAAAAATATTCGTTATTTTTAACTATATATCCATACCAAATTAAAAATCATATCTTCTCAAACAACAAAGTTACTCAACCGCTCCGCGACATTTTACCAACCCTCTAAATGAATAAATGCTTAGTTTAATATCAAGCAGCACACGATTAAAATAGGTAGGTACCTGGATCAAATACACATGGCATGTTTATTACCTTCCTTGGCCTAATCCATACCGCATTATAGCTTTAAAATGCGCAATCTGCAAACTTCAATCTACATTAACAACAGAAATACACTTTATTGTTGTGTTTCAAAATTAAATCAGTGTTCAATTTGTGAATTTGGTGCCTTATTTACCAATCTAAATATTTGCGTATGTAGGTGTAATCAAGCAGAAAATAAAATACGTATTATTGTCCACCAGTACAACTAGCTTACAATGTGATTCATCTATTATCAACGTCTTCACAGACACTTAGTATCAGTGATAAATTCGAAAAACAAAATATCAATAATGTCGTACAGACCGAAACAACCAGTGCCGCCTACAAGGCGTCGTTCTTCGTCAGCGGTTCGTACTAGTAGTACAGGTACAAATAACCAGGGTTCTGGATACCATCGGCCACGAAGCTACATGGGCTCCCATAGCAGCCCATTTTCTGCTGCTCTAGCGTCTATACCATCAAATACGCCTTACTCAACTTTTACCCCATCATCTGCATACAAGAACTATGGTTCCAGCGGATACTCTACGAATTACAAGAGCCCCTATTATCAAAATGCTTCTCGTAATACATCTGGATATGCCAGCCTTACAATTCCTGCAAAGGCGTTAACTAACATCAACGTAGTAACGCCAAATTATTCTAAAATGTACGACAACAGTAGGGAATATGCCATACCATCCGATACGGGTCACAGGTCCAGACAGAGGACGAGGAATGGCAGCTTCAGCAGAGAAAACTCGTTAACAAGGTCACAAACTTCCTTGAATGGATCCGGGATGGGTTCACGATCTCATAGTTTAACTTCTCTAAATTCCGAAGGATACATTGTAAGAATTAGTGACGATCTCGTTTAATTGTATATTTTATTATGGCACTAAAATAAGTTTGAAAAGATTTGTTATTTTTTAGTGGAAGGAAAAAACTATTTATTTTGATATTCTCTTTCAAGCAAACAGCTATTATTATTTCAGGTAGCAGTTAGAGATTTCTTGCCAAGATGCTAAATATATGTAAACGATACAAAGAACACATTTGTTGCGCACCCAGTTTGTTAATTCCAGTTTGAGAGGAAATACATAACAATTATAAATACTTCTTTATAGTTTTCTTAAGTTTTAGCTTCAGTTCGGCTATTTTTCCGTGATTTTGCATAGTTTGTACAGAGTGCGGCGTTTAATGTGATACAGTCAAGTCACAAGAAATCTGCATGCAAATCTGAATATCTAAATAAATTCGATTGAAGTAAATAGTATTTGCCAAAGAGACGAATTTTCGTAGGAATTTTATTCTCATGTGGTTTGCCATCACGTAACACAAAAGAAAGCATTTCCCTTTTTTAAATGGAATACACTACCATCCAGAAGTTTGGAAGCAGCAACGGATTTAAAAAATGTCACAAACACAGTAAACTTTTATTGTGATTATTAATGAAACATAAGTGAGTAAATTAATTCAAACATCAGCATTCTTCGAAGCAATTTTTCGAGACAGTTCGTATCAATTTGCATGTTGCCATGCGTTCTGTAAATATTCCTATAGGTGTTGGGTTGTCGCTATTTAACCGTTTGATCAGGCTCGTCCCATAAGAGCTCTATAGGGGATGAATCCGTACGTTCAGGAGACCAACCATTAATTTTAGTTCATTTGCTGCTGCTTTTTCCTCTAAAAAGTTTTTACAGATTCGAGCCTTATGTTTGGGGTCATTGTTTTGCTCCAACGGTTCACCAACAAGATGGCTTCCAGACGCAATAACATGATTTTGCAAAATATCAAAATACTCTTCTTTCAGAAATGTACCACTAATTTTCACTTGCAGGAAAACAATTCCAAACCATACTACCTCGGTGTTTGACGGACGGCACTAAGCAGGCCTTACTAGCTCTTTCCCTGGTCGTTGACGAACAAAAACTCCGTTGCGTACCAAATGACTAAAATTTGGACTCGTCGGTCCGCAAGACTGCGTTCCAATCATATAGTGACAGTTTGCATACTCTTTTGCCCGTGTTAATCGTTTCTCTGCACGCGTTTTTTTGCTGCCAATAGTTGCTTCTTCACGGTGATATTTGCTCGTCGTTGTGTATTAACGCCGGTTGCGATATCATTTCATCTCATTTCAAAGTTGTTACTATAAATTTATCTGTAACTCCAGAAGTCACCCGTGGCCGCCACTTCGTCTTCTCCGGACAAATGTGTAGTGTCTACCTTTCGGTGAAATCCCTAACGGTAAAGCAATTTCCCGATCGGTATATACTCCGTCGCGAAGCATACAAATATTACTACGTTGTTCTACAGTCAACTGTTTGCGTTTTGGGATTTTTACGCTCAGTACTTTACCGAATTGTTACAATTGTACACAATTAATACCTTTACCGCATGAACTAAACGATTACCGAACTAGTACTAAACCGTTTGACCGAAACTAGTTACTGCAGATATCCTACCCCATCCTCGTCAAACCGTAGTCATATGTTAGGAAAAGAGAAATAAAACGTATTCAGGTGAATTTGTATGTAAATGTTTGGGCTTTACAGATTATGGTAACAATTTTATATTTAGATACAATAATTTATAATAGGGATTAACGATTTCACGATATGCCCATCAGTTGTATTATTTTAAAGGAATTTCACCTTGCTTCCAAACTTATGGATGATAGTGTACATGCACCTGCGACAATTATTGGATTCAGTAGAATCGAATCCTAATAGATATAGATGGATATTCAGTTCTCCAATGCATAGTAATAGAAACGTAGAAGTAGATTATTAGTTTAATTTGTATCACATATGTATCTATATATATATATATAAATATAAGGAAAATTGCTGCAGAAGATAGTAGCTTTTCTAAACTGCTAACGAAAAATAGCAGTCGCAGGTTGTAACTACTAACACAAAGGAGCAGTTTTACATATCACTAAATTCTACCACAATTCACTTGAGTAAATAAACTGTAGAGTTGTTATAGTAAGTTCGTATCGCGTAAAATTAGACTTTTTAAATTTAATTTACATTTAGTTTAGTCAACTAATTCATTAAAGAAAATATTTTATATCGTAACTTTCAAAGAATATTAAAACTATTTGAGGGGGGTAGACAAAGTTAATAAAAATGATAGTCATTTTCATCGAATAAAAAATGATTAATTGCATTTTTAATCTATCACGCATACAATATTATTGCACATTCCAAATTGTTTGTAGCTTGTAAACATTCATGTCATATGCTAAACTCACTGCCAAATAAAAAATTATGCAATTCGCTGTAAGTTAAAGTCAGACACTATACTAGAATCATTATTATTAGGAACAGCGGTAACTGTGTCATATCTATTAGTTAGTTAAATTAGTACGAGTATAAAAACAGAAATGTAGCATCATGTTAAAAATGAAAGCGTTATCTGTCCTATTTTTGAAGACTATTTAGACATATGGAGCATCTGTGTACATGAGCTGGGCATGAAAATATGCGCTTGAAAAATATAACTACGATATCGAAATCAGCATATCTTGCACACAACTATTTTACTAATCGTCTCCTTTTACTTTACAGAGTGGCAATGATAGATCAAATAGGAGTTCCCGTGTTAGTAGTACGAATGACTTAATTTTAAGGGGTGAGAATGGTGAAATTGACTATAAAAAGCTGTACGAACAAACCTTAGTGGAAAACGAAAGACTAAAGGACAAACTGAAGAAAACGGACGAAGAATTGAAGGATACAAAACAAACGTTAGAAAAATTAACCACAGTAGTAAGTACTTCTATTTTTATTTATTTACATTTAGCGTTGCACGCAATTTATTAGTACGTCTTCTGTCATGAACAGCTTTTATTTTGGTTAGAGCCTTACTATAGCATAAACATATTCATTGTTAGTTTAATTTTTGCGCCTTATTTACTGTTTAAATATGTTATTAGTAATGCTGACATGTACGTAAGCTATTTCGTAATATTTAGTCCATTATAGAACAGATTCAACACAAGAATTCTATCAGATTTACACTTGGTCTGCTATAATTAATCATCGGTTATATTTGCCGTTGGTATAATCAATTAAATATTAATGTTTTTATGTTAAGCAACTCTAATTCAAAACTTTGTATTAAATGATTACAGTGTACTTACATCAAACTTAAAACTAGAATGTTCATATTTCCAGAATTCCAATAACAGCGAAAAAAAGGAATGAAAAATAGACCGCAAAAACAGTTTTGCATGGAACTAAAATGCCCTTTAAATGCTTGTTGATTCGTACTGTCTTTAAAGTCTATTCCGATTTTTTCTTTTCAAATTGAATACCCCCCTTCTTTGTTAAAATTGAATTACCTACCTTATTGCGAATACAGTAATATTTCGTGATAAAACAAAGTCCTGATGAAAGTCATCTTGACGTCATCACTCATGAGCAGTGTATATACACTCGTTTTTATTCTAACTTATATGATGATCAACCGTTATACTTAAGACAAAGTAAAAATGTCATATTGAGCTATAATTTTTTGTTGAATAAAAGATTCGACAGTTAAGTTGACATTTAAGCCGGTGCTGCTTGGACTCGGAGTAGCACCTGCATTAAACGAATGTCTTTAGAATTGTTTGGGAGATTCTCATTATTTGAACGATTTCGATATTCCGATATTTCAGTAGTAGCTTCACTTATTAGAGTAGCCCTGAGAAGATACGTTTCTTCTTATCATTTACTGACTGTAATTGTATTTCTTACGTTTTACATTAAAAATGTCTTCTGTGGTATTCGAAGCCGATTTGGAAATTCTGAATTTTTGCACTTCGACGGAGGCTAATTGGGACGTCAGAAATGACTTCGTTAAAACATGTATTTAAGTAACATGTCTATGCACAAAAACGGTCTGCCATTTATTAGTAATGACACATGACGGTATGTGCATGAATATTTCCTTTTTTTGTATTCTGTCTATCTCTAATCATAAGCATCTTTAAGCTCAGAGCATGGTATACTAATGGTATTTTTTTGTTATAGTCAGGCACACCGCTTCTAACATTTTTATCTTAATGTTGTCTAGGATTGCTGTTTTGTTTCTTGCATGGTCTTCTTCCTAAGCAAGATCTATCTGCTTCCCCTAGTTGAACCAGTCTGATGTTTCTTGATTCTGACATTAGGAGGTCTGCTTGTCTTTCTAGTATATACCTTTTCACATTTACACGATATCTTGTATATACAATTTTTCGTTCCTTGCTTTTCTTTGTCCGGTTGTAACAAATGCTATTTGCATTTTTTTATCAGTAATAGATCGCATTTCTCTGTAATTTCTTCTCTGTGGTATTACTCTTAGTACAGTTATAACCACACATTTCTAGAAGGATTTTTGTAAGAGGAAATGAATCTAAAATTTCATGTGTGATATAAAGTGTAAAAAGAAAAGGCATGTTCGATTAAAAAAAGCTGATGGTATTTTCTCAAAGGTTGTACAAAACTAACAAGAAGGATCGTTCTGATGCCATAACTATTTTTATGTTTATTTATTTATTTATTTATTTATTTATTTATTTATTTATTTATTTATTTATTTATTTGAATAACGAGGATATTGCTTGTAATTGAAATTGTGATACATTTGATATATAATACAACTACAGTTTTGATAAATTAATTTTGATAAGTTGTCAGCTGTATTTTGCAGTAAATATTTAATAAAATTGTAACCGACGTAAATACAGATGATGAACAAACAACAGACACTGTTGCTTTTCTTTTTTTTTTTTTTGATAACCACCAAATAAAATTTACCAAAATAATCGCTTTAATAATTTTAATTGGAAATGTATGTTATTCGTATCCTTTTAGATTTAATAATAAATCATTGCAAACGACATTAAAAATGTAACATTACTTTAGACATTTTTTTCTTTGGAAGGAAATTTTAAATGTATTTGCTATAAAAAAAAAATTGAGAATCACTGGTACGTTGCTTACGTAAATGTACTACATATTACCCGAGTTACATAATTATAATTACCTAGCATCTATTCTGTAATTTCATGATAAATCATGCAGTTATGCTCTCATGTTTCAAGGATGAATTTAAATATCTAGTACATATACTTCTCGATACAATTATTTTGCGTTGAAACAGAAAACATTTCAATTCGCAAGAAAAATATCGTCGTCTCTTAATATCGAATTTAATATTAGGACACTTATAAACATTAATCGCACTTTTTTCCTTTCTATAGACAAGTAAAAATTCCTTGTCAGAATTAGAAAAACGTGAGAAGAGAGCAATGGAAAGGAAACTAAGCGAAATGGAAGAAGAACTGAAGGTTAGTATAGCACTAGGAATATATCTTCACCGATAAAGATTGCATCGACAAACTTTTTTTCTTTTCGTAGACTTTGATTTTCGTTCTTTCAGGACTTTCTTTCTCCTTAAGTAGAATTTTTGCTGCTAGCGCTTGCTCGATTTTTTTTTAATTTTTCCATCTTTTCCCATTTGATTTTTCACGTTTTTTTCCGTTTCTTTGAAGTTATAATTTTATTAACATACTGACCGAATTCTAAGAAACTTTAATAATCTCCACAGTTACACTATACATACACGAATTTTTTTGATGAAAAGCATTTTTGAAGCAGCTGATACCAATCACATGTTTTGATTTTTGACATATTGAGATTTACTAAAAATGAAGTTTGATACTGCACAAAGAGTCGATATCGATGCATTACTTATTCGTTCTCTCTTACAAATAAACACGATACGTAGCATTTTACTGAAGATTATAAATAATGTGATACAAATAACCTAAACATAACACTAAAAGGGAAGCTATATGCTTCATAGAAAATAAATTATACTTCTTTTCACGGAAATATAGTCACATGTATTCATTGTCCTACTTATTAAAAAATTCTCTAACAATGTCGACACCTTGTGCAATACACTAAACAAACAAGAAATAAAACAGTAACACCGCCTTTATCATTTTGGTACTGGTACATCGAAATTATTATTTTTTAGCAATTTCAAAAACTGAAAGCTGAGAATGAGCGGCTGAGGGCCGAAAACAGGGCTCTGACTCGCGTCGTCAACAAACTCAGCATCTCCGCAGAGAAATAGGTAATTTTATCACGCTAAAGCACTACAGCTCCAAATCATTGTGCAGATAAACCCTAACAAAGTATTCCTTTTGTCCCGTTTAAACGTTTTATCCATTACTGTTTATATTTTTTCGAGTTTCTTGCATTGTGGCCGCTACAATTCAATCTGCACTCATTTGTTTGTTCATTAACTTTTTTAACTTTAAGCGATGAAATGAGTGCAGATTATGTTCACGCTGAAAACAATGAACCGGTTTTTATTCCATAAAATTTGTGGACACATATGGAATATTCATTTGCTATTGTTTTTTCATATGTTACTTGTTATTTGTCGCTGTAACACGTTTATTTTAACGGTATTCGTTTGGAAACCAGGTCTGCGTTATTTTAAGCATGTATTTCTTGGTATCATAGTTTTTACTGTTTGTTGCGTTGAATCCTTATATATTTCTCGTGTAAAATGTTTTCCTTTCGATAACAAATGCCACTCTTACTAAATATAGACTACAATATAATTACTAAGTAAGCTATATAAAATGCCCTTCATCAAATATTTCGAAGATATGCGCAGTAGGCATGATATATACGAATCCAAATTAGCACTGCAAGAGCTCTATAATCAAATAGTATGAATTATTAAGTTTGAAAATGTTTAATAAATTGGAAGTAAAGTAACCAGATATTTTCTCCACAATTCTTATTGATAAAGTTATAGTTACGTAAGACAAACGTCCTTTTTTGTATACGGAATTTGTG
Organism: Trypoxylus dichotomus; assembly: GCA_023509865.1. NCBI lineage: Eukaryota > Metazoa > Arthropoda > Insecta > Coleoptera > Scarabaeidae > Trypoxylus > Trypoxylus dichotomus. Next base: position 71,657,282 of record CM042074.1, on the reverse strand, counting down.
TTGCATAATTCCTAATTTCTGTCATTAGAATTTACTGTTAGTTAAAAAGTGGCAAAGATTATATATTTTATTTCAAATAATCAGAGTTCGATTTTGGTAGTCATATCGTTGCTGATCCTAAGCTAATCTTCATCGTTCTTAATACGGATGAAGTACGAGGGCTGTTTTGTGTGTAAATAACAAAATGAATTTATTACCAAAAGTTATGTACAAATATGGTTACTTTTCTACGTAATCACCGTGAACATTGATGCATTTGTCATATCTATGGACGAACCTTCCGATCCCCTCTACATAGAATGTTGCCGCTTATGAGTTCGGATGGTCCGTAAGGTTGTTTTGGAACTCTGGAAGCTCTGCCCTCCTAGCCACTGTTTCAGTTTACAAAAGAGATTGAAGTCGCTTGGCGCTAAGTCGGAGCTATATGCCGGATGTTCAAAAACTTCTCGAAATTGCTCTTTTGTTTTGAATGGCTCTCCGTATACTCAGCTCATTCTTCGATGAATTTCAACTGCACTATTTCCTTCTTCTTGAAGGAATCGAATTACACTACGCAACGCGCACATAGCAGAAGAATTAATTGTAGCAGCCACGTTTACGTGGCCGCAATTCAGCTGAAAATGACCTTACAAGTGGCAGATATTATAGTGGGAGAGATGCGCAGTCACCTTCTGTGCATTCCCGTATCTCCCACCACTCGCATGATTGTTTACAGGCACGAACGGAGGTTGAAAAAAAGTAACCCTCGTATAAATGCGGGATAATAGAAAGTTTTAACAATCTTACGATAAACATTACGTTAGTCAATAGTAGTTTCGTACGTAGTGTCATGCGGTATACAAAATAACTGGAAATACAAATTTAAACTTTCAGCCATTATCGTATGATACTAATCCAGTATGTAAATACATCGGCTCGAAACTAGTGCCAAATGTTATTTAGTCACACTTTATCCCTATCCTCGCTTGCATAACCTCCAATTTTAGGTGATCTAGAGCAATGTGGAAGAAGTATTCACCATGTCTAACTGAGAAAACAATATTACACTAATTGCTAATTCCTCAAATATAGATTTACAGCACTACGAAGTACGACCGCTTAAATTGAATGTATTAACAGATAAAAATTCCGATCAAATCTTAGATTTGATAAAAATGATGTACAAAGATTATTTGAGGCATTGCAGCTCATATTTAGATAGATAATGGTTGCAATTATAAATAAGATTCGCAAAGGCGCCATGCCAAACTACGGGGCGTGTAGAGAGGCGGGTAATATTTCGATAATACCTTACCTTACCTACCACTTATTGCCTACATATTTAAGAGGGGAAGAACTTAACAATCACGTAAAGAATATCAGTTTGCATTTTAGATCGTTTGACGTTACCGTATTTTAGTAACAAATATGAATTAAGAAACAAATTGTAAAAAATTATTATACGGTAACATATGTTCGAAAGCTTTTTTCAAAATATCTGGATTTCAAATATGATGGATATCGTATGAGGTGTTGATGATAGAAGTTACTGATTTGGAAACGATCACATCGCCAAAAACATGCCAATCCTATGCCCAATTTATAATCGGTTTAATATCTATGCTCGGTATTTGCAATATTCGATTTAGCCTTCAAAAAGAACAGTTTCATAAATTTTGGGGCGAATATAACCCTAAGTGAAAATTCCCAAGTTAAATCAACATTATGAAATTATTTATTACGTGTACGCAGAATATAATTTGGCATGGTAAACAATTGTGGCTAATCGTAGATGAAACAATGGATTCAAAGAAAAACTGTGGTTCATATTATAGTTCGAATAAAACTAAGTGGATCATCACTTCCATATTTAACAGGCCACAAGTGTTTACCGTGTTTACCAAACCAGCCTGGCGTAGACGCCTTTTTACCGTGGTAACGCTAACTGGTTTTGACCGCAAAGTGTTCGCTTTGGTAGCAATTTCTGATGCTGCTTTTCCTATATTTCCTTTGCTCGTGATTACAATTGCGCGATATTTTGCTGCTGTTGCTATTTTCGCCCGCTGTTTATTGGATACGTCCCCACTTATTTGATACTTTAATTTCAGTAATTTCTCGATTAGTTCACCGATTTTGTAGTTTGCCACTCTTTGAGTATACGTTTCCGTAGATAATTCTTTCCTTGCCGACATAACTTTAACGTTACTCCCTGTTTTAAAATACTTTGCACAAGTTCTTCACTATTAACTGCTTGCAATACGAAAGCCTAATGCAAACTACATTTTTCATTATATTAAAGTACCCGTGTCGTCTATTTTCATATTCTACGACGGCCATTATAAACATTTCCGAAAAACTGCTTTTTACCTAATCCGTCTACATGAACGTGCCTGATACGCAAAAGGGGCAATTTTCAATATCTTAATGCCACTCATTACGTACACACAGAACATTACAGAAGAATTGTAGCCTATCTCGTACTTACAGTTTAATAATACAAATATTTTGATAATGATAAAAAATACTTTCTTTGAATAATCTAGAACTATGCAAGCGGGTAAACACTTATGATCGGTAGTGTTATATTTTCTTGGAGGTTTTCGCGGATGAAATATACTTCTATCACGATACGCTCCATAAGATGAAAGATACTTCATAGAAACGTCTGCCTACTTCATGCTCTCCTGAGAACCAGCTATCTGCGCGAATCAACACCCGCAAGAAGTACATTTCATATAAGTATGTGTATATATGCACATATATAAGCTGTGACTCTAAGACTGCCTTTAGAACAAATTTGACTATACTGTCAGGTAAATAAATCTACACTCCTGCGATGTAATGCTTCAAGAGAAAGGGGATATAAAAAAATATCATTCTATATATAAATATTTGTAAAGTAAACAGATACCGAATAATATCAAGATTACTTCTTGGAAAAGATATTCAATATATACTCTCTCTTACCTTACTCTTATGCTGTCGAATTAATTCATAATCTTTACTTATGTAATTTTGACGTTATCTTACACCAGTGTTAATCATTTAAAAGCGATACCAATAGACAAGGCTACTCGTATTAGTTAGTCCGTATATTTTCATTTTCTTTTCCTACTTTGTAGCGAAACGTGGTGACTGATGGCATTTGTTATGGAAGGTAATCTTGCCTGTTTTGTGTGCTTAATATTTGTGTATGTGTCTTAATTCATCCATCTATATTACAGCAACTGGATCTGTTGAAAACGGAGAATCAGAAATTGAAGGACGAGAATGGAGCACTAATAAGAGTGATCAGCAAACTGTCAAAATAGTAATGTTTACACCTACCTGCATTTTAACATAAGATTTTCCATTTTTTTTTTGTTTTTAGTGTATCGTTGCTTAATTTTGTTTTAGTTAGGCCTTTTATCGTTTATCCACTGACGTATTATTTTTGATTTTTAATTTTATTTATTGACAGACACAACTAGTTTTAATAGTTATTGTATAAAATATTTACGTTTAATTTGATATCACGTGTGATTTTGTTTCCTCATTCTTTGTGTCTAAAAGATTACATCTTATATATTATTTTAATTCAAACGAAATGGGCTGTAACTGCTGACTGCCTCTTCCTCCATCCTATAAAAAATCTAAATTAGACACGTTTTATGTTAACTAGTTATTACTTGTATTGTTATAGGACATGATTCTTCTCGTGTTTAAAGTTTAAATGTGCAAATGCTCCAAATTTGATGAATCGATAACGTAAATGTATTGTGTGGGAAGAAATTAGTATACTTGAAATTCTAATTTTGTCAGAACTTATATGTATTACAATTGTGTTGTGATTAGTAGGAACTTAGTAACTACCATGTATCAAGTGGAAGCAATCTTTAACTAAAATGAAAATTAATCTTGAACAGCTTCTGGCTTTATTATTTTTTGTCTGTAAAAATAAACGTTTAACATTGACCTTTGTTTTGTGCTGTGGTAGATTAAATAATTTTAAACTTCAATTAATATTAAAGAAGACTCTAAAAATCAAAAAGCTGAAAATTTACATAAAGAAAGTATTGTTATAGTATCAAGGTTTTATATTCTGATGTTTTATATGGTTTTATATAGTAAATACAGTCCAAAATATATTGTGATGCATAAAAAGGACGTACATATATACATTTGTATATTTATTTGTATTGAAATCTATAATTGATGTTATTTATTAAAAAGTTTAAAGCATTCTCTTTTTTTAATCTTAATCAATCCTTTTTCGGCATCACGCAAAGGTGCTCATATACTAAATTAAAAGAAACTGAATCAAAATTCAAAATGTTTGAATCGATTCATTTTGTCTGTAAAACTTCATAGCGTCTATTCCCTGTTTTTAAGACTCTTTGTACATTTATATAAAAAGATACACAGTTGTTTTCTTTAGAAAACGAATTGCACATTTTTCTTTATTTATAACATTAGGAACATTTAAATGTATTCTTTCGTGTCAACAATTTTCTTTTCGTAATTACTTTCAAAGATCATTCATCGATATTGTGCCTTGCTTTCCATTGTATTTATTGAAACAAATTTCTGTAATAATCAATATGTAAATTATTTTTCTGTATTTATTATGTACTTTTTGTTAGAGTTATAGTATAGTTTATGTGAAATAGTTTTGTGAATATTTTGTAGCAAAAAGAACTTATTAAATAAATGATTAAGTGTATTCGAACTGTCTTGTTGTCTGTTACTCTTACTGAGGAAAAAATAAATTATATTGGATTAATTGCTTTGCATTCTTTTTCCCTCTTCGAAGCAGTAGTAGCAGAGTGATTTAAACACGAGCAAGTTCGCAACAAAAGGTCATTACAATACTCTTTTTCACTTAGTATTTGACAGCAGTCGAAATAACAAAATGTTTACTTTGCTAATGTTACAGAGAAAACATTGGTATCCAAATTTTGTAGTAGAGAATAAGAAACGGTATTTTTTTCTAGAAATGAGCTGAAGTTTTTTTATTGTCTTCAAACTATAACATACACATTGTCCTGTAATTATGGTTTCAGTCACCACTAAATTAAAAAAAAAACAAAAATATGTTGCCTTTTCAGTCAATCAGAATATGCTGCCATTTCTACTGCATTTGAATTTCTTGTTTATGAGAATATTTCAGACGTTTTGCAACAGAAAAAAATAGAAAAGATAGGATACCAAAAATGTTCTTGTGATTTCTATGTTAATTAATACATTATAATTTTTTTCATTAGTAAATAGCAATAGTTTCTTATTGGTTACTTGTTTATTGCCGCACGTAATCCATAAAATTTTATCTTTAGATACAAATCACTGCCTAATCGTACAGTCGAAGAATTAAATACCCGGATGGCCAAGAAAGAGAGTAGATATTCAGATCGCCGCTATCCCTCTCCCGTTTGAGATGTAATTGAAGCGGGTTTCAGGAGAGTGGTATGCGTCTACGCGCTTACATTCTTCCGGTGCTAAATTCTTCAATTGCACAGGCAGAGACAATCATAACCTAATTATGTTGTAACGCTAAAATCAAAAGGAAGGCAAAAGCTTACAGAAGAGATATTTACCAATAATAGATAAGTAGGTTGATCACACTTGTCAGCTCGCTTGGTTCGTACGGTTCTTGAGGTGAGACAGTTGCGTTCTTTTGCGCTTTGTAAATGTATTTGAATGCATTCAAACCACAACTACCTCAAGAAGAAGATGTATGCAATTACATCGAAGCGTCAAGACGTATCTGATTCTTCTAAGAACCAATGCTGAAACGGGAGAAAAACAGAACATATATATTTTTTGACTGTGTTTGTTGTTGGTCCCGAAAGGGATCGTTTCAACAAGATCTCACTCTTCCTAGCGTCCAAGAATTATTGATGATTTACTTTCATTTCAACTCTCAACGTAAACAGCCAGAGTGTGTGATGTTGTATAAACCCTACAATATTGCTTCTAGAAAATATATATTTGCTGTTACTTGGTAAATACTCGTTTCTATACAGATATAATCTCTGCTCAGATTATATCTGTCTACGTGTTCTGATTCGCGTGTGAAAAATGTCACAATGTCTTCGATCCGTCCGTGGAATTGACGTCATACATCCCCCGAGTGCCGATGGCTAGCTAACAATACTTAGTATTGTCGAATCTTATCTCTTTTTTATATTAAAGACTATTCAAATTAAGACAGAAAGTCGTTTTTATTTAAGATCGCTACTGAGCGAATCATTTGAATGTATTATTTACAAGACGGAAAACTTCTCAACCTAACCTTTAAAATCCTCTGTAGGACAGTAATTAGCATACTTTTCGATAAATAGACAGACGGTATATAAGGTCATTAATTAAACAATCATTTTAATTTCCCAGCGGCATTAGGTAATAAATTCCTGGTGCATGTACTTTTTAAATGTTTATTGATAAATACAAGATACAATAATAATAATCGCCTCTTTCACATTTGATGGAATTAATTTCTAAAACATTGAAATACAATTTTCGCTAAAACAGAAATCACGGGTAATAGAAAATAGGTGAGAAGTGTATGAACCAATACTGTAATAATACCAATCTGAAGTTTCAGGTTCTTTTCGCTAAAAAATTAGACTTCTCAAGTCATTGTCTAGAAACTACGTTTCAGTTAATATACACACTTTAATATAAAATCTCAATTTATTCTAGCTTATAACCTTAAACCTCCGTGATATCGATAACAACTGCTGTTTTTATTTAGTTCTTTTAATTTTTTTAAAAACATTATTGCATTATTAACAATTTGGCATTGTTACAACAATAATTTATTTAGAACATCTTTTATATTTCATATAAAATGATAAATTTAGAATATTGTTGTTTGATCTCAAGTAAGAGATCTTAATTTGGCTAGCTAAAAATTGCTTGCATGCACACACCTGTATCCCAGTGCAGCGTCGATCTTTTATCAAAAATACGATACCCATAGTAAACCTATTTTGATAAAATAAGTGGATTGGTGATTTTTTACGTGAAAAATTGTATCTGTTTGATACAATAGAATTTACTACCTATTAGTACAAAATCTTAGATGTATAGGATGATGATGACGAGGATGAGACATACAACAGTAAAATGAAATAAATCCATCTTAAACATGGAAAGCTAGCCAACAATGTTGCAGATTATAAAATAAATAAACTATCTCTACTATATATTATACATAATTCTCCATCTTATATTATGAATATACATATATAATACTTAATTATTAATAATAATCATTTGTGTTTTACGATGAACTTAGAATGTATTTCTCACAACAAATATTGAGATCTATGTATATCTTTCTCTTTAACAGGCTATGCCGCTATTACACACGATTCGAGATTTGTTTTGATGAATTACTTACTATTACTACCACGTATGTATATTTTCTTAAAAAAAAAGGAGGAAATAAGTATTTTCTTTGAAAGCAAAATCGAAATAAAAATATATACACATAGCCCGAAAATTACCAGAAACAACTACTTGAGAAAAAAGTTGCTTATTTATGACGCAATTGACTACGTGCACATTGAATGTTTTTTTTTACAAATGTTTATAAACTCTATACAAATAATTAATACTTGCAAATTTGTAAATATTCCAATATCAACCAAACAGTACGGTAGATATTTATTCATTGGCTTTAGTAATAATACTCTCATTTGTGACTCATTAGTAAATAAAGTTTACGTAACAAAAATGTGTTGGGTTTCTTGCAAGATATAAAACTAGGTAGTATCGAAAAAACTAACAACATAAGATAAATTAAATAAACATGTCCAGTTAAAAGTTATTAAATTTCATAACATTTTTGGATCATGATTGCTATTATATTTTAACTTTGCGAAAAATCGGATGTCCATCGGATTTGTGCAGATATGGATCTGATTAGCAATAACGTTCAGGCACTTAATAAAGCATATGTGCAGTCACCCTTGAAATGTCATTCTGTTTGGATTCACTGACACTTCTAAAATGCCACATATTAGTATGTTGGACAGAATTAACATTACAGAAAGAATTGCAAACGGATAGTCAAGAAGGCACGTTGCAGCAAACTTTGGAGAAAAAAGAACTTTTTCAGGTTAGTAGTATAATGCTATCGGGAAGACGAAGTTGGAAGGAAACAGGGCACTGGTTCAAAAAGAATATCTATTACAGAAGAAGATGCGTCGTAAGTTATCAAATTAGTCGAATATCGCTTTACTTCAGCTACCAAAACAGTTGAATTAGCAAAGTTTGGCGATCATACTTATACTGGAAGGCTTCGATTAAAAAAAAAACGAAGTTTAACAAATTCGGCTCCTACCCAAAAAAGTTATTAAATAACTGACATGAGAAAGAACGTCCACGCTTTGCTCCTGAGATCAAAATTTTCGGAATGAGGCCACTTTTACGAACTAAAAAGTTTATAGACCAAAAAGTACTCGGTATAAGGAAAGATACATAAATAGGACGAATGGACGTTTTTCAGCCAATATGGGGATATGGGTGTTACATATGCGAATATACTGCAAAACATGCTTCCCTCTGTATCGCAATTATTTCCAGAAGGCAACTGGCAAGGTCCTGTACACAGTTCTCGTATAGTTGCCAATTGGTTCGGTGAAAATATCATTCACGTTCTAGACTGGTAAAATAATAAATCGGGCTTAAACTTTATAGAAATGTATAGATTTCAAAAACAGTACGTACGACCACGAAATATATGTATGCAAATATTCCTTTTAATTTCAAATACAAGCGCGATTTACAAACATTTTAAAAACTACATACTATTAAATTTATACTTCAAATTTATCAGATCGAAGTATAAACGTTCCTACATGCAGAAGAGGATCGTTCCAATATCTAGTGATGTAATGTTGGCACAATTCAAGTAATCTTTGAAATTCCTTAACGGAACTGTTCATACACCATTACAAATGTGTCTTAATGTGGTGTAAAATTTGAACCTTTGTCAATAACAAAATTCGTTATAGTTATAGTTTATAGAATTTTCGGGTACGTATGAGGGCCTTACGAAATACTGCCTTCGTACTTACTGCAAATGGATCGATCTCGATAACGTCGAATAGTTTCTGTTACAAGATGTAACGCAAACATTAATGCTTGCTTGGCTTGTAGAAAGTTGAAACTTCAAATACATCTAACACCAGCTTCGTAATTGCTTTGCCAGTACAATTTTCTAATCTTTTACTAGCTAATAACAATGACGAAGTTGATTTAAGACGGTCCAGTGCACGCGCACTTATAACGTTAATAGATTTTGTTTTAACTGTTGTCTCGTCCGCACATAATCGCATGTGTTTATTATCCAACTCGGATTTAATCTTTTTTTTAATTTCTATTGGCATAGATGGTACGTACGCCTGCAACATTCTCCGAGCTAGTAACTTCATCTTAAGATTATATATACTCCAGAAGCAGTGAAATGGTTCCTAGGCAGAGTAAATGGTAAATTACACGCAATCAGTATAAAAATTAATATCAAATGAATTTCTTTCCTTGGTTTTATTACGCCGCTTTTTTGTAATAGCACTGCGTACCTATTGATATCTTCTGTAGTCTATTTTTCTCCAGCACAATGGTTTATCGCAAACTAAACATTACGTTTGTATCACTATTCTTGAAATCTAAATTCCCCGATAAATAAATACTTGATCTACAAATAGTTTTTAAATCCAACGTGCCTTCAATATAATCAGCAATGCTAAAGCACAGGTATCTAACAACACACTACATCACTATCAGATGTTTAATAATTACTGTGAGCGAAGATCTGATTCGGGACTCGCGATGTATTTGCACATATTTGGCAGCTCTGGTAGGAAGAAGAAATCCGAAAAATGTAAACAATATACAACGCTTAGGTATAAATTTATAAACATATTCGCGGAATAAAATTAAATTGCATGACTTTCTGGAAACTAGTAGTTGAAAAAAGTTTTGGTTCTGGCTCATTAAATACTCAAAGAAGTCACAAGAACTACCCACTAAATATTTTTTAAATTTTCCGTACGATTTAACTTGGTGATTCCAGTAATAAAAATCATGCTCACTAAGTTTTCAGGTCAACGTATACAAATATAAGTACTGCCGGATTTACCAACTTAAATTGTTCAGGAAATTAGATCGGAAATACTAAACACATTTTTGTTACGTAATAACTAGAGTGAGATAATTCGTGAATTCTACTGCAACCACATCATTAATACAATTACATTACATACAGTAATCGAATTAGCTATTAGAGATACCCATACAGCAAAGATCTCAAATTGCCTCTCCCTAGTAATAACGCAATCAAAATCATTAATTTTTACTTACTAGCATAGCCTGTAGTCATAATAATCTTCATAAAAATGGCAGTCATATAAAGGGAAGAAAAAAGAAAACTATACATATAAATACCCAAAGCATATTATTAGTCTCATAATGAGAATTATTAGTAAACCCACCCAATGAAATTAGTTATGTACCAAAAAGAAAAACAATATGATTTGAATGAAATGTAAATCAAAAATCCGGAGATTCGACTAAGTTATGTGAAAAATTGCAAATGCCACGGACTAGGCTTACAGTCTATAGGCATTTTGTTCCAATCCGAGATGCACCGATTACTTAATAGGTATCTCGAAGTGAAACTATCTTAGCCTGAATATTGCTGCCTTTTCAATTATAAAGTAACATATTTTTTGTCTTTTGTTTTTGTTATATAAGTTACCTTTTTTTTGTCTAAATTTCTTATAGTTTGTGTTGGTAAAGAGGAACACTTCCATATTTAATTTTATTATTCTTTTTTTGGCAGTAATGTAGAAGACACCAAGTTCTTGATATGATTAGAAAATTACAAGACATAAAAAAGTCAACATTTTTGTGATTTTCATATTTCAGAAGTAAAGTGTATATTAGCTTTATTTGAAGATCAGACTTTGCAAGTACAAATCCTTTTAACGTGCCAATCAACCTTATACCCTTTCTATATTTATCATTAGCAACGTAATTTTTAGTAAAGAAAAGGTCAATCTTCACTTCCAAGTAAATATGGCAACAGATGGAAATATGAGAATTAAATACATACATTATTTTTCAATCTGGGTGGAACGTGAATTGAGCTTCCACTTTACTTGTATGCTATACATGCCTTCATTCGAGTATTTTGCACTAATCCGCAGATTTAATACAATTTACCTCTGAAGTACAAATATACTGACTCACGACACGATCAATTAATTAGAAATTGCAGTTTTATCGTTTGATATATCCAAATAGACCATTTTTATGGTTTTAAATGGACTATAATAACTTAATACATACGCTTCATTATTAATTATTGTATATTCAATATTCATGCGATTTTGCAAAGGTTAGAGCTTCAATTAATAATGTAAAATTATACAAGTTTAATGCCAAAATATTGTAAATATTATATTCAATTAACTCTAAATTGTCGAAATATAATTAATTCCACAACGGCACAATCAGAAAACCGTCAGTTGCAAAAACTAGACTTTGGAATAAAAAATGGCCAATAAAATAAAGAAAGAACAAATTAATATCTTTTCGAAAGGGCAAATTGCAATAATACCGCATTTTCTGTTTATAATGCGCAGATGGAAATGTATGTTTCCTTCCGTACGTCTTGCATATTGCTTTCTTACATTACATGAACACAATCGATTAAAATTAAATAAAAATAAATACAAATCTGCCTTAATCAAAACAAAAAATAAATATTACACATATATCAGGAAATCATGTGCATATGTACAAATTAAGTCATCATTGAATTAATTGCAAAACGTAATATATAAAAAAAATCTGAAAATAAATATATCAACTAAACCTATGCGCGTTTTGATTAGAAAAATTTTGTAAACATGCCCAAAGCTAGAATTGTACATGTTGTAATTTATCGAAAATAAAGTACGTCAACTCTTTCTACTACATCCTTCTTTTACATATATGGTAATGGTGTCTATTATAAAAGCATCTCGTTTTATTTGTTTGGACCCAACCAGAAGATTGCATTGGATTTCCCAAAACTCAAACACTGTTTCTTTCACAGACAGCCCGGTGAAAAATCAGATCACATTGTGCTTCGTTACTACTGGTGCAGAAAGCACGACGCGAGTATTTTCCTTTAATGTTCATTTGTACTGTCGGCAAGAGAAAAGGTTTATGTCTTTCTTGCGAGTTAACTTGCACCAATGATATATTAAATCGCTACAGTCAATTGTAAATTATGTCTCCTAAATTAATAGCATCTGTTACAAATAAAAAAAATTACGCCAAAAATACGCCATGAATATGTAGAAAGTTTTACTATAAATATGAATAATTTATGGAACATAGCACGATTTTTTAAACTTAATTAATAAAACAATTTAATCACAGCGCAAGAAACACATAAACTCTAATTCAGTTCATCTAGAAAGGAAAACTTAACGTTAATAATCATTTATCAATAAATTAAAATATTCTAAAGAGAGCGTACATTAATTAGCTTTGGGAATTTCTTTCTGAATTTCAGATATACTACTGCTTGTTTGCGGCTCGACTGTTGGAGCACCGTCCACTTTCTTGTATGCAGTGGATGATACAGCCGACTCTCCACCATTACCTTGATTCGAAGATTCATCGTAGCCAGAATCCGAACTGCTATCGCTGTTGTACACTTTTGAGGAAGACGTATCGCTAATATCACTTTCTGTTTTGCACTCGTTTCGTCTTAGTTTACAAGTGGCTAATCTAGCATTGCAAGGCTTTAAAAATCTTTGATCCAATAGCACCTCACCATTAAGTCCTCTGAAAATTGTGCCACAGCAAATCTTTTCTCTGAAATACAGAAATAAAAATTTGTATATCAGCTATTAACTGTCTTAAGATAATGTAAATTCCATGCATTTATATTATTTTACTAAAAAGTAATAATTTTTTCCTCTTAGTAATTCAGACATAGCCCTATGCAATTACTTTAGACATCTTTAAACAATAGCATTTTGTAAATACTTCATATTAAAAATGAATAAAAAGTTACACAATGATAGCATAATAAATTTCTATGATATCGATGAACTTACTTCTTCCAAAAGTCCATATCCACAAAATCGCTCACTTGTGGTGCATTATCCCTTCGCTTAGCAATTCCTTTATGCCTCCGACTAACACTAATATTGTCTTCGCAATCACTTCCACCAGGACTAGCTGTGCGACTGGATCTGCCACTGGGGCCACTTTCCGACATAAAATCAACATCTGCCATTTCCACATCTTGATTGCCCTCACTTTTATCAGATAATGTAGGACTATATTCCCTTTCGAAATGCTTTTTCTTCCCACTGGTAGATTTTTCACTGTTCTCACACATTTTTTTGTGCTTGCTCTTGAATTTTGTCATGGACTTCATTCCAGGGCCTGCCCGTGCGTCTACGACCTGTTTTTGATACCACAAATACATTTTAGTCTGAGTGAACATCAAACCAGCTATAAAAATTAAAACTGTTCAAACGCTTTACACAAACTAAGGTAATCTATTGCAGAGTCGATGTATTCTGGTTTTAGAAATTATTTTCAATATTAAAAAAAAGAGTTTGTTTTTAATACATTTTTTCAAAGCACACTTTTTATTCATGTTAGTATTTTTAAAAACGAACCGTAACAAATGATTATTGTAAATGTCGGTAAAATAGATTTCTAATGCATGAATTTTTGAATCTGGATTGTTAGCGTCATATACAGGGAGCTAAGTTAAGTGTGTACCATTACTATCTTCGTTATCGACATGAGCAAAACTAGTTTTTAATGTTGATTAGGATGGAATTAACAAAAAAATGCATATGGCAGTATGGAAAAATTCAAATTTTATTATTCATTTTGACGAATCACTCCTATATATGTTTATACATTGTGAAAGACATGTGATATAAGTTTTAGTAGATTATGTTCCTAAAATGACTGAAATGACTCGTACATTTGGAAGTATAGCTTAAAAAAATAAAATTCTTACATGTCTCCAATTTCTGTCTGAGCCGGCAGGTAACTTTTTCCATCGCTTTACCAAAAGGACACACGCATTACATATTTCTCCTTGACGTGGAGTAGATAACTGAAAACATTCCATGAAATCCTCTTCATATTTCTTACTATCAGTAAAACGGGAACTACAACACAAACGAATGCATAAAATATGGAAGACACAAGCGGGAAACGTAGCATACCTGCTGGATTTAGCTTTGCATATGCAGCAACCATTTGACGACCTGTATACTTTCGGTCTATGAAAAGAAAACATGACGATGATGATGATGATGATGAATGTGGGGTAGATAATGAAACTGCAAAATGCTAACTAATCTATACAAATCTGCAAATAAAACAGAACAAGAACCATTACGTATGATAATTAAAAATAATAAATAAAGGTTATAGTTAAATCATAATCGTTAGTAAAAAATTATACCCCACAGGAAGGATTGGCGTCTTAGAGAGTCTGATCATTGAGAAATGAATATGTAAAGCACATTCATTTCTACGAAGGCAATAACCTGATATTAATGTCATAATGCCCGCAAATTATTAAATCTAATCTACTAGGATCCCCAAATGTGCAGGGCATTTTCTGCGATTTCATTAATAATTTGAGTTAATTTCCTTTAATTAATATCCGTATTTTTTCTATATTATTCATTGTCTTGTAATTATTACACAAATATATTACGTATTACTTTTACACCATTGTATTTTAGATCTGTAAATTCTCCGATAAACTTATGTACTTGTTCTGGAAGTGGTCAAGTTTTAATTTCATGTACGTTCAACATAATTAATTAGCAACGTTAAAACACAGTGCACCATTAACAACTCTGATTCTGCACTCGCTGTGTGTATTCACACATATTAGGCGACTCTGCTGGAAAGGAAAAAATCAGGCGTCCCTAATAATTAGTAACAGTTACTGGTTTGTGTGTGTACTCTACTTTTAATTATACTATCACATAGTACGGCAACGTATACTATCTGTTAAATATCAATCATTATTCCCATTAAAATTTTGTCGAATGTAGGTACTACAATACAACCTCTTGTAAGAATGCCACAGGCAATACTTTGACTTTAATCTGAAATTAAAAAATTACTACCTTCATTCGAGATCGACTTTGTATTCTTGGGATCAAATCGGATGTCCCTAATGAAAATGCGTTCAAAGTGCAAATCTCTTTATCAATAATATTCCGCAATATTGGTATTAATGTGGCGCTCCCTTTAATCCTTCATAAAAAACTCGATCATCGCTATCATTTTCGATTTTTCATGATAACTTAATAGAAAAATATACAGTGGCGTTCGTATAACATAGGCACCCCGAGAACACCCCGTATCTACGAAATCTATTAGATACGATCATAAACAAATATTTGTTTACTAAGCTTTTTTGTAAGATGTATAAGTCTACATTCATCTTATTCATTTTACGAGCCTCCATTTTGCGTGATTATTGGGGCAGATTATTTGAATATAAATGCCGTTGCAAATATCACGCCGTTAGGGTATCGAAGTGTAGACAGATTTGTTTGTGTGTTTATCTTAAGTTATTTTGACATTAAAGAAAATAAAATGCGCGGAAAAAGTAGTATAGTGAAGGTGCAAAAGCCTTTTATTGGCGTCTCAGGGCCATAGGGCGTTTTAATTTTTGGTGTCTAAGATACTACTGTACCTAATTTGCTGAAATTAAATTCAGTCAATTAAAATTTATCCTTGCTCAGTAACAAGAACGAAGATGTTTTAAATCGATAAAGGCATATTATGCTAGATAATTGTAAAAACACTTGTAAGCACTACTGCACTAAGTGAATTACTAGTCCAAATACTATTTTGGAAATCAAACTTAACAAATCATATAGCACAAGGGAAGAAATAACATCTAGCTTCAAATCTTGATATTCGTATTAAGATTTAACAAAATTAAACGATTTCGTGTACCACACCATCTATGTTTAAAAAGATTTTGCCAAAATTTCACAGATTACAAGTTAGAATTTAAATCGACAAGGCTAACATCTGACGGCAGATAACAAAACTCGCGTGCACTCCTTTCTCCTATATCTATTTATAGAATCGTTCACAACGAGTTGCCATGTTTAAATAATCATTTTTACCGGTTTCAAGATATTTAATTTTTACGTTCCCGCGTTTTATAACCGTCGCAGTTGTCTGTTACCAGCGAAAGGCAAGTGAAAATTAAAACCGGTTTCCATTCAATTACGTTCAATTAAATTACCGAGCAAGAATATTGGTGCATGCATATGTACATGTTTGCTCTTCACATAACTTTGTTTTTGAAGTCTATTGAAGTTAATACGAATTGTATGTGATGCAAGCATATAAAAAATAGTATATAATAGATCATTTCGAAATGTTTATTATGAGTGAAGAATATATTTAAATTATAGTAAATCGATGCTAAGTAATTTAGATTTTAGATATACACTCTCGCTCATAAGTTCGAACCGACCTACCGAAAATAATACTAGTAAACATATGGTGGTATAACAATGTTTCTAAGATTACGAAAACTATAAATGTACCACCACCAGCTATTATAAGCCCTTTTTTAATCTGATGTAAAGATAGTCTTAGAAATTCCAATGAAAGCGTCTACTTGTCTAAGTTTACTTTAACAACCACATTTGCCTGTTTACGGTTTTAAGAAATGTTTTAACCAATTTTATAAAATGTTCAGTTGAATAGTCTTTAGGTGAGTTAGTTTAATTGGTACTTAAACATTATCACTCGCAGTTGTGTCGTGTTTATTTACATAATATGGGTAAAAAAAGGTGAATATTGAAACAAGCATTGCAATAATTACTTTTTATAACAAATGCAAGGAAGTGAATTTTATATTTCAAATGAAACTAAAGCTTGCAAAACCTGATTTTCATTCAACGGAAATCTAGAGTAACAACCATTGCCGAGGGCCAACATACTGTGTTAATCAGTGAATGCAAACGGCAACCTATAGCATTGCAAATCTGTCCAAATATTAACAGAAGCCACGACTAAATGAAGGAGGTTTAAAGGGATGCGTCGCAACTAGAAAACCTCTACTACACAGATAGAGAAATAATAGCTTAGTTGATTTCAGGAAGATAGAAATTGAACCGAAGAAGACTGGGGAAATAAAGGAAATTAAAAAAAAAATCTGTCATAAGTTGTCGTACTATCTGTAAAACACGGGGAAAGTTTGGTGATGGTATAGGGATGTTTTTCTGTGAATGAAATGGTAAATTCAAGGAATATTGAGAAAAGTACAGTATAAAGAAATTGTTGAATAGTCTATGATCCCTTCTAGTTTGTTGTTGGTCGGAGATCAGTTTGTGATTGAGCACAATAGCGATTTCTAACATACAAAAAAGAAAGAAAAGGACGAGGAGAAGTTATCAAATATATTGTTTTGCCACCATAATCACCGGACCTCAATCCTATAGACAACTTATGGGTAAATAAGACAGAAAAGTGAGTCATTTCGGATACATAAAAATTAACGTAGATGCTTTAAACAAAGTTGTAAAGTTAATGCCAAAATTATACCAAAATGTAATAAGAAACAAAGAGGTGTATTTCTTCCGCGGAACCATCGTTTAATTGCGTCTATAATAACCTATGTATGCAAATGTTAAACAGAAAATGCGTCGTTACTGCTTCGCAAACCTGAAAGTTGTCCGTCCTAATCAATCTACCAGAAACGATGAAAGTTCTATTGCCAATTTTAATCCATATACGTCAATTAAAAATGTTTCCGAAAAAATTGGAATTGACGGAGCTTCCTACAATAGAATTCTTGTAAATAGTAAGTACCATGCATACAAAGTTCACTTATTCCAGGAATTGCCACGTGCCAGGAATTCTTGTACAAATTTTAACACAATTGAATAATGCTCCAGCAAATCTTAATAAAATCACATGGATTATCTATATATTTTTACAATAGAGTGTGCAATTGTTACAAAAGTCACTATCTGTTGAGAATATTCTACTGGGTACGGCGGAGGACTTGTTTGGTCCGCTTTAATCAATGGCTACTGAATTGGTCGTTTTTCTACCAAAACACTTTAATAGAAGCAAAATGCGTTGAATTGCTAAACGAATATTTTCCTTGAAAACTGCAATGTGGTGACTAGAGACCGATTTTATTACACTACTTAAAGTTAATTAGCGTTAATTAACTTTAATCAGTGTAAGACATCTACAAATAGACGTAAAATATAATAAATAAATTAAATAAAATATATGCACTTTGCATATAATTCGGTCTCTAGTGATGACAAACATTACAGTATTTAAATACACTATTTCGTTAAAGCTGGATTGGAATCTGAAATTGAGTAATTTAGTAATAAATGTCAGTTTTATTAAAGTTTAAGGGTTGTAATCTCACAGAAACAAAAAAGTTTCAAATTACATCTAAAATGCCTGATTTGAAGCTTTTCGAACAATCAAGTTCTCAGCTATTTATGGAAACTGTATTTATTACTTAAACAACAGTAACAATTCCATCATAACAAGTATGGATTATCGACTCATGACCGCAAACTTTAACTCGCTCTCAAGGGTAAAAATCCCATTTTCGTATCTGTTTACAAGCCAATAACTGTTTTACATGTAGAATCTGTTGATAAGATGTCTGCCAACATCGGTATGCGTACTAAGTATGTATATATGCGTGAGTATACTATAGCGTTGAGATATGTAGTTCGGCCTTGGCGAACTGCCGATGAACTCAGGGCTTTACCAACTAATCGTCGCCCGTGTCAGTGACCACAAAAGGACGAGCCCCCGTGAAACAAGCAAACAATTTCAAAATGTATGGGCGGTTAGCATCGGCAGAATTGATAGAACTGGAATTTGTTACCCCCTGGGCCACTTCATTGCTTGATGAGAAAAATGGACTACTAAAAAGATGTCCGCAAATAGAGCTCCAACTAGAATCGGTTTTATATCACATTTATCGGTATATGTATGTATCATTAGGAAATTTCGTACAGAAGATGGGAATGATTACGTTTGTTTAATTAAAGTCGTGAAAGGCACGATAGGATGCAAACAAATTGTTTTTAAACAGAGCATATTTTTTCATAGGCAATCGAGTATTATTGTTCGTACAAGGTATTATTTTATACTTAAATGTGATTGTACGATAATCTAGCGGATTGGAAGAGGTTAGCACATACCATAGATTTAGTAACGTATAAAAACGAGTATCTAATCGTTGATAGCATTGAAAGATCTATATTTAGAATTGAATGAATGAAACATGACTTTAATTGAACGTAACGTAAGAGTACGTTTGGTACTATGCTAATATCTCGACCTTTTACGCTAATGTCCTCTAATATGCACGCATGAGTGTGTACAATAAATTCATGGACGTTGACTATTTAGCATAGCAACGATTCCACACGACTAAAAATGCTAACAGTGCATAGATTTACACCTACATATGTACTATGCAATTTACTGTACCAAAGTATTTTTAAAGCATTGACTAATGGAAATATGTATTTTTCTCTTTAAATCAAGAATTGTTTCAGGTGAATATTCAGCAGCGTGCATAAATAATAAGTAGCCACTATTTATTCTTTAAAAATTAGTTCTGTTTCAATATTGATTTACTTTATTAATGCGTCTACTACTTTACTCAACATAAAACACCCATTTTTTCATAATGACCAGATTGTCCATTATATTGTGCATCCTTAAATAACGTGTGTTCGAACGCCGAGGCCTTAACTAGTATTTATGGAATGCAACGAATCCTAGCAGTCATCCGAAACATCAATCCCACTTTAGTGATGAAATCGTTAAAAGATACAAAAAATAATGCAATCTATTATTCTAAATATTTATACACGGTGTCAAAAGTATATCACAAGCTTGGAAAGGGTAAAATATGCCTAGGTATAAGTCTGAATGTACTTAGATTTGCAAATGGAGAGTTTTGGATACGAAACATTTACGTTTTTACTGAACAACAACCACGACATCTTTGCCGTCAGGAGCTTCGAACTCTTTCAAAAACAGCCACATTGGCTCCGATTCGGTGACTTTCTGCTATTTGTTGCTCCCTTTTGATGGTGAGGCATCTGATGCGCCTTCTGAAATCCCTAAAGTCACTTGGTAGGTTCATAGCAATTTCTTTCGTAAACTGGATTTTTTAGCGCATTCTGAAAATGAGTGACAGCGACGGGAAGTAATGGTGCGCTATCAGATTTTGTTTCAGACTTGGGCTGAGTGCGACGGAAACTTTTGCAAAATCTCAACAGACCGACGAAGACAATATTTTCTCAAGGATTCAGGTTTTCGAGTGGTTTAAGACACTCTCAAAAGGTCGACAAGATGAACATCGCAACGGAAAGTCTTGAATAGGAGGAAGTAATGGACTCCACAGAACCCAAAGCCTTGATTTGATCGTAAGTTGACGGTAAACATAACCGGGGAAAAGGTAAATTCGACTCGCACCACCGTTCACCAGACTTTGGTCAATTGGGGATGAAGAAAATCTGGCTAGATACACCGCGAGTCCTTGTAATTTTTTTAAGATTCAAAATTCACCCCAAGGGGCACGATTTTGGAACGCTGCTCAAGACAATTCTTGCTATGAAGAGTAGACAGGCAATGCTGCGTGACTTCGCAATGCAACAGTTTTGAAAGAGATGTGAATGTGGGATTGTAATTCCAATTGAACAAGAAAATACAACAAAAAAATGATTAATTTATTTACACATCATAGCCTACCCTAACAAAAATAAGAAACTGGATATTATAAAAAAAAAGTTATTCTACAGTTTCCAGTACTATGTATGTACTACATTTTTACCCAAGTTACTCCATAATCTAATAAGATAAGCAAGGATATATAGCGGTTATCTTTAGAGTTACGTTTAATGCTTTATCCTTATATGATATCATTTAATCCAATTGAAAGATAAGGAAATAGAAGTTTTATCTCAACATATTTGCTGTTAACTAAAACTGGTTTATATGTAAACTTTTAATATTCTGTTTAAGAGTACCACTTAGCATTTTTAAGGAACAGAATCTGAAATTTTGAATGTTTGTCTGAAAATCAATTATTATTTTGCTATTAATTACGAGATATGATAGTAGCTGCCTGCGTAAGTATATACTCGAAATAATAACGCATCTTGTAAATAACGAACATACGCAAGAAGCTTTACTAATAAAACGTCAGAAAGCATAATTTTCACACGAAATATAACTATAAAAAATTAATTATTCTTGATTTCTTAACAACGATAACTTTGATAATACATATAATGTCAAAATTCGCTTCGTCTTTATTAGCTCATCCCTCCATTTTATACATACTTAGACTGTTATCTAAGTAACGCAAGTGCAGCTTTATTACATTATAATATAGCTAAAAATTAGCATATTCATGGAGCTAAACATTTAGGCACAAACTTCACTCGAATGCATTTTATTGCTCTTACTCAAGAATACCACTATTATTTGACGAGGACGGGGTAGGCTACATGCAGAAATTACTTTCGGTCAAACGTATTAGTACTACTTCAGGAGGTTCAAAGGGCGCGTTAGCTGCAAAAAATGTTTTTAAAATGCGTACATAAAAAGAAACGACTAACATGGGCAAGAGAACATGCAAACTGATCACTGGATCATTGAAACGCAGTTCTATGGACCGACGAGTGCAAATTTCAGTTTTTTGGTACCCAACGGAGAGTTTTTGTTTATGGACGACTAGGGGAAAGAGTTTGCGGGACCTGCTTAGTGCCGTCCGTGAGACACGGATGTGACAGTATTATGATTTGGGGTTGTTTTACTGGAACAACGAGGGGTGATTTAATGAAAATTAGTGGTACAATGCAGAAAGAAGAGTATTTTGATATTTTGTAAAATCATGCTATTCCTATTGGTGAGCAAGACAATGACCCCAAAAATACGGCTCGAATCTGTAAAAACCTTTCAGATTAGAAAACGGCAAGAGATGAACTAATCTTAATGGTTTGGCCTCCCCCAAAGTCCTGATTTATTCTACATAGACCTCTTATGGGGTGAGCTTGATCGAAGGGCTAAACAACGACAACCCCAGAACACCCAACACCTATGGGTATATTTACAGAAAGCATGGCAACAAATTGACGCGGACTGTCTCGAGAAATTGCTTCGAAGAATGCCTAAAATGTTTGCAACGGTTATAGAAGCCAAAATAGGTCATATCGACGAAAATAGACTTACGAGTTAACTAATGCATAAATACTATTATGTTGGAATTAATTTACTTTTTATTTGACGAGAGTCACTTATATTCTATAAATTCATTGATAATCACAACAAAATTTCACTGTATCTGTGACTTTTTCTAGAATCCGTTGCTGCTTCTAAACTTTTAGACGGTAGTGTACGAGGTGTCACATTTTCAACTCCCGCAGCGAGGACATCTGTTCCTCTTTCGTTAATCAGCTGATTAAGTGAATTTTTTACACGTCACCCGATTCCAAGATAGAAAAGTTTAGACGCCATTACTCATTATCTTGGTTATTTACCCGGGAAGGCAATAGAAATATTAAAATATACATATTTAAAAGATATAGCAAGTTGTTATTTTATCTGAACAAATTGCAAGCTATTTACGCATAATCAACAGATAGTATGCTCTCCGTTTCTGCTTCCAAATTTTTAGACGGTAGTGTATATAATATTTGAATAATTAGTTGCCTTGTCAGGTATAGTCACTCAAAAAAGCGCCAACTTTAAACATTAAAGCGTTTATAGACAAGCTAAATTCTAGTACCAACATTGGTTACTATATTTTAACCATCAAAATAGTAGTCACCCAGACCTAATTTGATCATGAGAAAAGTTCTCTTTACTTCTGAATCCACCCTTATTTGTGTTGTTACTGAGGGGCAAAGATACTCTACAAATTGCACTCTAAATTATGATCGACAGTACATCTCAATATCTTTTCAGATATATTTACTACTCTGTCTATTAGAAATAAGCTAGTATTTGCGCACATACATTTTGTACAAAATATTTATAGATATGCGTATTCATTACGTAATTCTTTTTATCAATTTGGAAATAGTAACTTAAGTACCTATGCATGAAAACTACGATCTCTTGTTACCGTTTTCTTACATGAAAGGATTTACTTTTTAGCAACTAAATTATTTTCGTACATGTATACTCCATTGGCGATTTAAGTTTCAAAAAAGTATTTGAATCTACAATTTCAACCTCTGCCTTTTTTGTGCACCTTAATTTGAATTCTTTCCTATTTGATTCAAAATATTCAGGTTTTCCACAACTTCCTTTACAAACTCGCTCTTGTTTTATTTAATTCCAACTTCCACTTTTATAACGATTAACGGTGTATTATAGAAGAATGGTGCTCTCTTACTGTTTAATCATAATGAAAACATACTAAGCCCCTTACTTGAACATGTACAACGAATTTTTAAAAATGATTTGACGATAGCATTAATAATAAAACAAGGAAAAACACGAGAAGCCTCGCAAAAAACTTAATGTAATGATATCTGAACAATTGCAAACCATTGGAAGTAAAGACCTATGCGATCAGCTCAGCATGCATGTTGCGTGCGTTTGTGCAAATTCCCAACATGTAAGGGTATTGTTTCAGCGTACACAAAACGCGTTAATCTGCTTAATTATAATCATTCATCATATTAAATGGTGCGATAAAGGTTAACCTATTAACTAAAAAATTGTTTCGCTACAAAAAGATTAATGCTAGTATTAATTCTATAAATTCCATCGATAATCAAGCGATTAAAAACCAACGTAATATACAATGCCGCTGTGTATCGCCTTGATCTTGACATTTTTTTTTTTCGTTTTTTTCCGCTGAGTGTCGGGGGCGCTCAATCAATCACGGTCGTCTAAAGCATATACGGCGCATAGCAGCGCGGAGGTCTACGTGACCTACTACCACTGCTACCACGCCGATTTTACTGTTATACAAGCGTCGGTAAGCGCCGTACTCGAAATAGCCGACCCGCCTGACTTTATAACTACTCGTGGTAAACGAACACGGGAAAAACGAAAGTGATTTTTCTCTTGCGCTGCTGTTCGCCTCGGCTCGACTGTTAAAATGTTAACTGCCAATGGTTGCACGATGACTCAACAAAACACTAGCAACACATACTACACAAATGACTTACACAGGTTAACATTCAGTCTCACTCTTTTTACTGATTCTGTTCAGTTGTTAAAGGAAGTAAAAGTTTTGCTATAGCGCAGAGGATTCTTACGCACTTCAATAAAAGGAAAAAGGACAAATAGTGAAGAACGAGATATTTCAAAAAGAAAAAAGTGATCTTTAAATTTTTCCATTTTTAGCTACACAATTTAATACTTTATGTTTCATCTTGACTTTAGAGGGGCAAAATTTATAACTATACTACTAAAACATATAATTGTTTAAAAGCTTACATTCGATGCGCATTAGTGCCTTAGTATAAATTGAATAAAACTGGTGAAAAGTTCGCGGTATTACATAGCTTCCCACATTTATGTTGGTGAATGATGTTCCTATACATTTTGGGAAAGACCATTCGACATCTACAGATGTAAAACAGGCATAATTAAAATAATCTTTGAAATTAGTTAACCGATCTATAGATGCACCACCACAAATTTGTTGTAACTTTGCAAAATCGGTATCCTTCTTATAGCACTACCGAACTTTTCTATTAGGCGACCGTTCTTAACGTCGATTATATTGTGCAGCAATGTATTTACATTATCCACTCCACTAACCGCAACCCAGTATTTTCCGTTTTGCGTCAAGCAATCATTAAAACTGTTTAAACGGAAGTATCTTGAAGTCTCGTTTGGCTTTCCATAACATCTGCAACTTAATCAGCATTAAATTGTAGAATCAGATTTAATTTGCTGGAAGTACTGAGAATAACAAAAGCGGTCTTGTATCGTGTTTCCCAATGTGTAAATGTTAACTCTGGGAATTATTCGGCCACGACACTGCTTGTGAAATTTTTCAAATTCGTTTGAAATACCTAAGAAACACTTTTTTAGTATTATTATTAATACATCCACCTCTAGAAAACATTGTCGAAGAGTTTGTGCCAAATAATCTAAAGCATGTACTTTACACGTCACATGTAAAAGTTTTATTTAACAGAACAACCTACGGCGCCATTACTCATAAACATCAACACAGTTGTAAACCATAAGTAAGAAGCATGAACAGTAAATCGAACAAAAATTGGTCTCTCTGTGACACGTCGCGTTTTTCTGTTTTATACTATTTACAAACTTTCTACAGTCGCTTTTATCCCAGCACAGGTTTATCATCAACTTTGTATATAATTTTACTACCATTATAAAATAAAACAGGAAATTCGCCGATATACCTGTCCTGTTTGTGTTTTTATAACATCGACAACTCTGTTAATGCACTGTATGCAGTTTGGGTATATGTATACGAGTTTGGTTGGATGGATGTATTATGTATACACATTCTGCATCCATAGGCACCATTACAATTTCCTGGGTTTTTTTTTAGTTCTGACCTTCGCGTCGTAATTGACTCTAAATTTTCTGGATTTATGCTCTATATAAATACACATTTCCATTTTCGGTATTGTTTTATTTTATTTTATTAAAGTATGTTAAAGGGTGTGTAAGTAAAGCTCAATTGCAACAGGTTTAGCCAAATACACATTACACAAAAGTGAACATACTCTCACCAATATTAAAAGTTGAAAAAGCAATAAACCCTTCTTTCAACATTTACTATTTATCTTTCCTCCAGCTGCTTGTGCAAGTTCTAACATCACTAAATAAACGTTAATATTGCTTTATACATACTACATATATATATATATATTGTTTAATAGATCATTATTTACAAATTAGCTTCAAAAATAATTCTTCTACATCTAATATAGACACGTACTGTTTTCTAATCTTTACTTTTGAGATAGTATTTGTAAAATTGTTTCATACAATTGCTGCAGTTTCTTTCATGGGTTTCCATACGTTAAATTCTAGGGGCGTTAAATTAGGTTTCCTGACAAGCCATGGTATAGGGGCCCACCTTCCAAAATCTATCGATTTGGGGACAATTCGTCCAGAAAATCTTGTGTAGGTCGGCAAAACAACCGTCATGTTAGAATACGGTATTACGTCTGTTTGCTGTTTGCTCATCGTGTTTAAAAATACACAATAGAATGCAAATTGTGGTATTATTCCCGCATGGTAACATTCTAACGTTCCAGCACTATGCATAGCAGGTAAACAGTGATAATAATACGCATAAATTATGTTAAAAAGACTGTAATTTGAATAAATTCCATACAAAGTAAACACGAGACCTGGTTTTGTGTAGATCGAAATTGCCTTTTTATATGAAATAATAATTCAGAACATTGGAAACTGTAGTTAATCATGTGCAGACAAGTTTGTAACATTATAAAATTGCAGAGGTTATGAAATGAACCGATTGAAGTAATTTAAACTCAGTAAATATGTATACATGACAAATTTAAAATAATAAAAAATAATTTAATGTCACTCTTCACCAACTAGACCAATCGATTAGCATTACCATAAAGGACAGCGAAGACTGAAGTCAATATAGACAAAAAGAGAATTAGGAGCGCGTTTATGAAAGCAGAAATATCTTAAACATTCATCATCTT
The DNA here is from genome assembly GCA_023509865.1 of Trypoxylus dichotomus. Taxonomy (NCBI): domain Eukaryota; kingdom Metazoa; phylum Arthropoda; class Insecta; order Coleoptera; family Scarabaeidae; genus Trypoxylus; species Trypoxylus dichotomus. Next base: position 71,630,547 of record CM042074.1, on the reverse strand, counting down.
AAAAACCATATACACCCATTAAGTCACTTGTTACATAACTAAAAGAAATCCTGAAAATATTTTGTTTACAAACAACTAAAACACAAGTTAAACTTCAGGGCGCAAATAGCCACGAATCCATTGTCGCGATTGCCACACGTATATAAATATGCATGTAGACACTTCTAAAGTGATTGCGGTAATTTTATTGCAAAATCTGATCTTACTACACATAGCTTGGATTATCAGCTACTGATCCAAAACAGTTAGATAATTAATGTTTTAAATAATCCACTATATTAGATTGATCTTGAAAACATAATTTATCATTAATTATTCCTTGAATTTCGTAATAATTGTTTTTTAAGTAAATAATAATTTTTCAATCATACTGGTAATTCATATTTGAATGTGTCTACTAACAAGGATGTGCATATATTTTCATTCCTAAACAAAATTTAATCAGATTTGCCATTAAGATGCCAAACGCTTTTTGTTGATAATACATATCAACTGCCGCGTGTATAAATTTGATTTTGTTGATAAACAATTAAACTCCTAAATTTTATTACAATCTAGCCTGAAAAACAAAGCTTTATGGTATGACACGTAAATTCCTTTGATTGCACAAATGAATAATAGTTCTAAATAAATACCTCCTAGCACATTTGTGTATATTATTTTATCGGCACTCAGGGATAGGTTGGGTATTTTATCTTATCACGGATGTATGATGTAGTATAGTACATCAATTTTAGTTACTGCAATAAGAAAATGTGATGAAAAATATTGTTGTTATTTTGAAGATATTTGACTTCATTTAGATAATGCGCCAATGTAAATACCCAACAATTAGATGGAAGCCATAATAAAGTCGTCCTAAACAAAACCACATATTTTCCAACACACTTTACGAATGTAGGTAACACTATTATGTAATAAAGTTATTACAAAATGCATTCGCTGACGAGTGGGATTGTCATATTAACCTACTTTACTTGGTTTCAAATAGAATATTTACGCATTTTATCTGCACTGTCGCAACAGTACTATTATGTACCACATAAGTGCAATGTAAATTAATCTGATGTCACTGTTAAAATAACATTATCAATTCTGTACGTTCAATAACAAATTCAGTTGTGGTTTAAGTCTTTAGCATTGCGTAAATGTGACCATGAAAAATGAAGGTTAAAATCGCGATTCTGAAAGCAAAACCCTAGGTCAAATTACCGCATTGCAAAGACAAAATTACACGGACGGAATTCGAGCACGATTGTCGGAGATCTGACACGAGAGCGATTTTCATATTGGGTAATGAACAGTACAGCCGTACAATCGCGAGAAAATGTACTGAAACGAAATGCCGTAAAGCATAGTGAAACTCGGCCATACCAACACCCATACATGGTTCGAGAAGTCTATATCGCTGAGCGACTGTACGAAAGTTTATTGAAATGCATTTATAGATATAATGAATTAGCTTTTTTCACAGATGTGAAAGGTTTGTCAAGTTTGAACGTAGCATGTTCGAAAATATCAAAAGATTTACATATATACGATTACATCCGATCAAAAACCGAAATAATCCAAGGAGTTTAATAGTAAATATTTAGAAAAGGGTATTTTATATTTACGAATAGTATAGTTATATATTATTATTAAGACTAAATTACAAACAAAATGACTTTTCATTAATATCATCGCTAGTGTCAAATTTACTTGAAGTTAAGCAAGTTAAACAATCGAATAAAAAATTATACACGGAAACAAACAAATACTTTACAAATGAATACAACGTTCATAAACCTTTTGTTCCGTCTTCAACGAAAGGATTTCAATAAAACCGTATGATAAATTAGTTCAAGCATATGTGATAGTGTATTGATTTAAAAACAAATCCTAGCAGTCTTATCATTTTGATATGACAGACTTGAAATTAGTTTTCTGTCTGAAATTATAAAAAAGATTCTGTATACACATGCATATTGGCATATGAATAGTAGCTAAAAGAATTAGTTTGCAAGTTTGAGGTATTAAGCAATATTTTGTCCAACTGAAGACGCTAAATATTGGAAGAAGTAATAAATGCTTATTTTGTTATAAAAATTGTTATATAACCAAGAACAGAATAACAGTTGCTTCTATTTAACAAGCATAGTCAATTTGGCTCCAAAAGATATAAACGATGACAAGTGGGAGTTTTCAAAAACAAGTAGCCCGTAAGCGTGCAAGAAAGGTTTATCGAAAACGCATTCGCAACAAGTTAAACGTCGATTCTTTATTTTAACAAGACCCAACACGCTGGACCTTCAAGTTTCATCTAAATATTTAACATTAACAATGGAATCAGAAGAAGAATTTATCTCTGTCAACGTTGCCTAATTTATAAAACCACAATCATGAATCAGTTAAGCCATGTGCATGCAAAAGAAAACAGCTTTTTCAAAAATCAAGTGTTGCACGGCTTACTTATCGTCCGAACAGTGTCACACAGTTAGCGCAGGCGTCTATTTTTAGGATAGAAAAACCGATACTATACAACGACAATTTGAACAAATACTGTTTTACTAATAGAGTTATTTACTGTTGCATAGAAAACTTGAACGTAAAATCCCAACCATAAGATAATAATGAAGAATTCTGTATTCAATTACAATCAAACGACCAAATGCTGTTAAATTAGCTTTCGTAAAGTTCGGAAACTTAAGAAGTAGTTATTTGTTTCTAAATTCAACATTGAGTCTTTCGCTTTTAATTACTAAAACTACATGTGTTTAACTCCGTTGCTCTGTTGAGACTGATTGGATCAACAGTACTTGACGTTACGATCATCTTGTCGCGAACTTCTTCACAAGTGAAGAAACAACGACAGAAGAAGCAATGGCTGTGAAAGCTAGAAGACTACGTTAATTTCGTTATTTACCCTTTGGAATTTAACTATTTGACAGCAGCTGCTACATTGTTTGGTCATGATAAAACAACTTAAACAGGAAAGAAACCCGTTCAGAACTCAGTCAAACAATGCTCACCTACGGAAGACAAAACCCATCAGATTCCAAACAAATCAGGAAAGACCTCTGATAGAGCAGCCCTCGCCATCGCTAACCAACATTGAAGATGATGACTAAAACTGCGGAAATCGATGCTTTTAGAAAGGCGTGCGGCACAGTTACTGTCAATATTAAAAATAATTCGTACACTTACTATTTTAGCCTGAGCGTGTTGTTGATGTAGGTGTAAAAACACAATAAAACTAAATTAGTAAGTAATTACATTCATTATTTTTAATATTGATGATGCCGAACGCATCTCTAACGGCACTCGTTTCTACGGCGTTAGTGATCACGGAGAAAACATTCTAGACGACCAGAGACACGACAGCAACTGAATTCCTTAAGAAATAAAGAGAAGCCAGGAAGACCAGCATAAAGACTTCAACGACTTTCGAAGAAGACAAGAAAATTATGTCTATTTTATTTTGACCAAATAATATAAAGTAAAATGATTTCATATAGGATTCATATAGGACTTCCCAACGATAGCTGATAAGAACACGACGTGCGAGTCACAACAATGAAAGTGTTACCATGCAATCGATAAATGACGTTATTTATTTATAATTTGGTAAAAAACTTTTAATTTGTCATGAAAGAATAACAAATTAATACGGCTCATATCGTTTAAATATATGTGTTATTGACACTGACCACTAAAACATTAAGTTCGGTATAATAAATCTAATCCACGGAAACCTATACATACATACGCAGCTACCACGTCCTAAGCTAAAGCTATGTGAAGAGTAAGAATTACTAGTGCAATGCTATTGAAATTACATGCAACTACTCTGACAATGAAATACAGGCAGGTATAAAAACTTTTGCAAGTTATTTAGGTAATTTATTGGAAATATGAATAGGTTCGAAATAGTGTAAATGATATTTATGGATCAAATTATTACAATTATATTTTTGTGATGAGCGACTCAACGGGGTTATAAGCTATAGTAGCTGCTTATAACCGCAGGAGCCTTATGGTATAAAATGTTCCATAGCTTTGTTACTACACCCTTCCCCGTAAAGGGTGAAGCGCGGTTAATTATTTTTCCAAAGGCAAATGGCGACTCGGAAGCATACCAAACCCGGCAGAAAAACTACTGAAGCAGATGGATCCAATGGTAACAATGCGTAACCCCAGAGAAAAATGCGTACACGATCAAGACTCGAGAAAAAAAATGATAAAAAAATCAGTAATTTTGTTATGAAAAAAAATTAGGAAATATTTTAAATCCGAAACGTATGCACCAATTCTTAAATTCACAATCATCCCACTTACACAGCTCCATTGTGCATCTACTAAAATTAAAAAAAAGAACAATACACATATAATCCTTTGTACGCGCAAAAGTTATTCCAATACAAGTACAAAACGCATTCTGAGGACACTGACATCGTATTATTATAAATTCACGGTGACCCACCGACAGCTTGGCAATTATTCAAAAAAAAACATATTGTTCGTCGCATGCACGTAAGAAGGATGTAAGGCGAAAGAAAGAAATACGCCTCAATTTTGGACTTGTGGTGCTTGATTCTCATTCCCTGTTGCTACTGTTACTGACGACCGACATTAACAAAACACAAAAAATCTAAAAATATCGCCTTGACCTTAAACTTCATGAAAAAGGTCATATATAGTGCCATAAAAAGTCGATATGGGGAAATTAACTACACCCAAACTTAAAATGTTCTGTTGCTTAAATGCATTAAATATGAATATGATGGGTATGAATAGCACAGAAAGGGAAATATACAGGTGGCTCGCCAACAATGTACATAGTAACATATGAAGTACAAAATCGGCCAAAACAGATCACTGCCCATATTCATAACAAAAAACTGTCGTCAAACTCATAAAGCACAATTGGAAGAACAAAAATATCGCATGTAATTAACGTTACAACAATATATTAAGTGCGTTAGCCCATGATAAAATTAAGCAATACGTCGAAGTATAAAACATATTTCATACACAAAAAGTAATAATTTTCAATAGAGCTGATAACAGCTCACTTCTTAGATATAGTCTTTCTTCTGGGTAAAATAAAGCCCATTAGATATGTTAAACAGAATATTTCGGTTTCTTCTCCAAAATTAAAGTATCCGTTGCTGCAGACGATTATCCGTTTTTATGATATCAATTCAAGACTTTCTTTCTATTATTGTATGCTTCTGTCAAACAGTTTCTTAACAATGTCGGTTGTAGAAGTCTTTGCCTTGGTCCCGCGTAAAATTTTCGATTTCGTTTATGTCTATGTTTCCAGTAGCTTATCGGTAACAATTACGGGCGTAAAATTCGAACCACAGAATATTTTCTTAAGTGATCCAATGGTAACCTCTGTTCGCAAATTGAAAAGTGTTCAGTATTCGTTCGCGTAGCTGTGTAATATTAAGAGCTAGATAATGCCAAAGAAGTAGATCTCGGAAGCTTATAGGTGACAAGATTTTATTTCAAAACAAAGGCTATCTCGAGTGAAAATTACAACCGCAATAAAGTGTTGGTGTTGTGTAGTCCACAATACAATAAAGCCGTGCAAAGAAATGGGAATGTATAGAAATTTGCTGAAAAGTGGCAGAAAACAACTCCTCAAAATTGCTTAATAAAACGTAATACCGTTCACGATAGACACAAATCAACGGAACTCTGAGCTTGGCAAAGAACATCCGCTTCTGTGCTTACTGTCAGGCAAGTCCAAAACCTGCGATACAAACCAATGCTGACGGTAAATAGATAGCAGATGAGTGGGCTATCCATATACCCTTTATATAATACACATAACAAACTGCATTCTATTGTTTCTGTCGCTAGTAATAAAAACCGTTGCATTTACAACTTTTTTATTGACGAATTACAGATGTATGGCCCATCTGCAGCGTTCGTTGAAGATCGACCAAAAAGTCTTATCGCTAGTGTGAAACACGGCGGTGACAAAATTATGATCTGAGGGTGTATGAGATTGCAAGATACTGGAAAAGTGTTTTTGTGGGAGGATCGTATGAATAACACATTATATAAACATATTGGGAGTTGTTCTAGAGCTACCTGTTGTAAAATTTTATAAAATCACGGCAGACTATTATTTTCAACAAGACAAATCACAAGTCCTGCCACTGTTTAAAAAAAAACAGAGTAAAGCTTTTGGGTTTGCCACCATAACCCTTTGACCTTTCACCCAATGAAAAGCTCTGGAACATTTTAAAAGAAAGAGTTTGCAAACACAACCACAGAACAAACACAAGCTGATGCACATAACAATACACGAATGGACAACAATTTCCTTCGAATATCGGTAATGTAGTAAGTTAAGCGCTACTATACCAAAAAGAACAAAAACTATGATAAAAGGTAAAGAGCACAGTATAAAATACTAATGTGGTTCTGTACTGTTGACAGAATCATTGCATGTTTATATGAATAACACTAAAATTTAGTTGAAAAAATGTCTCATGGGAAACTACTATCTACAAAGAAGAGGGCAGCGATACTTGTCTTACATCAGGAAGGATATTTAGCTCATAATTCTAGCAATAGTGTGCGCTTAATTTGAATCAGCCTGTATATATATAAGTATACTCTACGCTATATGTAATTATGTGTTTACGCGCCTGTTAAAACCAACTAATTATGGTTCATTATTCCGTACGGTGCTTGGCAGTAACATACTTTAAATTGCTTCGCCTTCTCCATCAGTGGAACAATAAACAACAAAAACGCGGCTTGTGGAGACAAAAAAAAAACGGGATCTGAAATGACCTACATATGAAAAAACACTTCACGCTGCCATAACTATGATCCGTGCTACATAAAACCACAGAGAATAACCAATAGCGCTAGTAGTGTCGGTCTTAGTATTAGATGAAGGAAAATATTTCTAAGGATTATTGTATCATTCGCATCTGTATATCAAAGAGCATAAAAAATTAGTTAGTTTCTCATGAAAGATTTGGTACTTGGTTATCCAAATAACTGAGAATTATGTTACTCTCCTTCTATGTGGTATTTATGGCCTAACGAAAGCGAATTTATATTTATTATTGTCTACTTACTATACAAAATATCTATCTTTTCTTTGGTTAGCGTAGCCATGATTTAATTTTTTCAATCTCAATTGTGAAGAGGCGCTATTAAAGGGATGAAGTGCTAATTCTCGTACTTCTTCAGGATATATCTTTTCAATTGCACTCTATAGTATTACAATTTTAATTATTGCAAACTAAATATCTTGAGCGAAATTGTTTGAAAAATGCCACGCGAGAAGCCAATAAATATCAAAAAACGGCAAATGAAACGACCACCTTGAATTACAAAATCCATCGTCAATGATACCATACGCCGTAGTTATAAAACAGGCAATTTAGAAGATCGCAATTGTCCAGGGCCATCACGTAGCACATCTCGTGCAGATGATTTAAGGTTTAGACTTATTAGCAATCGTAACTGAAACCCTAGAAAAGGAGCGCTGAGTTTAATCGCATGTGGACTATAAGAAGCCAGATTACATAGCAAAGTTGCAAAAAGAAAATTGCTTTTGGACCAAGGCTACTGAGCAAATTCTGCACAAACACACCGCGAGTGAAGAATGGAGGAGCGGAAAAAGTGCTTTGCACAGGTAAGTTATTCGAAATACTTGAGACAAAAAAGAAGAATTTTCATGAGGACTAATAGTCCATAACAGAAGATGGTTTCATTCAGGTTCGGAGTTATTTTGCATAGAGAGTAGCAATAATTTACTGAAAATGAATAGCATTTTAAGAAAACACCAGCACCAAAATATTCTAGAGGAACATATTTCCGTTAGTGACAAAATTACTGGGAGAAAATTTCAGATTTACCCACGATAACAATCCGAAACACACGGCGGTATTATGTAAACAATATTTAGAAGAGAAACAAACAAAGGAAAACGTGTTAACGTGTGATTGGAAATCCATAAACCTCTAATACGACAAACACAACAGGCGAATAAGAAAAGAATGCCCCTCGTTGAACAACATCTATGGGACATTCCACAAAGCAATTACGATATTAATTCTCAGAATGGCATGTACTATATGAACGGTATTAGTTGTTAATGCTGGTTATTACAACAAAAGCAGAACCTAACTTTTATTCTATTGTGATATTGTTCACATATTCTTCTTTATTATATCGTCTATTGTTTATTACGTTACGTACAAATTTAATAGAGAAGAAAAACAATATGCCCCAATTTTACACGTTGGCTCACAGAAATTCAAGAGAATGCAACTCATCATTATTTATCAAATCAACGACTGCGCGAAACTTCGTAAATTGGAAGCTATTTTAGAAACATGCTATACCTTTATTAAACTGACAAAAACTTTAAGACGTCAAATGAAGCAACCCATTGCCATTGTAGTAAATCAGGTACGTTGAAACACCAACGTTTCACCAAGAATAGAAACAGAGAACACCACTAGAATCTTTAGAACATTAGCCTATAGAACATTGAAATATTTAAAAAATCCGGTATCATCTTCATCTACTTACAAAGTCCATATTATCCAACCATTCAAAACAGGAGATGCGAAGGGACGGTTAAATTTCTGTCGCTGGTATATCAATAAGAATAATGAGAGTGATAATTTCCACTTATGCTCTATAGTTAAACGAATACCGATTCAAAAACAATGTTCTTCATAAAGCTCGATATCAGCAAATTTTTTGACTTAATTAGTGGTCCTGGTAGCAAAATACATGGACTTATTATCTTTAATGACATTTAAAATAACTTAAATAACAGATTTGATAGCCGGTTAACTGGTAATTAAGATCGAATTTTCTGATTTGTCCCGCAGATTTAACGCAAGTAGATTTCTTCCCTTAGATTTGTATAAAAAGTAAAAAATATAAAACACAATTCCATAAGGTAATTGTAGAAAAACTATATGCTTGTAATTTAAAGATATTTTATTTGTTGATGCAGGCTTTATTATTAATGTAAAGTCTACATCAACATTTTATTAATATTGATAAATAGCAACCGACCCAAACGCATCTCTAACAGCACTCGTTTCTGCAGCCCTACAAGTTATTGATAAATAGCAACCGATCCACACGCATCTCTAACAGCACTCGTTTCTGCAGCCTTACAAGTTATTGATAAATATTAACTGGGAATGACCGTTAATTTGTCAGTTTAGTTGACCACTTTTGTATTACGAAATTATTAATTAATGTTAATCATAATTTAAAGTTTGGATATTGCTCCAAATCGCAGTTGTACAAAGTTAGTATGAATGTAATGTATACGCCTAACGGAAACAGGTTTGTATGAGGATCTAATGCACGAGCACAGCAGGTAGTATGCAATAACACTTAGAACTTCAGAATATTCTTAATCTGGCACAGAAACTTTGAAGGTTTATGTTTACCATCAAGGACTGATGAAAAATCGCTGTAAATCAGTAATTGGTTTGTTTATAATACTATAAATCGAAATTAAGAGTAATTGCAGCTACAACAACCAGTATGTTTTACCATGGAGAATTGGATGAAGAGCTGTAACTTTATGTATAGTAGTATTTATAGTGGTAATTGTGAAATTTAAATCATATTTTCACTGAATATATTGCGCATCATCTTCATCACAACATATACATATATTTATTATAGGAATTACGGTAAAAATATGTGTTACAAGCAATAACCACTATAAATTTAAAATATAGTGGCGGTACTATTTTTAATAGAAATTTTTACTTTACATTTCAGTATTTACATCGGAATTAAAACGTAAAATGATACCCACGATCACATAAGCATAATATCGTGATAAGGTACACGTTGTTTGTAATGGTATCGTTGAGACTGGAAATTTACATTTCAGTATAAAGCAACACAAATTAATGATTTTCGTGTACATTTATATTTCTTCCATTGCATGACCACTAGCTTACTATTAGAGTGCTGATCATATAAATTCAATTTAAAGTTATCGTGATTTTTTTCAGTGTTTTAATCAAAAAATCGCGTGTTACTGTTTGCAATATCTACTTATTGCTAACAAATAACGACTATATGTTGGTAGACAAAAACGTGATGTACCTGCATGCATACATGTATGTATACAGTTAAAAAACAGCATACTAGCACAAAGCCCATATTCTTATTTCTTATATCTAGTATATTTCATCTACCGGTTAACCGGTCATGGCGATTAACCAGTCATCACGATTAATCGGTGGTGGCGGTTAACCGGTTTTATGCATACGGATAGCCGGTTATAAAATCTGCTTGGTTAAATAGGATTGGAAATAACTTCAATATACTAACAATGTAAAAACAATCAGAAGCTTAACGAAGCAATTATTAGTGATTGGTGTAGTTGTTAAATATAATTAAGTAAACAATATAATTCCCTTTTCCAGAATCTCATTTCCAGAGACCTCAATACGTCAAAATGAATGAATGCTTAGTGAGACATACAGCGATTAATATTTATTACATGTTTATTTTGCGTTACTTGATAAATATGTCATAGTTACACAAAGAGTGAGATAAGATAGCGATTTTATTTCGTAAAGAGTTTCACAAACAATAATTGTACTAAAATGGAAAATAAATTTAAATACGCACACGAATGCATATTAAGAAAAAACGGGAGGTATTTCATCTATCTGTGCTTGCGTGTACAAAAAACACGAACCACGACCTTGGTTAACAATAAATTATCAAAAACATCTGATAATCGCGCTACCATCGAATAAGGTTGGCATTTTTTCGGTAGTTGTGCAAACAAGACGAAGAAGGTGCACGCTTGCGTGTCAAACAGGCGTACATGTGAAATGGCGTGAAGAGTTTAAAGGGCATTAACCCACAGCATCCACGCGCCACCAAGAATTCGATCGATGGCATGTTCCCCATGCGACAGCCATGATGAAACAGTTGTTCGACGCGGCGAATATGCATCCACGGCTAACTGGATGCACCCGACACATATATATGCGTGTTTACGCACACCTTGAGCTAAAAATTCTCCTTGTGATATCGGGGAACTGTTTATCGCGTAATTAACGGTCTATTTGAAACGTTACCGTTAATAAATGTACTAACCAGGATAACAGAGGACAAAAAATAAAATGAAGAGAAATAAATACGAACCAAACGACGTGCTATTTGCAGCAAAACACTTTACATGTTCAGAACAAAACAAATTCCAATACTATACACAGACGATAAAGAAATGGGGCACGCGTTGTGGTTTCGTAACGACGATAAACGGGTAGAATGAATCCTAACCAACCAACCATCATATTAATTAAAAGATACTTTCTATTTCAATAGTCAATAACTATTCACTCTGATTTTAAGAGTCCACCATGAGATTAATAAAATTGAACAACCCTGCATACAACTTTTTTCTTTGATAACAGGGTGTGATTCACATAGTAAAATATAAAATTAGGACAGGCCAATATACACGTGCATAGAGAAAGCGGGTGTACGTGCACGTACACTCTCAACCGCACGTAGTCCAATAAGAAGTTGAAAGAAACTACTCTAACTCATTTATCATATCATTCAATTTTTCGCTATGACAATCCAATATATTATAAACTACGACATTTTTAATGTCATGTAAACATAATTTGAATGCCCTGACCTGATTAACAAAAGCTTTGTACCTTGCAATCCAACAACGCTTTGCCATAGGTGATATGACGCTACGTAAAAATTACTTATTCTAAATTAAATACAGAATAATTTTACGTGACACCCTTTTACTTCACTACATATTATGTTAACTAGTAATATTATACGACAATCATTTTATAGAAACCCGTATTTTTAGAGTAAAATTAGAAAATAAAACCATGGTCAACTTACCAATACAACACAGATGACGGCTGGCAACACGGTTCTTTGCGCATGCTCGTACAGTACAAGTTCTCATGAAAAATTTGAAATTAATTTTTGTAATTCTTGCTTAATTTTAGCAAATTAGTTGACTAAAAATAGTTTTTTGGATAATGGTACCAATTTCTGAATTACCCGGTTGTTAAAACTATTTCTTTCAGTTGATCTATTCAAATTTTGGAATGCTACTGACACGCAGATCCTACCGGCAGTGACGTAGAAACTGTTACCAACCAATTTCTACTCGCTTAAATTATTTGAAAATATTTCTCATAAGAACATTGATTTACCAACGCTTGTATTTTAAAGATAGCAAATTTTAGAACATATTTAATAAGTACGTTTTTGAATGCGTTATAAATATATTTATTAAAGATTCATATTGCATCAATTGTATACACCAAATAGCCCTCTATCTTTGAAACTCCAAAGTTATATGACATTTACAGTCACGCCTACCACTACTTGTCGAAAACAGCTGATTATGAAAAAATGATTATTACTTTCCTACAATTATAAGATAAAAAATGAGTAATTTTATTTAAATTATTATATTTGTTTCTTCATATGCATTTTATATTAAGAAGATATGGCAAATAACGTCCACAACTTTAAAGTTGTATTAGTTGGTGAAGGTTGTGTAGGAAAAACAAGTTTAATTTTAAGATATATACAAAATAGTTTTAACTCTAACCATATAACTACTATACAGGTATTTACTTGCAATACTAATTCATAACATCGCTTACGATTTTATCCTTCAGGCATCTTTTTTAACAAAGAAATTAAATATTGACGGTCAAAGAGTAAATTTAGCAATTTGGGATACTGCTGGCCAAGAGCAGTTTCACGCCTTAGGACCATTATATTATAGAAATTCAAATGGAGCTGTTCTTGTCTATGATATTACAGATGCATCTTCATTTCCCAAGGTGAAAGTTTGGGTGAAAGAATTACGGAAGATGTTGGGTAACGATGTATGTCTTGTTATTGTGGGAAATAAGACTGATCTTGAGAAGGAAAGGCATGTTAGTTTAGAAGAAGCAGAACAGTAATATTTATTATATATTGTTTGGCAACTATTTTGTAATATCATTGTAGGTATTCAGAGGCTGTCGGTGCAATACATTTTCAAACATCAGCTAAACTAGATGAAGGAGTTGAAGATGTTTTTTTAGCTTTAACTAATAAAATGCTTGAACAAGCAGCAAAACAGCTGCATAGCCGTAATGAAACTTTAGAACGCCAAGATTCACAAAGAAGAAACGTAATCATTGTTGATGATGAAGATGCACCACCCCCAACATCAACGAGACAATGCTGCTCACATTCTTAAGCCATAATCTTTTTTTTTAATATACAAAATCATATTGTTTTTAAATTCATCTGGTTAATTTAAATTTGTAATAAATTATAGTTATTAATATACATATAAAATTATGTCATTGTGTAAAAATCTTTATTATAAATTATTGTTATGTGATATATCAACTATATTTCTGACTTGTTAAAGATTGGTTAATAAACAATTTTGAAAGGTCGTTTAAGGCATTTGTATATATAACATGTTTATATTATAAGATATTTTTATATTTTATTGTGAAGTAGAATCAAGTATGTATAAACCATTATACAATTAAAATGGCCTCTAATATTTTAAGCATATTTATATTTGATTTACTGAATGACAAAACTAATGAGCCTTTTTTTTTATTAAGAAATAACATTGATAAGTATTATAGCTTGTTGTAGATATCTTAAGTAATTTACAGTAGTAATAATTTTCTATGTTCTGGTACTTGTGTCTAACAATCGTGTATGATGGGGCACCAGGAATATACTTATAATTCTATTAGTGTTACTAAATTAAAGAGGATGAAAACGGCAACTTAAGATTATAGTAAGAAAACTATAAGCCGTAACATCTAAATAATTGTAAAGATTTGGATATATTGATCAACATTGTTTTAAAAATATGAGCCGCCAAAATGTCCTCTATTAATTGTGTTGCATTATCGACAAAGCTACAGGTAAATAATGTAAATGGTAAGTTACAATTTGTAAGATGTTATGAAACAGTTAATCTATTATGCATCGTTTTCAGTGATCATAAACTGGATAAGATCGGTTATCTATTTGCAACAATAGATGTTTCCCCAGTTGTTCCCTGAAACCGACTTCGCTGTGAGGAAAGAAATGTTCTTATTTGAATAAAGCGACCGACGAAGTGATTCATTATCTATATTCTATTTTTAATTATAATATAATAATAAGAGTGTTTTTTAATTGAAGCGTCAAAAAGTAGGCGAGCTGTTGGTCAGTTTTCGGCAAAAATTACACTAGCGATATTTAAGATATTGCTGGCTGCCATATTTTTACAACTGGTTGACATTTAGATCGTGCATTTGTCTGAATGCGTTTGTATTTAATTTTTCTCCCTAAACTTGCGTAAATAATTACGTAACTACAACTTATGTAAAACTCGAGATAGTTTTAAAATAACCGCCAAACGGTAGCTTTGAAAAATTCCATTGTGTAAACGCGTCTTTTCATTTTACTCCTCCAAATTAAAAAATGGACTGTAGTAAATAAAACGGTGAATTACACGTGATCATTATTAAGCTTAAATCGAATAGAATATGGTTATCGTACGCCCAATGAATGGCCGCGTGGTTTTACCATCTCCATTATAGTTTTGATATATATTATATATATATATATATATATATAATATATATATATATATATATATAATATATAAAGCACTGTCGAAATAATATTCTCATTGGATCTGCTGATTTGCACGATAAAGAAACGAAAGTAAAATGTTGAGGCTCATTTTTTTTACAATTCATTGCAGGGATAAAAAATATTGCTGTTGCAGTATTGAGTTCTCTATTATCGCAAAAAAAAAGAAACGGTGAAAACCTTAACTAACCAGAAAATCTATATCTTTTTAATTTATTTCAATAATTTATAAATTCAATTTTTCTTTGTATCATAATTTCCATTGTATCTTTTATTATATTTTTATATTACCCATTGCCTGAGTCAGCCTGCTTTCTCCGGATCTCCCAATAGCAAAATTTTGTTTTCCTCAGCTGGTTTCCTAGAATCTCCCACCGAAATTAAAGCGATTCTCTCACTAAACAAAAATAAATGTCAGTCTCTGGAGGAAATTCCAATGGGGCCAGAAACATTGCCACACTTCACAGAAATTGCAATCATAATATAGGGAAAATACAATAATGACGTGGAAAGCATTGCCAGACACCTAATTTTTCAAAATGCAGTAAAATGCGCGTGATGGCAATAATAACCTTATCTTTTCAAATGTCGAACCCATTTATGCGAGTAGTGGTCACAAGTGAATAAGTAGTAGATCTGAATAGATTTGAAGCTTTTCAAAATTCAACCTCTCTATACTAATTACAAAACAAAATCGACGACATGAATAAACATAAGACGAATAGATGAAGAACGTAAAAGGTTTGGGCAAAAAAGTGACAGTTTGATTTTTAGAACTCCCATTTCCCCGAGGCTTCAACTATATCTTATTCATTTGCATCTGGATCTTGCTCACATTTGATTGTGCTGCCATCATAAATCATACTTTACTTAATATATGAGTTGTGGCTGCACATGCCGAGCACTTCCGTCCGTCTTCCTCCAGCTTCTTCTTTTCTGTAATTTATGGGAACTTCTTGTCTTGACTATATGAGAATGATACTCCCTGACAGGTTATAGTTTTCTAAGAGACTGTCCTGGGTTTTGTAATTCCGGCTGTTTCCTGCGTGATCACCTTATTCAAGGCCGGGTTCTCATTGGTTGGGGGCTCGTAGAAGAATTTCCAGGTTAGCTTTTGCAAGAACCCTTTCTGGTCTTCTTTGTTTGAAAGAGCTTTGAGAGCAATCATTTTAGTGGAACGCCGGGCGTGGGATACTATGCGCAGGGAGCGATCTTACACTTTCACGAGAGTTTCCAGGTGGCTAGAAGCTGTCGTAACCTACGAGGAGCTGGCATAAGTTAGGACAGGGGGAATGTGCACCTTGTACAACATTGAACCCGTCTTAGAATGAGAAGGGGATTGAATGGGCGGCATTGGCTTACCCTGCCAATCACCATGTTCCTGGCCCATCTAAGATATTCAGAATAGGTAAGCCTTCTTCCGAAGATCATCTCAAGGTGCTTCAGTAGTCTTGGTGACGATGGTCTTCTTCTGCAGGTCGAAAGAATTTTAGATAAGCGCAATTGTTCACATCTTCGGCTTTCCTAGATGTCGCCACTATCGCCATGTCATCCGTGTAATTGTGACGTGTTTGCGATGGAATATACGGCCGATTGTATGTCTTCCCCCCTCTATTGGATCTGAGACTACTTAGGAATGAAATCTGTCACCTAATTTTGAAGACCTTGAAATCTATTCACATCTATTACTCATTTATTGTGACCGCCATAGACATAAATGCGTTCGAAATTTGAAAATGTGAGCCTGTCACCATGCGTATTTCCACTGTCACACTGAGTTTGGATTCTTCTATGAACTGTAATGAGATTCAATGTTTGTAGTTAGGCATGTAAAGTTTTTTATTAGATTCTTTTTGAACTTTTGTTCGGCTCATTTCGATTCAGGTTAAAGTTATCTGCATTTATTTACCTATATAATTTTCTAACATTTTAAAACGTTACTTTACCTCGAGCAACAATACGCAAACGCAAGTCAAACAGAAATTCAAAAAGAACGTAATAAAAAATGTGGAATAAAATGTATACAAACAAGGAATACCATTAGAAAACGTCAAGTTTGGTTTAAAAATTGACGATTGAAAATCTCGATAAAAATTATGGAAGCAAAATTAATTGATCTGACTATACAGAGTGATTTTATATGTTTGAGGACAGTTTAAATTTCTCGCGGTAGATTCTAGGGGATTTGACATGTTAAGAGTGGCCATTGTGAATATCGGTCCTGTTAACTACCTGTGCGGCACGTTATTTATTATTCGTTATTTATATTCATTTTATTCGTTATTATTTGCTTCATTTTTACTTGTAATCTGTTCTTCTTAGAGCTATTGTTTATATTTCATTCCATTTTTTTATCACATTTACATTAATTTTCTGCTTAGAAAATCAATACGAAATTGATTTTTTGAAGATCTGTTGTCAATATTTTATCACCCATTCAAAATCTATTTGCTACGCTACTGGTTACGAATTCAAAACCAAATCGCCAACGTAACAAAATTTTAGCAAGGCGCGAAATTTAAACTGTCCTCAAACATTTAAAATCAGTCTGTATTTTACAAATAATTATATTCGATAAATAGCATTAAACTTCTAAAGAAAAAAGTATAATAATTAGGTTCACTGTTACAAAAAAATACTATCTTTACAGGAATTCGCTCTTCAATTGTTTTCTTAATATTTTTTGTTTCTAACAATCCTTAAAAACTCTACTAGAAATCGATTTGATAACTAATAAAATTCAATTCAAAGTAGGATTAATAGTCAATGTTGGTTGCATAACCTGTTGTTTACGATTGCTGCTTTTCTAACGAATATTTTTCTTACTGTTTCTTATTATTATTTGTTTAAACGTGATAAACTAAACTCTCTGAGTAATTTGTATTGCTTTGTACCACGATGAAAACTGCAGACTTTTCAGATCAAGATAATGTATTATCGAAGAGATTAAAAAAAATTTTGGAAACTAGGTTTGAAGATGACGAGGTATCGAATTTGATGTACATTATAATCATTTTATTTAATTGTGTAATGTGTAGGATACTTTGGAAGCACTTAAGCAATTATCTCTATTCTATACTGAAAATACATTGCAAGCTAGAAGGAATTTACGTAGCCAGATTGAAAAGCAAAGTTTGGAGATTAATGAGAATTTCTTAGCAGCATTCCGTGAAGTAAAAGAAACATTCGATGAAGTATACAATAACATTACAGATATGAATAAGTCTTTGCAAGATATGACAATCAGATTACAAAACGCAAAAGCACAGACAAAGCACTTACTAGAACAAACATCAACATTAGAAAACGATAAGTATATAAAGTAAGATTGCATTAAATTCTTAGCTAAAAATCTGCATTTTAGAGTAAAGAATGAAATGCAAACCAAGATAGCAACAGCATTTCTAGATACATTCCAATTAAATCAAGATGAAATAAACGCATTACATGGAAGTAAACTTCGGAAAGATGTTCCAATAACAAATGATATATTCACTGCTCTTGATAAAGTGCAAAAAATTAATAATAATTGCAAATTATTAATGCAGTATGGGCATCAAACATTAGCATTAAATATCATGGAACAAATGACTTTACACTATGTAATATTATATCATCTTAATATAGCTGTGAAATTTAATAGAAACGCTTTTAGGAAGGAGCACTAGAACGTTTATATAAATGGACACAAAGTCATTGCAGGAATGTTGATAATGCTGATTTAACTAATCTTATAACACAAGCTATGGCTAGATTACAAGAAAGACCAGTTTTGTTCAAGTATGTGATAGTAGTGGTATTCTAATGTATATATTTTGTTTTTTAATCTTTTAGGTATGTTATTGATGAGTATTGTATTTCTCGGAGGGCAATGCTAGTGGGGGACTTTATAGATGCTTTAACTCGGGGGGGACCATCAGGAAATCCTTCTCCTATCGAGTTAAGAGCGCATGATCCGCAAATTTACGTGACTGACATGTTAGCATGGTTAAATAAGGCTATCCCAATAGAAAAACAAAAGTTACTGCTTCTTGTAAAATTCTGCGATAAAAATGGTAGGTATACCATTTTAGAAATTAGTGTTATTCGAATTAGAGAGAGCCGACCTAGCGAAAGCAAATAAACGTTTGAGTAAAGTTTATTGTATTGGGTACATAAGAAAATTCAACTTATCGAAGAAATAACATGTAAATTAAAAGTAAATGCGAGCATGGAGTATCATTCTCAAATATTTGATTTGAATCGTGAGGAGTTTTCTTTCCAGTATCTAGATCAGTAAGAATGTTATTTATGAAACTATTACTGTTAGTCAATATTAACGTGATTTTAGAAAATTTGTTTTTCTCAATTAACACAGTGTTGTGGTATGCTCTGTTTCTTGCCAGTTCTCCACAAAAACATTTTCTGTTGTGCGAAAGGTAATAAGTAGAAAGGTCAAAATGAGAGCCGCACCACAGGCGTGCGCGTGATAGTAGGTTCTTTTTGACCTACGTAATTATGTACAGTACACAAAACCCAGCAACAAAATTGTAGAAATAAAGTATGCCATGGAATGTAGACTGATGATGTTGGCGACAGATATTGTTGAATATGCCAGAAGTTTGTTGGACACCCGATGAATTTTGCCTTTTCTAATAACGAACTTTTACTATCCAAGCTTTTTTGAAACAGTTTTTTATCTCCTTTCTTACATACGCATAATGCACGTATTTCAATAAGGCGAACTTGGAAGTTCATTATTTTTTTTAAAACATGGCTACTACGTACAGTTTATTAATGAATTTCCACATTCTTAATTAGTTTCTACCCTATTTTCGTTGTATTTATGGGGTGTTTTTTCTATTACAGTTTGTGCATTACTTAACTAATTCTAAATTATAAAAAAAGGTAAAAAATGCTTTGTTAATCCTTTTTGCATAGAATTCATCTGCCGTAATTTTTTCCAGAAAGATTATTTTCTAAGAAATTAAAGAAAAAGCTTTTTAGATTGAACCCTCTATATTTTTTCTACAATTGCATTGCAAATTAAACACTTTGTTGATATAATCTGATAGTATACAACTGTAATTCTACAACTTGTGTTCTCAACACTGCTGTTATGTTTTAGATCTTGTTCAGCAAGTTGAAAACGCTCTTGCTAACATTTGCGAGGGTGTATGTCATCCTTTGAAGATTAGAGTGGAGAAAATTATTGTTGCGCCTGCAGATACCTCAGTTTTGTATGCAGTAACAAATCTGTTAAGGTACTATAGGAAGTCTATTGGCAAGGTATTTTTTGCTTTTTGTTTTTAGAAATACTTCTTGTTTCTTCTAGTAGTCTCAAATATACAATGATATGCAGGTATCGAAAGATGGACTTCTTGGAGCTACATTGAAGGAATTGCAAGAGAAAAGTGAATATGCTTTCTTGAAAGCTTTAGAAGCGCAAGTGTCTAATACGCTAGTCAGAGTAGAAGCTCCACCTAAAGATCTTACGCCGACATCATCCATTAACGGTTTACTTTCAACACTTAGAGATATGTTATCTACAGCTAGCATGAGTGAAGGACGTGAATCGGATATGGTGAAGGTACATCAATCTTAATTATTACACAAAAAATGCGCTATTTGTTAAGTAAATGCTGACAAAACGAATATAAAAGGCAATACATTTTATAGATTGCGCAATGCGTAGTAGATCCATTACTAAGAGCAGTAAATGAGCAAGCATCGAGATTACCAACTACAGATATGGCAGTATACACCTTAAACTGCATGTATTCAATGTATACATGCCTGTCTCTCTATCAATATATGGAGGATAGGCTGGAACGGCTCCAAGCTCAGTCGGATGCCCAAATCGATACTCTGACATCAGAACAAGCAAGTTCATTGGTGGCCAATTTAAATTTAGGTCCAATTTACACAATTTTACAAGACAACAGTCATGGAGCACTGTCGTCCATTCCAGGAATGGAGCCCTCTAATTTGAAGAACTTTTTGGTAACCTTAATATTTTATTTATTATTTTTATTATTATTGTATGAAAGCTAACCTCCAATTTCCATCTTTTTCCAGATGAGATTAGACAACTTAGGTTCCTCACCTGATTCATTGCTATTACCGCAAATAACATTGCTCCTGTCCTCACAGCATAAGAAAGCCGTACAGAGAAGGTCATTTGACGTTTTGTTAGCTATCTACAAGCAATTGTATGAAGCAGTTCATAATCCTTCCAACTTATACGAAAATCCTAAAAGTATATTATATAAGACACCAGATGAATTAGCTAAACATGTGTCGAAATAGATGAATGAGTATTGTTGATGTGTTATGCAATATTAAACCACATAAGATTTTTTGTTAATACTTGAAAAGAAAACTAATCAAACTAATATTTGAGTTATAGAAATGTTTTTCATTAAAGAGAAATGATTAGTGCCTACATATATATATATTATATTCACTGTATTGTTTATGTTATAAAGTGAAATAGAAAATATTTTTAAAATTTGGGCTTGTATTTTTAATTGTACTGGCTTTCATTCATTCAAAGAGACAAATAGTATACAGAGTGCTTCACAAATTCATTAGATAATCTTAAATCGATGACACTATTCGGCGTACAAGCAATTTCTAAAAATAATGCATCCATAACGCCTATATTACCGTTTTGTATAAAATTCACATTTTGGGAACTGCAGGCAAAAGTGTACAAAACGCATCATTACCACCCAACGCTATTGCTTATAAGTTTTTGTTTGATTTACGTATTACTAGCTGATATTTATCTCTAGAAATTTACGTATACATAGATCACAACACTAGATTGCAATAATAGTCAGATTAATGGAGTCTCTTGGATGCCCGATTTGCGAAAATATTGTTTTTTTTTATATTTGTAATATTATTAAGGCGAGTAGGCACACGATGGGTTCGACGATAACCTTATTTCTATCGATTCATCCACTCTTTACATAGAGGTACTGTTTTATCTAAGCAAATGTAAGTCAGTAATCCATTATTTCTCGAAAGCTTGCGATAAAGTGAGTACGTAATTTCTTGGCAGCTACAAAG
Organism: Trypoxylus dichotomus; assembly: GCA_023509865.1. Lineage (NCBI taxonomy): Eukaryota > Metazoa > Arthropoda > Insecta > Coleoptera > Scarabaeidae > Trypoxylus > Trypoxylus dichotomus. The sequence continues at coordinate 71,608,821 of CM042074.1, read as the reverse complement.
CTTTTGTAATGTTGCTACTCCAAAATGGATTTTTATTTGGCGGGCACGTCATTCATTCGAAATCATATATGAATTGGTGAAGAGTCATGTATATATTATTGCTAGTAAAATGACAGATTGAGTTATTTATTTAATATGTAGAGAAGTAGAATGTGTAAGAAGAGTTGATTAACTTTATTTAGAATTATTTTAGTGAACTTTAATATTAATTCTGTACTGAAACATTTTGTAAACTAATTTTGTGAATGTGTTAAAGCGTTAAACCTTTGGGTTGTAAGAAATTCAAACATTATTAAAGAATACGTTCTAGCTCGTGGAAAAGTTTAATTTTAAGTGACTCTAATCCTAAAGAACTGAATCGCCAACTGTATTTTTACATGAAAACAATTGATGTCATGAATGAGCGGAGAGTGAATGATATTGTAGAAAATAAACAATATTTTATGTAATACTCAGGGTACTTATTTGAAATTTAGCATGTGCTCTCTTTTTAACATCATTTATTTCTTTTGTTAAATTTATAGAAAAAAGCGTAGAGGAATATTTTTCATATATTCATGTGCTAAATAATGATTAAGCATTTATTTATTTATTTTGTAATTTTCAAATTGTATCTCAAAAACAGAAAGTATACGTAAATGTTCATATCCTACAACTTATTTAATCTATTAGGAACATATAAAATTGATAATTTTAACATACTACCCAGGCACCGATCGAGGTTCAAACCTAACTGCATTTATACTACTGCTTTGTTTGAAATCTAATATATAGATGACCATATATATATATATATATATATATGCTCAGAAGATTTTAGCGAGAGGTTCGACACTTTATGTCAAGAAACACTATTTACTATTTTAAGTAGTTAACTTTCTATCCAATAAATTGTAAATATATCAAAAATAATGGGGTTATAATCGGGGCTTTTCTCATATAGACTGGTGTACTGCAAGGTTCAATATCAGGGCTAATATCTTTCTGCTAACTACACTTGCAGTATCTATACTGTCGTGCAATACTGTAAATATCATTTGTATGCGAGTGATACGCAGTTCTACCATACATTTTTAATTCAATAATTCATGGAATTTCAACTGGATTTGGACGCATTCCCAATCCAAAAGTACACATCTAATGAGAATGCCTGAGAGCAGACAGATTAAAAAGATATGAACGGTAAGATCAATGGGAAAGAATATGAGAGAAAGACAGAGAAGAATGTGGAACAGCAAAGTAGAAAAAATACTAAGAGAAAATGGGTAAGGTCGAAACTCGGCAAAAGTATTGGGAAGGGAGGTAAGGATTTCCTTATGTGACGCACTTGTGCCGTTTAATTTTAACAACTCTTGTATTCATCGTCTTCCAAAAGGTACAAAATTAATTTGCGATCTATTTGTATTATATATACAAAATATGAAAATAACACTTCGGGATGGGCGGATTGACTATATATGTTCTAGATACTTGTTGCATGCCGCTGAAGAATATTGTTTTACTAGAGTTAGTCTTAGTTCTGCCACAAGATAAAATACCTTACAGATATTGATGCTGATATTGTTTTATTTAGTTAGAATCAAAGACATCTCAAATTTATATCATATCGATATTGTGTCAGAGATTGGTACCCCAACATATGAGGTCAATCCAGGAGATGTAGTTAGATGCTGTCCGATTTTCAGTGTTGAACGTGTATTTGCGTATTGTTTACAAGGTGCAATGCACGAATATTTTTTTAATGCACACCTTCCTTACTGTACTTTTTGTAAGCTGAAAACGAAAGCTTTAATAATCATTCTTAGCGCAGATGAAAAATTAACCCACAATTTATTAAAAGAATTATCAGGATAGTAGTAGTCGCTTGAAAATAAATTATCCTTCAATTTGTGATCAACGTTCAGTGGTGCATTAATTTTGGCAAGTAGTGTACTTACGCTATCGTATTTATTCACATATGTATGCTTACATGATTATGCAATATCTAGTTTTCTATTTTATTTGTTTATATTTTCTTATTTTATAAACAGTTTAAACGAAACAAATTTAACGTAGTGAAAGCAAAATATCAAATTTATAGAGTAATTTTGATAGAGGTTATCGTCTATAGTTTTTTATTTATGCTTGTTTCAGTTGCATAAGTATTAAATTTATATTTTTCAATAATATAATTAATTTGTATTTGCAAAATTATAAGAAAATACTGATCTTATTTTATAGGTTTACTTAGATGAGTGTGTTGCCTAATCTGTGATTCTCGTTGCATTTATGAATGAAACAATATCCCAACCAAATTCTACAATTAGTTGACATTTGAAACGCCACTATTTTAATATCCTGTAATTAATTGTATACACACCACATTCGTTAGAAATCAAGTAGTAATTTTTGCAGAGTTATATGTGTTGCAAAATACTAAGAAAGAAACTAGATGCCATCTTTTCTTTTCTTTATCCAACGTACGTCTATTTCAAACCACCTGTCGTTTTCCTTTTTGGTAAACTCCAACTTTTTCTGTTGCTTGTTGCGGACCAATAAGAAGTGTTCAGTCGTGTTGCGCCGGTATAGCAGTTAGTATCGGTATGTGATATTGTAATTTTAACCATATTATAGTTTGTAAAACTGTTGGATTATATTGTATTATAATTCTTTGTTTTACAATTTTTATAAACTTGTATACCGAATGTGTAATTATTTCGGAAAGTATACGTGAAGTGAATACTGTTGGCATTTCTAATTATGTGATGTAAACTTTGTCTTCAAAATGGCTGACTCATATTACCAGGTGAGTAGCAATCATGTGTGTGTTTATCTGCTTTTTTCTTAGTTTGTAGAAAACTCAAGTCGTTATTTAAGCTTTTCTTACAATTTAGATCTAAATTAATGACAATATATATTTTATTTGAGATGACAGACAATAGCTTTTTAGGTTATGTGCTTAGTTTGTTAGTTATTTACGTTTAGTTGAAGTTCGTCCTGCTTGGACGCGTGAAATAACCTTAACAAGATACATTTGACACATAAAACTATCGCTGATCGTAGGATTCCGAGGTCGGTTACAATGTTACAGATATTTTAGATTTACCCAAGGTTAATCTATTTCTACATAATTTTATTCTGTAGGTATTTGTCAGGCTTTTCATTTTTGCGAGCGATTTTTTAAAATTGATACTAGTATATGTACGTGTACGCGTTTTGATTTTCTAAATGTGCAAGCGTTTCAAATTAATGCTACTAATAATACGCTGTTTACATCGTTTTGCTTTTCTTCTGGCCATATGAAATTACAGATCGTAGGTAGAATATGCTAATTTATACGCATTGATTAATGAGTTAGCTTATAACATTTCTTAATGAACAGGTTACTATTTTTTTGTTATGTTGTTTATAAGTTCACTCGATCTTCGCAATGTTTAATTAAGGTGTTGGTTACATGATATCTGTGTGTACTGATCGTTGATTACTTATACAATTTTTCCCTCCGATAAGATAACGTATGAGTAACATTTGAAGTAGAACAAAATATACCGTGCGCGCGAAAAGTACGACATAAATTCTATAAATTGTAAACTATTGCTTAAGAAATAGTAACAGGTCACATATTTTAATGAAACTTTTTTGTAATTGGAAAAAACTAAATGGTAATAAAAATGCTAAGAAACATTGGGTATAGATGAAAACAAAACTTAAATAATAAGTTAGATAAATTTAGATTCTCAAAATCGAAATCATACCCCATTCGACATTGAACAAGACGGTAATAGAAGTAAAAGATTATGAATATTTTGTAGTCATTTTCTTATTTCAAACAGATAGTTTTTTAATATTTTGTAGGAATTTACTTCACAGAATTTTTTGACAATTTTGTATTTACTTTTACGTTCTCATTTTGACAATTCTAAGTAAAGATACCCTGCAAGCACCACTATAGATTTATTACGTGCAGTTATGCTGACAAACTATTTTCAAACGTCACATATTTTAAAATATTGAAAATTGTAATAGCGACTTCTAACTTAATATGTATATAGAAAGAATCTAGCTTTCGTTTTGGACAGTTTATGCCAAGTTAACATTAAACAGTTTATTAAGATATTAACCTTTTATCTTCAAAATTTCAAACGAAATATACAAATACATTATACGATTAATATTTTGTTATCTATAACTGGTTGTATGGAAAGTGCTAGATTTCTCAAATAACCCTCATGTTCCCATGTCTTCTCTGTTCCTAAATAGATATACGTTTTACCGTCCCAACCCATAAATTGTCGTGACATACCATACTATCAAATACTTCTCCTAACAAATAAACGCTAATTTGGCAATTAGAATATTAATTACTAGAAAACAAAAGACAAACATTTGTTATACTATTTATGCGAGCATAATTGTACATTCTAAGATTATAGGGAAAGTGTAGTGGCCTATTTGTTTTTCTTCCTCACAGAACACGGTAATAGGCTCCAAAATAGTTAAAATATTATCCTCCTTCGAAGCTGTTAGCTATTACGGAACCTTGATACTACTTTCTCCTTGAAAACAGTGTATTGTACTTATTGTGTAAGTTTTATTAATGCAGCTAATGATAATGCATAATATTAGAAAATTAAAAAAAAAGTGGGAAGATACGGTCTTAAGACACTGCATGGAAATTTTGTTTTTATTGAATTGAAAAGTAATTATAACAGTAAAGCTCGTATTTGCACATAGTTTGCCATAAACAGGGCAGATAGAACATGTGATTCATATTTAATATGTATACATAAAGTGGATTACATATTCCTATGTAATCCAATTTAATTTCAGTCGATAAGGGTTTCCTTGAAATTGATTCATGTTTTACGCTAATCTTAGAAGGTGTCGCTTCAATGAACACTGTTTCAAATCATTGAAAATGTCAACAAAGAACTACGTAGCGAAGAAAGTTCGTTAATACACTAGGGTGACAGAATAAAATAGACACCTACTAATAAAAAAAAAGGATACTATTCTCGTTATATATACAAAATATTTTAAAATTTTGAAATTAGGCTAATATTTTGTAGATCCACCTTTACTTGCGTGAAGTGCTGCGTCGTGGCGTAGAATCTATTAAATGATTAATTGTGTCTTCTGGAATATTTAACCACTCTTCTGTAACAGCTGCCACGAGTTCTTCCTTATTGCTGGGTTTTCGGGGTCGTTTCGCCATATTTGTCTGGATTATGTCGCAAACATTCTCTATCGGATTCATGTCTGGTGATTGGCCTGGCCATGGTAAAATCCGAATCCCCTGTTCCTCTTTCCATGTGGTTGTTCTTGCTTTGTGGCAGGGTGCTCCATCCTCCATAAAAGTGGCGTCTTCTTTAGATAAAATGGCGTTGTCGAATATCGGTAGTAGTCCTTCTGTTAATATTTGGATATATTTTGCCGCATTTATATTTCCGTCGCAGATTACTAATTGCGATCTTCCACCATACCATATCGCGCCCCACACCATGATGTTCACACCGCCGTATTTCACCGTCTGATGCAAAAATTTGTCGTCCAGTTGCTGTGACGAACGTCTCCATACCCACGTACGACCACTATCACTGAATTGGCAGTATCTGCTTTCGTCTGGAAAAATGACAGACCGCCAAAACTCTTCGGGCTTCGTTCGCATTTCGATTGCCCAAGCCATTCGACGCCGTTTTTGAAACGCCGTAAGGAGAGGTTTTTTCTTTGTCACCCTTTTATACATCCCCGCACTGTGGAGGTATCGCAGAACGGTGCGCTGACTTTTCTGTGAAGTTGCCGCAAGCTCAGCTGTACTTTTTCGCGGTTCTCTTAACACTTCGCGCACAAGCACCCTTTTACTTCTTTCAGAAAGTCCGGCACGACCTGGTCTGGGCTCCACTGTTGTTTTTTCCTTGCGTTTAAATTGTATAATCACACGGTTAACTGTGGACAACGAAATATTTAAACATTTACTTATTTCAGGTTGCGAAGCGCCCTCTGGCCAACGATGCGACCCCCGGTGAAGTCGCTAATATCACTCGAACCTTGTAAGCGTGGCATAGTTGTAACGATACTAAACTATGACGAATTCCTTCCGATACATCTACCCCTACTCTAATGACAAGAGAAAGTTCTTAATTCGTTCTTAGAATTTAGCTGTTTACATATTTATACCGCTTTACCTGGTGTCTATTTTATTCTGTCACCCTAGTGTGTAAAGATGCGTAACGGGTTAGTTAAATTTTATAGAAAATATTTAGTTCATTATTTTATTAATAGCATTTCAAGAAAGAACCTATAAATAAAAAGTGTTTCTTGAAATAAAACTACGCATTAAGCAGGTATTTACAATAAAATGATCATTGTGCTGCATATTTTTGTTGCTTTGTGTTATAAATACATAATATAAAGCTCATTCTGACATAATAAACAACCGCATAGCTGATATGCGTTCTAAAAATCCGGTTAAGGATATACGTTCTTCATCAGTTCCCTGTCTCGGATATTATTAGCTACTTTAGAGTGAGGAACAATGGGCTACTGACTGGTGTAAGTTTACTCAGAAATCTGAAACGCATTATGCGTTACTTCATCCTGATTTACCTTCTCACAATGATTACATCCATAAGTGTAGTGTTACTAGATATTTTAGTTCTACTGTGTCTCGTAAAAAAGTTCGATCATGCGTGCTCCCCTGTATATGTGATAATGAGACTTTAGGTGATGTTTACCATATTTTATTTGAATATTCTAATTTAGTCAGATACTCGATGAATTCTTTCAACATTTATGCAAGTTACTTTTTTATCGCCCAGATAATACCTTTCATTTTGGCACAAAACGATGTAGACGTTTTAACATTACTATAAAATTTTTTAATTCGTGACAATATGTTTATAAGACTGGCTTTCATTTTTCTTTCGCTTTTAGTTCTAAAATTTAGCTTCGTTTCCTTTGTTTACCATCCTTTTTGTTGGTTTCCGTTCTTTTCTGCAGTCTTGTTTATATTGTTTTAATTGAAGGCGGCACGATCGGCCCCATATTTTTTTTCTTTTTTCTATTGTGGTTAATGTAGGTCTTGGATTTTTTAAGTTTTTATTTTAGTTTTTTTAGTTGGCTAAATGAAGATTTGTCAAGGCCAAAGATTAAAAAATATTATAAATGGAACGTCATATGTCTAGTCATAGCAAAATCTGGTAAGGTGATACTCAGATTTGGATGTTTTTAAAGTTTGCATATGTAGTTTTTTACAAGTTACGGAACAAAGTAGCTAAATGTATTTGGAAATTATAGTGCGTAGTGTGTTTTTTGGGAACACTATATTTTATATTCTTTAGTTTGCTATTAGGTTATAAAAACATAATGCTCATGTTATTTGAAAAAGAAGATGCACAAAGAAATTGAGAAACAAATTTAAGAAATCTTTCAAGGCGGTACAGAATTTTTGTGCCTTAAAATGATCGTTTCTGTTGCATTTGAAATGAGATGTAACTTGAGTTAGCAATATTATTTCCTACTGCTATTATTTACCTTAAAAATAAGGTAAACAATAAGCTTGCTGGAAATCAAATATAATTCACAAAGACGAGACATTTCCAATAACTGATTCGGTTATTCGTCTATCAATTTTATGATGGTTTCGCCATGTACTTATTTGTTATTTTAACTTTTTGTTATTTTTGGATGCCTCTTAACAGCAAATCATTAAACTCGTTGCTAGCTACAAGGAGCTTTTCTCTTTTAACGGTTTCGTTTATGACCGTTGTTCAGATATTCTATTAGATATCGAGCAAGCACATCACTTTCATTCATTTCGGTTTGTTGGTAGTAATATATGTATTTCTCTCACGATGTTTTTATTTATTCTTGATGGCTTTGAATGTATATAATTTAAGAATCGTTAACTTTTAATTGCAGTTAGTTTTTTGTTTCTTCTATTTATTCCTAGCTTTTTGCAGAATATGATGACTAATGAAAATTAAGTGCACTTCATTGTCATCTCTGTTATCAGTTCTACAGTGTAGGATAATTTAGTAAAGTAGTGTTTTTGATTCTGGATAACATACGTTTCAGAAAAATATAATTGCTTAAAGCATTTAAAAATCATATTTCAACACTTTTTCGTGGAATGGCCCGCATATTTTTTAACATTTTAAAAAATAATTTAGTTTAAGTTTTATTGATGATGTATTTTAGCATATGTGGTAGTGAAAGAAATGTTCCCTTTATTGTGCAGAAACTACAGTTAACTTCAACACTGTTTTAATTTTTTAACAGGCAATATTGTCTAAGTAAAAATGGTATATTTACAAACTAGACTAATTCGACAATAATAAATGAAATAAATAAAGTAAATTAGAATGTTCATACTAAATGCATATTTATCTTTATCGAATGTGTATCACATATTTGATAGCGTTTGTTTAACCATTCATTCTCACCGGAAGCGGGCCGTATTTGTCGGCGGCCAATATTTTCGCGGAACTTCTAGCGCGCTTTAAGAATGTTCTCGCGCTTCCTGTATTTACGTACTTGTTGGCAGCGTTTGTAATAATACATCTAGCTAAAATAGTTTTTATTAGAAATTGGCAGTTTTAGCATACATTTGTCTGAATTTTTTGAAATACACTATATAGTAATACTTACGTGTGGGAGTTGATATTAAAAGATCGGTTTTAGTTTAGTTAAATGTTTTTGCAGTACAAGATTTTTTCTGTTAGTTTAGGATCATAAATTGTTATTTTATGTTGTCAGAAAAAATTTCGAAACCTATTTGCTTTCCACATCAAAAATAAAAGATGATACGTTTAAATTAAACCTTGCATCTGTCACTTCTTTTCTGAGAAATTAAAATTTTCAACGTTAAAATATGCCAATTCATAATATGTGATATAATTTGCATCTAAAAGGAATACTTCAAATAGGAGAATTCGTATTCGTTTCTGGCTTAAGAGTTTTCTTAAACTGGAAATATTTTGAGAAAATGGGACCCTATCCATCAGTCAAAGCTTTTGTGTATTAAACTAACTAAATATAACACGTCATTTCTTTGATATTTTTGTATCTGCTTTGCTTAGATATTTTATTATCCGTATTACACTAGAAAAACTACTTAACTACTTAATAAGTTCAGAAGTTAGGGGCATCTTGATACTCGCTTAATGCATAACATGAAACTCATATGGTTCAGAATCATCAAGAACTATTTGAAATAAGTACACTAATCGCATAGGTTTTTGTAAAACCATGTTAGTTCATTAAATTGAAATGGAAATATATAAAATTTGTTTTACAAGTTGTCTTTCTAGATAAATTTTAATAAGATCCGCTTCATTTCTTACCCATTTATTACAGATATTATTATACCGACATACAGTATAATCACGCAGTTGGTTGGCTCAACAAATTGACCAGTTCATTCAAATTTACGATCGAGTTTACGACTTTTTAAGGGCAATTAGTTGCCTCAGACTACACGATGAGTCGCAAATATGTGACAGCTGTAATAACATCTATTTAAAACTCTTAATACACCATTGTATATTTCTAAGCGTTTGTGATTTATCCGCCGGCGCTTTGCACCAAAAATCTAGCGTGTAGTGTCGGAGTTGGAGACATATTAGATATAAAAAGTAAACATTCATACCGAAAACAAGAGAAAAAAATGCAACGAGTTTTAATCTTACAGTAAACTTTAAAAATAGAGATTAAATAAATTCGAATTTGAAGAGCCACCAGTATTCTTAATTTACAAGTACTTTTTTACATATCGTCGTACATCACTGTAAATACTACATGTAAGATCGCATTATAGTTCTGATTAACCCTGTATATTACAAGTTTGCACTGTATTTTTGATTAACCCTGTACATCTCCTGTTAAGACATATTTAGCTCTTTAAACTGAGAAATAAATTAAACACAAATTTTTACGTTGAAATTTATTTTCAGTATTTTCTAAATGGTTACAAACAAGTTTATTTGTTTGTTGACCAATTCGTTATACAACCAAATCGTGAAATTCGGAAGGTTTAAAAGATCCGTAAAAATGTACTAGCAAAGTGGAGTTATTAGCTAAGATATAACGGAGCACTCTGTATACCTACGTTTCACAGTTTAATTTCCGGCAAAGTTAATTAGCGCTAATAATCTTGCAATAAAATCCTTATCCCGCTGCGTTTAATTGCTTTTTTTGTCCATTAAGGTTAGCTATAAAGTTTATTTGAAAAAGAGTGTCTTTGCAGAAGTAATAAACTCCTAATTGTCCTTAAAAAGCAAATTGTCATTTTTATCGTTAGAGATACAGATTGAGTTTGTTTACAACACCATGTGCACATATATTTTCTTCTGAGAATGAAGATATTTCTTTGATTGTCATTATATATAGCTTTGGCATTCTAAGCTAACAATCTATTTTTTCGCTTGTACTTATAAACAATACCATGATATTTTGCCAAAAATTACGTCGGCAACAGAATTCAATAGTATGTAATCCGTCGTTAAATTCGGTTGAAATGAAAATATATTTTTTACCAGACGCAGGTAATATTAACGATAAAGATTTAATTTTTTCATAAATAAATACCTTGTGAGATATTTGAAATAAAGGGACCTTTTTACAGCTTTTAAGAAATGTGCAAATTATACACTCAGCGAAATTTCTATAGTTCCGTATGATCTGTTGAACGGAATATTTAATTTTCCTCATTAAAAAAATTATTACATTTTATGCAGAGAATATTTATAATAATGGTAACTCGAAACAGCGAAATTGCTATAGGTCCACAGAGCTAGACAGACAATTTACGAAATCAAGGATTACCCTTCAGTGCAAACAACCCTCTAAACATCAAAAGTTTGTTTATTGTTAAATATATATATATATATAATATTTAATAATATATATATCATCCACTCCTGAGATTTTTGTTTTCTTCAGTAGTTTTGTTTCAGTAGACAGTCAATACATATACTACACCTTCAACGTGTATAAAGTTCGTGTTTTGTTTTTGGTTCTAGCGATTTTCTTACGATGTTTGATTTGTGTTTTGTTTCTTGTGTTCGCTTGGTATTAATATTAATTTAGACGTGATGATGTTTTTGACTACAAGGAGTATATTTTAAACGAAACAAATTTCGATTGAGATTTTGTAGTTCTGCAGACAACGAGTGAATTACAAAAGCTTGCATTGTTGCTGGTTGTTGAGAAATATTCCTCGCTGCTAAAAAGTCTTAATAAATATTTTCATGAATTAATTTGCGCCACTTTCAAATTCCTGTACTGTAGAAAATTTCGTCATATTTTGAGGAGATTTAATTTATAAATTTATAATCTAGTGATTTAGTTAGCACTTTGTTTGATATATTTGTATTGCCCATAACATTCTTTTATCTTTACATTTTGTATTATCGCAAATAAAATACAGTAATAATGTTTATCTTAAAGCTGTCAGATCGTGTATTCCAATTGTGGTATTCAAGGGCTACCTGTTCTACGTTATATTGTGCATTTATTATCTGGCTTTGTTGAAGTGGATTTAATTAACATTATCTTTATTTATTAATTAACTTGAAAACGTCAAAGCAGTTACATTTGATATTTTAGCGACTATAAAAAATGTCTATCAAAATGTATTGATTCATTTAATATTTCTGTAGCGCCATTCAATTTTGTAGCTCTCGTATAAACATTTAGGTGTAGTTTAGAATTGCATTTCGGAACATAATGAAATAGTGAAGGACGTTATATCATTATTTTAATACCGCAACTAGATAGGGGAAGTATTTTTAATATAAATCTACATATACGTAAATACGAGTGAGATTTTTATAGTTCCACATAGTTACATAAATATTATATAAAGATAGGCTTCGTCTTACAGTACAAGAAATCGCCTATATGTGTTAGAAAGTTTACTTATTGCTAAATACATACAAACATACAAACGGTGTCCCAGTAGGTACTTTGCGATTTCCTTTTTAAACAAAAACATTTAGAAAATGTTTTAAAAATAATATTCTCCAAAGGTGCCTCTCGGCTGTTATAGTCAATAACATTTTGGCATATTTGCGGTTTAATTTTAATAATAGCTTGAATGTTTGCTCCAGATCATCAATCGTTCGCCGATTGTTAGAATAGACTTTGTCGGAATAGCTTCACAAGGAAAACTCTATGGTGGTAACATGATCTTAAAGGCTACTAAATATCATCATTTCGGGGAATGACACAATCAAGGAAATGTGTCCTCATATCCATATTTCAAGTTTCCCTCGCTGTATGATACGTGGCGCCATTTTGTTGAAGAAAGAACATATTGTTAAGGTGTATATTATTCGATTGGGCCTATAAAGGGCTTCGTAATATATTGCGAAAGCTTTCACCATTAACACCTACCGTTTTACCATCGCCATTTTCTTGAGAGAATTGATTTCTAACCCTTCCAGCTCGCGTGCCCTACGCGATTGCTCGAAGAAAATGTAAAGGGTTTCCTTAATCACTAGACGATTTTCACTTCTCAAATTCCTACAATTTTGTTTGTCAAATAACCTCTTGGATATAATAATTTCTTTGATGGTGACCGACCCAACAGAGTTATAAGCTATTTTAGTTTGACTAGTTTGTCGGAAGCCTTAAGGTGTAAGTTTATATTCACGCCGCAAAAGATGAAGTGCCGTTAATTATTTTGGTTAATTTTTTAATCTATTGTAAATATGCGGTAGTATAATAGTAGTCTTAGACAGCCCTAAGATACCTCAGTAGCGTAAAAATTGCAACATTAATGAAATTACTCTAACAATTTATATTCTAATTCATTGCTGGAACATATTAATATACTGTTGGTCATCTGCTAGCTTTTATGAGAGCTCGCTCACGTTCGGACGTTAGAGTTACTAATTTGCAGCATACTGTAGTGACTTTCATCGATATTCGTCGATAGTAGTGTATTACAATTACAAAGTGTGTACAACTTGAATTGACATTTCTGAACGTTTTTTTCTCTAAAATAGTCTTCAGTTCTTCTGATGTTCGATTGCTGACATACCAAGAGATTGTACGGATCAGTCTAATAACGTTACTTGTGAACTATTTGTGATTTATTCATGATGTCGCATGTCCTGTTGCAAATAATCAAACAGTGGATTCTTGTTCTTACACGCCTGTGTATGCCATACTACTTATCCGTCCGCTGCCAATATGCCTCCGTTATGCAGATTTACATCATAACTCCCTCGTATCCATGTTTTACTGTAGGCAGTGCAGTACTAAATGTCAGAATGAAAAAAAGAGGGCTGAAAACGATGCGGAAAATGTTAAATTATTTGTAGTGGTGATTTAAAGGTTATTGAACTATTTCTATATTATTAAGATCTTTGCCCTGTGATCATGCTTCCAGTCTTTATGTTTTTGCTTATGTGCTTCAAACTCATAACTTCTTAACTTGCATCCCCTCAAATCAAATTCGTTTAATTTTCTCCGTACCATTACGGACGGTACTGGAACTCCAACAGTCTAGTATAATTCAGCAGCCTTTTTCTTTCTTTCTTGTAAACACATTTGGTACAATTTGCGAGCTTATTAGTCAATTCATACTACTTTTTGGCTTCTGCTTATAATCCCGTTTCTCTATGCCTTTTAAATGGTATCTGTATCGCGCAACGTTAACATTTTTTCACAGTTCAACTGGCTATAGTTTGAAGGCGCCTATAAAACATTTTGCTCTTTGTTACCTTCACTTGACTGATTCTTTTGCGCCTTTTATTTTTTTATCAAATAATACAAGAAAAAATGCATGTGCAAATCTGCTTTCACTTCCACACCCTAATCCGCGATATTTGCCATGATACAGCTTGTATGCAAGCACTATCCATCGCAAGTATGGGCAACCTTTGACATGTTATTGGCCAAAGTTTAGTGTGCAAATACCTTCGCGGGCCGCATTTAAAATTAGTGCACTTTAAAGTAGTGTTCATAATTTTTAGCGATAGATATCAGACATTAATAATACGATAATGTTATTATAATGCAATTTATTAAAATAAGAGAATGTAATGAAAAAAATAGGTACAACATTATAATTAAATCGTGAAATTTGGAATTATTACAAACTACGAAAGTTAAATAGCGACAACGAAATCAATGAGGCACTTGAGCTTGAATTTGGGAAACTAATCCATCGATGTTTGGATTAATTCCACTGATACAAATTATCGTCAGTCAGCCTTGTACGATGTTTTGATTTATTAACTTTCATCATTGAAAAGAACCGTTCGCATTTATAAGTACTGCCAAACGCACAAATCTTCTTCGAGGTATTTTTTGTAGAAATCGCCATCCATTTGGAAGTGTATTGGAGCATTTTGTACATTACTTTTTGTTGGAGTAGCAAATAAATTGCTCATTCCATGTTTTTAAAATCGCTACATCTGTTCGAAAATTGCTCCTACAGTAACTTGAGTTCTTCAGCATATTCAGCATAAGCAGTATTTTCATACGCAAAGAGCGTGGCGAAATGGTAACTATCTGTCCGTCTCACAAGCGGATTCTGTTCTGAAACGCTTTCAAACGGCTGTACAAATCATTTACTAACTGTCCTTGTTTTTGAAGTTTCAAATTTAAATCATTGAAATGGCCTGTAAGGTCGACCAGAAATGCTAAGTCACATATTCATTTTGAGTTACTCAATTCAGATAGTGGTTTATCTTTTATTTGCATAAAATCTACTATCTCATTTCTAAGCTCGTAAAACCGTTTCAGCATTTTCCCTTTGTTTACCCATCTGACTTCACAATAATATGTTACGTCCTGAGTGCAGTTCCAGTGAGTGCAACATAGAATGCTTAGTTGAGTAATGCTTCTTTATATTGAATTCTTTCATCACTGAAATGGATTCATTACACAGCAAACAAATAGGCATTCCATTGTGCAAGATAAGAAAAGAAACTGGCGATCCTCTGCATCTACTTTCGTTGGATAAACTCAATAACAAAATATAATTAGTAAGCACTCAAGATGCGAACACAAAGTCACAAAGCAAATTGACGACTAAAGTTCGGGCCATCCACCCGCTTATATAGGCAAAATGAAGGAATGATCTAGAATCGTCTAGTGTAGAACAATTGGGAAGCAATAATCTTTTGTTGCGCCGCCAGTGAGGCGGCAAACATCAAAGTCTTTGATGTTTGCCGCCTCACTCTTTGATGATCGCCGCCACTCGATTGTTCGATTACTTGATTCCGCAGGAGCAAGCGACAAACCCCATATCACTCGATCTTCCTCATTTGGAGTGAGTATGAGTAAATAGTATAATATTTTTTTTTAATTGGGTTTTGCAAAATGTCTCGCGGGCCGGATCAAATCTTACAGCGGGCCGGTTGTTGCCCACAATTATCCATCGCAATATGCACGCGGTTCCAAAAGAGGGTAAATGAGCATTCGTTTATGACTTCATTTAATGGATTTTGTAGATACTGGGTTTTCTTCTTGGGCTTAAGACATTTGACCATTACTGCACTTGTTTTGATAGTAATTTATGAGTAACCTTTATGTGTATTTGCTGTTTATGTAATAACCACAATAAAATGAGTTTTAGCTTATATACTAATAAACATAAAAACATATGAATAATATACATGGGAAATTTTTCTAATAATATTTTTGGCACCATGATACAATATATACAGAATATCAACTTATTATTATATTATGTTATATTGTATTATACAGGGTGGCGCAGGAGAACGGGAAATTTTGAAATAACGTCATTTCCACAAATAAATTCATAAAACTAGTAATTTATTAACGAAAGTGCATGTATGCAACATGCCATTTATGTTTTTACAATCAAAATGTCCAAAAGTGTCTCTTTACTTTTTAAAGATGACATCGGAAAGATGTCCTCCCATTCGGCGTGCACACTCTAACAGCCTGTTATGAAAACTCTGGAATGCACGGTGTAGCAAATATTAGGGAATGGCAGTGATTTCTTGTTGAATGTTCTCTTTCAGTTCATGGATTGTTGCAGGTCGTGTACGGTACACCTTGCCTTTAAGATACCTCCACAGGAAGAAGTCGCACACACTAAGATCAGGGGATCTCGCATGTCACCGTTACGTGAAATAATGCGTCTTCCAAACAATTGACGAACTGCTGCCATCGAATGTCGAGCAGTGTATGACGTGCTCCGTCCTGCTGAAACCACATGTTTTTCATGTTAAGATTAAGCTCGTACAGTCTCGTTGTAAGAAAGTTTGAAGCATTTCAACATATCGAGCGGATGTTACTGTCACTGCACTATCATCCTCACGTGCAAAAAAATAAGGGCTGATAACACCATGACATGATACAGCACACCATATATTTGGACCTAGTCGCTATGTAGTGGTCGCTGGTGTAACTCACAAGGATTGTCCTTGGGCCAATAACGAAAATTCTGTTTGTTTACGAAACCGTTCAGGTGGAAATGGGCTTCGTCTGATATCCATATGCTACCAACGAAATTCGCGTCCTCGTTAATTTTAGCCAATATCTGCTTACTAAACTCCATACGTGACGCTAGGTCTCGTTCATGTAATTGTTGCACAATCTGCAACTTATAGGGATGCAAACGTAATTCATGCAGTATTCTTTGTAATCTTCATCGCTTAATCCTCTCGATTGCAGCTCTAACAGCCTCAAAGTTCTGGGGTACGTACCGTTCGAATGCCACCTGGAGCTTTCTTTTTCAAGACAGATCCTGTTTCTTCAAAATTACGCACCCACGTTGTAATCGCATACGCAGATGGGACACGTCCATGACGTCCAAGCTTGTAATGCTGTCGAAATATTTTCTGCGCGGCAGTCGCACTATCATCATTTTTATAAAACGTTTTCACAGCTACTGCACGTTCCGCACCAATCCAACGATCCATGATTACTAAATGGCAATGCGTTCACAACAATTGTGCGACGTTACGAACAACTGCCGGCTCTACAGTGCTGACAACTGTAACGTTCAAAATTTTCCGTTCCCCTGCGCCACCCTGTATATACACCTCTAGCAGTACTTCGAAGTCTAAGTGAAATAAGCTCTATTTTTCAGTCATCCAATGTTAGAAAATTATACTATAGATGACCGACAATAAAATTTTCTTCAGGCTTACAATAGCATACAAACAATAATTTAATATTTTTTATGATTGTATGATTCATGCTTCGACAATGTCGTATGTTTTGAAACTACATACAGCCCTTTCCTTATTTAGATTGTGATAGGCCATGCAAGTCGTCGAGCTAAGTTACGACTCAGATCGAACGTTGGAAGATATCTTCAAACATGCTAGGTGTATGTTTTAGTGGGTATTGAAACTTATTTATACACTTAATACTATCCTTCAAAGATCACGTATCTGTAGCATAGTTTGTAGTAATGTTCACGTTGTACCGAACGATGAATTACACGTAACAGGTTGGAGACATTTGTTTCGCGTTTCTGTTGTCTTCATTCCGAAACCGTTCCTTCTTCGCGTCGATGAAATTGGTCGCCTTGCCAGAAATAATAGGCTGACAGCAATACGACGTGTGGACCGTATTTAATACGAAGCGTTCGAACATCGCTATACCCACGACGATGTGGCCTGCGAGTTTGGGGAATGCAAGAAATACCTCTAAACGGACGCAAACAATTCAACATCCGTTCAGGTTATGTCGGCCACCAATCCAGTTATACTCCTCCTCTTCGTCTCCGTTCGTTTACCTTCTCTTTCTGACACGTACGTGACTGTCTGGAGGGGTTTACATAGCTGGCTTGATTTTCAGTCTTAAACGGGCTCGTGCTCCGGTAACTGAGAGTTTTACAATAATCCCACATCGTTTATCTCTACAAAAACTCACACGTTTTATCAAACTCAATTAGATACAGCATATATACGAGCAGTTCTGTCCTGTGCGCGAAACACGTTGCAAGGGATGCTGTCCGGCAAATTAGTTACGCTGTTCGAATCGCAAGTAAAGTTTCTGCTTTGGATTTGTGAATTTTTTGAGTTTGTGAATGTTGTGTTTTTCCCATCACTTTTTCCATTGAATGTTGCTATGTGAATGTGGCCTTGGAATTTTTCCACGTAGTATTTGATGGTATCGTCAATTAATTTAGTGTTTTTTCCTTTTTTTTTTCAAATTAGAAAGTGAGCCACAGTTAATAGTTTGTTCTCTTGTAATCGTGATTTTAAATATTTTTGATGAATAATTTGCGAATAATACTGGTAACCTGTGTGATAAGACTTCGCATTTTAACGGAATCTTATCTATGTATCGATAACAAAACTATTTTTGCTATTTTTGGAAGAGAACGTTTCGCTTTCACTTTTTTATTTTAATAATATTGTAATCACTAGAAAATTATATTTACAAGCGTGTTGACTTATGACTAACGGTGCAACAGTCTGATATCAATATGCATTATTTTAATTAAAATGATTACATTCATTTATTAATGACCTAACCATTTATTATTGTAATTAATCCATACATTTTAATGATATGCAGTAAATTTAAATTGATTGCATTCCGAAATTACATACCTCCGTAATAAAGTGTTACATTTTTTATCGAATTATTGTTTACCTAAGATAATGACTAATATTTATAGAAAGTGCGTCATATACACGAGTTTCTTTTACTTCATATTTATACGTTGGACAATTGGGTTTTTGTAACAATTATCGCAAATTACTTATTTACATTGATTATCAATTTTTATGAATGTATAATATTTAATACTGTGGCAAAGTTAATGTTTACGCTGGTGTTTTACTTTTATACAAACTTAAAATTGTGTCGGATTTATTACACATATTCAAATGCATTTTTATATTTTCTAATAAAAAAACATTCCATATGCATATATTAGAAGGGAAGATATATATTTTAATTGACAGCATTATAATTTAAAAGCAATATTCTTAACTCACCTCTTGCATATCGAAAATCTTTTGTTAATGTTTGTTAAGAAGTAGCTGAAAGTTTATACAGCGTTGACCAAACGTGTCAAAAAACTCGTTTTTTAAATGAAGAAATTGCTGAAATGGTAAATATTTTTAATAGTTGCTTTTATAGATTTTTTAAGTAGTTCAATAACGTATAGATGGTTTTGACAGTTGTGATATTCTTTTATGTTATGATGCCAGCGACCTTTTGAATGCAATGATATAAGTCTTAAGTATTTTTATTTTTCATTTAAATTTAGAAATGTTCAATAAAATAATGGAGCTTAAAAGATTAAGTAGGCTTATTCAAATTTAATAAAAGTTTTAATTCCTTTCTATTTATTTTTTTTGTGAAATATTTATTATCATATTTACTTTATAGTTAAGGGTTTGAGGTTCTACCCATCTTGTTAATTTATACACAGAATTTAGCTTGCCTTATTATTAATAGGGGGTTGGTAAGGATATTGTCAGTAAATAAGTTTCGTCGTAGTATTTAATACATAAAATCATATACTCCTCACTATATTATGTTTTTTAAAAATATTTTTAAATCGAAAGATGTAAAATATTTATCGCTAATAATTTGCCATATTTGGCAAAATTAGTTATAAGCAGGCATTCCGCTAAAGTAAATGATTACGTCACAAATAGAAAATAATAACACCTGTCAAATATCGTCAAATGTCATTGAGTAGTTCTTATGAAAATTTTTATTAGGACAATTTTTGTTTTATATGCTCATAATTTAAAAACGGGCACTTCGATACATTTGCTCAAATCTGCATACGGTAAGATCCTAAAGTAAATTACAAAAATCATAATTACGTCATCGTATTTAATTAATTATATTAAAAATTTCCTATTTTCGACTTTGTCAAAAATCATTGATTTCTGATTTTTTATATATTGAGTTAATTCAATAACAAACTAATAGGTTAAGAGCAGATACAACATTGAACTAAATCACAAAACTCGAACACTTCGACACTGGTACACTGAAACGCTTTACTATCTCCCTAACATTTCGCTAAAAACTGGACGCACGTTTCGACAGCTAAGCCATCATTTTCAGCAGTAATACTGAACTGAATTCAGTGTTTCACTCAAACAGTGTAAATCATATTGTATGAAATTCAAAAAATGTGTGATTTTTCTAGTTTATGTATGCATAAAACTTGTAAAACATTTGTTCCTTATAAGGGATTGGAGGGTAGAGAAAAAAAGTACTTTTAAGCTGCTCACTTTTTATTATTAAAACTAGTTGATGAACTTTGAATTTGTAAGGTCTATGCTTGACACCATTCTGTAGCTACTCTGGACAATAGGGCAGAATTACTTCCATATCTTTCGTAGGTAGGGTAGTGCCATACGTTAATGCAGTTTATACAGTCTGTTCCAGCTAACATCTTTAAATATGGACATCTCGCTTTTTATACATTATAAGTGATACTATCCTTTAGCATTAGCAGAGTTATTGGCTGTTCTTGAATATACAGTAGTTTTTCTACTTGAGTAGTTGTATTAATAAGAGAAATGTCAAATTTCTTTTATTTCTAATAACTTCTTTATCCTATTTGATACATAATTTTTGCCTCTATATAAATGACCTATTAAAAAAGGAAAATACATCACTGGGAAACTGCTTCTGGGTGGTTAGCCTTGAAAAATAAATGATAATATTGACGAATTAAAACTTATGGCGATATAATGCTGTATGAGCTAATTCTCGAAGGTGTCCTAACCATTTCTAACCAAATCTTTGCACCTAAACTTCGTTTTTAACATATCCCCAAACAAAACAATCTGAGAATAAAAATTCCTAGGAAAGTCTGCGAACTAATACTCTGTTGCTCCAGGTTTCATTGAAACATATATTGTTAAGCCAATACATAATACAGGTATATATAGTATGAACATGTGGTATTTCACACTTAGTGCCCATCTTTTCACTTTCTGTTAAAGTCCCAAGTAGTCTTACTTGGTGGAATAAATTGGGAAAGCGTTTACAACTAAATTTAAAGTAGCTCGTCACTTACTGGACAATAAATTTATGACGGTTGATCTTCCTGGGAACATGCTAGCGGCAGGTTCCTAATCTCGTTTTACTGTTTACACCGCAATTGTACAGTTTGCGGGTGGAGTTGATGAAGTGTAATTAGCAGGTATTGCCTTTATTTATGCAGAGCTATGTGTAGTAGGTATAATACGAGCAACACTCATGTAATACATAAATTTGAATTTATAACATGAAAATGATTTTGGTTAACAGGTAGATTTTGGTTTTGATTTTTTAAAACGATTTAGATTGAGCTATTTCATTTGATTAACGATATTATTGTAAATAGAATCTTGCATAGTATCTTTGTTATTAAATAAATTCAGAAAAACCTACAGTACTAATATCTAAAATTATTTTTGCATATAGAGAGGGAACCAGAAGAAAGTTACATATCAAAGTTATTTTTTCAATAATACCTGCAACATTTGGTTTTTATAGAATATTTTATTATTTTATTCTACAAGTACACCCAAATATTTTAAATGTTCGTGTCATAGTTAATATTTCGGTATTTACTTAAATTAATTACTATTTACTTCTATAAAACTACGAATATTTATACTAAGAAAATAAAACTAACTATTTCATCATATGACCACTCTGGCAGTTTAGTAAATATTTCATTTTTCAATTAACATTTCCAGTCGTTATTTTGGATGGATCATATTACATATTTAATAGAAACATATAATTTTTGAATTGCTTTCTGTATTTTACTCTCTTTGTAGAGCATTATGTGTATATATATACCTAATCCTACCTGTTTTGGAGATATTTTATATTTTCGACTTATTGTGTGTGTATCTGCCATAAAGAAGTATTAAAAGTTGCCACTTTAACACATATTTCTTTCCATTTGTTACCTTAAACATTCAGTGTTAAGGTGTTTTGACAGTTTTATAGCTTTTATAAATTTGATATAATTTTAATTGTGTCAGTGAGTAGATGTTTTCGCTCTAGATATCATTCGTATAATAATAAGATATGATTGTTATTTCAAATGTCATTGAATTTGTGCTAGATGTAGTTGTCAATGTGAAATGTCAAAGAGTTTAAAGTTTCTAACAACAAATGTAAAAGTCTAAATATTTAATAACTAATTTTGGATTCTGCGGGAAGAAAAGCATAAAAAAAATTAGAGAATCACTGACACTGCTTTGAATAACTTGAAAATATATTGAAAATAAATCGATTAATAATCTATTTTACTCAGTTAATTCTGAGTGTAGATTATTTAATAGTAAAGAAAATGTATACACCAAAAACGAATATAGAAATATTCTAAACATTATAAAGCCTAAAGAAAGATATAAATCCAGAATAAGTATACATTCTATTTAAAGAAAAAAAAGTTCTCGTATTACGTTGTGGTAAATAATATGAGAATAAAATTTTTATGAAAGTGTACCCCCTTTGATAAACATTACGCTTATTTGGCGGGAATTTAAATCGTTTACGCGAATTTCTTGTAATTTGAGCGTGTTAAAGTGTTAATCACTTTAAATAGCGCACTCTGTATATATACATACACCTAATTCTGACTAAGACATGGTTTTTGTCAATCAACAACACCTCTGTTACGGATGCATCGCTACAATGATTGTTAATTTACTTTCCAGTTTTTTTTTATATGTTGTCAGTAACATGAAGTTATGATTATATTCCAGCGAAATGAACATTTGTCCTCTCGCATGAGGGTTCCGTATATCTTTTGCCATTTTATTGATCGCGAATTCTTTAGTTTAAATTTGTATCATGTTCATTAATTTTATTTTGTGTTCAAACTATCGTGCGTTTTTTTTTTGCTATTTTTAACGACAGTTGCTGTATATGCCCTATGACTACAAACAGGATACAAAAATATACATTTAAGCATTTATGCAAACAATTTTTGGTTCATCTTCTTCACAGACTACCAATAAAGTTTACCCCTCGCCGTCATTATCATTTAATAAAATTCAAATTCAGTACATTATCTTATTTTTGTACTTATTGACTTTATGTGCATGATGATTCAGCACCTATCGTATGAGCTTATTGAGGGTTGTGCATGTGTAGGTAGGTAATTTAATCAGACCTAAACCAGTAGTTGTCTGCGTACTATCAAGTATCACCTCATGTGAACTGGTTTTATAACTGGATACTGCGCTCGCAAACACTCCACGTTCTTCATATTGTTAATAGGACTAATTATAAAAGTGAAATTAATCGGTGAAAGTCATTGTATTATGTATGTTATACTTAAATGATCGTAAAATTTATGAGCGATCAAATCTTCAAACCTATTTCTGCAATTTATTTTTCTAAGAAGCGTTATTGCGTAACGATTGTATTATCTGTTGCTGTTCATATATAAAGGTATTAGAAAGTCGTGAAGCGGGTATGTAAAAAATTAGTCTGCTGTACATTTATAGAGTGGCTGGCAAATTTCTAAATAAATAGGTTAACATTATCAGCTTGTTTAGTACAATTTGGGTTACAGAGACGTCCTTTGTTTTAATACACTACCGTCCATAAGTATTTGGGCACCTATGATTTTTCTTATTTTTTCGTTATGAATTATCTACCACAAATAACAAGAGTAGATAACAACAACCTTCACATTATCAGTAAGTAATGAAACTTATACGATCCATTAGTGAGTTCTTAGAAATAAATATTCATTTAAGCTATACCTAAGCTGTATCGGTATCGAGTCGGTTAATGAGCTCTTCTTGGAATTTTGATGCAATGTAGTTAATTGCTATATTAAATTTTACAATCCGAGGTCCCTTTATACCATATCATTGCGGTTTATGTTAGTTCGAAATTTACTGTTGATGAGAACACACACAAGCGCATTGTTACCTGCGAACTTTGATATTTTTTCAGTTATTTGTGTTATTATGGCAAAAACTAAAGTGTTGTCCGAACAGATGCATGCTTTAATTGTTAGTTACCATAGAACGAGTTAAAGCAATCGACAAATTGCACGCGAGTTGAACATTAGTAGGCCAACAGTGGACTACAACGTGAACAAATTTGCAAGTAGTGGTAGTTTTTCCAGTAGAAGGACAAGTGGGCG
Source organism: Trypoxylus dichotomus (assembly GCA_023509865.1). NCBI lineage: Eukaryota > Metazoa > Arthropoda > Insecta > Coleoptera > Scarabaeidae > Trypoxylus > Trypoxylus dichotomus. The sequence goes on along the minus strand of CM042074.1, from coordinate 71,584,754 downwards.
ACCGAAAAAAAATGATGCGAGCAGAAGATCGAGTAACCATAAGGATTGGCAAACGAAATCAACGAAAAACCGTGCCAGAAGTCGCGGCTGAACTGAACGCGGTACGCATAGAACCGAGCAGTTTACATGCTCTCTTACCCACGTTAATCGTCTCCTTATGCACGCGTTTTTTTGCAGTCCATGCATCACTTTGAATCTGCTGCCAATAATTACCTCTTGACGGTGATAACAGAAACATTTGTTCATCGTTGTGTATCAATGCGCGTTGCGATATCCGGTGCCGTTAGACGTCGATCTTGTTTCGAAGTCGATATTGTAAATCAATCTTCAGCTCCAGAAGTCCTCCGCAGCCGCCCACTTTATCTTCTATCAAGATTTTGTCCTGTTTCCCTTCTCCGGGTCAATGTATAATGCACACCTTTCAGTGAAATCCCTAACTAGAGGGCAATTTCTCCCTCGGTATATCCTTCGTCGCCAAGAGTATATATATTACTACGTTGTTCTACACTCAACTGTCCGCGCAGAAAAGCGATAAGCCACCAATGATTAATACCTGTACCATATGCGCTAAACGATTACCGAAGTAGTATTAAACCGTTTGACCGAAAGTAATTACTGCAGGTATTCTATCCCATCCCCGTCAAACAATAGTCATATTCCTGAAACAGAGCAATAAAATGTATTCGAGTGAAATTTGTACCTAAACGTTTGGACTTTACGGATTATGTGTAACAATTTTATATTTGCATACAATAATTGATAATAGGGATTAACGATTTAACGATATGCCTATTAGTTGTATTATTTTAAAGGAATTTCACATTGCTTCCAAACTTATGGACGGTAGTGTACATATAGTGCACCAGAAGGCTCATTTAGGGTCTCGTCTTTTAGATTCTTATTAATGATATTGAATCTTATTTTAATCTGTTATATTCTATTTTTTAATTCGGAGGAATAAAAGACAGTGTTTACGCAATAGAATTTTTCAAAGCTACTCTTTAGAGGCAATTTTAAAATTAGTTAAAATTTTATATAAGTTATAGTTACGTAATTAACTACAAAAGTAAATATTTAATTAATTAAATATAGAAAGCACTGCAGATTAATATTTATTGGCTAAATACATATTATACTAGACTTCAACCTTATACATCGTACCTTTTTTAATGGCGGGCAACAATATATCAAATATCGCTAGTGTAATTTCTGCCGAAAACTAACTAAAAAATTGAGTATAGTCACTCTTTGTATCCAAATAACCTTATTTTATCACCATGCTTTTTTCCATGTCAATTCTTTATGTGTATATGTGGATTGTTAAAAAAGTTAAACATATGCGGTATATACACTGCCGTTCATATACATGAGAAAGCTACAATACGTTTCTTTGATTTGAATTGAAATATAGATTTGGTTGATAGTAATATTCATTAATAGATATTTGACATCGCGAAAGGAATGTTTAACGACGAAAAAGAAACAGAAAATACTGCAATATTTTAATTTAACATCAACATGTCCACATCGAGATTGAATTACAGCGGCATATATCGTTGGCATTTTTCTAATCAGAGATTCTAGATAATCGCCTGTAATTTCAGTCTCTGCTACCTGAAGCCTCTGCCAGATTTTGTGCGCCGCCAACTCTTGTTTCTCGAATTCCTCGGTCCAATTCATCCCCCACTAGCCCTTTTGCGGCAGATCTAGGGACTAGGGTGACCAAATCATCCACATCAACTTGCGTTCTTCTTCGAGTGACATCAAAGAAGTTCCACATAAACGAGATGAATGTTTGGCATCGTTATCTTCTTGGAAGATAAAGTTTTGGCCAGATAATCTTTTCCTATTCGGCACAGCTGTACCACTAAAACAACCCCAAGCCATCACCCTATTTATATATATAAAACACTTGGGCTGAAAAGTCCCGGGCCTAACACATAGATGACGCTAGTTTTATTGCAGTCAGCTTTCTCTCAGTTAGTACTAACCTTCAAAAGACAGCTGTTAAAATTTCATGATATTCTATTCATTAGTTTGTGAGTTATTGTGATAAGAGTCACGCTACTTTTGTTATTTTCAAAACAATGGATCAAAAACAATTTGGTGTTTTAATTTTACACTGCTTCTTGATGGGAAAAAAATACCGTTTAAGCGAAGCAATGGCTTGAAATGTGTTATGGGGACTCCGCTCCATCAGAAACAACAATAAAACGTTGGTTTGCTGACAAACGTGGTCGTAGAGACACCGATGATGCAGAACGCAGTGGACGTCCAAATGAGGCGGTAACACCAGAAAACAACAAAAAAATCCACAAAATCGTTTTGAATGATCGAAAAGTGAAGTTGCGTGAGTTAGCTGACATCGTAAAGATATCAAAAGAACGTATTGGCTTTATATTGCATGAACATTTGACTATGAGAAAGCTCTGTTCAAAGTGGGTGCCGCGTTTGCTCACTGTTGACCAAAAACAAGAACGTGTTGATGATTCTGAGCAGTGTTTGGCCATGTTTAAACGTAACAAACCGGAATTTTTGCGTCGATATGTGACAATGGATGAAACATGGATCCATCATTTCACTCCGGAATCAAAACGATCGTCATCTGAGTGGACAGCAACTGGTGAACCTCGTCCAAAGAGCCCGAAAGCACAACAATCGGCTGGAAAGGTTATGGCCTCGGTATTTTGGGATGTGCCTGGTGTAATATTCATCGACTATCTTGCGAAAGGAAATACCATCAACAGTGAATATTATATAGCGTTATTGGAGCGTTTGAAGGCCGAAATTGCAAGGAAACGACCGCATATGGCAAAGAAGAAAATTTTGTTTTATCAAGGCAACGCACCGTGTCACAAGTTAATCAAAACAATGGCAAAACTACATGAATTCAACTTCGAATTGCTCCCACATCCACCGTATTCGCCAGATTTGGCTCCCAGCGACTACTGGCTGTTCGCAGACTTCAAAAAAATGCTCGCCGGTAAGAAATTTCGCACGAATGAAGATGTTATCGCTGAAACTGAGGCCTATTTTGAGGCAAAAGATAAATCGTTCTACAAAAGTGCTATTGAAATGTTAGAGCGGCGCTGGAATGGTTGCGTTGCTCTTGATGGAGATTACGTTAATGAATAAAGCTAATTTTGAACAAAAAAAACCGTGTTTTCTTTGTTAGGCCCGCGACTTTTCAGCCCATGTGTTATATATACAGTAGTATACTTCGAAACCTAGATGATGGCACAGGCTAATTAATTAATACATTGGATGTTGTTGTTTCGATAAGTGCTAAACACTCTGACTGTTTTCTTTCCTGTATTTATAAGCTATTCTGTAATTGAACCTTGTAACCATGGCCACGATTATTACTGTATTTTTTTGTTAAATGAGTATAAAATAGAAATATACTAACAGCAATTGAGCTGACTTAAAGAAGCAAAAAAAAGTATATTTAGTTCATCTATTAAACAAACTTCTTTGAATACATAATTATTTTGTAGTATCTTCAAACCTGCCGCTGATTATAGGCATTGTAATAATCCAATTTTCCAAATCATTTTAATTAAAATCTAAAGCAACCACAGCAGCTAGAAATTTTATAACTTACTAGCAGGGTGTAAGTGTGTAAGTAACTTAATTTGCATGCTAATCAACCATGTCCCTTCTAGTTTGTACATTTCAGATACACTTTAGCGATTGTCTCAAGAAATTAGCATTCATAGTGTGTCCATTATATTTTAAATATATTGTAGAAGGTACTAATTATCTTTTTATTCCAACCCGCCGCTTCTTTTATATTCATAACTTTTTACGACATCAAATAATGTGGACCACAATAAAGTCCCCGACATCTGTTTCTAAGTGTTTTTTTTTCCTTTCACAAAAGGAAATATAACATCTTTTATTCTAACCATAGTAATATTGTGTGAGTGACCTTTATGATGCGATAGACATTCCATAGCTGCCTTAGATGTAGAAGAGGATGGGCATTCTTAAAATTGCTAGTTAATGCCTGGTTTCTACGGGCTCGTGAATATTTTAAGTACATGTTGGTTCTTTTTAATATGGGAAATATAGACTTAAGTCTTCTTGGTAGTATGTTAAGACAAATATATACATTATATATACCTATTTTTAGCTTATTTAGCATGCATCATTCTCAAAACAAAAAAAGAAGAAGAAAAAAACCTGCTTTAATATCTATAGACATTAATAACATCTCTTTTAATTGATGGTTTAGGTATGAACCTGCAGCCTCTATTTTCGGCGTCATTAATTATGTTGAATTATCGCTCCAACAGTACACTTTATTAGTTTACATTGCGTGCTTATTACTGCTTGACATGCGATATTTGAACAATATACTTTGTGTTCTGCGTAGATCAATTTTCTTTGATAGTCAAGATTAATGGATTAATGGAAAACGTGCGATATCAATACAGGATGTTCCACCAAACGTTGCAACTATCGATATTAATAATTTTCTTTATTTGTGATGCCCTACTCGCTCTGTGTTCTCAGTAATCTTTATTTGTGAAAGAAACTCGTCTGAAGCAGAGTGAGTGATCTATAGCAAAAGACATGCTTTAGCTGTTCAGAATTGAAAAGTAAGCAGCTGGAACATTTTAAAAGCAACATTTGATGTTTAAAAAGGCTTGTGTGACTATTCTTCGAACTTTCATTAGAATAGTCACATTATGTGAGCTTTTTTATTGTTCTAATAATTTTTGGAGTAATTTTTTTGTCAAATTTGATCAGCTTTACATTCGTTCTTAGCGACAGTTGAATACGTGTTGTTATTTAACATTAGTTAGATTTAAGTTTGACTGCCGTCTGCTGGTAAGTGTGCAGCTCTTGTCGCAGTGCTCCAACTTACTCTAGGTGCTTTAATGACGTTATGCTTTTATCTGCAATAAATAACAAAATAAACTAGCCTTTTCCTTTGTGTACCAAAGTTACTCGTGGTTTTCTTACTACTATACGACCCTCAGATCGGCTTTATTAGCTTCCGTTCTACTGCCGACGCACTTACTGGCTGAGAAGGTTATAAATTGAACTCTGTAAGGTGGTGATTTTTTAGGGAAATAACTAGATGTATTGTCGACCAATTTCTCAACATTTGTTACGTGTAAAACGCATATTCTGGCGCGTATTTCAATATCCAGTTCCTTTCTTTCAAATCTTCGATCACACACGTCTCCATTATCTCAGCATTACACTGGTTGTATACTGAATGAACAGTTTATTATAATTTCGATTGAGTCGGCCGATACTTGTTGGAAATCCATATTGAACAATGGTCGGAGAAGTAAAACTCAAATATTTTAGAAGAATTTCCAATATATTTATCACAATGTTATTTTAATATGTTTCGCTATCACCATAGCTTCATCAGATATTCTATTGCTACTGAACAACAACCTTATTTATACTCAAACTTAAGGTAACCTTATCTTATGCCAATTAAGGATAATGTGTACAATGTGTCTACCTAATTTGTTTACATAATGTGTTTACGTAATCGGCTAATTATCTCTCTAAATTCTTAGTACTAGAGTTCACAAACAAGTTTAACAACGGTAAATTATTCAAGTCTATTTGATCATTAACTAAAATATCTGAATATTTAAGTTTATTTATCTCTAGGGATTCGAGTAAGTTTAATTTCAGACCTTTACTTTTGGAATGTAAAATTTCGAAATTACTATTGAAATTGTGGTTGTTTTCCGATAAATGGCGAGCGTAATTGGAATCTTTATTTTTGTGTACATAGTTCATGAAATGCTCATGCATTCTTTTTTCAAAACACCTACCGATATAGGTTTTTGGGCAATCAAAACAAGTTAGTTTATAAATTTCCGATTTTCTTCCTTTGTTTAATTTTGATTTTTTATTTTTTATGAATTTTTCTAATGAGTTATTGGTTTTGTAGGTTATCGCTGAATTGGATTTGGTTAATATTTTGCCTATTTTCTCAGTAATTGATCCGTTACAACTTAGTACTTTGTAACTGATCCCTTTTTCTTTTATATTTGTATACACATTTCCGATTGCTTTTTTATAGTTCGTTTTCTTTAATATCCGATCTACTAATTTGAGGTTGCATCCATTATTTACTGCTATTTGTTTGATGATGTATAATTCATTAAGGAACTTTTCTTTATTTAATGGTAATGAAATTAGTCTGTGGATCATAGAATGAAATGACGACAATTTTTGCTTAAATGGGTGATTCGAACTATTGTGGATAATTACATTGGTATGTGATAGTTTATGATAAATTGAGAATATATGACTATTGCTTTCTTTCGAAATTGTTAGATCTAGGAAATTTAACTTCTTATTTACTTGTTATTCAACGGTGAACTTAATATTTTGATGTAGATGAATTCTACGAAATTGTTTAGTTATCTATCTGTTCCTGTGAAGGAAGCTAAAATATGGTCTACATACTTACACCAATAAATAAATTGTTTGAAATTTGGATGTGTAGAAATTTATTTTTCTAGATAATTCATTAATATTTCCGATAACATTGGGCTAAGAGTTCCCATTATCAAGCCATTCTTGCAAGTGTATATCTTGTTAAATTCAAAGTAATTTTGTTCTAAACAGATTTTAAGGGAATTCATAATCTCTTCGTTTTTTATAATATTAATATGCTTTATTTCCAAAAGCTTTTCAACGAAATTAATAGTATCATCTATTGGGATACTTGGAAATAAATTCGTAACGTCGAAAGAAATTAATTTTGCGTTATTTAGTAGTTTTATGTTCTCTATCTTTTGGACTAGGTCTAGTGAATTTTTTTATTGTGAATTTGACCGAAAATTGTGTATTTTGTTTAATAATCTCTAGGATTTTTTTGGACAATTTATAGGTGGGAGCTGACATAAATGAAACAACTGGTCTGATAGGATTATCTTTTTTATTATAAGACAGGGGAATGGGACAGTACGCCTTCCTAAATCTATTTACTCACATTTATTCCCAATTCCCTACTATTAACGCATTATTGCTTTAATGTCACCATAAAATTGAATACAGGAATACATTGTTTCCGTGTTTGAATGAATTTTATAAATAAGTCTTATTGTTATAAATATATACGATCAACATTAGATAGCAAATTCCATTCTAAGAAGACTAGCATGAATTTCCCTAGATATTTTTAAAATAGTTCTAAGTATACCAATATATATTAGGTGCAATCAAACTTATGAACAGTAGTGTATGTATGCATATGTAACCCTTCATTCAATCTCATTCTAGCCAGCGATGACATTGTTCTTAACTTCGAGAGACTATATACTGCTGGTGTTACCGATATATATATATATATATTCCATATGTGAAATCAGAGGTCTCTTAAATAAATTGTAAGTGCGCCGGAGACTAATTAAGTTTGGGAACCCCTGTGATGGACTCCTTCCTAATTGTATATGGTTCATATATAGACAGTTTGAAATTATCTCACCAAGACAGCTTTGAAAATGTTTCGAGGAACCTGTAAATGTTGTGAAACTTGACGTAATTCATAACATACGATACCATTGCGACAAAGACTTTGGGAATGGTATAATACTGAAACAATAAACAATACATTATTACATTGTCAGTCAAAATTGTTATAAGTAGAATCATTATATAATTATACACCATTTCATAAACGTAATAAGGCTTGCGCCATTATTATTAGGAATTATGTTGAACCTGGACAGGAAACTATTTCAAGAACAATTTGCGATAATTGTAGGTATGAATACGCGTGGTCTAAAGGGAATATTATGACAAATGAGTATCACTCACATAGTGAGATTGAAATATTAGTCCCACTAGATTAACTGTTCAACATTCTAATATTTATAACATTTTATTTTTGCTGTTTAGTCTTTATTTTGTACTGCGCAGATGGAACTATTGCGTAAACTCTTATTTGTAATGTATAACGTTGAGCAAGGTAAATGAGTAGTAGTAAGAGTTTCGGATATAACTTTCTCGCTATAACAATTTATAGCACGCCTATCTAGCTTGAACTCAGTTTCATTTATGTAGCACTCCTTTTAATTGCTAATATGGAAAATATGTCCCCTTTTTGTATTTTTAATTCTTAATGTGGAATGCAATAATTCTAAAACAAGTAAGGCACGCCCTAATTTTTCATACCTAAACAAAGGTATAAAATTTCATTTGAAGTTTCCGCTTTGGGAAAATACTATTAGATAAATAATGTAGAAAATTTGCGTCATATAACCTCCGACTGCAATTAATCGGGCTATAGAGGATATAATATTTAAATACCTTGATTACGACCTGGTAGGCCAAGGCCATATCATAATCTCCACGTGTGTACAGAATAATTATAATAATTATACATTTGTGCATATCTACTAAAATATTTAATTTGTTAATACCTGTTTCTTTATTTGCCAATGTTATAAAATTGTGTTTATTATTGCAGCAATTATTGCTGTGCTGTTGCTATCAACCATTATTTGAATATTTCCCATTTGAAAACTTTGCTCCCTAAACCGCAATTTACTACGTTATTGGACTTTTAACACAGTCTGATAATAATTTGCTTCTTTTGGAAACATTAGGGATATTACATAAACGTGTAGTATTTATAATTCAAACCAAATCAGTTTACATACCTTTAGCAGGCAATTTTATTTCCATACGCCATACGTAGTCCTTCATTACAAAGTATAATTTAGATAATAATCTCTTTGTTTCGTTGATATTGTTTTAGGTACGGTGTCTACCGCATTTATGTTTAGTTCTATTGGATTTTTACTTCGACTTTTTTGACTATCCATTTTGTGTGGGATATCTCAAGGTTCTTTTCATAAATAAACTTTTTATTGATATTTTCTTGTATACATTGAAAAAAGATGATAATAAATCTTTAAATATATTTATGGTAGTGTAGGAGCAGCAATATTTTATTATAGTAATTTTTGCAATAAGTGATATTAATTATATATGTATATACACATTTTTATTGAGCTTGATTATCAGTCAAAGCATCGCACCTTTACGTTCTGATGATTAAAGTACCTATTTAGCATTTCTTCCTTTGTTAGAATTGTTTACTATTATTTAATAATATTAATTTTTGTTATACAACAAATTAAATCCAATTGCAGGGTAAAAATAAAATGAATATGAACAAATACAGTCACCGGAATAAGTAAACATGTAAACATACAAAGAAGAAAGCTCACATAAATGAGTATACAAATCAACTCATATTGCAAACAAGCATATGCCGGGTGAAAAGCTTCGACTTATTGATTGCATTCTAGACGACTGAAAAATGATTCGAACACCGGCTTCATTTGAAACGAATAAAGCGATATATCTCCCTCGCAGTAATACGGTATGATGACTTCATTGAATCGATTCAAATTGAAAAGATCGATGTAAGGATAGGATTTTGTAGTAGTAGTTAAGTAAGGGTAGAGAATACCGTTAGACAGAGCTAACGTACTCACACACAATCGCCCTGTAAAATATCATGCGTATCTCTCGACTTTATCAACTTATAGAAATATTATTTCATCCTTCTCTTACTCACAATTACGGCCATCGACACGTCGAAAGTGCGCTTGTGGTATACAAAAACAAGGAAAAAGTCAAGGGGAGTTCGCATTAGTACACATATGTGACAGAAGCGCTTTGTACAGTACATTAGAATGTGCTCTAGGTACATAGAACCTATCGGCATAATAAACTTTATCTTACTGAGTAGTAAGAGCGTATCAATACGATTATTAATTAAATTTATTCAAAATTTACTGTTGGTTACTTCCTTTATTTGAGTTAACGATTTAAAATTGTACCTACAACGTAATTAATTGCAGTCACTGCCATGTGGGCAATAAGCATCATCCATTTTGAGGGATAAAAATCTCTTTGCATACGTTGAAGAAGCAGCTGTAAGTAGATATAATGGAGATACTAAACTAAATTCTAATTTAGATCAAATGAGAGTATAAAATAATACTGACGATGTATTGACATTATGAAAAGAATTATGATTTAATATATACTTGTTCGATGCATTATATTTTAAATTTTTAAAAGGGAAGTCCACACTAACAATTTTTCATATTTGTGGTTCGTGTTCTCATTCATGATTTTCAATAAAACTTAAGAGAAAATTAAGGGGATCTTAATAAAAAGTCTTAAATTTTGAATTCTGATTGCGAAAAAATCAAAATTTAAAAAGGGGGAAACTAATCTCGTTAAAGTTTTCGTCTTTGGATGTCAGGACATTGATCACGAATCCTTCGACCAAGTTCTTCCCATAAAAGATTAACTCAAATGGAGTCAAACCGTATTTATTAACGCTCTAAAAATCAGTATGTGTACTCGTAAATTTTACTCATTTGCAGTAATTCAAATTGTAATATGTACTCATATCAACTAGTACTTCCATTATATATTAGAACTTCACACGAATGGTATTGATTAATATCTGAAATTGCAAATTTCGATATTTATCGTGATCGTAATTTTTCAATGTGTAAAATGGGATTTACAAAGGGCAACCACCTACCTAAGCTAAGTTATTACCGCTTCTACATATTAGCCTTATATGGCTGCCGTAATACTAGTGCAGGATGAATACTCCAACTAGATACCATAAGCGATATGTCATGAAAATTTACTGCGATATTTACATATATTATTTATTATCTGGTGGGAAATGACAAAAAGGATTACCTTTTATTTTAAATGTATGCACGTGTACTTACATATGAATAAAAATTTTGCAGTTAGTAATTATGAAGCGTATCGTTTTGCTTGCAAGAGAAATCTAGGCTGTTATACCGCAAATAAGTAGCCATATACACTTCTTCGTCTCAAACTTTCTTTTTTCTGTTTGAAATTGAAATCGGCATGTATCTGTGTAACTTGTATAAATTTATAGTTTCGTTAAAAGAACTAGTTTTTGCTAAATATTTATAATTTTACTTTTACGTGTTTTTGCGAGGTTTGTACGTTTAAAAATAAGATAATCATTATTGGGAAATTGTATATTCTTCATTCTAGGTCATTTTATTAGACACAAGTTCAATTATATGGGTCTAGGACATCCACTACCACTCAACTACCTATTGAAAATAACGCAAAGTGTTCAAAATCAGTGTCATTGCAATATATGGTGTAATAATATAATACGGTTACTCCAAGAGTACAACTGTAAATTCATCACTGGCCCGATATAAACTATTTTTTGTTTTAACTTAAACATAATGAAAACATCTAGTTTAATTTAATTTAACAACCGTGTTTCTGAGAATGGCAAGTGCACAGTGGTAGACGAGAATAATACATAAATTTCTGTTGATAATTTATTATATTATTGTTTTATGAGATTTAATATCAGTAGTATAAGTATAGTTAGTGTAAATTACATAAAATAACTTATACGAAAATTTTGCACTACATTCCGTAGTTTTAGAAAAGAAAACTAATGTAATTTTAGTTTGGACATAATAAGATGTGTAAATATATTTTAAAACAGAAGCTATAAAGTTACTCGCTTAAGTATTCATACTCCACGTATTACTGCATGTCAGATGGTATTTGCTCCCTTTTACAATTGAAGAATTCTCTTTATTATTATGTCGGAAGGTGGATCTCTATGCTGCACCTTTTACAGTAAATCTACAATGGCCTTAATATTTTTTATTTTCTACTTAGTCTCCCTCTGCACTGATACACTTGGTCCATTGGTGCTCCCAACATCTCAATAGATTTCTGGAAAAAAATTTGTCCGACCTCTACAAACCACCTCTCTGCGGCATGCATTACTTCATGATTACTGAAAAATTTTGCCCCACGTAAGATTTCTTTTAATTTGGGGAACAGCCTGTAGTCACTAGGAGCGAGATTCGACGAATAAGGCGGGTGCTCCACTAATTCAATGTCTGCTTGGCGCATAGCAGCCATAGCAATATCAGATGTATGGCTGGGAGCATTATCCTGATGGAACAGCACACCGTGCCTTAACTTTCCTCGGCGTTTCTCTTTAATAGCGTGTGGAGCTGCATGGCGGCTGATGGCGTGGGAAATTTAGTTTTTATAGACGGAATAATGGGTAAATTTATGTATCTGGGTATTTTAAAAGAGTTTGTATTTTTTTATCGACGTTATTGTACAAGTAGATACCTTCAATGACATCATCTCCAAATTTAATGTCTTAGATTTAGGAGTTTTTTAGCATTTAAACAGAATATCAAATGAATTTACTTTTTTATAGTCCTCATATTCTCAACAATTTTTTTCCGTTGTTCAATCCATACACTTTACATAACGGTTGCTGACATTTCTACTTTGCAAGTAAAATGTGATTTATTCCAGCGCACTTCGGCGAACTACATGCTAGGATCTACAGAAATTGTGAATATAATTGTCGCCTCGCTCTCTCGACGTTGCGTTGTTTAATTCGTTGGGGATGAAAATTTAGTTGGGTTGCATATTTATGAATGTAATAAATTTCCTCTAGTGCGACTTAATTAAAACAGGTGGTGGGAACTGCAAAGGATTTTAGTAATATGTACTTTCAGAATGTATTTAGAATGCTAAGTATTGGAATGGGTTTGATTTTGGTACAGAGCGTGGCACAATATGGAAATACATCGAGCTTTTATGTTAAATAGATTGAGACATTTCCAGATATAATTTTCCGGAAGTATCGATATATATTTTATTGCATCATTTTAAAATATTTAGAAATCGCATTTACCATGCGGAGAGTAACGGAAGTAATCTTTCAATAAAGTGATCACACAATCGCGGGATTACAGGCAAAATTTACGCATCAGATTAACTAAATCGATTTGCACGACGCATGAACTTATTAAATTATGCAATTTGCAACCGAATAGTTCGTAAGAACTATTCATTTCGAATGAACTGAAGGAATTATTCACTACTCTTTCGCATTTTGAATTAGATTAGAAGAAGATTGTCTCGAGTGTTGAATGAGCAATGAATAATATCGATATGGGATTGAAACGACGTGTAGTCCATTTCGAATTTTAAGGAAACGAGCTGTTTAAGTGAACTATTCGCAAACGAATTATTAATTAAAGTGAACTGTTTTGCTCATCATTACACCTTACTATCCATTAGCCTTACTTACATGTTATTAATTAGTAATTGTACAATTAAAAATGGATACAATTTCAACATTTGATGATGTTCGTCTTTATGGTGCGATTTTTTAATTATACAATCAAAAATTGACAGCGAGATAGACCGTACTTGTTCAACTCAAAGAAGCGTTACTTAGCTATAATCGTGTTATAATGAAGCTTCTCCTTTAGTTTTTGAGTATCTTTTCTAAAGTTACCTAACACTTAAAGCATTTTGCGCTTTACATTTAATGATATCGAAATCACAGTTTGGTATGATTTTTGCATTTTTCTAAATATTTCTATCCAAATGTTTTACACTTCAAATTTCAATTTAAGGCAACGTATCCGGAACTCCAGCAAAACATCCGGAACTTGATGCATTTGAAGTTTAGAACACTATCTTGCCAGTATCAAATAAAACGTCGTGGAATATTGACGGTATTTAGTCGACCTCTATTTTACGACATGTAGCTGAGTTTATCGTTTATCTTTTAATTAGTAAATTATTTTATTTATGCTGGGAATTTCTCTCTAAATTGAAAGTCGCTAATCATTCCAATTTTTTAAAAAGCATGATAGTAGTATTATTTCAAACTGTAAACTTACATAAATAATAAAAATAATGTCTGATCAGATACATACATGCAATAACACACTCGCTTGTGAAACCTGAATTTCGTATTATGTATACCAGATACGCTTTTCTTGAGAGTATTCGGTGAAAAATATTTTTACACTAGTTACGGTTGATACTTGTATATGTTTTAGGTAGCTAAATGAGAATAATTAAATAAAGCTTCAAAAAAAAAAAACATCTTGAAAGTTATAAACAAAAAAGAAATTGTAAAAAGCTTATAAAAAGAATAAATATTTAAAAAGATGGTGACACTGTTTGGATATAAAAGATTGCTTCTGGAAATGTTAAAAATGTGTTATTTCACAACTAAAAATAACAAATACAAAAAACCAAAACCAAATTGTACCCAACAACGCAAAAAATTAAATAAGTTGTTTAAACAAACCTCCATCTACAAACAGACAGCAGCCTAATTTCTTATAAAAACTGCCTAATATTGAATAAATATACTGATAAGATGTTTGTAGCTTCGTCTTGAAGTTTCCGTCGCATTTTTTCCCGTTTTTCTCTGAGTAGGTGCACTAAATATCTTAGTATGTATACCTACATTGAACCATTTAATAATTCGTATTTTCCCTGCCGATTTTTTTAAGTGTTACTCAAATCACTAAACAAAAGTTTGCATGTATTTAATATAACCGAGAGAATGATGCGAAAACCAACAGCTTACACATCCTACGCTCATTGAAGCTAAATGTGATGAACTGATAAATATAGTCGAAAATGACTGATACACCTTCATTTGCCTAGCCACCTAGTATCTATAGTTGAGTGAACAGATCTGTATGTATAAGAGGCTACAGCTTTCAATTCTTTCTAAGTGAACTGCAATGGGTTTGGTTGTATTCAGTTTAAAGCATTAAACTATATTTATTAACGTCTTCATAAAACAAATTCCATGAGTGGCATTTTATTTTGATCTTTTGTAGCGCTTGGAATACTTCTTACTCTAGGATAAATTCGACTCATGGTGTTCGTGGAATGTTCTTAAAGCGGATTCAATCGCATGTTAGTAGTAGGAGTGAAGTAGTTGTTAACAAACATACCAAAATATAGCATATTCATCTCTAAATCAGCTATAATTAATTGTGGAGTGTTTCAGTGTTCTATAATCGACTCTTCTTAATTTACATTAACGATTTGTCCATATTTTTTTCCTGAAAATAGCGCAACTCAGTTTGCTTGCACATCAGTGATGGTCTTCAGCAGTAGTATCATGAAATGATTCAATAGAATCACGTCAATGGCTTCACTTTAAATGGGTAGCATTTGATCAATTCACCGCTATGATAAAATTTTTGGATAGATCACTACCACTAAGTACGAATGCAAATTAGGTTGTAGAATAAATGGTGAATGTTAAAGTTCATGAAGTAATAATCTGCGTTGTTTTATTTTTCAATAAATGCTATGAGTACAGGAGTTGTATTAGTTTGAATTTCGAATATAATCTGTACGTAGTTGATTTATTTTGAAATTAGTAGTAAATATACTACTATTCTTAATATAATAAGCTATATACTAGATATAAACAAGGAATACAACCAGAATACTTGAAATTTTTCGTTAGAAATAAATACGGAAATTCTTTGAAACTTGTACAAAATTCTCAAGTTAAGCACAGATTTTGTTTTAAAGTATTTTTTTCATTCCATAATTTTGTCCGTACTAAAAGAGCCAAACTAGATTTGATAAGGCAATTTATTTAGTTATGAATTTTATGTTTTCATTACTATTAACATACGTATTAGTCTTCCAACTATAGCATTGCTAGAAGACAAGGTTTATCTAGATCCTTACTACATAAAAATTGTGACAAGTGAAAAGCGTTATAACATTTTCGTTTTTCGCTGCGAATATTTCATCCACGTGATGAGCTCGAAATTGCGAACCTGCTAAATACGAGGAAATGTTTACCTGCGTCAAATATATCTGTTTTAAATCAAGATCACGGTAGCTTTAAATATTGACGATATTCATTTTGTTCTCACAGTAGTTTACAAAGTAAGACACTTTTTGCTTAACAAGATGAACGGTTGTATTACACAATATATCTTTTTCAGTTTAATGCCCGTTATGTTTCAGGTCACGTTTTAACATACGAGATAACATAATACTAAAAGAAAATATAAACGTCTGAACAAATCGACTTTTATATACGTCTACATGATATAAGATTCAAGGATAAGGATATGTGATTTATTGCAGTGATGGTAAATATGATTATTTCGCCAGTAAATGTTACTGTGTTCCTTATATAAAAGATGTGTATAGTCTGGTGCAACAACAACAATACTCAAATATATCATGGTTCATATATCTGCGCGAAGTGTCCACTGTTTGAACTGCCAGGTTTTAAATGCTATATTATTATTCGATATCTCTTGACAGCGAAAACGGCAATTTAATATAAAGACTTTTTCGATAATTACTTCCTAACGCACTGTTTTCGCAGTTTTTTTTAACACTTTTCCATAAATCATCGGGCTGGTGGCTCAGTTTCTTGTGCTCTTGACTATCAGCCTCGGGCTTCAGGGCCTGAACCCAGTGGCTGTTTCTCAGGGTTGACGCTTTCTAGTAAAAAATAGTATACTCATTTCTATCGCTTAGACACTCTGAGTATATGCATATATTGTTTTTAGATTATCATTCCTACCATATTTTATTTTATTTATTGAAATAGGTTTTCAATTCATAATTTAGTTTTGAAAATTTAGATATTGGTGCGATACCTCGATGTCGTGGTTAAAAATTTCTTTTATTTTACTCTAACGTTTGCTATGTTGTGCCTGCCTTTAATAACAATTAATTACCTTTAAGACTTATTTGTGTAAGCTTTAAGTTGACGAAACAAATATAAAAGTCTATTACGAATCTTTCCTCAATGGTTATTACTATAATTACAAGCATGTGACTTAATCATCGTGTAGCAATCGCGAACTCTAAAGACAGTACGACGGCGTACGTCGACCAATCAGATACGGCGGTAGTCCGCTCTGTAACAAGCAGTCTCCTATCGCGCGAATTCGTCGGCCTAAGTGCCTGGGTCACGGACGCCCGCTGGCCGCCAACTTGGGTTCGCGGCGGTTGGCGGCAGTGGCCCGGTTCTCGTTGACACGGATCTTCTAAAAAACATCAGAAAATGTTCACATTGAAATCGCCATTTCGCTAATCACAATATTATACGATTCGAACAAAAAGTAGTTTTGCTGGCATAGTTATTGCTAATAGACGGTTGACGCAATGGATTTATGTATGTTAGCAACTATCTTGACGATTATATACAAATTTATATGTTTTCGTTTAGTGTTGCCCATTACCATATATGTAGTGTATACAAAAAGAAGGAATAAATTTAAATACATTACGTTTTATAGTTTTCGTAATTGTTCAATTAGCAGAATAAAGGAGAAATTAAAATTTTAAACTTCACACCCACACTGTGCAAGTAAGGACATTTTTTGTTGTAGTTTGAAAATAAAATTGTATACATTTTAAAAATTTCCTAAATAATTTTTAATCTTATCTTCTTAGTATGTAGATATAAATAATTGTATCTGTTATGCCAATCTATCAGATTGCGTTGTTTTTCAAGATAAAAAAATTTGTAATTAATTTGATATATATGAGATATGTACTGAAAGTTAAAAATAAATTGATATGTTTTTATATTCTTGTTATTTATAGAATCAGTAACAGGCTGGTTCAAATTAAGGTCAGTACTTTTTAAGTGTGGACTGTTAAAATTGCCATACAATTTACATAGCTGCAATGGATATTAAAAAATGCGTGTCTGCATTATTATTTATATAAAACAATGCAGTAGGAATACATATACATTATCGGCCATAAGTGTTTACCTATCCTTAAAGTATTACAAAAACAAGTCAAAATCTAATTATAAAATAAGCCTTTATTCTGAACTTGTGCAAAGAACTGTATCGGTTATAAAAACAATGTGTTTATCAATTTCCTAACAAAGATAGTTGTAAATTAACTTAAATATGCGATTCGTTTATGTATTCACTTTTCCCGTAATTGCGCCCAAAGCACTGGTGTCGAATGTGGAACAGATTTTCGAAGCTGCCGGTCAAATTCCTCCCACAAAAACTCTTATTATCGTGCTGAAACACAAAGTTTTCACTGATAAATTATTCCTTCCAAAATTTTCCTATAACTTTTTCTAATGATACTATCTATTTTCATGAAATCGCACAGAGCTACCGCCAAAACAACCCCAAATTATGACTGATCCTCTTCCACGTTTTATTGCTGGCGTAACAGAGAATTCAAGTGGTCGTTCCCCTTCCGATTTACGGGCAAATGTCCTTCTGTTTAAACCAAAGCTAAAATATTTAGATTCGTTTGTCCGGAGCACTTTCTTTCAACATCCAGTGTTTGTGTTCTCTCGTCCATGCTAACAGTTTAGTTTTGTTTGCTTTGTATAATAACTGTTTCCGCATTGCAATTCTTCCATAGAAGCCAGCGCAAACACCTTTTTACTGTGGTGACTCTAGCTCGTTTTGGGCGCAAAATATTCCGTTCGGTTTTTCACTTATTTCGATTCATCCTGATTACAATTACGCGATCTTCTGCTGGTATTGTTATTTTTAGCTCTCCGTGTTGCTGTCCATTGGATACATCGCCACTTCTTCGACGCTTTTTAAGGCTATAAACCGCGGTCTTACGCTTTAATTTTAGTAATTTAGCAATTTTTCGGTTACTTTTACCGAGTTTGTGATGCATCACTACTTGAGCACGGATTTCAGTAGATAATTCTCTTCCACAAATTCTTCTCTATTCACTGGTTGGAATACGAAAACTGCATGCAAACTGAATTTATCATATTAAAGTGCCAGTGACATCTATTTTCATATTTTATGTGGGCCGTGATACACATTTTGGAAAAACTGCTCTTTACCTGATCCGTCTACGTGAAAGTGCCTGATCTGCGAAAAGGGTCGCTTTCGATATTTCAATGCCAGTTGGCTCATTATATACACATAGAACATTACAGAGGAAATATATTCTATCTGGTACTTACTCATTAATAGTACAAATATTTCGATAGGGATAAAAATGTTTTTTTTTCATTAATCTCATTATGCAGGTGGGTAGACATCTATGGCCGGTAGTGTACGTGCCTAGGTTATAAAACTGAGCACTTTAAAATATGAAAGTTACCAACTAAAATTTACAAAATTAAAGGCACTAAAAAAAAATTGCGTAACTTTACGCTGCAGAAGCTTGGTTACTGGACGCCACAAGTAATTATACAAAAACCGATTTCGAACGCTTAATTAACGATAAACATAAAAAAATATGTTTTAATTTTTTTCCCGTATAAATGGATATAAAATAGTTAACAATTAACTCAATATTGGAGTGAAACCATATTTTTTCTATTTCTGTTACTAAGATCAATTGGAATATGGTGGGCTACCTATTCTTCTCGTTTTAAATTGTTGGCTAATTTTTTTTCGTATAAATGGATATAAAATAGTTAACATTTTTTTTACATTAAAATACTGGAGTATTGTTGCCTAATAAATAAAAGCTGATGTGATTCGGTTTTTTTATCTTTTTCGAAAATATGCTGATAATACTACAGAGATGAATTCTTAAGATTGGTATTTTTCCAAAAATATAAATATTGATCGCAAACTACTTCGTGATTAGCTTATGCATCTGATCGCGCTTGTTTTCAAAATTTCAAGGCGACTAAGTTAATTCAGCCATAAATATGAACCTCTCAATATAATTCCTTGTTTGCTTATCTAACCTTAAATCGTACAGGTGCACAAGTACTTAGCTTGTAATCAAAAAAAGCAGCCAGTACTTCCTTCAGGTTATATTTAACTACATCACTGCGCAAATATTGTTTACGCATCACTTAAGATTGACAGCTTTTGCAACATAATTAATAGGTACTTTATTAGCATATCTTATTATCCTGTATAAGTTTCCATTTGGTCATTGCCATTGAGGTGCATTAATATTAATGTTCTTTAAGTGGTACAAGTCGCTTATACATTGTCGTTTTGTAAGTGGCAGTGTGTGTTTATTTCGTTTAAATTGTAGCGTGGAGACTCTATAGCCGTGTATATGCGTATACCATTTTCGTAAGCAAAATAAGTGAAGTTTTTGTAAGTTTTTTTTATCTACGAACGTGTTTGCATAAGCAGTTGTTTTGCTTAAAGTCGTACACATACAACTAAACTAATTAAATCTATTGAATTAATATGCGGTTGCTGGTCTATATATGGGCATATGTCAATTATATCTCTGTTAAAGCGTACTATCGATTAAAATTTGCATAATTACTATTATAAGCACTTTTCTTGAATTTTATAGTTTACAAAATGTCATACATTGTTAGATAAATAGTTAATATCTATAATTTATTATAGATATTTATTATTTTTATTATTATAAGTTATTTTTGACTGAAGCATCATTGCTATATAACGAATAGTACAATATATACAAACGGTAAAAGTTGTGACAAATAACATGAATTCAATAGATATATACAGATGTGCAAAAAATATGTACAAGATTTTTTTTGGGAAAATATACTCAAAATATAAGTATTAGTGAATGTAATCATTCAATATCGAATGCATATAGTAAAATTTATTAAACCATATTTATAGATAAAATAAAATGGTGGCTAAGTTCGTATTTATTGAAAAATTAGAAATGTATAACACAAACTGCCCGGAAAAATAGATGAAACATACATTACTATTAAAAATAAACTAAATGTACAAAATAAAAGAGTAATTCCATTAGCAGTTAATGTTGAGTAGAGTAACCGCGATTTTATAAAAGTGCTACACATCGGTGGGGCATAGAATCCATTAACTTATGGCAGGTTTCTAAAGGAATCGAATGTCAAGCTATTTACAGTTCATAGCAAAGTTCTTTATTAGACGCTTTTACTGCAGCAAGTTGTCTTTTTACTTCGCTCCACAGATTTTCTATGGGGTTTAAATCAAGCGATTGCACAGCCCCAGGCATAATGCGTACTTTATTCTCCAAAATCAAGTCTTTGCTGCTCCGGACGTATGCTGATGATGATGGGTCGTTATCTTGCTGCTACGTGCACGTGTTCTGCATAATGTAGCATTACCGTTCGATGTTCAAAGATATTCAAATATTCAACTTGCGTCATTATGCCTCCAAAATAACCAAAATAACGGGCCTGTACTAGTAAACCAAAAAAAGTGGTATGCACGTCTTAAAACTTAGACCTGATGATGATTTTTAGTTGAAATCGGCAACTGTAACGTAAAAACATATTTGTATGAATATAAACAATATTAAATGCTGAAGCTTGCTATCTATATCAGAGGTTCCATAAGTGTGCGCCGCGGACTGATAAAGCTTGGCAACTCCCGACTTATAGCATTATCCCTACGTAGTAGACACAGTTTTCGCATGCTACTTATCGATTAGGCTTTGAACTGCTGACCGAAAATTTTTATTCGTGTTGTTTATATTTAGACATAGTTTATTTTTCATAACTCCCGTAGACTTTTCGTTGGAAATTTCTGCAAAATAAATTAATCTATACACAAATAATATACGCGAACAAAATTACGTAAAATTCTGCGAATATTGAATACGTACACAGATTGTGCCATCTCGATAGGAAATTAAACACACAGACGAACATATTTTTGACGGAAAGTTGAATCATTACAGCATACTAAAAATATTTTCAACAAAAAGATACATCCGATTACACCGGCGTAAATATAATCTTAATTATTTTACATAAAAAATTGTTCCTTATCGAATTTTAGTGTGGGCTTATATAGTATTTGCGTTATTCAACGTTCTCCAAAAGATATTGGCAGATGTAAAATATACTAAAACACATAGCAGTTCAACATGTTCAGAAACAGAAAATTTTGAAATCGGTTGGGCAATCGATTAGATTAGTAGGAAATTATACGGGTGTTCGTAAAATATAAGTAAATATGGAAAAATTTAGGCGTAATTCTTTTTTCATTTCAAATTCACTATTTTTCGTATGAAATTCGAAATCCACATCAAAGTTCTGCTGCCATTCATTTAACACTCTTTATACTAAAAATAAGTGATTCTTACAGTAATTGTGATCAAATGCACATTCACATATAGTCATATGACTTCTAATTTTTTTAGAGAATGCTATGGAATTTGAGCAATGCAATGCTTGTCAAATTTGCTATTAACATTAAGCGACAATGGAATGAAATTATCTTGAACATTTTTGGAATCTGAATGTCGGTCTATTCTCCTTACGTATTTCTGAAATGTATGCCTTTTTTGCTTTAAAAATATTAAAGATGACTAATTTACAATTTTCATTGTTCGTATTTTTCTTTTTCAGTATTGTGTTTAATTTATTTCAGTATCATCTATTATTATTTTTCATCTTATTTATTATGTATTTTTTATCAGTAGCAAGAGTTCTCATCATTCGAAAAAATAGGAATGGTATAATTATATATAAATGTATATTTAATCGCATTATCTGCGAAAATGGTTTATTTTAGATATGAGATATAGTACATCAACTTAAACCGTAATTTGATGCGGATTTGAAATCCGACACTAAAATGTAAGCGTTGCCGTTTGAAAAAAGCTATGTTGAACTTCTACCATACGAATGGCTTGTATAATTTTAAAAATTTTCAACTAATCAAGTCACATAAATCAATTGTAAACTGGATATGAAGTACATTTACATGAATTTGACGGCTATCTTCTGGAAGATAATTAACATAAACAAAATTTAATTTATTTAAACATTTGTGTCATTAATCTGTCATGTTGGCTTTTTTGCAGATATGTTGAATAATTCCAATTATTTCTAACGCCATGCCAGAGAAAGCTAAAGGGACTTACGGAGGGATATTTAAAAACGCAAAAAATATTGACGATTCGTATCTTGCTTGTTTTCTCCAACTGTCTGTCAAGGTATTTGACGACATACATATTTACGGGAATAGTGAGGTGTAGGTATTTAAAGCGATTTTTTTTTCTTAAGACTGGAATCAACGAAAGCCAATGTATTCATTAATTTGATCTTGCATCATTCACAACGAAAACAAAATACACTATATATTTGAATATAACTTTATATATGGACCTTAATTAAAGAAAATGTTTGATTGTTACACAAACTAAAATTACCAAGACGTAAGAAACATATAGGGCGTTGTGCAAAATTACAACGATAAATCAGTAACCTATCTACGGTAAAATCATGCAGTTATTATTACCTTGCGTGTTTTAATTGAATTTCCTACCATTTACGTGTCTGTACATGCTACGCGAAACACGGCTTTTCCTCCTTAATTTAGTATTTCCTAAGTTAATGATTCGTAACGCCGTAACGCACTAAACACATTCATCGTGCTATTTCGCGTGTCAAACCTTCATTTATTTCATCGTTTGTATGAACCCTAGACAAAGTGTGTGTGTGTGTAAGTACAGTTGCATTTAAATGGGTTTGAAAAATGGTATAGATACTGTTCTATTTCCTATGCTGTTAAGAAAAGCAAATATTTATAACTTAAAATGCTGTTTTTATACCAATTAACAATTTATTTTAAATTGTGATAGATTTAAAAATATTTTCCTGAGATTTGTTCAGAAAATAACAGAACATTTTTTTATTATTAACGTTACATACTATTGGTCCTTATCCCCTTCAAAGCATTCCCCTACCCTATTCACACTTTTTCTAGCGCTGTTTTCACTTCGTATAGCAGTCTTAGAAAGCTTATTTTGAAATGTCCTTCAATCCGTGTGACAAATTTTTTTTAGTGCTATCAATTGCCCGAAAACGGCATCCTCTTAGCACTGATTACGATATCGGAGATATGGAAAATGAGGGAGGGCAGTCATCTGATTTTTGGCATAAAACTGACAAGGATAAGATCGCAACGATTGCAAGAACTGTGTGGTTGTATAATTCATAGGTATTGCAGTAAACTTCACCCCACACAAATTAATAACTTATTCGGAACGCGACGTTTCGTGTATGTGCATACACTGTCATTGACAACCGAGTTAGCGACAGTCGGCACTCGTAAACCATAAGATGTCTCGCCATATCTCTGGCCTCTTATTTCTTTTTTCACTTAACCGGTTAAAACGTATTTATAGTACTCACGATTGACTGCTTAACTTTGAATTAAACATTCAAAATGCTTTTAAACTCGGTCAATATCACTTTGACTTGAAATCAAGACTGAGGTACGTTTTCTTGGGCATGGAGATCCTTTGCCAATCCATTATATTGTGATGACTGAACTTTTGTCTCATTGTCGTAGTCGTAAACCCAGTTCTCGTTTCCCTGTTATGATTTTTTACATGAATGATTCGTTACCGCTGGCTTCCTCAAGATGTTGACAGCAAACATCTACACCATTCTTTTCTGTTGTTTGGTCATCAAACGAGGAACAAACTTGCCTATAACTCAATGTATGTGTAGTTTTTCAGTTAAAACGTTATTGCACTACTCTATTGAAATGTTAGCCTCTGACAGTCCAACGACACTAGATCCCGATTTTCTGAACGTGGGCGTCATCACTTGAAGTCAAAGACTTTGCTAGTCAAGCGTCTTCAATGAAATAATGACAACTTTTAAATTGTTCGTAACATGGCGTACGATCCAGCGCATCACACCGTAAACTTGCTTCAAAATATTTCCGTCAATTTTTACTGTTTAACGCAAAATTTTACGTTCTATCGTTACCGTAATCGCTTAGAATAGTGTCACATCTTGCACTCAAATAACAATAACACGACAACTACAGGAGATGTCAACAATCCGAAAACATTATGCGGGAGAGTAAGCCAGATACAGTCTTGCCAACCGCACATTACCAAATTTTTCCATTGGTGTTAAATGAAAATGTTCGATTATCATCGGAACACTCCTCATAGTTGTTGCAAAAGAGTGTGTATACAAACGTAATTTTTTTATTAAAATTCCTTTCGGAAAGTAAATTGAAAATGAACGAAATGGTTTCTGCGACACTTATAAGTAAATTCAAATGCCTAAGTCGATTACCACAGTAAAGTTTAGGCGTTCTGTGGAGACGATAATTTTTTTCAATCACAGCTATACCGACGAAGAATCGAAAATGGTTATAAGTTATTTATTAATTTAGACTTGATAGCCAGACATTTTATTCTGGGAGTACCTTAAAGGTGTATAAAAAAAGATACAAGTTTTCCGTACGCGCTAAAGAATCGTCAAAGAGAGTTGAAGCTATTTCCAAGGAAATTTTTTGATTGGTAATGCCAAATTTCATTCAACAACTTCATGAATACATTGAACAAAAGCCTGTTCTTAACACAAACCTGAATATGTATAATGTTTAATAAGCGTCAAAGATATACTTCTTCTCGTCCTAAAGATATGTAATTTTCAAAATGGTAAAGTTCGCGTACACTCAGTATTATAAAAATAAACTGCTGCTAAATGGACGCGCCATGAGTATGAAATGTTAAACAATTACTAACATTTTAAAAGTAACGACTTCATCATACAATGGGCGGGTCACCTTGTACATTTGTATCCATGTATCAATTAATGGTGATGACAAAATTAGAAGACACTCGTTAATAGTTAGTATGCATAATGAGGCTAGCAAAGGGTAGATGGCTATTAAAGACAACATCGAGATTCAATTAGTAAAAGATCGTGCAAAATATGCATCGGCATCTTAGATCTGAAACGTATCGTATAATTATAACCAGTTTAATTTATATATTAAATTAGTTGGCGTTTCTTGGAATACAAGTTTGTCTTTTATTTTAATGAGATACTAAGGAACTTTGTAATAATTATTATTATTTATGCATTATTAAATGCAAATAGTTAGTTTTATACCAATCTTATTCGCAAGCTTGAACACTTTTGTTTTATTTTCGCGACAGCTTATTATGGTTATATCATTTAAGCTCTGAGATCTTAGCAGCATGCAGTAGAAAGTAATTGTTCTCCCCATTTTCTTTTATTTTTATCGCCATGGCTGTGTCTCACTTTATTTTCCTCCACTTGAGTATATTGTCATGAACGCAGTGTTTTTAGTGAGTGCCCAGAGGAGCGATAAAATGCTGGTGCTGAAAAAATCCGGAATACAGACCGAAGCCTGCGTTAGAACGTTTGGATCTATACAGCACGTTAATTTGGTAAGATAATCCTTTTAATACTATCTCATCTAAAGAAAAAAAATGCACCGATAATATTATACGCACTATTTTCCACACGTAGTACGATAATTTAATTGCATAAAATACGTATACTATCTATTGCTGCATTGGTGAAGAAGTTAAAGAAAGTAAAAAAGGTCTGCAGGTTTTTACTGATATACCCTGTATTTGTCAACTGCATCAGTAATGCGTAGAAAAATGTGCAAGGAAAAAAATAATTGAATACCTTCCAAGAAAGCTGTGAAACATGCTATTTTTATAGGTCTGAACGAAACAGCAAGCAACCCATTATTGCAGAACGTGAACACATGTGGATCTCCCTTTTGCTTTCTGTTCATAAGAGTGCGGTTTTTCGTCTCTTAATGCACAATGGACTAACTACCTACCATACTGCTGAGAAAGTGAAATCAATAGCCGCGTTTACACTTTTTCTTTCTATTTGAATGAACTTCTGAAAGAATGAATTGTATGGTTCGTCTCATATTCGTTTTCAACGCATCTGATTCATTCGACGTCACTATATACGTATATATTTTTTTATCCGCATTGACTTTTTAATACGTTAGATAAGATAAAAATATTATTTACTATTAGTCATCAAAGCATGATAATAGTGCCTATTATCTTGTATTGTTTTAATGGACTGTATATGAGATATGTTTTGATAGAGATGTTTATGAAATAGTCATGACCGCGTGGATTCACAAATAATTTTCCTTTTATAGAAATTAAATATAAATACAGTAAAATAATTAATATTTACCGTAGTAAAAATACACTACGAATTTTATTTCCTGAACATACGTTAGCGAAGCTTTGATCTCGCTTTTTCTTAAACTGAAGTTAGGATAAGGAAAATGTAGTCTTTGTCCAGACATGTTAATTCACCGCTGTAACAGCAAAAGGAAAGGAAAAAGTAATCCACCCACCGACACGCTGAAAGTTGGTTCAAGGTAATCGATACCACTTCGGGGAGATTATAAGCCAAGCACTCACCTGTTATCTTATTCTGATAGCGAAGAAGCCAAAGCGTTACCTTCTTGATAATAATTCCCTTAAATAAATATTCAAGAAACACCCACCAATCAATAAAACTAACAATTTGTAATACTTTTGTCCAAATTAAATACGAACATTACAAAAGACCTTGTTTAGAACATTATAGAAAGGAATGTGGGATTGTAATTGGGGAAATACTAAACATAATTTAGATAAATAAGCACATTGGTGCTAGCAACTGTTATATCTATAGTTCAATAACAATAAGTAAGTGAATGACTACCGGCATGGTTTAACGATAAAAATTGTACTAGAGATTTCACAGAATATAAATATAATAAATTAGTGGACGAATGAGATTATTTATATGATCTATAACTATCTTTATGGCAGATTAGAAAAAACCTAAAAAGATCTAGCATATACAAATAAGAAGTAAGCGATAAGCCTAGAACTGATACTAGAGTTCTTTAGTAAATTAAATAAAGAAAAATTAACTTCATTATCTTCCAAGAGCGAAGTACAAAAAAGTAAAGCAATTGACGCACATTAATTTAATTTGAATTATGCTGTAATGTAAACTACAAATATCTAGAAAAAGGGAAAGTACCTGGTAGAGTTGTTACTTTGTGAAGGGTTATAATTACGATGTACTGCACAATTGTGGTTAATGCTGGTCCAAAAATTACATCAGTCAGAAAGTATATTCTTGGCGTCAAAAAAAAAAAAAACTTGTAGCCGAAACATTTAACAAAAGTAGAACCGCATCCATAACGTAAAACTAAAAGTCCTAAAAACAAAACATCTAATATTGTAACGATATACAAAAAAAAGAGATATCTTAAGATCTTTACTGATTAAAAGAAACACGTTGCAATGCGGCAAATAAAAGAGGTACAAATTTCTGGATGTAAAAGTAAACTCAAGTGACAAGAAACACATTCGCTAACAAATCTAAATTAATGCAAGGAAACTAACACTCTAAACAGATACGAGTCAATAGACGACTCGCTTAAGACGCCAGGAAAAGTCCAGAACCCAAAAAACTATATTAATAAATAAAAACGTAAGATATAGTAGGGACTTTGGAACATAGAAAATTAAAGATTGGTAGTACCAGATCAAAATCAACGACATATTGAATGTTATAGGTTTACATAAGCAAACAAGTGAGTTAAAATAATGAACAGCTAATAAAATAGACCTCAGAATACGAAGAAGAAACTACAAAGACTAACATGTACTATACTTAGTCTATTTGTAAAGAGCCATTTACGAAATAAGAGAACAACGAATGAGCATAATCGATAACACATCATTTCCACAATGAAAGTAACGTAAAATCAAGCAAAGACTGAGCTGGATGCTTCGAAAACTACCAAAGACTAATTGAACCTGGATTATCTAGAATAAATAAATAATACCCCTTTTTCCGGTAAATAAATTTACTGAGAAAATTTCCAAATGAAAGGAGAAAAGAGAGGACGAGAATTTCGCCCAAAGTAGAAAATTGAAGCCGGTATCAATTGTTAAAACAAAAACTACTTCGAAGGAAGAAAATTGCAAAAATGTAATAAATATCTCGGGCATTAGTTTAGATCTAAACCACCACCGTGAGCCCTTTGGCGTAAATCGGCTGGAATCCAAGATAAGTAAATAAACACCACGGAAGAAGAAGTCAGTCTGGAAGACGTCCGCACTTCGCATATACAGAAGGTAGGTTCCGGAGTCTGACACCGATGCTCCAAAAGAAAAAGAAAGAATTTGCATGCAGCACGGAAAAAATTGGACATTGAAAGAGTATTATTTCTATCAGCTTTCTTCTCTTTCGATAATCGGCGAAAGCTGCATTAAAGTAAGAGACAGATGCCCGTCAAACCTCAAATGAAATAAAAATCGACAACGACTGGCGTAAAAAGAGACATCTTTCGTAATGGAGAGATTTTCTCGTATGTAAAAGAAACCAAAAGCAGCAGAAAACGGGATTATTACTAGAGTTATAGTATAAACTGGAAAAAAGAAAGGGGAAAAATGCCTATGTATCACAAGATTTTCGAAGGTTAAAAAAAACGCGCTGCGATACGGACCAGATGTGGCAAGTGTGTGGGAGAAAGTCTCAAATCTTAAGTGTCTTAATAATTATAAACTCATAAATTAATAATTAACTAATACATTGAAACCTAAATTTAAAGCATTAATGAATACGTTGTACGCTAACGATAAGCAATAAGTGTCTCTCTTAAAGTGGAAAATTTCCCGAAGTTACATCATTAAACAAAAGAAAAACCAAGAAATAGTGGGAATTTAGAAATTTACAAACCTAAAGGGTAATAACAAGATCAAGATCAATGACAGTTCGATTGTCATTGGTTAACATAAATAAACTGACGAAATAAAAAGGAATATCGAATACGGGGAAAAAGTATATAAATGAAACTAAGCTATCAAAGAACTAACTGAACCTAGAGTAAGGGGAAAGTAAAAAGATCAAATATAATCTCACCATTACCATTAATCTAATGTAAGTTGTGGGTTATCGAAAGAATGGATAATTAATAACAACAATGTCGTTGTTGTTACGGGACAATTTCAAATTGTTGAAAAAATAAATATAACAAAAATAAACGTGAATAGACAAAAATTAAATTAATAATATCTGCATAATAAGGAGAATGGACCTACCATATTGTTTCCATTCCTGTTTATATGATGGATCAAGATAGCTTTTAGTAGGTGTTGGTAATAAATTGTACGCAAGCTGAATGTTTTGGTATAGCGCGTCGGATGGGAAGGTGTCGTAAAATTCACTTGCGAGAGTACTGTTGGATTATCTATACAACAGTTGATTAGATGTAGTAAGGATTTCGCATAAGCTGCTTTCGTCTCTAACCAAGTGAAGTAACGTATGCTTATGGAGGAGTGTAATTTGTGTGACTTTCAGGGTACCAGCCGTCGATCTTAGATAAGTTAAATGCCGTTTTAAGGTTTAAAGAATGCAAAATAAAGAATGTTTGAAACAGTGGTAACAAAATCCCAAAGCATAAATTTCCCAGAAATGCGAAAAATTAATTTCGATTTTAATGTACCTGCAAAGGTTTGCACATAGTTTATTTGTAGTTTTCAAGACACATTAATTTTTTTTAAACGGAGCTATACATGCTGCTGAGGTGTAAGTAACCATACATAACGAATACTGAAAATATAAAAAAGTGTATTTTATTCTATTCATTAATTTTCTGAGGGATTTTTTCTTGTTTTATATACGGATTGCATACTTAAAAGTCTCATGTAACACCACTTCTGTCTTTTTCGATGTTCCCTCACATTCATTCGTTTCCAGCTTTAAAGAACACGCGGTAACACTGATGGCATGATACCGGATATCACAACAGTGTTCGGCATTTAAATCTCGCATATTTGACTCCTGTGAACCATTACCCATGTGTCGTTATAAGGCGGCGCCAAGACGTTGGTTAAGACCAGACTAATAGAATCTTAATGCTATGGTATTTAATTTTATGTTTTAATGTCACTGTCTTAACGAGCCTTCTTTTACATTGTTTAATTTAAAAAAGTGCTGATCTTATCAAATTCATAATGATGAAAAGGTGGTGGAGTTATAATCCAATATGCAACAAATATTTTTATTCTTAAAGAAATTATATTCACTTACCTTTTAAAATTTCTTACCCTATATGAAAATATATTCATAACTATGTACATGTAGGACACGTTTAGATTAAGGTTTTTTAATTTTCAGATAAAATATTGCGACTATATTACGGTGCAACTTTAATTTTACCCACTAATTTTAACCAACTTGGGATAAGTTCTTTACCGTATAGTGTTAAACACACTTTTCTCTTCTTAAACTAAAGTTGGTTTATCTTTTTTAATATTAATTTTTTTCGTCTCCAACGTTATCGCGAAAAGTTGTCAGCAACATTAAACTTGAAATGGCTAAATATTCTAAAATTTTTTGTAAATACATATGCCTAATACGACATTCGTCTTATTATTTTATGCTTATACTGTCTACTATATTTCTGCATTTATGAGCGGTCTGCGTTGTGTAGCTTAAAATCCTCTTAAAATAATTATTCGTAATTAAGCTTTATGATATTATCTTGTAGTTAATTGCTTGCATGTGTCTCATATTTTTATTAATGATGGCAGTCCATGTTAGACATGATTCGTTATGCTCCTGCGTACTTACTCGTACATGGACTTACATCATTTTGATCGACACGAAATTTACGATGAAGATAAATCCGCTGAATGTGAACAGTTGTTGCATGTACTAATGTTTTTATTCGTGATTTAAACGGAATACCGTATTCATATTTCATTTGTTATACAGCCGTTCACTTCTATATCAAGTGCTCTATATTGCATATCCGTCTGTATGTACAATCATATCCTTTAAACAAGTCCTCTATCAAAAAACGGACGGTTATATGTGACGCCCTCTTTTAAGAGCTTCCGCGAATGACTGTAATCTTTATCCAGTACTATATTTCGTATACTGCTTACATCTCATGCCATATTTTAAATTAAAGAAATAATTAATAATATAATATAATAATTACATTTTGTCTAAACTTTGCGTAATGACACACATCAAAGTAATACCAGATCGACGCTAAGAAAGTAAATCTCGCCTTGTTTATAGCATCACTTGTTAGTCAGAAAAGCGCGTGCGCATTTGTTACAAACATACATTTAATTAACGAATATTATTTTTCCACCGATATTCAAAACAAATGATCATTTGAATTAGCAAATGTAATTCAACAAGAACATGGATTTTCCGTTAACAGACTTTATACGTATTTGTATAAAATATTTATGTATTAATGGGACCTAACATTGCTTAAAAGAATATAAAAAGTTTAAAAGGCATTTTTTCATTGAGACATTTTTTCGATTTTTGTTCCTTCAGAGAATTTTTTAGATTGAGATAGTTGATTGCTTTTTCAATTGAAGGAGAGTTATTTTTTCATGTTCTAATCTTGTGCCGAGTATAACATTTTGTTATTGGTTTTCGATCATGTATAATTAAGCTCCTTGTTACTAATTATGCAAGCATGCCGTGTTCAGTTTTGTTGTTACTTATTTCGCGACTAATTACTGTTTTGTTTATATGCCTACTGAAATATTTTTGAGGCGACATGTTTTAATCAGACAAATACAACTGCAAATAAAATACTCACTTTATACTTAGAATGCAAACGTCAAAAAATATGTCTAATATTTCTCTATATTTAACCATAGTTATAGTTGCTAATAAGTATTGATAATCGCTATCAATACAAATAATTTGGACTATTTTTTTTCAATTAGTAGAAATAAAAATAAAATCTCAATATAAAAGATATATTTATATTTACTAAAACAATGAATCCGTTTTAACGTCGTTCTGAGAAGTTACTAAGCAATTCAATATATTACGAATTCACGTCTTGTCCTTTAAAGCGATGTATGTAAATATTTGCTGTTCGACAGCGGACATCTTTAAAGTGTTTGATTGTACATGCATACGTACATACACAGAGAAGGACGCTGTGTGATATAATCTGAAATCGGTCAGCTGTCAACGGCAGTAGAGTCTGTCCTACCCATAACCGAACCGAGAGCTCTAAACTCGGTATGTAGGACAAACCCAGATCACAATTCCACTGTTTCTACAAAGCATTTGTTCTCTCTCGATTCAAGAACAATTGAATGACGATTGTGTGTAAACTTCGATTCAACAACCTGTCAGCGACTCCCAACTTCGCACAGATTGTAGTGGCAATAAATTTGTGCGATATAAATGAAAGCTTGTCGTTTCAGTAAAGTTAGTTCAGAGATAGCAATTTAATGGAAATTTAGAGGATCTGTCGTGGAATAGGACGGAGTAAAAAATAAAATCTATTACTGTAAACGATAGACGATGATAAAATCCCATTGTGTTTATCTTACAGGACGACGTTTAATTACCTGCACCTCCTACTGTTTCTGTCGTGAACGGAAGCTCCTGACCTGTTAAGTTGAATGGTATGAGAAAAGAATTCCTTGTAGATCGTTAGTGATTGCATAAATAAAATAAGTGAAGGGAAAAGAAAACGAGTGCTGTACAAACATCATTTTTGCCAATTCGCTGTGAAGATTTTTGTCTATTACACGTTTTGTGCATTGTTCCGGAAATAAAGTGAATACATAGAAAACTAAACCGAATTTTGTGTACTCCCTTCCTACATACAGTCATTGACCTCTAAACAAAAAGAGTATAATTCCGTATATAAAACAAGTAGGAAACAATTTTTCTAAACTGCTGTATTATTAACTATCAAAATAAATTAATAGAAATGAAATTATTTACCATTTAGTACGACTTCCTTTTGGTTCAATAAGTTCTATGTTACCAATTTTACTTCATCCCTACTCTTCCGCACTTTTTATTATTTTTTATTAATCCTGCACTAGTGTATTTCCCTAAGAACATCATGTTTATTAAAACAGTTCATACATTTTCTAATGGATTTGTGTCCAAATAATTTCCGGGCAATTTAGTAATGGTAATTTCTTTCAGTTTAGACAATTTTTAATACAGGCATAGCACTCTATAACGTGAAGTTTTGTTATGCTATTAATTTCATTTAACCTTTCACTATATAGTAATAAATAACAAAAAGTTAATGTTGAAGTTACTGTTTTCGCTGTATCGTTTTATTTACAACGTTCGCCTCAACATTTTCTAACATACTGACGACACTCTGTTATCATTTCGATATTGATTCGTCGCTAAACTAGCTCGAGAAATGAACAAAAATTAGACATTTTCGAAAATTGCGTTTATGAAGTTATTACAATAATACTAATCGTTACCTTTTGCCGGTTGTCACTACCATCTCAAATTATAAACTGGTGACGTTAATTTCTGAAGTACTACATGCCGAACCGTTTGAATTCATTCTTCGAAAAGAAAAACACAATATAATGACTACATATGAACACATTTTTCATAAAGGGAAATATACTAGATCGGCGTTTGTAGCATTCCATTGTTAAAGGCACAGAGATAGGCTGTGGGAGTTTTCTGTGATTTATAAAAATCTTTTGATTACATACAACACTAAATTTTGCTTGTGAAATTGAAATTGTATAGCATTAGAGGAAACGCGGTTGAGTGGTTTACTTCATATCTTGCAAACAAACTGCAGCTAGTGAAAATACGGTTTCACGCACCTGACGGTAACACTGAGTTTGGCCGCTTATAGAATCACACATATTATGATAATATTATAATCCTAATTAAACCTGAAAAGGATGCGGAAAGCATAAAGTAAACACAGAAAATTGTATTTGAAACAAAATGCAAATTAACCGCGCGAAACTTCTGTTATTAGAAATAAAATCTGATACGACCGAAGATAAATTTATATGTAGTAGTAGCATTAGGAAATGTCCATGTGTTATCTTATTTTTGAACAAGTTTTTCGACTGATTTTTTTGACATATTAAAATAGATAGACTTCGCTAGTAAGTATAGTTTCAGAAGGTTTCATTAGCTCATAATATACAACGCCTTTCATATTTCACCAAATACAGAGCATAATCTTTAACTCGATGCGGAAAACTCTTTCTTTGTTGTCTTTAGAGAAGCATTTCACAAGTGATTTTTCGACATTCCATCCGTCCTTCTGTTAATTCATATGGTATCAAATTTCCAAATTTATGAACCATTCCCTCTCCATGTAGACTTCTACTGACAAAGGATTAAACAAAACTTCCTGCAAATGACGATTATTTGGTACAAAACTACCCATTTTAAAGCGAATAAAAAGCTATTGTTTACACTTTAATCAAATGTCATATACTACGCTTTAAAGGTTATAAAGAGACTTTTGAAAAGCATATTAGCAGATTCACACAGTACATATAAGAGCACTTATGCCATCTATAGAGAAAACGAAACCTTCCTATTCATATACCCAGTACAAGTATACAGTATTGTACGTAAAAGTATTGCGCAAGTATTTTGATATACACAAGTGATATCAAAGCGTTTGAATTTTTGTACTGCATCTTTGTATATGCTGTGTTTGTACAATAGTACGTAAGCGTGTACAGATGCATCTCACAATAAATCACGACTGAGCAGTTTTACCTATCTCAGAACTATTGCAAATGAACCATTGGGTCACTCACAAGAAATATGGAACAGGATCGAAAAGGCCAGGTCTCCTTATAATAAAATGAAAAATTTGTTCATAAGCCATGACATAACATTAAACACCAAAATAAGAATCCTGCGCTGTTATGTGTTCTCTATTTGATTCTACGGAGTAGAAGCATGGACGGTTGCTGAAGCCACAACAAGGAAATTAGAAGCATTTGAGATGTAATTATATTGCAAGAAACTAAAAATACCGTGAATGGAAGACATTACAAACATCGAAGTTGTAAGGATCGAAAAAGAAAGTGGCTAGTACCACGAAAATTCGGTATTCTACAATATTTAGGGCACATAATGAGAAATGAGAACAGATTTCATCTATTGCAGAATATTCTACAAGGAAAAGTAATGGGAAGGAGAGGTATTGGTAGATGAAGAATTTCTTGGTTGAAAAATCTCAGAACCTGGTTCGGTATGAATACGACTGAATTATTCCGAGCAGCAGCAAACAAAGTTAAAATAGCATGCATGGTAGCCAACATTCAAAACGAATAGGAACTATTAGAAGACGTAGAAGAAGATGCATTTGAGCAAATGTCATGATGATAATTTTTTATTGATGAAAATACAAGACCGTGGTGAAATTTATACTTTTTGTGCGCTAAAGCTACAGCTTTTTTATCACAAGGTTTGTTCTACTTTCTTCGACTTGCTCTGTAAACTAACTTTTGCCATTATTAGACTATTTTAAATGTGTTAATATAAATCGAACCATTACGTAATAATTCATTCAAAAATAGGTGATAATTCTTGATTTCAATTTAAAAATCATCAAAAAATTATCAAAATTTCTTAGATCTACACAGTAAATACAATATACTTGCATTGGTTTCAACTTAAACTGAGCTTAATTTGTTTCGATGTGTATTTTAATCTTCTCGTGAAGTATATGAACGAAAATCAGTATTTCGCTTGCAATCAAATGTAGGTTACATCTGTACCAAAAATAATACGCCGAGTGCGAGGCAATTTCAATTTATTACCATCGCGCATATTTGTATGTACTTAGAAGTACGTATTGCAATTTAACACATTCCGTCGCACCAATTATTGGCGCGTAACAATGTTGCGTAACCGACAGCGTTTCAAAAATAATGCACATCTCAGTGATTTGATGAGTATCTGGGCGCGTCGAAACTCAATGGCTGGCGAAGTAGGTCATACTATTAAATGACGCATCTACGGGAACCGAAACCTATTAAAAGCTAAGCCCTTTCTTGCGCTTCTTCCTGTCATTATTCCGTCTTTTATTTTCATTAACGCTTTATTGAGTTTGGGTGCCAAGCACTTTAGTTGATGGACTCGCGGAATTGGCTCCAAAAATAGCGCCCACGCTTACCTCTATTAGTCCTGACGTATGGAGGAAATGCGATCTTAACCAATTTAGACTTAATTTCGTTTCAAGTCACGTCAGAGACTCGTAATTGCGTAGCATTCGATTGAACTGCGTTAGAGCTTCTCTTCCGTTATTATTAATATGCGATGCCAATACTGACGAATAGATAAAGATATCTAGTTTAACGAAAAGTCGAATAACATGTATGTTATATGTTGGCAAAAATAGGTGTTAACTAGAGGAAACTTATTACGCTTTTTGATACACATGCTGTTCTATACTACCCAAGTTCGTTCGATTTTAGTGTATACAATTAGTAGTGTTGACAAAATTCATGATTCGTTGAGAAAAAGGATTTTTGTATGAAACATAACTAATTTATTTTAAACATAGATGTTTTATAAAAATATCTTCTTTCAAGAAATCTAGTAGGCAATCCAGTTTATGTCTTTGTATCGATAACCAAATACTCATATTAAGTATATATTTGTATAGCTTTGTCAACAGAAAATTGAAATTCTTTTTCGAAAGTATACATAGATACATCAATGTATTGAATAAGCGCAACGTGGAGTATCATGAAGGTTACTAGCTTTGTCACTGCCACAGACAACGCAGCTAATACGAGTTGTATGAGAAAAAGACCTAACACACACCTGCGTCTGAAATATTTCATTATAACTTAAAACTGAATTGCTTTGGAAATATTTGGAAATTAAATGAGTTCAAAACATGTAGTTGAAGTTGTCAAATACTTTCGCAAATTGCCTAAATGCTTGGTACATACAGAAAGAAGGCAAGAGAGTATACTAGCAACTCAGAATGTTCTATGGAATACACTTGCTTAGTGTTTTTAAATATACGTTGTAAACGGTTATTGAAAATGTATGAAGAATATGAAGATGCCATTGATCCAGTGATATTTAAAATGTGGATATTCAAAATGACTGAAGATCTTTCAAAAATTATAGCTAATCTCTGTGACATTAAAAAAAAAATTCAGCAGAAACGTGCATGCTTATCGTATTCAGTTGAAAAAAGGCAAAATTTTGGTGTAATTTTTAAAAACTCTGAACAGAACAAAGCAAAAAATAGTGAAGAGATATGAACAAGTTGTAACGCCTTTTTACTTTTAAACATATTTAGTTAACTTTATTTGAAATGAAAAAGGTATTTCCGTTGTTAACCCAAGATAAAGAATCGTTGGAAATAATTTCCAAATATAAGTTTGGTGCAGGATAATTTCAGTTAGTCATTTAGTTGAAAGCCAAATTGCATCCATTTTAGCAAACAATATTTTTCCCAAGAAATTGTACAAAATTTATGTATATGCAGTACAATGGTGGGGATCTAAGAAGAATTTTCTGGAAATTAATCAAGTATCGTTTTTTTTACTTTTGTGCCTAAATAATCTGCAGATGTCGGTAGAACTTTTTCATTATTTATCTATTCGGAATTACGAAGTTGATTAGGTAATAGAAAGCATCTCAGTGTTTCTTTTTAAGCATTATAATAATTCCCCATAAGATTTAAAAAATATATTTTTTTCACTTCTGTAAAATTCCTCAGTGATTATTTTAAGTTTTACAAGAAGTACTTTGAAATACATACATATCATTTTCCAATGTTGATCCGCTTTTTCTTTGTATTTGGAACATGTTTTAAGTAACATATACGTTATAATTACATGAATGTAAAATGTAGTCTTATTTCTCTTGCTTAAGATAATTACTGATATAAAAAAAAATTATTCCATGAAAAAATATCGTGATAAATTCTGATTATTTTCAAATGATTTTGTCATCTAAAGCTAACGTTAGCCCTTAAGGTTCTTTTAACCTTAAGGCGTAAGGATTTAAAACTGCTTTTAAAATACTTAATAGTATGAAGCACGAGATGACAGTACTAGGAATAACTATAACCTAGGATAACCGAAATGTGAATCATTAGTAACTGGCGAAGAAGTAGTAAGTTAAGCCAGCTCGAACCAAGTTAAATGGTTAGGATTTGTCGGATTGTGGATATAGTATCTGGTATAGATACCGTGGTAAATTTTTGAAATATCTCTGGAGTATGAAATGAAAATTTTTATAGTAATATCATAAACTCATCAATATAGAGCTCTATTGATGGTGGGTAAGAACGTTTGTTTTATGAACTTCAGGTTATTCGTATAATTTGGGGACTAGAAACTGCTTAATCAGATCGTTGATGGATTGCTCTGTACGTTTTGTGGAGTCGTGTTTCAGTAGTCTATAGAAACCACTTTGGAGAAAATAATTATCCTTTGTTCATATTCTCTACTATCCAAAACAACAGTGATATTGTTATATTAGCTTTTAATACATCAGGATTAGTCTTTAGGTTTCTTATAGAGGTTAACTCAGATTCGGAGAGTATACTTAAGTTCTTTGAATAAAATATCTCTTGTAGTAGTGTGTGAAACGTCAACAGCATGAGGAAAGAAGACATAGTTTCGGTCTAGACACCAAGAAGAGATCGTTACTTCACTTTGAAAGCATAGAAAATGCTGGTATTTGCCGGCAAATTTAGGCGGATTCTGTGTAGTTTCCAGTTACTGTTTTTGTATTTTCTTTACACCAGGAACCAGTTGGTAATGTTGCTAGTCTTCGCTTTGTTATTTCTGTGCTTACGTATATGTTTTTTACTTTTTTCTCCAGATTCTCAATTCCGTTATTATCACCTTTTTTCTGGTACATTTTTGTTTGAATTAAAATATCTAATCTATTTTGTTCCAAAAATACGGGTGATTGTACGCGTCATATTAATAAAATATAAGTAACAGTTCAAGTTCTGATACAAACTCTATTGATGCTTACCAGCTGCGATTATTGCCTTCTGTAAATACATGGATGCTATAGATAAACGGTTGATTCATTTGGCTATCTTTATTTAACGGCTTATTTTTCAATTGTCATTTGCAAAGTGGATAGCTATAAAAAATAATATAATAATACATTAACATGTTTCCAACACCGTAGAACCATTACAGTCCATTCTGTTAATATTACCTAAAGGATCCGGTTATTATCAAATAATTGTGATTTCATAGTGCAAATAATAGTGTTAATAGAGCTCTTAACAATAATAGATCCTAATAGATAGTTTGCTGTAATTTAATGTAGACCATTAGATGATATAAGACGGATGTTACTAAAGTTACATTTTTTGCGTTGACAGAAAATTTAGACGAGATTAAACTCGCCTTTTACGAGACCTTGGGCAACAGTTGATATTTAACATCATAAAGACGATAGCATCGAAAGAATGGCCTTTAATATTAAACGAATTACCAATTGTTCGCGTTTTTTCGCTAATCTTATACACCTTGTAAAAAGCAACGCATAATTAAATTAGTATTAACGCTAACTTGGTGAGATTCAGGCTATTGTCGAAGGTAAAGTAAAAACGCTAAAGTTTACTCCTTGACCTGGCTGTTTGTAAATACACTAGATCTTGGGTATTTATTCTCAAGGCGTAGAGATATACCTACTTCCGGCATACGATTCGTGTACGTTAATCGGCAGCAGTAGACCGTCGTAATATATCCGGTCGTGAAAAATTAGCGGTTTACAACATCGACTTGTATTTATAGGGTTTGCCGAACCTAAGATGGTAAAGGGTCACTGCAAAATTGTATTGGC
Source organism: Trypoxylus dichotomus (assembly GCA_023509865.1). NCBI lineage: Eukaryota > Metazoa > Arthropoda > Insecta > Coleoptera > Scarabaeidae > Trypoxylus > Trypoxylus dichotomus. The sequence continues at coordinate 71,544,520 of CM042074.1, read as the reverse complement.
TTGTAGAATTACAATATTCTAAGTGCTGCAAACAGAAATTAATTGGGAATATATCCAGGCGTTTTTTCTTCCATTTACACGCACGGTTCATATCATAATATTTACATAAGGTGCCAGGTCAACGAATACCTGTCGTATAAACCTGTCAAAGCTATACTTAGAATTATAATTACCGTGTTCATTGTAAATTCACTCGTATTTCTGTAGGTAGTTTAATGTATGTGTTATAATCTTTATCGAGAGTTTTTAGTTCTTTTAAATTTTAAACTTGTTGAAAAGAGATTAGCGGGATTGTAATACTGCATGTTGTCAAATATGTTTCCTTTATCTCTAGCCTTTCAATTGTCCATTATTAAGTAGTTTAATAATTTAAAATATTGTAATTATTACATTTATTTGAAGATAAGCGGCAGTCCCATAAAGGCAAGACGTATTCTTCATGGCTCTGTGAGCCTACGTAAGGTGCATGGTCCTAGATATACGAGGGATGTTCAATAATTACCGAGACAAGTCGACAATAAACGCTTAATTCGAAGTTATTGAAACTTACAATACCTTTCAGCATAATCTGCACATTTTGGGAACTTATACCATCATTTTGGGAGGTTTCTAATTCAGGTGGTAAAAAAATTCTTGATCCCTGTCATTTTCGAGCTTGATGAGTGATCCAAACAGACAAGAATCTGTTGAGCTTTTTGAATTACGGGCAAATGGAGAGATTTAGTGACCTACGATTGGCCGCATTGTGTTCGGCATAACCTTCTACATAATAACATATTTTTGAATTGTTGATATTTGGGCTGGTTCTAGAACGATTTAACGTAAAATTTATAGCTACAACGTCGACAAAAGTTCAGTTTCTACATTAGATTGGCAAAGGATCTCCTCCAGCATAACAGAATTACAGTCTCAATCCCATGTTAGATTACTGCTCACTGTCCTTTTTAACGGAATTTTTATTCCAGAATTATTATTTAATTCTGCATTTTTGTCAGTCAACAGTAAGTACTATAAAGGCTTTCTACAACGGTTATCTGAAAAAAATCGCAAAAAAGAGTTGTGGCTCCCTCCCCCCCTGTTCACTCTGGTTTATCAATGCTTCAATTTTACGTCACACATCTTGATCACTGTTCTTTCTCAGCGTTCTTGCTTACCAGAACCGGGTTCCCACCGATTCTGACGTCATTGGTAACATTAAAACAACGTCTATTTTATTTTTTGATTTTCTTTAATTTTTTATCTTCATGTTAAATTTCCCTTCTTTTTAAAAATAATTCAAGTGCCCAAACTTCTGTGAGCAATAGTGTATCGATAGTACAGTTTATTGATAGTACTCAACACTGGTATTAATTCACTTTCATTAAGGGAATACATGAATCCTATAACGTAAATAGTACTTCTTGGAGAAAAATATACCCGACGTAATTTAATTACAATTGAAATGGAAACCATACCTAGTGAGTGCAGTGGCCATTCTGCAGGAGCTCAGTTGCATTGCATCGTAACCTACGGTCGGGATCATGATTCACCCACAATTTGCATCAATTAACTATTATCTCGCCAGCGTTCGTGATAAAATTACCATTGACATATCTGCGCGTTTGTTCTAAGATCGTGACCCGTAATGTATTCCGTACATTGAAGGGAGAAAGACCTGTAAGAAGGTTGGAATTTAGACGTTGGTCGTTTCGTTGCGGTTTACTTATAAATATGTCCGTTATATACCCGTTGGTGAATGAAACTGTTTTAATGTACAATATTCAAGGACAAAGGTTATCGTATATTTTGATACATTGTTTGCTTACTTTGAAAGTGTACGCATGAAGTTTTGTCTTATTAGAAGTACCTGCCTATTAAATATGATTATGAATGTAGTTCTAAAATGATTCGTTTGAATGATAAATGAAAAGTATTTATGCTGATGATTATGATCTTTTTGTTTTAAACTACATATGTTCGAGTATTAATTGCGTCATTACTTCTGCATCCGGTACGGGCATTTAATACTGTCATTAGTAATTTTCCGGTTCTGATTTCGAATTATGTATTTTACGTCATTTGGTTGGAACAAATTACATATTTCTTATTCAATGTGTGTATGCAGTCTCTACATATGCGTGAAGTATTCATCCTTATACGATATAGTTAGACGATAGTATTTCTACTTGTTATTTGCCAGTTATGAAAATACCGTATACTAAGCAACATTTACCGAATTCCATTGAGTTTACGAAAACTAGAAGAAAATATTTTCACCAACTCATCGATTGTGCGACAATATCCGCACGTTACTGTTAGAAGGATAACAAAATTAACTCTATAGAAATTCCATACACCAAGTTCGTACACAGTTTCACTTGAGAGGGAATGTATCAAAAATTTAGGTATTCCTTTTGAAGACGTAAATACGCATATTGTTCAACATTAATAGTTGGAGATAAATTCATACATAATTTTAGTTCAGAATAACCAGCACACTTTAGAAATACTTCAAGCATCCACTGTCAAACATTTGGCTAATCTTCTGTCACGGAATTTTTACACTGTTTAAAAAAGGTGTTCATGCAATAGCATTCGCGGTGAACATGTAAATTACAATACCGCTCATAAGTTTAAGACTATCTTGAAAAATCTGTTTAAGAAAGACAGCAGCAGATTGTTAATGAGGAAGAAACATGTATATTTGTTAGAAATTAGAATACTAAAACGAAGGATATTGTCTGTTATAAAATATGCATGTTGCCGTAATTGTGATATACCCAAAATGAAGACCTTGCCATAATACTTTACTGAACCTGGAACTGCGCGGACATAGTACTCTACTTTTAATAGGTCTCTCTTATTCTATTTGTTGCAAACATTTTTCACAGTGCTTCGAAAAATGTTTGGGGTCGTTATCATATTGAACAATAACTAACCCCTGACTAATAGAATCATATATTGGTCTAAAATATCTTCATGTTATTCTCTTCTTAATATTTCTTCAACTTTTGTCTAGTTCCAGAATCGTTGAAGATTTCAAAGGCGATACGTATTATATAAAAATGTGACTGTTCAAAATTCAAAAGTTTTCTTCAAATAATAAATACTGGACAAGTAGAATACTTACAAAACGATAATATGATCTCACCAGTGTCTGGGTATCTTCCCAACAATAAACGCTTTGCGTTTGACGTGAATTATGTATATCTATAAAGCACTGGACAATAAAAAGTGCATAGGCAACATATTTTTTGATCTCAGTAAGGCATTCGGCATTTGGGATCGCCAATCCTTATTAAATAAAATAAATGCGCATGATATACGCGATGTGGGAAGTAAATTGATTCAGTCTTTTCTGTCGAGTTGTCGAAATTTTGTTTGTGAGGAGCATAATGGTGCTTTCCATCGGCACCTGTATATTAAGAGCGTATGATATGGTCGTGATCATCCTTCTCTCTTCGAAATGATCAATTAAGATTATTCTTTGCGAGTCCATAAAAATCGGCGCAATGGCTTTTCCGACTGATGGAATCATCTTCGCCTTCTTTGGTACATGTTGCTAACCGACTTGATTTCTGGGGTGTATATTAATATATATCATCTACTGTCATATAATACCGCAGAAACTCAATATTGCGTTTAAACATGCCCGGACAGCTTTGAAGTTATCACGCGCTTCCGTTTCTGATCAGCAAACGCGATAGAGTCCTCAAATTCAATTTCTTGTGAAGGATGTCTTGTATAGATTCAATCGAGATGTTTCCCATTAACAATCCTCAAATCTTCACCCGGGAGTTTACTAACACATGATGCTCTTTATTAATCATATCACTTTTAGTCACATCAATAGGATGACCTGGCCGCTTCTCGTTAAAGATGAATGTTCGGTCACGCTTAAATTTATTAAACTAAAAACTGATGCTAGTCATCGAATGTTGGTGATCCTTATAAGCTGCTTCCAACACCTTTTTGATTTCTGCGCACATTTTCTGATCCAATTGAAGAAATCGAATCACCGATATCGAGTTTTTACGTTTACTTTGGTAGTTTTCCTCGTCTTTCACAGTTCATGTTGTCAGGGGTCTGATCGACTTCTGGTGACTAGATTCACATATTTCTTTTGTTCGCTAGCGCAGTACTAACAATAAATGATCAGCAAGTTATGTATTATTAATGAATTTGGCATTTCTTCTCTTATTTGATTTCGCATGTAAATTTTCGATGATGCAAACATTTCTTAAATTCTTTGAAACCATTGTAAATACACATTTCAAATCTATACAATGATTCACGATTGCAGCCGTTATATGCATTATTGCATTTCAATGAGGACTTTCACGTATTAGTATTCAATTAATGCGTATTCGATATAAGGAAAAATTCACATAATTTTCAAGCGTTCGCTTTCAATGATCCAAATTGTAAATAATTTTTCTCGATATTTTAAAATACCGACGCACTTTCCTCTTAGTACATACGTCATGAGATCCAATAATTGTCTATTCGTGAATATTTATAATATTCATAATTGGAGAAATTTTCCCTTTTTTTTTGTTCGTATACACGCCGTTGTTTTCTTCTTTTTTCGGTAAGAGTTGTTTTATGTGCATATATATTTTATGCTATGTATCTTGTGGCCATATAATATTTATCCTACTTTTATTACTGGTGATGAAAACTGCTTTACGGGTATCTAAACTTACGCCTGCTGTGAACGTTTTTGTTATCAGTTATATTATTTCTGTCGTGGGTAATGCTGTATTAAAGCCCCTAAAGAGAGACCCTAGTAGGAGTGTTTCAATTTTATAACCGATAATATTTTGTAGGCATGAATATTACAAAGTAAATATTTTTCCATTGCATCAACGCTTGAAATTTAGTTCCTTGATTTATTACTTTATCCAGGCTTTAACACAACGTTACAAACTTAATGCGTAAATATATTTCATGTTTTAAGAACTTGTTTCTTACACGCAACATTGTGAAGGGCATCAATGTAATAAGAGAGAATTGTATGCAGCAACTTCATAATTCATGCACAGTGCATTCTGATATCTTTATATCCGAACTTTTTTATGTATAAAATGCTCTGAAACATTTACCTTTCTATGAAATATTATCAAACTCAATTATCTTGGACACCTAGTATTTGATATATTTTCTATAGCGTCTTACTCAGCGATGTTCACCGCGATAATAAAATATTTCTGTACAAAAAAAACGACCGTTCCACATCTAGTGACGCTGTGTTTGCATACTTAAAATAGTTTTCGAAGTTACATAGAGGATCCGAAGAAGCACTATACATTTGGCTAAATCTAATAAAATTAGAATATCTATTTAAATCACTTTTTAATAACAAGATGATTTTTTTGTCGCTTATGGTAGCTCTACTAATGATAAACAAGGATTCTGATAATTCTTCTATCGCTTCAACTCCTTTTGAAAGTTTATTTGACTTTCTACAATGCTGTTTCTTTGAGAATAATTTGTATAATCAAAGCCCCTATCTATTGAAAATGTTGAAATTAGCATCTAAGAATTAGTTGTGGTGGTTGGGGGATGGAAATTCTCGGATTCGTTTAGAGAATCTAGCAATTCATCCATTTCCTCTAGGTAACACTTTTTCATAGTTTCTACTGCAAGATATCAGACATGAAATTTATCCATGACATGTATTAAGATACTACATGTTTTTAAGAGAATGACCCATATGGTTGCAGCTCCATTAGTTATTAGTATTAGTATTTCGCACTTCCTCAAAATTGCTAGTACATTTTTCTAATCTCTTATTAATAACAATGAGACGGTTTGGAAATCCCAGTTTTTTTTTAATTTTATCGCCAACAGAGGCTACATGATTTTGTAATGTTGATCGAGATTTCCAAATGGTAAATCACAAACTATTAGTGTAAAAAAAAAGTAAATCAAAAAGGAACTCATTCTAAGCTTTTTACCACTTTTTTCTAATATTTATATTGTGACTCAATAATTAACTATGTATAGTGTTTTAAACGAACGAGTTTTGAGAACATGGGTTTGTTGAGATACTTTGGTAGTTCTGCTTATTAATAACGGTTTGCAGTATTATTTAGAAATAATTAATATTCTCACTGCACGTAGTACAGTCTTGGTTGACAAAATACAGCACCCTCAAATATTTTTAGAATTTTAGTTAATTATATTTATAATGGAAACTTAATATATTAGGTGACCTTTCTCGGCCTTTAATTACAGGCCTGGCAATATGTCGGAGTAGGATTTTCACTTCCTTATTTTGGTTTCTCAAAATTTTATTTTTTATTATTTTATATAAAGTTTTATCTAATTTAGGTCTATAGATTAATTCAGAATACAAAAAACAATTTCTACATGTGTTGGTGAAATTTATCAGGGTTAAATGTAACAAAGTAACTGTAAATATTACGTTTTAAACATAACCATATAACCAACACCATAGCTTCTATGACTGATGCATATAATATATATATATATATATATATATATATATATATATTGATATTGGATTTAAAATGTGTTAAAACTGTTTGCTAAGATTTTAGTGTATTGCGGAGTGTGAAATGCTAAAAATTCACGATGACTGTTATAAATATTAAAAACCAAATTTCAAGTGATATATCACAGAAGATTTCTCAAATTAAAACGAAATCGTTTCTATTCTATTCTGCTTACCTACTGCAAAACGGATATCGTTCGTTAAAAACTCTACAAGTTCCATCAACTATATTTGATTTTTTGACAATATGCATGGAATCAGAAAGTCTCTATTGCTATGCTTCGCTATACTTAAAACAACCAGTGTTCCTCAAACAGGGATCTAGTGTGAGTTTTTAAACTGTGCTCTTTGTATCCTTAATTCTTTCTTCGTCTAAATCACCACCTGAAGCTGTTTTTATTTTGTCAATAGCTTGCGGATGGGCTGTTCTTTCATACACTCGTCTTCCTGCTAATGCAACAAGAACGCGTATCGTTTATTTTTTATTGTTTTTTTAAAAGTTTTAGCTCATATACATTTTCTTTGGTAGAGGGTGTTCGTGTTACTTTTATGTTTCATAAGTGAAAAATTGCATTTTATCGCAAATTTTTTAAGGATATTAATTGCTTGACATTAAAACTATTGAGCGAATAAAATGATATAGGCTCATTTTCATACGCACACAAAAAAAGGAGTCGAGCGCTCACTGAATATTATTCGACAAATCATCTACTCATTCTGTTATCGTATTACTGCGACAGTAATGTCTATATCCGAATCAAGTGAATTTAAATCGTTATTTATATTATTAACACAAGATAATCAACGCACATACAAACTTAACGTAAGAAGGCGACACTTAGACACAACGATATAATAGAAAGCTATAAAAGGGCAACAACTCCGATAACGCGTTAAAACAGTAACAACTATAACCTACCCCTAAAATGATGAAAAATAAATCCAAGGGCATTAAATTTAGCAAATTGAATGCCCGCATTTATTTAGTTGCGACTGCTATTTAAATGTGGTGCATTTTTCATGAGTCCTTATAAATAAAACTCATGTGTTAAAAAGGTAAGTAATAATTTAGATAACATAGAAGGAAGTAAACACTAAGATAGAAAGAAATAAACACTAAGATACTAAAATAAAATTAATAACGATTAGCATTTGTGATAAATCGTAAATTAGCAATAGATAACTAACAAAATATCAGCGTAAAAATATGAAAATATTTTTTTCATAAAACTAGTTTTTACTTGGCCTATAGTGTCGTATAGATTATGTTAAATAATATAATCTATGACGCGCGGCATTCACCTGTATAAAACAATCATTTCATAAAAGAGTTTGTTGTAGACGCAATTCGTGCTTTTCAGTAAAATGTTTATGGCTAACGAGAAAAAGATGTACGTCTATTATATTTTGTTTATCTTCAGATTCCGCAATCATTAAATTGTGAGGATAAAAGAAACTATGTGTGTACGTCAAAAAATGCGCTTTATATTCATAACTTCCATTCGGGTTAATAAACCTTAGCCTAGTGCAAGTATAGCTTAACACAAAAAAATAAATAAATAATAGTCGTAGTTCGCATTAAGTTTGGGTATATCTTCAGTAGTGAATAAACAATAGAAGTTGATTACTAGTTACTTAAAACATGGTTTCTAAGAATCCACTTTATTTGTTCGTATTTTTACGTAATAGCAGACCGATACAGAGTGCCTATAATTCGTATGAGTCGCCGGGATTTTCCCAACGTAGTTTAATATACTTCAGCGGTTGTTCCATGTTACTAATCTATGTTCTTTATTTTTAATCTTCAGATACCTATATTATTTGCATCCTTTTTTGCGTGCGAATTAAGCACGTCATCCGAAGTTTTAAATAAGCAAAGGAGAAGACTTCAACGCGCAATGGAGAAGATATTACCGCGACCTTGCAATCTCGAAGTCCGAGAACACGATACGCCCTGACCTTTCGTAACTTCTAACTAATTGGGTGTCGGTTTTGATTGTCATTGCGCGCAAATATTATCCAGCACGGCGACACAAGGATATGTAACCGTTGCCTTATGGGATTCCATTGGCGTGAGAGTTTTAATACGAGATGTAGTAATTGGTCTATTAAGTTTACGATATGTAGCATTAGCGATCCATACAAGAGACTATTCAAATCAATTTAATGATCGTGGAAGGCAGTTAATGGTTCGAATCTATATACGCTAGTAATCATTCGTTTATCAATATAGAGCTTCAAACAAATATGCTTGCGGTTGTGTATTGAATACATAAAGTTGTTTCCCTATGTCTAACATTACCATTACAATTTTCAAATAATATCGGTCCAACGGATCTTTATTCACACGTCATTGATTTATTGATTTGCACTATAATAGTACTTCAACGGAATGTTGCGTCGTATAACTTGTCTCGTATAGCTTGTATATCGTGGGATGAGATGAAAACGTTTGTCTGCCAGACCTTTGATATAAGCAACGGAAAACAAAGATTATGCCGTATTCATGTTGTAAAGAGATGAAACATGTAAAAGCAGTTTATTTTTAAATGTTATGTATGTACTGCCATGGTCACTTCCATTTTGCATCTTAGCTCATTTTCACTTTTGAGGGTTATTTATTGTCTTAAGTACTGAAGCACAGTACTTATCACATTATTGACAAATCTCTTCTTTTAATAATAGCAACTGCAGTAATCTTTGAACAGTTACGTAAGTAAAGTTGTTTCAATTGTTTCTGTATAGTATATATAATTTAATTTGTCTACAAAGTATCGATTTGATTTAGACATAATAATAAATAACAACCACGAGTAAAGATCCACTGGAAAGAGTATAGTTTAAAATGTCCAAAGCATTATTGAGTATGAAACGCGGTTAATTTTAAAAAAATTCAGGCAATAATTATTTATTGTTTTACGGTCTACTATAAGGAATAAAATACTCATGTGGCGGACGTGCAGGTTATACTAAGTCTGCTGCAAAATTAAAACTAAATCAATGGTTTATAATATCTACTTCTCAAATGAAAAGATTTAAATGGTATGCACCGATTTTTTTCCCATCGCATTAATCACGTTTTTCTACTTTGTTAAGATGGATTAAAATACGTTATACAGAAAGGGTGGCATTAAATTTAAGAGCAGACTAAGTTGTAATAATAATAATAATAATAATAATAATAATAATAATAATAATAATCCTTTATTGCCCAACAGCCCAAGGGCCAATTACAGGACAAATTACAATACAATTCTTATTTAAAATAAAACAATTAAAATCGTGTTGCCTACAATAATAACATGCAGAAAATGTATATAATAATGAAACAAAAAAAAAAGAAAGACTCACTAAAATGGCTCCAGATCCCGTTTGTTTGCGTTCCTTACCATGTGACTGAGAGGTGCCTTAAGCAAAATGTTGGTATTAGCTCTAGGTACTTGAAATATATTATAGTAGCGAGTATGATGAGTAGGTACGGTAAAGTTTATTTGCGCTAGAAGGGCTGGCGAGTCGATAGTATTTTTCAGGATCCTGCAAAGAAACTCCACACTATTACGCTCGCGGCGGTCAGCAAGAGATAGAAAACCATGCTCAACAAGTAAGCTATAATACTCGATACCTCTTGCAGGATACACGTTGTCCATTCGAAAGGAGAGATACTTTAGAAATTTCTTTTGAACGCGTTCGATCATAAGCTCTTGGTGTAAATAACGGGGATACCAAACAATGGAGGCGTATTCAAGCTTAGAACGAACGTAGGCATAATATAAACGTTTCATTACACCTAAGTCTGAGAAATGCCTGCAAGAACGCATGACAAAACCGAGAGTTTTGGAAGCAGATGAACACATGGACGAAATATGTTCCGTAAATGACTAGTCTAGTCTATTATCAAACAAAACACCAAGATCCAAAGTTTTGATATTGCGTGGTATGGCTGCATCATTAATCTGGTAGTTATAGTGTAAAGTAGTGTGAGTGTTATTGTAGGAAACCGCAGTACACTTGTTGATGTTCAGAGGGAGATAATTGACCTTGCTCCAAGTATTAATGCGAAGAAGATTGTCTTGTAAATGTTTACAATCGAAAATGCTACCAACAGTATTAAATATCTTTACGTCATCTGCGTATGCTAAGACGTGACACGTAAACAGAGATAGTAAATCGTTTATATAAAAATTGAAGAGAAGTGGTCCAAGATTTGAACCTTGAGGAACACCTGATGTTGGAGAAAACGGCGTAGAGAAATAACCATTGTAGCAGACATAACACTCCTTCCAGTAAGGTAAGACTCAATCAACGTCAGGAAACCCACACCAAAACCAAATTTATCCATTTTTGTAGTAGCATCTCGTGGTTAATGCAGTCGAAAGCTTTAGAAAAATCTACGTAAATAACATCCACCTGCTTTCGCTTATCAAGCGCTTCACTAAGATATTGGCCAATGCATGCTAAATTAGTGATCGTCGACCTACCTGCAACAAAACCGTGCTGATGCTCAGATATGAAAGGAGTTATGCAGGTAGATATTTCCTTGTAAAGCAAATGTTCAAATACCTTAGCGAAATTGGGCAGTATACTTATAGGCCTATAATCAGCAATGTTAGATCGGTTTCCTTTCTTAAATACGGGGGTAATTCTGCTAATTTTCCAAACCTTTGGAAAAGTTGACGTGCTTATCGCTAGGTGGAATATAGTTGACAGTGGATAGGACAGAACAGGAGCACAATCACGTACAAAGAAGCTCGGTATTCCATCATCTCCAGTTGTCATATTAGATTTAAGTCTCTTGATACTGTTCTCCACATCCAATTCAGAGAAGGCATGAACACAAAAATTATTATAATTGAGAAAAGAGTTGAAAGATACATTATGAACACTAGGTTTATACACACTCGCAAAGACACTGGAAAAGGCATCCACGATTTCGTTTGGCTGGGTAAATTCTCTGCCGTCATACTGCATACTTCCCGGAATTCTGGAAGAAGCTTTCTTGTTGTTAATGAAGCGCCAGAACAACTTAGGATCTCTGTTGATATTAATTTCAGCATCTGCCAAGTAAGCATTGTATGCGTAATAATTTTCTATTTTAAAATGTTACTAGTTGCATTTTTTCTAATATGAAGAATTCCGAAAATATGGCTGCAGTCGCGCTGATGGTCCTTATCAACAGTGTTTACTACTTCGAACATAAAAATAATATTTCTGTTAGTAGAAGAAACTATCGAGAAACTAGTTTCTTTTTATACGAATATTCTGCGTTGTGCAGTCAGCAGAGTGAAGAGGTTTTAATATGCAACGCAGTCGAAGAAGTAGAGCGTGTAAGAGCTTACTGATTGATTGTACATAAGCGGTCTATTAAGTTACTTAGAGTGATGATTCGACAAATATTATTAGCGTTTGTCTTTTTATCGGTAATAAATGGTTATTTGAGCAGCAAATATGCAAAACTAACTAAACACTAAAAACTCGATTCTCACGTTTTGCTTTGTTTAAAATGACCCTTCTTTTGTTTAGGAGTTTAGTTTAAGATACCTAAAAATCGATTTAAAAAGGGCTATTTCTAGGTTATGTTTAGTGGTATATGAGCCATAGTTTACGAAATTTACGTTGGTACTTATTGTGTTTGCCCTAAAAATTGCCAAAATGAATAGTAAACACTGATGCGCAGTAAAATTTCATTTGAATTTTGAGGTATAATCTGTTGTATAATATTTACTATGCCATACTTTTTATTTTTGAATACAATATAGGTAAATAGACTATTATTGATTTGAAACTGTATTACACTATTGTGAAGTTCTTAGAGTCTTTTTTCGATGGTTCTCGTTATAAAAAACATCAGGGAAAAAAGGATAAAAACAAATAAAGACATAGTGAATGTTATTATGTATTACAGCATGCGAAATACGTGAAAGTTACAATAAATAAATAAATTAGTTTGGTTTTTAATAGAACTAACTAATTATTACTTCGAAGATTACACAAAAAGTGTACCGAACTGGTAGTAAATTATATACACTACCGCTCAAAAGTGTTTAGGCACCCCTGTTTTCATGGATTATTCATATAGTATTATGTTTACCAAAAAAGCATTATAATAAAATGAAAATCTTGAATTTTATGTGTACTATTAAAGAGGTTACTAAAGCCATAATGTGATAATGGATGTAAAGGGATCCTTCAAGTTTTATATTTAACTTAAATTTGTCACGCTTTAATAGCAGTGCATTAAAGTGTAGGGTGTGTTTGTGAAATTTAATACTTTACACTTTTCTTGCTTTCAATTGAATCTTCAAGAGTAACACTTGCTTTTTCTGTAAATGCAGGTATTACGTTTGTCGTTCAATGTCGAAATAGCGGATAATTTATTTTGTTCATGGTATGGTAATATAAATTTTGCTAATAATGGAAGGACATTATTTGTGGCTAATCGAGCATGTGTGGAAAACATCGATTCTGTCAAGCAATTCAAGGTTGTTAATTGACGGTCGGCTACGTTTTCTACGTAAAGATTACAATTGATGCCGTTTGCGACTTTTGCGCAGAATATTTACGATGGCGACGCTCAAACGTATAATCTTATTCTCCATTTCCACGATTATAGTAATAAAATCCTTCACGGTTTATTAAGCTACACAAAAATTAACAAAATTTCATTAATAATAAAAGTTTAGGCTTTCTTGTTTTTGTATCTTATTGTTACATGCAACCGAAGAGCTTTTCAATAATATTTGAAAGCAAAGGGTAAGTTTTAACTTTTGACCTTTTACTTCAAATTGGTCTTTTTCATAGCACTTGAGTTTAACCTTGAGCATTTGCTTATTTATGAACATGTTTGATTTATTAATTTTGCGACCATACCTAAAATGTTTTCCCTTTTTTATTCTAGCTTGCAATTTCTTTCTAGACTTCTAAATAGACCTTCTTTCTTCTAAAAGAACATTATCAGCAGTGCTTTATATCTTCTCCTTACTTAACGATCTATGTACTTGTTTAACTTGAATATGTGAATGTCCGAACTTACGATGCTGTACGTGCTAAAGCGGGAGACGGGTTTCTTGTCACAGCTTTTTTATTTTCTTTTCGGAAAATAGACATGTTATTTATAATTTTCAGAATAATATAGAAATTACTATTATAGTCTCTATACGTGTACTTTTAATGTCAAAAAATCAAGAGGACAATTTCTTTTGGAACCACACCAATATGCCCAAAAGCACAAAATTTGCCAGTAGTAAATACATAGGGTCTGTAACTGTCTCGGACAAATTCATATTACTTTACCGTTAAATCTTACAACGCACAACCTAACATCAATAAATGCAATGTGATTTTTCTGATTTGAAGAACAGATGCCTACTCTGAATGCTCCTTCATAATTCTTCCCCCTGCTCATTTGTTTAGTAATTTTTAAATAAACACAGTACGTATATATTCATATGGGAAGATGTGAAATTCACGTATAATTTCTGATTGACGCGTATACTTAATTAAATATTAACAAAGATATGTAAATATCTTTGGCATCTACGTTTACATTTCAATTACTACTGTCCCCCTCTTGATCGTATCGAGTCGGGAAGGATAATTGGTATTGCCACAATTGGCCATTCTGGGCTCCATACGCTTCGTATACTCCGTACGAAATGTCGTTGTGTCAGTAAGAGACCAATTTTCTGAACGTCGTACATATGCTTTTCTTAGACCTTCGTGCCTGTGTGGCCTCAGATACCCATCTTTGCATCTAGCAGGATTTTGAACGGTATCATTCCAATCCTTCGATTGTAAGGCGAGTTGATTATTTGCTACTCACGTTCGCCACATTTGTACCACTTTACGGAGTCATCAATTAACAGTTTGGTTAGGATGGATATTATAACGCCATTCATCCGCTCTACGTGCCCATTAGTGCGTGGGGGTTCGTTCAGTGGTGACAGTGAAGTGTTGGATTCCTTCTTCGGAACAATAATCCTTAAATTTTCGTGAAGTAAAAGCAGTTCCTTCGTCAGAGATAACCTGGGCCGAATTACCAAAAAAATTATTTTGCATCTCCAATTTGACAATAGCCTCTTTAGATGTTGCTTTAATTAGGCATAGTAAATCATACTTCGAAAAACCGTCTATGACAGCAAAAATGTGATATACATCTTGCTAGTTGAAGTAAGTGGTCCAAGATGATTTATATGGTAAGTGTGTAGTAGCATGTCGCCTTATGATAATGAATAAAATAAGTCCTTATTTCACAAGCTTGCTTGTTAAAACTAATATACATGAAATGCAATTTCCAATTATTCGTTCTGTTTTTTTTGCCTCATTTTTGGTATAAAATAAATAGTCCTGCTTTGGTGTTTCTTGTTTGCTAAATTCTTTAACGTCTCGTACTGATCTAACTTCATATCTAATAGATTCCATCTCAGTCGTCCTTAACGTCTTCTATTTTATCTTCTTGTGTTAAATTACAGATTTCATTAATTTTTTTATAGACTTCAATTGGGACTTCTTTATACTTCAAATCTTCCGAACCTTTTTAATTAGTTCTTCATTTGCAATTGCAGCAATGACTGGTTTAGAATCTTCAGCGTCTTCCTGTTCTCTTTCTATATATTTATCGGTGAGTTTCGATATCTCAATTACGTTGTCATCAAATTCTTTTTGCAATTCGAGATTTTCTTTAGCGCTAGGAATTTCTTCAACAAACTGATTATCTTACCACTTGTACCTTGTGCTTCTCAACATGGTCATCATAATTTCCCTTTAATACATGGGCTCCTATTTTATCAACGTGTTGTAATTATTCAAGATTTTCTTCTAACCCACCTATATTTCTTTTTACCTATGTTTCTTCATCTAATGGCTTCCATTTCATCTTTCTCTTCTGTTTTCTGTTCTGTCGTTTTGGTCAATAGTTTCAGAATCTGACATTCTCTTTTCGCACTTCTTCCTTCGTTCTCTTATTTTCAATTTCCTCATACGGTCATCGTCTTTCTTCTCTTCGCCTGAATCGCTTTCATTTACTTCAACGTTTTTGTTTGATTATTAGTGTATTCAAACTCGATACCAAATCTCTAAATCTTTAATCTAAACATGTTCCATTTTTAATCTAAATTCGTCACTTGGTAACAGTTATATCGAAATCGAAACCTTTAAATTCTCTTACACATTTTTTATTTATTCATTGGTACGCCCCTCCATTAAATTTGTTTTCAGAAACTAATGTATGCAAAGCTTTAGTAGACTTATCAGTCGACGTTTTAATGGTTTATGCAATTTTCTGATTCTTCCCAAGTTCTTTCATATCCGACTTAAATACTTTTACGTTTAAAATATAGTTTATCTTCTAATGTTACTTTATATGTTGTTTAGCTAATCTTGCATCAAATTTAAACTTTTTATTCAATGCGTATATTTAACAACATTTGACACTTATATTAACTTGTCTACCCCTTGATCCTATCTCTTCAGGGAGGATAATCGATATTCTCAGGTATAAATCAATTTACTAAAAACAAATATTTATTTTATTTTTATGTTTTCCTTTAAACAGGTCCTAGTATCATGTGGCTCTTCGAAAAGAAACAATTATTAGTTCCAGCATGATTCTGGAGTTAAATAAGTAGACGTAGTATACTTATGTATTCGATTGTTTTATGCCACGACTACCAACTTAAATACCGCTGAATAAGCAATTTTAACGTCGAGCTGATCATGTAAGGAACGAATAACTACTTTACTGTTTCAGCTGTAATTACCTTGTTAGTGCCAAGTATACGTATGCGTCATTATTTTGCGCTTCATGACCAGCGTCTACACACATTATATTCATTTTAATTTAATGTCGTGCCACTCGTATTCAAATGTTGTTCTTTTTATGAATCTGGCGGAATTGATGAACGCGGCCGAGTAAATGAATATACATCGTATAATAATAGGATATATTCCGTTGATTTGAAATTTACACCATTTCGTGTATACCGTAGTTTATTTTATTGCCTCATTAGAGGCTTGTTGGAGCTTGACTTTGGCTGACAATAGTGTAAACAATTCAACATTGCATTTATGTCCGAACGAGTAGTAAAAGCAGATGGATTCTTTGATTTATATATGCATAAATGAACCAAACATGTTCTAGGAAGATTTAGAAAAACAGCAGAGTAGTAGCATATACAGCCTAAGCCAAACGAAATGCATACCTTTGCTGTCTGCTATTTCTAATGCTAAACACTAACCGTGTTAAATGCGGTATCTTAATTCCGTAATTCGATTAATAATGCGAGTCTACGTGCTCTAGAAACACTGTGTCCCCGGAATAGGTTAATTTCTCTCGTGTGGAATATATAATACATCGTATACAATTTGCATTACAGCATATACACTAAAGAGTTATGGAACAAATACGTGTATTAGAAACATTACCAATTATCAATTTAAAATGCAAATGCAATACTAGGTGACCATTTAGTTGAAAATATCGTACATTTCAGTACTTATCTGGAAAGCACAATTGATGTGTAGTAATATTACATCAGAATCACGTAAACATAATGAAATAGCTTGTAACACCGGATTGATTGAGGTAGAAGTAGTAAAAGAAACTATTGCATAATGCAGAAGAAAAGAACAATTTAATTTAACGGAAGTTTTAATGTATTTCAAAATAAGGGAAAACTAAATTTATGATTAAAGGTTTTAATAAGATATAAACCTAAAAGACATGTTAAAGAATGTAATATATTTTAAGTTACGTGAAAGATAAAGTTTCGTTGTGTAAAAATTGTAGTAAGCTTCGTTTATTCTAAGCTCTAAATCCTTCGAAAATGTCACAAAGATATTTAGCAAAGAATATTCATCCACTTAGTTGTTGAAAATATTTTTTATTAAAAAAAAAACGACCGATTTAATTAATTTTTTAAAATAATATATGAATCGAAAATTGGTGCTTTCTAGAACCGTATTATGCTGTACCACTAAACTTGTGGTAGAAATACTAAAAAAGCTCGTATACTCGCTGATTTAATCAAGAGTGTTCTGTCACGGAAAACATCCATAATGTCCACCAAAATCTAAAAGCAATATTTTTGTGACACGTTTAATAAAACAAATTTTGAACTCGCCAGGTTTCTAACAAAAACCGTTTTTAATAGTTAGGCAATGCAGCAGTATTTAGAAAATTTGGAGATTATATTT
This sequence comes from Trypoxylus dichotomus, assembly GCA_023509865.1. Classification (NCBI taxonomy): domain Eukaryota; kingdom Metazoa; phylum Arthropoda; class Insecta; order Coleoptera; family Scarabaeidae; genus Trypoxylus; species Trypoxylus dichotomus. Next base: position 71,526,831 of record CM042074.1, on the reverse strand, counting down.
GTGTTGACTTACACTCTATATGTATGTACCTTAAGAGGAAAGTATATACTTATATTCTACTTAGAGTGTGTGGTACTAATGTATCTTTTCGTCATGCGCAGAGACGTAAAGTCGTCACAATATAATCTTATTTGCCATTAATAATACTTGACGTTTCATTAACGACAATTGGCATGCCATTGTCAAGCGAGGAAATTTTAACCAACTTATCAGATGACAATCAGTGAACTTGTCACTTGACAAATGGTAACAGATTGTAGACAACCTACTCCGCTGCCGAATTAAAAATTTGCTGTTTAACGTCATATGGCAACAATCTAAGGAATTTCTGTACGAGCTGTACTTTCTTCTAACTAATGAATTAACTACGGAATATACGAAGCTTAATATGAAGCATATCTAAAGTACGCCAATATTTTTATAATCTGTTTCAAGCCCATATTGTATTGAACATTAAGTAAGCCTCCAATTTTTTAAGTGTGTTCTATTAAAAAATATTAGGACTTGAATTCTACTGTACTACCATTGCTATTTTAACTTACAACGTACAGTCAATAGTAATGAAAATGATGCTCATTTAATTTGGATCAATCCATATACTGAAAAGAAGATATCCATATGTTCCTCATAGAGTTTGGTTTTTCAGCTATAGTGTCGCAAAAATGTAATGCATTAACATATATTTACCAATCTTAACAATTCGTTACGCCATGCACGAAAGCTTTAAACTAAATCAAAATAAACAATAAATCGTACCTGTAATGTAAATATTGTAATCTCTTTAGAATTTCTTTATATTCTATTGTGTCAGCAACGTCAAATAATGTAGAAATTACAACAATTATAATTTAAAATCATATAATACAACATATCGCATTTTCTAGATAAATACTTTACGAATCGCAGTGGGTGGTATAAGTCGAGGTATAATAAATAAAATAGTTTTGGCTATCAAATAATTTAAATTGTTGAGCAGAGAATATATCTAGAAAGTTATTTATAACTTTCTTTTCTCTTCTCAAAGTTTTTGTAATTAAATATTTTCGTACATATAGTTAATTACAGAACTACACCAACAGTACGTTGTTTATATAAATAATAAGTGAAAACGCATTGTTAATGTATAATTCACCTTCTTAATTATACGATTTTACTGCTTGTTTCAATTAAATATATGCAAAATTCATTCGACTATTTAATTTACTCATATTCGGTGTTTCAAAAAAAAAAATCCAGTGGCTAACGTTCGGTATTCATTGGCTCCTGTAAGGTACCACAAAGTTAGTTCTGCCGATATTGATTACAAAATTGCGGCGTTTCTTAAGATTCCTCGCATTCATCGTAAAGTGCCGCTATATTTTAGGAATTCATAGGCGTTCGTACATGGAAACTAATATTAAAGTATCGTCGGAGTGTTATAAAGTAAATACGTGGAATTTTTGTACGCTCATTTTCCAGTAAACTAAATGTATTTATGTGGAAGTTTTCTTTTTAGAATCCATTTCGCGAATTTTATAGACCTGAGTCATTCATTAATAATAAATTTGATCGTTAAAAGATTTGGTACAAATATTACAAAACTTACTTTGACCAGCAAACATTGTTATTAAAGCATTGACTTCAGGAAAACTTAGAACCGGAAATATTGGACACCCTATCAAAATGTGTTAGATGATTCATTGCATTCACATGGTCTATAATTTTTGAAAGTAGAGGTTTCTCCTGAGAAAACATAGAAATACTATACCAAGGAAAACAATTGAACCACCTGACATTCATTGACTTTAGAAGGAATTTATTATCTGGCCTTCTCTGCTGGTTAATAATTTAAATAGTTTCTTTTGTAATTGTCGTAACGGTTTTCTTTCACTTCAAATTAACGTATAAGAGTTTGGCTTAAACGTACTATTCCTAATATAGCTTAATCACGCATTCTAAAGGACCCTTAAAATATAAAATATGATACAATTTTTGCATTTATCTTTTCTTCTATCTCTTTTCTTTCTATAGTTGTATTGAAAAACCCGAAAATGCGCTAAATTCTGACGAGGTGTTTCTCCCCTTCAGAGGAAGAAAAAAATTGCTGGGTATATACTTTAGTATGCTCTACATTTCCATCAACTTTCATTACAATCTGAATCTGACACCCAGGAACCTTTCCTTGCAAATAAACAGCATCCTTGTTCAATATTTTATCCCCTGAATTTCGTCTTACATCCGTTTCTTATAGGTTCGTCCGATTTTATGCTCTTTCAATTCAAGACATTGTGAGGCAGCATAAAATAAAGACTTTAAAATGACAGTAAAATTATGTAACATGTCATGTATAAATCTCATGTTACCATCTTTAAAGAAAATATCGTGTCATAAATTATAACTCTTTCTAGTATTAATGAACGTTAAACGCATATAGAACGCACCGCTAACGAGAAGCTGCTGGTATAAGTACGAATATTAAAGCAATTTATACACAAAGTTTCGCAATCATCCAGTTTTAAAATGCGTAAAACAATATGCAATTATAGAAAACAAAGTTTGTACGTAATTCAATTCCTGTTTTGCACAATAAATAATAGGACATAATTTCAAAAATGATTAAGATCGGTTATATTCATCATAACCTTATTACTTCGAGGTTTTTTGTAATCGTTTTCAATTGCGAAGGTCTCAAAACTTTCTCATGACTTAATTACTTCAAATTTGAATAATTTTAGTAATCAAAATTATTACCTTTTATCGCAAAGCTGCTACTTACACATAAATATAGTTAAACATATTTTATTTTGTTTTGGAAGGCCAAACAATACGGCCATACAACTCCAATAACAGATAGGGATGAAAAGTGTTTACAATTTGCTACACCACACAGCTAAATAAAAATAAATACATACTTTTAAGAGTAAAATATAATTGAGAAATCTAAATATCAATCAAAAAATCTGGATTGTTGGGAATGAAACGGTTTGAGATTATACACGAGTGTTCATGGAGCAGCAAGTGCGAAGTGGATTTAATAATATGCAATCAAATAAATCGTGCGTTTATACCAATTTGAGATAATAAGAAAGGAGCGTTTAAGAAGTCATCAAGTAGTTTATAAAGAAAAAGTATGCAAGATAAAAGAATTCCGTTTGTCAACATGTCCAGAAATTTTATAATGATTTAAATTTGATTTGTAAGTAGTATAAACTAGTCTGCCGTTAATTTTATAATTGAAATTTACAGTCTTTGTAGCTTTACTTAATTATAATATAAATATAAAATAATACTTAATCTTCAATTAAGACAATTTCTGAGTCCGCTGGCTATGAAGTACGTCTGCATTCTGCTGGTGTCGCTCAAAACTTTATTGAACAATTAGGTTGGGAGCAGTTTGATCACCCGCCATTCAGTCCCGATCACTTATTCTTGAACCCGAAGCATCATTTTGGAGGGAAGTGCTTTAGCAGCGATAACGACGTAAGTGGCTGTTTTCACTGGCAGCATCCTTCTATGAAGATGGCATAGAAAAATTGGTTTTCCGCTATGTTTGAGGAATGGTGGCAACTATATGGAAAAAATAATTTAAGAAACGCTCTTTCACGTAGAAATAAATTTTGTTTTGAATAAAATGTTTTTATGAGTTTTTTTTTCCAAACCGGTACTTAAATTCCGGACAACCATCGTCGCAAAGCATTCGATAACTTTTCTGGAACAGTGGCTCAGGATGATATTGAAACGACAGTTTTGAATTGATAATAATCCCAAGATCCTTCATTTCCTCAACACGCCGCGCAAGTGCGCCACCCAGCAAGTATCAACATGTATACAGTGCATACAATGGTGCTACGGACGCGGGTAAAAATTGTCTGTACACATTTTTTCAACTGCCAAATTTAATTTGTTGTAATTCAACCGGCTATTCATCTACTTGGAACACCTTGAAGTCTGCGAATGTCTTAATTCGTGTTTATATTTTCAGATCATTACCAAATACAAGAAACTTACAATGAGAAAAGCATTCTTTAATACAATTGATAAAAATTTAAAAAAAAGTAACGGTCCTAAACGAGAACTCTGAGGAACCCCAGAAGTCGCTCTGAAGAGATACGATTTATAATTATCGACAGTTATTGTTGCAGTCTATTGGTCAGATAAGATTCAACACAGGATCTTATGCACATCGAAATACGCAACAATAAATTACGATTAACTGTGTCAAAAAGCCTATCAGGCAGTAAATTAATAGTAATTGTATGCTGAGGAAATATATTAGGAGATATTGTTTAAAGCTGGATAATATAGAAGTTAAGCTATAATTTGTGATAAGCCTAGTATCGCTCCACTTAAAAATGGGTATTATATGAGCCACCTTCCAAACTTAAAAAACTTTAAAAAATGTTGTCAAAGCAGTTCTACATTTTAAAAAATTTAGATCAATCAATTTTATACTCTACCACATCAGATAATTTTAGCTGAGAAATCGCAAGAACAGAATAACTTAGATTGACTGATCGCAACTACCAATCTCATCGTTTAACTTAAGAAATTCCTTTTAATTGAAACTCTAAGCGATGAACGTAATTCTAATAATCCTCCTTAATGGCAGTTTCGGCGCGCTTACGAACCAAATGAATATTCTGAATATTTTATGAAACTTTCTCGCTCAAAATTTTAATGACAACTACTGAAGCTGAGGTGTTGATTGTGTTCAAAGCAATGCGATGAATGCTGCTGAAACGGTGTGAAAATCACCTTTCTTTCCATTTAGCTTTGGTCAAAACAATCAATATAATTCATAATATGCAGTAAAAACATTAAATTCTGAGTATACGGAACTTGCAAAATATATAAACAACCAATAATTTATTAATATCAAATATTTATTTATTATGACGATGTATTAATCATCTGGTATAGAAGCTTCCCGCATTGAATTGACAATGTTTATGCAAGAGTCATGGTCGTCATTGCATTTAAATTATTATGTTTATGTCACGACATGATCGAATTGAATTTGTTACGCATTAATTGAGGAAAAAGACTATTACGTGATGTAATAAACCCTACTATGCGCATATATTACTCCGTATTTTGCACTCGACTGAAGTGTACAAACGCCACGTTGAGGATCTTATTTATTAATATTAAAAAATGCGCGACATAATTGAACCGGACTATTTATATTTCAATAACAGGATGAGGCAGACGTTTATTTTTGAACGTATCAGAGTCATTATTAAATCTAATAGCATATGGTTAGTCGTATAAATAATGATAAGGTTGTTTGTGAATTTAGCATGTGATGAAGGTAACATTTGTATATCGAGTTACTTGTTTAAGTACGTAGGTTTATTAATAGATTATGGTAAACTGTAATTAATGCAATGATAACAATATTACCTGTTATCACTATTCGAATAGCTCGATATTCGAAACGTACTAGTGACACTATTGTAAAACTGTAATGATGACATACCTAAGTTGTGGGTGTTAACTACAAGTTAGTACCATGTATTGTTAGTCATCTATTGTCACGATTACTGACTGCGAATACTGCATTAATACTAGAATTTCATTTCGCATAGAGAAAGTGTATTCTAATTTTTATGAATGACAAAACCAATTATCTGGGGCAAAATGTAACGCTGGCTCTTAATTTATTTCCGTTTTTTGCTTGCTTATTCAGAATGTTGGTTACAAAACATACACTCAGCGAATTTTCTAGTTCCACATAAACTGTTGAATCGTATGTGTTTCTTTTTTTCATTAATATCCTCAACTACAAAGAAAGGCAAATGAAAGAAATATTTAAAATTTACTACATTTAAAACAACGAAATTCCTGCATGCCCATTAGCATAAAACTCTTAAATAAGCAAGAAGTTTTCATAGCGACAGCTCCACATATTTTGAAACACACAGTTGGTCACAGTGAAAATCGTCCACCTACTATTGCAGGTTAATTTGTTGTAGAATCTGGCTGAATTAATTTTATATTAATATGTGCAATATATCATTTTAAAATAGCCTATATGTTACATAAAAATACAGAAATATCAATTTACTTTATTCGTATAATAAACAAGAAAGCCATCTATTGAAAATAAATACAATGTTGATGATCACAATCCACTTCAAAACGGCACACAAATAAATAAAACATTATGTTTTGAGTTATCTTAATAACAATATTTAATATTTGGTCGGCCATCCATTGCTATTTTTGCCGTATTTGTTCTGTAGTTTATAAAAAGCACCAATTTATTAGTTACTTCAGGTGAAATTTTTTACCATTCTTCTTCAATTACATGCTTGAGTTGGTGTTTATTTGAAATGGTATGCTTTTTTAGTCTAAATTTTAACACCGGACTTACGCTTAGGATCACTATCCTGTTAAAAAATAAATATGTCCAAAATACCTAAATTTTCTGTACTTCTTCTTTAATATGTTCAAATATTCCCATTTGTCAGTGGTGCTTTCGACAGAATTAATATCACCGACATCTACCGCCGACATGCAATCTAACAACGATCCTTCTCCGTGTTTTATGGTTGATGTTAAATTCTTCGGTTTTAGCTGTTCACACACAGCCGCATATTTACTCGCCTATCCGATCCAAACAAATTTATTTGTCTTTCAACCGTATATAACACTTTTTCCCAGACTTACCCTTACTCTTAGATTCCTATTGTTGTCGCTGATATACGGCTTCTTTCTAGCTATTCGTCCGTGCAATCCATTTTCCGCAACATTCTTCTTATATTTTCGGAATAAACTTTTTTTGCCCCAGTATTGTTCTCATTCGTTCGTTAGTTTTGGTGCGACTTCTATCGGATCTTTGTTTTTTTTTTTTTAATTCATCGTTCATCCCCTTCGGTAAGAAATTTTTTCGGATAAGTTTTGCGTTTGTTGGATATTCTTTTATCATCAGTTTATTTTTTTAATATATACTGAACTTTTTTTTGCCTACAGTTTTTGGGATTTCCCATCTTTCTTTAGTTTCACTATCAGTGCCTTTACTCTATGGTCGAGTTCGTCTCGAATGAATTCGATGGGGGACAGGTCTGTCGATTGAGGCGGCCAGACAGTTACTGCAAACTTTATTTTTCCGTTAAAAGACCCATACATAATCTTGAAACGTGTCTTGGGTCGTTATCCTCTTGGAAACTAAATGCATTTTCGCAGAGGCGAATATTCCACAGTACTGCATACTCACGCTATATGTATAAGAAAGTTTCCTTAACCCATTTTCCCTCAATTTGTCTCTTTTACCTGACTTGGGTTATTACCAAAATCTCCTCACAACATACTAGCATCTTCGTCGAAAATTATCACTATACAATCCTTGTAGTCGCACATATGTACACTCTCCGTTTTAAAATTCAATATCCAATACCTGTGGCAATTTGCTCAATCTAATCTTTTCTTTTTATTCCGCTTCCTTAAAAGAAATTTGTAATTATTTACTGCTATATCCAGGAGGTTAACCCCACCCATAGATGAATTATAATTGGCAAACAAGTGTGGTTGAAGCATATTAATTTTCTTATGTTCTCTCCAGGACTACGTTTTACTTTTCCCAGATACTCAATAGTGGCGCAATTTGTTACAATAGTAAGCATGTTACCGTCCAGTATTCCAGTGTACATACAAAAAAAATATCTTCCTCTTCATATACTTGCTGAAAGGTACTGTAAGCTTCCTAATAGTGTTTTTATCTCCTCCTTCCTTACCACAAAACTATGGTTATTTTTTCTGTCATGCACAAAGTTTTGATTACTTAATGATCCATTTTCTTCATTCTCAAATGTTTGAACTGGAGGGCCACTCTTAACAGCTTGTTGGTAGCCCTCAAATCTTAGCCCCCTTTTTTTGCTATTACCTTTAATTTTTGAAGTTATCATTCTCATTTTCGCTGTCGCTTTCCGTAGCTTTTCTACTTCTGATGGCTAGTTCAAATAACGGAACTTTGTCATTCTAGGAAAGCTGAAGTTCTACTTCTCCAAGAATATCTTGGGCAGAGCCGTATATATCTATACGATAATTGGTTTGATTTCTGACTTACACTTTGAAAAAGGAACTTCTATTCTATTGCTTCTCAATGTTTTGAAAGGCTTGTCGTAAAAACATTTAGGAGCGATTAGCTTAAATTCAAAACACATGTCGAAGGATCCTAAGGAAAAAAATCTGAATTTTCTTACGCATATCTTCCCCAGCGTACCCAAGCGAATACGATAATACTTCTCAAATCTCATTTTAAGATTAGTGCAAATAGTGTGTCCCGATATTATGAACAAATAAATACGTATCTGAAAGCCTCATTCATCGCTTCAAACGGAATATTTTAATATTTACGATCAGATAATTGTCTTGCACGAAACTGGCAAGTATCACGAGTTATTTACCACTATATTTACGATGTACACTCAATCTAAGAAAATCCTTGAAACTACAGGTTATTTCTCAATAGCAGATTCTTACTACACTATTACTTTGCAGACATTTGTTAACAGATGACGGGAAAGGAAAATTGAGCTGTACTCAAATAAGTACAGCGAGCGGTAGTGGGTTAAGTTAAATGACTACTAGATACAGCCTAGCAATCCCCTCGAAAAATGCATGCAAATGAATGAATCTTCGCTCATTACAGATCCCCGATGCGCTACGCATCTAATGGTTGAGGTTCGATTCATTCACATGTATTTTTATAGAGTGTTACTTGTTAGTATGTACTTCGACAACTCGACCTAGTGGCTGTTCAACTTTATATTCACACTCAAAGTAGTACGATGAATCTCACGCTAAATACTATTATGAACCAGCTACATTTTAACTTTTAATTTTTTCTCTTTTCTGTTCACAACTATAGGCCTGTGTGGTTGAACAATTCACAGGTATAGCAGTAAACCCCACTCACACAAATTTATTAATTATGCGGAACGCAGCGTTTCGAGAGCACATGGACTGTCATTGTCAACCGTGTTACCGACTGTCGGAGTGGAGTTTACGGCTATACCTGTGAATTATACAATCACACAGTCCTTGTAATTGTTAATTCTCTTTTCTGTGTTCGTGTAATTAGTACTATAATTGTATATTCTTGTGAGCAGATGTTCTGTTTTATATAATGTCGCAAAAATGCAATAACTAATGTTTTTATTCGTCTTTGTTCCAGGATGATTACATTAGACACCCGGTTCTCTATGAACTTTCACATAAATATGGCCTTGACACAGAAAACGTACCCGATTCGATGAAGTTGGAGTCGCTAAAGGAGATTATTAAACGGGAAATCCGCAAAGAACTGAAAATTAAAGAAGGTGCGGAAAAATTGCGCGAGGTGTCTACGGATCGAAAATCCGTCAGCAATGTTAACGCGATCGTCAAAAGTGCCAACCTCAAGCTCGCTGATCTCAAGAACGAACTTAGCGAGCTCGAGTCACAAATAATATTGACTCAGGGACACAGCGCTCCATCAACCCCGCCCACGAATGGTGGTAAGTTTACTATTAAATATTTTTTGGGGTTGAGCTTTAGGTGTATACATAACTTCTCTTGTTTCTCACGCATTTTTGATAAAATGCGTACATGTGTACTCTTACCGTAGATTAATATTTTCGCCTAGTTGAATGAAATAGTCGAGTAACAGAATAGTAGCTTTAATTCTGTTATTTGTGTATGTTGTTCTAAAATTACTTCTCTCAGTAACTATTTGCATTAGCGAGATTGTTAGTTTGTCTTATTCCTGTCCTTGCTGCGTGATAGTTTTTCATTTTTATTTTCGATTTATTTTGAAAACTATTTTTCATTACAGAACCAGTTAAGATCTATAAACGCGGTAAGTTTCATTTTCGATTTGTAGTTTCATTGTTGAAATGTTGCGTGCTTTTGGATCTGTGCTACCTTACAGTTTTACTATTGACGAAATATATGTGTGTGTCCTCTTTTAATATTTCTGTTGAAAAAATCTGTTGAGACAATATTAGAAAAAACGAATTCAGCAATATATTCGTTACTATTTATCACCTGAATGTTGTTAACAGTCTGGATAATTGTAATGAAATATTTCCTTTGTTACGATTAATAAACTTTATAAAGGTTTTCCGAAAGTAGGTGTCATTTTAGGATTAAGGAAAAACACAATTAATTTTGAAAGGTAATAAGCGAACTATGAAATGAAATGAAGTCTCCTATGACGAAGGCGAAACGTCGAGATCCCACCTTTCTCTTTTTCTTTCCGTGTCCCTTCTCTCTTTCCTTCTCTTACACCTTATTTCACCTTTTCTTTTTCAGCCTCTTTTTTTATTTTTTCCTTTCTCTCTTTCTCCCAGATGCGCCAATTTTTTTATGATAAATACGCTTTTAGATAAAAATAGCCTTTGTCATTAATGATCATTTTCTTGCAAAAATCATCGTCAATTACTGGCATTTCTGTAGGACCCAATTTGAGAATACATGGCGTTGTTAGAGATCTGCCGGTTTCAATTCTTGTGTCAGCTGCACTTTATACGGGGAAAGATAAAGATCAAGATGTGAAATTTAATACGGAGTGCTCGTCCAAATGTTCAATTGTTGGCCAGGCCTTGCTGTCGGTATGCCTAGATAATTAGCGAGACTTTTTCAACTGCATCCAAATTCTAGTCTGATCTTGTAGCATGAGGACGTGCTGACTTCTTTTCTTTTGTAACAGACCTGCTTTGCTCAGATTTCTCGATTATCTTTGCATTCGCACTACAACTTGGTGTTTCATAATTGCCAGATTGGTTACAGACTTTCCGAACCATTTCTGCTAAGCTTTTACAATTTCTATATTTAATATATGTATATGCGTTATTGGACTGCATATCGTTCCATCTTCGCAAACCTCCTTATTTTTAACTTTTGTCTATCAACAGCAGGCTTTCGAACTTTTACCGTTCAGAAATGCCGCCCACTTTCGGGAAACCTACTGTTAATAGGGTAATCATAGTCTTCATACATCGAATAACCTTTTTCAATATTTGAATGTAAAATAGTGTAACGTAATACTAGGGCAAGTAACGTTTTCTAATTTATGTAAGCAATTGCAAGTTAATTTTATTACAAATTGAACTTGATATCTTGAGAATATCGAGGCTAGGTTAATTGCTATTTTAGTTATATGTAACAGGAATCAGACCGATGTAATACCAGGTATTACAGAAATTTATACGATAAACAGATATTTGCTTAGTACATAACAGCATCATAAATAAATATTTATTATTAATATATGACTGTGTAAATGTTACAAGTTTTACGAGATTTTATCTACACAAGGTATTTCCATAGAGAATATATATACAGTGACCGCCATAAAAGTTACACCAAACGGGGAAATTTTTTATTTCCAGTTTTTTTTATGTATAATTGTGCTATAAGTTTGTGCTTGAAACCTACATAAGCTTAATTAGATCTGACGAGCTAGTATTTGTTTTGGAATAAATGACATCTTCAGGAACATTCAATCCAAAGTAATACTGCTTTTCAAAAAGTATGAAGGAGACAATAGTTAAAAGCACTAATAAGGCTTGCTGTTACTTTAAATGTCACCATAACTTGTATCAATAACATGATTTTTAAAATATCACCCATGTGAACGCGTTTGGACTTTGTTTTTTCAAGAGGAATATCATTTACTTTAATGTGGGATACGATCAATTTACTTCCTGTAAGAGTTTGAAAAAATGTGTCTACAAAGGAAGCTACCGAGTGATAAGGTCTTTCGAACGCTAATAGAGATGCAAGAAAAAGAACCAGAGAAAAGGAATACTAAACAAGGAAAATAAACCATCGAGGAAATCTATGCTGCAAAATATTAGCTAGCTGTATTATACATCACGGTTAAGATTTTCAATATGTCCTGAAGTTTTTTCTTATTTTAGTAATTCCTTGTAGCTCTGCTCAATTCATTTATATTAGCTTTCGTCGCCTTTATGAAATGTTTAACAGACTCTTTTTAGGCAATTTCATGTAGTAGTAAAAATTGTCAATGTTCTTTATATTGTATATCTCAGGAAATAGTTACTTTAAGCATATTATTTACTAAAGAAAATTTAAGAGTATTGTCAGTATAAATTAACGGCATAGAATGTTACATTTGAAAGAAAAGATGTTAGAAAGCATTGAAATTGTTGAAATTTGACCAATCATGTTATTTATATGAACAAGTTACGGTGGTTAGCTTCATGAACGTTTTTAAACCAAAGTATAAAATGACTGGACAAGACCGTATCCTATAAACACTGCTTTCGATTTAAAAAAATAATTTCGACAAACTCTGTATACTTGAAAATAATCTTGCAATTTGGATTACGTAATCTTATACAAGATTCGTACTGTCTAGCGGTACAGGAAATACCGAACTTCGCCAGAGAATTCGTGTATCCTGTAGATGATATTAAAATCTTTTGAAGTAGTGCTTTACACCGGTGAAATCAACATATGCTTTTTTATTATCAATGGGAATGCTTTAGTAGATTTAGACTGTTTAACGAATAGGCTTCACGTAAGCACAGACACAGGATTATAAATTTTTCTGTATTGCAAAATGTTCTAGGAAGGAATTGGCGCAAACTAACATTAAATTCATATCCCGTCTTATTTATGTTTCCTTGCTTCCTGTTTTAAAATGGTTCATGCTCTTTTTATGTATTTATGTTTCGTTAACGTTCAACCCAAACAGATCAGCGTTCGTTTTGTTGTTTGTCAAACGCTTTGCTACTTAATATAGACGGAAAGATTCGTTTACTAGAGAAATATCACTTTTTTTTCCAACGGGAAGTACTGATTTTTCATTGCATGAAATGCCTGGACTCTCAATTATTTATACCCAGTGTATTCACAGTGTAATTGTTCCTATTTCGTATGATAATTTGTACAATACGAAACGGGAAGAAATATACTTCTAAGAATATGCAGATATGTCTCATATCACAATTACGTCGTAATAACAACAATATATCTTCACTTTACCAATGTTTCGATAGCGTAATATTGATGAACCAGTCTGTTATTATATTCCAAATTATAGCACATTATAGATTTCTTTACCATGCCCTTTGTAGAAGTTATTCGTCTTGCCATGGGAAATTTAAAACAGTTTCGTAAAATAGGTACGCCCAGGAATTAAGTTATTCATTTTTTACTTGCATCCTGCTATTATTTAAAATTAATAATATATCGTAAGGTGTGAAAAATAGGAAGATTAACGAGAAGCAGGCGATAAATACAAAGAAACTAAATAACTAATATAATACGAATAACAACAAACTGCACATCATTATACATAATACTACATTTGTAGACGCACTAAAAGTTGTGGTAAGGAATTGATTTAGTTTGGATATTTTGCGGGACATAAATCTGGTTGGTCGTGGCGATATAGCAGGGGACCATTTTAATTTGTTTTTCGTTTTTGATTAAAAAAATCAACGACATAAGTAGATAATATTTGGTATAAACTAGAAGAATGTATAGTACTGCATACAATAGCAGCCTGAAACTCTCTTTTTGGCAGTGTATCTTTGTGTGTTCTCAATTATTGTCTTATGGCCAAAGAAAATTGAAAAATGTAAAATTGATTGGCCAGTAAATTCAAGGCTTGTTCTATTTTTGCATTTCTTTCTTATATTCAGCATCCAAAGGTTTATATTCTAAATAAATAGTAAAACCTTGTACTCAGAATAGAATTTACTGTCTACCATATACTAGGTGTTCTAAAAGTCTGTTTCAATTTGTTTTGTTTACTGCGCGAACACAATCTTGAGTGCGGAATGGGGGGTATGGAATTTAGTCTCTATGTAGCGTTTTATGGTAGCAGAGAGTTTTACAAAACTTTCCAGATGAGGCGCATTTTCACTTTAATGGTTATGTAAACAGGTATTGTTATTGGTATAAGTTCAACAAATCTAAAACAGAAGCATGAAAGGCAACTTTGCTCACCAGAAGTTACAGTTTGGGCTTCAATATCGGTGTAAGGAATTATCGACCTGTACTTTTTTGAAAATGACAGAGGTCGAACAGTAACTGCAAATTGCGTGCGATGTGTGGAGATTTTTACATCAAACCGTTCAAATTCATGGGGTAATGTTAGGTAATGTTAATGACTTGACAATTTATGTCAAATCTTGCCAATTGCTTCTAATATTTTCTTTTAAACTGGGACTAACTTTATAAGAGAATTTCGTTTATATAACGTATAATACGAACTATTATAAATCATTGAATCGCCGCCACATTTTTATATGTGTTATTTTTCAACCATACGTTGTTACGTACGTACGATAAGGTTCTCACCGCTTGAGCAACATTTTAAGGTTTAACGAACCTGCCGTCGTTCCGACGATAACAACTAATTACGCGAATTTCTTAATATCGTGACACATTTTTCTCCTTCAAGAACAATGAGCGTTACGAAAAATAACGCCCGGCAAGCTCAGACGAAAATCGCCGATAGCATCAAAAGCGTCTATCCTCTCGATTGTTACTTCGCGACTAATAAATCGATCCATAGAAAACCAATGGAAGGATTGGTTTGCCTTACTACTCCGTATTACTTCTCTATTGTGTTGATATATTAAATGGGCGCATATTTTGCGACTATTTATTGAAATTATGCGTTAACAGTTATGTGTCAAAGATGAATGATGGTAATTATGAAAAGGTAAAGACCGTATCGAAAAGAATGGAGTTTGACATGGCTAAAGAATAGATACCAATTATAAAGAACAATAATCAATTACAATTAGCAATGTAACAACCTACCCACGACTACAATATTGTCATAGCTTTATGCAAATTAGCGTAGGATACATGTAAATGTGTGTAATAGATTCCGACTATGTTCTCTATTTAGTAAACAAAACGCCTTTTTAGATTGCTTTATTGTTAATTAAATAACCTATTCGGTCAATGGGTGAATATTAAAATGTATAGTCTGTTTATAGTAAAATAACAGCGCCTATGGGGCAACTAATCATCCAAAGATAAAAGATTCAACGTAAGGATGTATGACGTAGTAAAAAAGTTGCGCCATTTATATAATTGTCATTTATGTCACAGCAATGTGTTGGCGTTAGGTACATAAAAGGTGTGAGTTTTGTTGCAGGATTATTCAATAGGAACACTATTAGAGGCTGTAAAGCAATTTCCATTCAATGCCCTTAAAAGATATCTCTACTAACATTAAGAGCTGATCTAATATATTTTCTGTTAAAAAAGTTTTTACGACCATTAAAGTACTAGAGAAAAGTATATGTTAGCATCCGAATTGTACCGTCGTTCTTTTAAAGGTACATAGTTTTAATGAACCAAACGAATGAAAGTAATGCGAGACAAATTGAAACTTTAGTAAGCAGATCTCGAACTGCTTGAGTTTAGTTGATATGGAACGAATCATTCCAAAAAAAAACTGTGTGAAGTTCCAGAAACGTTCATTCTTGATAGAGACATGTAAATGGTTTAAAGTATCTGTATGTAGTTCAAGGTCATGTTAATTCCAAGTTCAAAAAAGTGCGGTCACCATTAGTTTTCCTGCTAAAACTCGATATCGGTACCTTTGCGGATTTAGAGATTTTGCACGTCTCCATACTCTGACTTTTTGAAACCTGTCTCCTTTCTTCAATGTGGAGTTATAAATTATCATTGAACCAAGGAACCATTCGCAATAATAACACCGACATTTATCGCCAACAACTGAATGTGAATAGGCAGTACTTTATTGTTGATCAACGTAGGTATTACTTTGTTGTTGATCAATTAGTCAAGTGGTGTGGTAATGAACCCGATTGTAACTTTTCCAATAAGTACTAGTGGAAGCCACAAAAGTTAATGATAACCAAAACTAATAATGGAATGAAGATTTCTTACACGGACGCTCAATATTTGTGAAGATGTAATTATACATAGTAAAAAGATGACTGTATTTAAGACTAAAGGTGGTGCATATAAATCTACACAATTTTAGATAAAGTTTACGTTGTGAATTTTGGTAATACCCTCAGGTATATAATGCATAAACAACATTTGCTAGTATACAACTTCGACCGAGTGTGGTGTTAATCTTAAAATACAAGTTTTTTTACTACCTACCTTCTATATTATATTCTATACGAGATAAAAATTATCTGTACAGTGTGCCTATTTGCACATAAAGTGATTTCCAACTGTTTCACAATTTCATCTGATGCATTATTATCCATGCAGTTTTTATGCTTACGTAAATTGATTGGTGCTTTTTAGCGGCCAAAAGTAGAATAACAGCACGCGGATGATATATTGAAAGGTTCCCCATCATACCATATGTAGGTATATATTTTGTAGTTCAATCACAAGGTATATAAAAAAGCAAAAAGCAAAATCTTTAAATAATCAAAATAAGCCGCTCAATTTTAGTTGCGTAGTCGCTGCTGCTAAGTCTAAGGTGTTTCTATTTTACGTGTTACGATTACATTATTTAACCACAAGTTATGACCCAACTTCGAAAGCTCCATCACTTTTCATAAATAATAATTTTATCGCATTTTCCTGCATAACACACCACTGTATTTCTATATTCATACCGAACGTAAATATGTGAGATATGTATCTCGGAAATTCATCAGATAAATGGCTCGAGAATGATACGAATTTTTATGATTTCCCGGTTGAGACACCGTAAACACGAAATATAATAGCTGGCACCAGCCTTTCTTTGTTTGTGTGTCATTTAGAACATGAAGTAAGAAATTTACGAGCAAATGGCGGTATTGGGAATAAATAGAATTTTAAATATATTGATTTCTAAAAATATGTTCCTTTCTGATTTTAAAATTTTATAAATGGACCTTGCGGATCGTTCTGTATAAACCGCCTACGATGCAATCCCGTAAGCATCTCTCTCTTTGATATTGCGCGAGGGTTATAGCAGTTTCTCAAGGTCACTGCACCAGGGATATCGTTTCGACTTAACGGTGTGTCTCATTCCATACATTGTTCGAACACTGCTTACGGTTTATATGGATACGTCGGCTACTCGACTATTGGAATCTGCCATGAATCACGGGGAAGAGAGAGAAGTAGGCTTTTCGCGAAGATAAGTCGCGAATATAGCCGCCTGAGGTAATGAATATCGTTATTTTCGCAGTTATTTCGAGAAAATGTTCCACCAACGGTTGATCCATACATATTTATGTTATATTTGAATGTGTGAAATTATTTAAGATTATGAGCAAGAATGTAGGTATTTATACCACTGGCAGTCAGTCATCTGCGAATGTCCTTGTTAAATATTTTGTATATGTACTTAGCTTGTTTTGGCTACCTTAATACTGTTTTCGGGAAGCACTTTAACTTAAGATTCTAACCGGAAGTGCACATGAATTAACATTTCTTAACTATTGTCTTCTTAAAAATAATTAATATAATTACTTATTATCAAACAAAAATAGTAGCCGCATGCATTCCCGAAAGCATCAGTTTCTGCAGTCTCATTTCTAATATGTAGTTATCAATTGAATCTCCTTTATTTAATAAGTAGGGGTTCTGGTACGGTCGTTGAAAGACCATAAGTGTATTACAATTATCTTACCGTAATAAATGAATAATGTGCAAGTAAAGGTTATAGAAATTAGATTTAGTAGTTATTGTTGTTATACTTCTAAACAGTGAATATCGTTAATTAAATGATCTAAAATTTGAAATTCGCGCAATGATTGTTGCTTTACATACATAATCTTGGCCGAAATAACAGAAATATTGGAAAACAATTGAAATTAAGTCGGCGAACTGTTGACTATAACGTTAAAAAATGTTAAGCTGCTCAGGATGACGGAAAGTAACGACACCAGCAGAAGAACGTAGAAGAATTATGACGAGTAACGGAATAGATAAGAAACCGGACCTGAAAATGAATGAAGGGTTTACGAAACAAAGATTTAATGTTTTTGTCTCGAATAAATTACATATATTATTGAATAAATATTAATTTCATTGTTTTAAGAGCAGTTTACTAAGTGCAATATTGCAATTTGTTGTTCGGATAGCGCTTCCTTTGTTTATGGTTTATTTCTTAGGGTAGGCAATTAATTTTGACCGGTAGTTACGTAACCGATAATAAGCTTTCGTATGTGCTCTCTAAATAAGATTTACACCTGTAATAAGCGATAGTAACCGAACTGTCTGTGGCATCACAGGGAAAGTAGTTTTAATATCCTCTCCGTAATAGGGGGAGACATTAATTAAGACCACCACTATACAAGTTCTTATTTATATTTTAACGAAGACAATAGAACGCGGTTAAGAAATGTTGATTCATGTACACTTCCGGTTAGAATCTTGAGGTAAAGTACCTCCCGAAAACAATCTTAAGGTAGCCAAAACAAGCTAAGTGTATATACAAAATATTTAACAACACCTACATTCTTGCTCATAATCTAAAACAATTTCACACATTGTATTCTGTCAAATATCATTGGCAAAGTATTGGATAAATCTGTTTTCTTTTATTTATATGGATAAAAATTTTAAATGTAAAACAAAAACATGTGCTTCAGTGCGTAAGAATAATCTCATTATCGTAAATCACATTTTTTTGAGTTATTTTTGGAATTAATGGATAAGAAACAGCAGTCTAAAGCTGAAGTCGTTAAGTGTTAAATAAGCTGTTAGCGAATGGATATTAATGGTTCTAAAAATAGTCAATGTTACAGTAGTTATAGAACGCCCATACCACCATAAAATTTTTAATTACGATGTAACTTATTATAAAAAGAAAAAAAACTAATTGGACGGGAGACATTTGTAGGTAGAACTAGTTTAGAAGTTCAATTATTAAATTCTGTTGTTACAACGTAATGATTTTGTGTTACATAATAGTGATTTTGTATGAATAATGTGCGGTTGCAACTAATATACTTAAAGTGATCATACAGTACGAATTTTGATGTTCAGCTTGACGCTGACGTGGTGAGTTTAACAAAGCACATAATATATTATAATGATGTTTTCTGCAGATTCAAATCCTACCCAAACCGACATTTTTTTGAAGAATTAAAAAAAAACGTTGGTAATTATAAGGAAAATTATCTTATGATTATAAAAACCAACGAAAGCCTCAAATTAATTTAATTAATATGAACTTGGCATTAAAAATAATATTTTACCGGCTGAGATATTTACGATATGTCTACAGAGATTGTTAGAAGGTCCTTTGGTCTAGCGGTCATGACACTCGCCCGGATAACTAGAGAGCGTGGATTCAAATTTAACCGAGACTGATATTTTTACAGAAAATTAAAGAAAGATGTTGATAATTACAAGGAAAATTATAGTTTACCATTATAAAAACTAACAAAAACTTCACATTAATTTTATCGGTTTCATATTAATTTCAAACTCTAACAAACCTGATGCAAGACATCTACTTGTTAAATTTTACAAAAGTATGTGGTTAACTGCAAAGCATCTCAAATATGGAAAATATTTCTTCAAAATTCTTAGAAGTGTGTGTGATGCTCTTCATTGATCTCTATTTTTTCTAAACACGTACTAATACTACAATATCTGTTTTAGATAGTTTGAATATATTTCTTGCTTGCAGGTGTTTTGTGCTGCTAATTCAAAGTTTTTGTTCAATATTGTAACCAGTAATGCTGCTGACTAGGAATGTAGTTTCTCCAACAAAGAGATGCTACCAAATGTGTCACGGTTTTACCACCTTCTTCATTGTTTGATGTTTACACCTTTATCGTACTTAGCAAAGTTACAGTACTGAGACTTAAATGTTCGACAAAAGTAACAGTCTAATATTCACATTTATCGATCTCTCTTATACAGTTAAATACACACACAGTGAAATGAATTCCATTAAATAGTTTATTTGAATGTTTTTAATAGCCTCGGCGTCTTCACGACCGAAACTTAGGCTTCAAAACTGTGTGCTGCTTTCGTATCCCAAATTTTAGCGGTTTTTGTTGGTAATGCTTCAAACATGCTACACCTGTAAATCCTGCAATTTGCTTAACGGCAAGATTTTGTGTTCCCTTGTGCTGTTTGAAAGATATATTTGTTGCGCTAAGAGGACAGCGGCGGAAAATTCGTTCTTTGCGGCACAAAACATCGGAATATTACAAATTTCTCAACCACAATTAATATACCTAATATCGAGCTAGAGCTGATGTAGACATGCTTCAAAGATAATAGCACAAAACTCGTTACAAACCCTTGAACCATCTCAACATGGCTGGCGTGGCCATGCTTTCAAGATATATTACAAAGTCAACACACAACACTTACTGGACTGTAACTAATTTGTTTAAGATCAATAGAAACATGTTTTCTTGATCTGCGGTGCTGCCATGTCCATGTCGCCAACAAAATTGCGCTGCCTCTGGGATAGTGAGGAAGCACAAAATAACATAAAACCAGCACAAAACTTTAATGTGAATGAATTGCGGAATTACTAGATGAAAATGTCAACATAGTTACAGCACCTCCAATAAAAATCGGTATACAAAAGCAGCACAAAATATTGATCTGAGTTGGACCCTAAATGTTAATTATAGGAATGCTGGTAACATACACACGGGTTGTTTTAGTTTTACCTCTTTCTTAAGTTGGCAATGGAAGGTACTGCCTGACTTCATGCAATGTCTACCTAATTATGTGGATCTGCAGAAAATTTCCTCGTATTCATACTAAAGGCATTATTATTTAACAATGGCATTTTTGACAAAATAACACCTACTATTTTATGTTCAGAAATGCAAATTTATAGGCAATTCGCAACTTTTACCGTTTATAAATCTTTATGCTGCAATAAACTCAATGAAGCTATAGAAATTACGCAAAATGATTTACTCTGGAGCAATAAGTATCATTTTTACCACAACTTTTAAAAAATAATAGTAGTTATTTTAAACAAGGCTGTAACCATTATCAAATATCTGAGAATTTTGATTTGCTTTTCAATAGTCTTTACAACAAAACATTTTCAGTTTACTTACTAATGCCGGTATTTAGTTTTACAATGTGTTATATTTATAAAACCCGGAAAATTTCTAAGAGCATTCTAATTACTATTTAAAAGCCATCAAAATGCATAACGTAGATAAAGGCGTGATTCATAAACCGTACCTAACATAGTTTGAGCAAAATTTATGCGTTTGGAAGGCTATAAATTGACATAATAGCGAGTTATTGAGGATACATACCACACAGTATAAATAATTTTACAACGTGCACGCTATGCAAATATCCAACGTTATGTAGATGGGTATCGCACCGTTTATAAAATCTATTCCTTAAGGGAATTTTCCAATTAATTTCTATACATATGCAAACTATGCCCGATGGCATTTGAATTCATTATTGGAATTGATACTCTGTATTCCGCTAGTAAACCTGTACTCATATCTGTTCGTTGCTTCTCCCTAATGAAGGCATTTACTTATTAACGTTTACTCCTGTTATTGCGTGTCTTTATGAATAAATCTGGGTAATAAACTATAGTACCTGACACATTTTACTAATTTATTGGATTTCTTCGTAGTGGTAAGATATATTACTTTGCTATAAAGCAGTGTGTACGTTAGGCGAATTCCATTCCATTCCAACAGTTTAAAGACAGGTAACTACACTCAAAATTTATATTTGAACATAATTTGTGTTTTTATTTTGAAAGATAATCTTTGCATATTATGGAAAAGCACTTGTAGCTTCTAATATATTCTAGTTAAGTTGTACACGCTAAGAAGATGAAGTCTAATAAAAACCACATTAAAGTGTAAAGATTAAAATATGCGAATTTTGTCTAAATATAAGTCCGTAATTCCTATGTCTCTTTGCATCCACATAAAACCAATTAAAATTTAAAACATTAAGAAATTGGTAAATGTTGGTAGAGCATGGAGTGCAGCATGAAAATTAGAAAATTTAGTACTTATGAGAAAGGAAGGGGATCGGTAAGTTGTACTAATTTGGAAACAGTAGTGTTCACGTATATTATACGATATGTTCACTGTAACACTGGCTAAATTCTATAGGTGAATTCTGCTAATAACTATAAAAATATGTATTTGGGGATATTCCAAAGTACTTTGTAAAAAGGCCTCTCAACGATTGCAAGGACTGTGTGGTTGTGTAATTCAGAGGTATCGCAGTAAACTTCACTCCACACAAATTAATAATTTAACGAAGGGTTTCAATAGCGCCTGAACTCTCATTGTCAACCGTGTTACAGACTAGTCGAGGGTCCAGGTGTTCTTGCAACGCTACATTCTGAATAAATTATTAATTTGTATGGAGTGGAGTTACTGCGATACCTGCGAACCTTTAAAGTTCTAAATATTATTTAATTTCAATAAATAATAATGTAACGCTAGTGAAACTAAACTAATTGTTACAATGTTCCACAATAATACACGCCTAACCATTGATTGCTTATACCAAGTATGGACAACCTTTGACATGTTGTGGACCATACTTGGTAATTCTTACAAATTCAATGGTTCCCCAAATAAATTATTAACAAAATTCTAGAGCATTTAAACTGGGGCATGCAGGAATATAGTTGTATACAAACTGCGAACACCGTATGGTATTTTTTCCAATAACTCTAGTAATTGCTCTTGTAAAAGATGCAAATGGATTTGGCCATTAAGAATTGGAGGTATTAAAAGAGGTCCATTTCGTACCATTCCTACCTCAAAATTGAAAATAATTGCAAGAACTGTGGGGTTGTTGCAGTCCAAGACGATTCATGGCAGGAACGCTCTTCAACTACTAAAATTGCTCCAGTAGAATCTATTTTACGTTAGGTGGGAAAATTATTCAATTAGTCAGATATAAGATAATTCTTCCGCGTCAAAA
Source organism: Trypoxylus dichotomus (assembly GCA_023509865.1). Classification (NCBI taxonomy): domain Eukaryota; kingdom Metazoa; phylum Arthropoda; class Insecta; order Coleoptera; family Scarabaeidae; genus Trypoxylus; species Trypoxylus dichotomus. Next base: position 71,503,983 of record CM042074.1, on the reverse strand, counting down.
TAATATTTGACGGTTCTTTCTTTGGCATCGATCATTTTTGGAGTTTTCTTCGAATTTTTAGTAACATTTATTAATAGATATTTGAAATCGCCAAAAAAATGTTTTAACAACGAAAAAGAAACAGAGAACGTTGCAAAGTAAGTTTTTATCAATATCCCTACATCTAGATTAAATTACGGCGACATATATCCTTGGCATTCTTCTAATCACCTATAATTTTAGGGCATACTATCTGGAGCTTCCGCGAAAAATGTTGTGCACGCTAACTCCTCTTTTTCGAATTCTTCGGTCCAATTCATCTAATACTCGTTCTATTGGTGACAGATTTGGGGATTGGGGTGGCCAAATTATCCATATCAACTTGCTTTCTTCCGTGAGTGACATTAAATAAGTTCTACATTAACGAGATGAATGTTTGGGATAACGATCCCATTCATAAGATAACGATATTTTTGTAAGATTCTCAGATAATCCTCCTTAGGGAGGATCCCACCTGTTGTTATCAAATCGCATACAACTATACCATCAAAACAATCCCAAGCTGTCGCACGCCACCTGTTTCATAGTAGGAATCACACGTCGTCACAGACGTCTTGAATCAAAGGTTTGGAATTTCGATTCATCTGTTCATAATACTTTATACCGTTACCCAAGCGTCCAATCCTTGTGTTGAATGGCCCATTCCAGCTTCTTTTTCTTATTTTCTTGTTTCAGCAATGACCTTCACAACTATTTTTCCCTTAGCTCTCTTGCGAGAAGTTTCCGCTTAACTGTTGTGCGGGATATTGGTGCTCTTCTTAAATATTGAGTGATCTCTGCGGTAGTAAGACACCTATTTCGTTTCTAAGATACTATAATGAACTGATCCATAGCAGCTGTCGTTGCTCTCTTTCGCCCAGGACCGTTTTCTATTACAAAGTGAACCTGTTTCCTGCATTCTCTTAAGAGTCACAAGTACTCTGTTTTTTATATCTTTACTTTTTTAGCGATTTGTGCTATTGAATACCCTTCACCAATGTTATAATCTCTGAACAAAACAAAATAGTTGCATACATTTTCGGGTGTTTTTATAATTTATTTCTTTGAACCATTTCGCCAATGTATCAAAATACAGTTGAAATGTATAATACAGGATATTAAGATAATAGTATTAATGTAGCTACATATTTCTATACTTTTATAGTCGTCCTCATGTATATGGATGGTAGTGTATATTAATGTCAGTGGCAGGAATTGTAATATGTAAGACTTTTTACGTAGCTGACGCTGTGCTGATCGTTTTTATATACCGCAAAAACCTTTAAGTTTATTAACGACCGGGGAATATATGTTATTACATTTTTTCTCCAATTCCCGTCAAGGATCTTTCATCTCCGACCACGGAATGTGCATAGCCTTGAGGTAAAATTTGCCTGTGCCATTGACCCGTGACGGCTGTCAATAGACGTTCGCAATAAATCTGCTGTTATTATTTATATTTTCGGTTAATGTCCTTCGTTTGTATAAAAAAGAGTGTCAGAAACGAAGTGTTGGTAGTGGCAGAATTTAATACCTTGATGAGATCTTGTGGTATTCGTTCCCGCATAGTTGTTACTTGAATTAATGACAACATAATATAAGTAACTATTATGCTTTGTTAATAATGTCCGTGTAATAATCTACTTTACTTGATAATAGTGAAAAAGTTATGCACTCTCATCACTTGTTAACTGGTGTTAATTCAGGAACATCATCCGTACACTATATAAAGATTTGCAAATTAGTACTTGCATATGGTTGTTGATATATGTAATGTAAACAAATCGTACAACTGTTCTTAGAAAAATAGAAACGTGACGTTAATCAAAATATAAGTTGTTCGTGAGGTTTATTGCATATGATTATTTGATTGTTTGGCAAATAAGAATTGTATTTAGAGGACCACGACGCTAATCTACTTTTAAAATAGAAGAAAATCATATTAAAGAAAAAAGATTGATCACAGATATTACTTAGGAACAATTTCCAATCGTTTTCTTTCTGCGAACCCTCTCTAATAATCGGAATAAATTGTCGAACTTCCCTTAACGATTAGTGGAATCGACACTCAGGGGTACATGACGTCAATTCCAGGGACGGATTGAGGAATGAACAATAAATTGCCCTTTGCAAAATACTAACGCAAAAGCTAGCTTCAATGTCACCTACTTTCACCGCGACAAATGCAACTGCTTTTATACATACTTCTCATAACTTGTAAACATCGTTATTGAAAGCGATGAGGAGAAAGCTAACTGTGTCCCCTTGACGTACCCGAGATGTAAAAATTCATATATACATATATATAATACATACATAATTATACATAATATATATAATTATTCGTCTATGTCTGGTTCTGGAATGTACCCCTTAATGCCTATCCTTAAATCCCTGATTCTGACGCTAATAACTTATTAACTTTAGAATCATTTGATAATGGCGATTGCATTTTGGTCAATAGAAACGAATCAATAGAATCGATTGCAATAGACCTCAATCAAGTATCTCCATCACTTGTTTATTTGATTTTATGAAGAGATGAACATTTACTCCAGCTAGGGCTAGTTGCTACGCACATTTCAGATTTCTTAGAACACCCCCGGACAATTTAGATTTAGGATCACTTGATCGCTTCTTTATGATCTACATAAACGTTTGCTGCATTTTCTTGGTAAAGACGGATCTGTAGAATCGATTGCTATTGGCTTCGATCAATTATCTCCGTCAATTTCTTAAATTAATCTTATGCTTGAACACTTAATAATAGTAATAATAATTTGTTAATTACTTTTTCATGTTTGTGTGTGTAATAACTTATTACTAATCCCTTAAATTAAAAAAATATGACAATCTGTATAAACTAAGAATTTAATTAGCAAACCTAATTGCTAAGTATAGATCATTATTCTTATTCTTGTACTCTGTAATAGTCGGCGTTTTTCATCGCGAAGTATTATGTCTTTTTAGTTCAAGTACAGCGACTTCTTTAAGTGGCAATAAGCTATCGGACAGCGTCCTAAAAACATGATCCTTATGACATGTATTGAGTGTAAAAGAAATGGCATCTGAAACGTTACCAGTTGCTCTTAATATTTCCATAATCGGATATCATGGATTTTACAAAGACCTTAAGCATTACGACGACTGTTAGCATAATTTCTGGTAGAACACATTTTATTTGATCGCATGGAATGTGAAACGTACTTAATGCACAATGGTTACGGTGCTAAATCCAACAACAATGTAAGCTTTCTATCGGTACCCTTTTTTAATTTTTTAAAAGAAATTGTTCAAATCATTCACATAATTAAATTATGAAAAGGTATATTTCTTTGTATGTGTTCTTATCCATTTTACCAACATTTATAATGTTTAAATTTCCTAATTATTAAGTATAAAATGAAGTGTACGAAATAATGGTGCAAAAGTGCAATATATATATATATATATATATATATATATATATATATATATATTAGCCGTTATAAATAAATAAATAAATAAATGAATAATAATATAACAATTCATTTAAACACTAATAATCTATCTATTGTCCTATGTTTCTTACACACTTAGCTAGTCTGTTAGGCATACTTGAAATTAGCGAATCAATGGTAGCCTATGATAAGTTATCAGAAGCTTCTTAAATCCTTTATTTAAGAACATTTATATTCGAGATGGTTGAGAATCCTTGATGCTCTGTGCTACCATGAACGAGTAAGTGATAGTGTTAAGTAATCAACAGTAGCATTATCTAGAAACCCCATAGTAACCGCTGCGATATGCTCATCACATTCTCCAGGACGTCTTCTAATTATTCTACGATCAGCACGAACCCATAAACAAAAAGATTCGTCGAGTGAAGAGGACTCGATTCTATTCCTTATTCTAGTGCAACCTTTCGTTATACCATTGTAGAAATTTTATGGCGTGGAGTTAGAGGAAAACAATGACATGATCGGTACGCTCTAAGTCCAAATGATCAAATTCTTCGATATACAGATCGTACGGGGATTTGTTGATTAAATAACCTCTCCATCTCCCATTAGCTTTCCTTGTTGATGAGAAATGGTCCCCAAGAGCAACAAGTTGGAGAGCACGATCTTCATAACCAGCAGTGTGTCTAAAATGTTTGGGTCGTAAACGTCGTTGCTACTAAATATTTTCTGCCCATTTTCGACACCACAGAGCTGTTGTTGCGATACTACGTCCTCCGCAATTAATATCACAAAGAGATAATCCGGCTTATTGTGAGCCGATTATCCTGCCATGTTCAAACCCTAATAATTATGAAAATTCGCACGTAATCGGATAGAAGGCATCCTTTTATACTTTACTAGAACTAAAGGAATCCATAAGTATACCTTCAAGTGACATATCTTTGATTATATTTATTGATTGAATGTATTTTGCCTTGAAGAAATATATCAGCGTGCACTGTGTGCGTTTATTTATTTATGGCGGCGAGTATATACATACAGCTGTGGCCATATGTATTCGCCACCCTTATTTGTTTTTTATTCCGACGAATATATAAGAAATAAAAGAAAATTGATCGATGAAAACGTTTCATTGTGAGTGTATACAGATATATACAGATATTGCTTAATATTTGGTAGCTCCTCCCTGGGCTTTTATCACCGCACGAATTCGTCGGGGCATACTGCTCACTAAGTTGTAGCACTGTTCGGGGGTGATTTTATTCCACTCTTCGACTGTTTTTGTTTTTAAGCATTGCTTTGTGGTAGATGAGTATTCAGCTACATTTCGCTTTAAAATGTACCATAAATCCTCAATTGGCGATAAGTCCGGGGATTGTGCCGGCCATTCCAGGACCCACACGTTTTTTTACTCGAACCAGCGCATTGCTTCGCGAGATTTATGGCACGGTGCATTATCTTGTTGGAAGTAATACTCTGGCTCATCATTATCGAATAATTTTAACGCACACGGTTCCAGAACTTCTTCCAACATGTTGATGTACGTCCGACTGTTCATTCGGTCCTCACAGACGAACAGTTCTTCGACGCATGTTGCACTCATGGAACCCCAAAACCATTATGCTACCACCCCCAAACTTGACAGTCGGGATGATACAGTCTGGATGGAAGGCCTCTCCTCGCCTGCGTCGCACGTACTGAGGCCCAGGTTTACCACAAAGCTACTAACAGAAACATGAATACTGTTACATTTTGGAACCCATTAAAAAGAATAAAAACACTGTAGATACCAGGAATGGAATACAGAATACCGCAAATACAATAATTATGTATTACTTACCTCAATATTTGACTCATCAGTCCACATAACATTGGCCCAAATGTCAATGGTCCAACCGCGGTGACTTTTAGCTCACAGCATTCTCTTTTTCTTTTGTTGCGGAGACAACCGTGGTTTACGTCGAGCTTTGTATCCACCTAAATTTAATTAACAAAGGCGTCTTCTAGCCGAGCGAGGAGAAATAGCAACATTATGTAGCCGGAAAAGCTCACTGGAAAACTGTTTAGACCATTTTTTCCGGTCTCGCAAAGACATCCGCTCTAAGACTCGCTCATCTCTGCTAGTTGTCTTCCTTTTTCGACCAGTTTTCGGTTTGTTTGTCAAAGATCCACTCTCTTTGTATCGTTTTATCGTCATTCTAACTGTCGATCGCGCACATTTCACTTGTCGGGCAATAGTAGACACCGACAACCCTTGCCTTTCTAACACCACAATTTGTCCTCGCTCTAATTTCGTCAATTCGCGTGTTTTCGGCATTACTTTTTACTGTATACTATTGTATTACACAGACAAAATCACAGACAGAATATCTTCTCTCTAACTAGCTCAACCTTACTCCTACAACTTTTAAGAAAGACTGAAGAAATATTCAGAAATTACAATTTTACGTCTATTTTCTAATTTACTCAGAATGGCCTACAATAAACCATTAAACCCTCATTACCAGGTACCTAGTTAAGTCCGTCATCGACCCTGCTTCTTAGAAATACAATAATATTCGTGTAACACGTTCAAAACGAGAGTGGCGAATACATATGGCCACAGCTGTATGTATGTGTAGCAACCTACGTACATTATTGTGATTGTTGATTTTGCCGTAAATGATGGTGTTCCCATATTCTTTATCCAAAAACAGCTTCATAAATTATCATTTACATGAGTATTGTTTTAACATTAACAGCAAAGCAAACACTTTTAAGTCTTATTTAAATGATGTTTCCAGCCCCAAAGAAGCGCTATTATTCCCTTTTCTAATAAAATTTGATCCATTTCTTTAATCAATTTTGATTTTGTTAAACATAAGTACAATTCAAGTAGTAGTAGAGAAGTCTTCTTATTCCTTCATGGTTTTGGTTCTGCAGCAAGAAATAGTAATTATCATGGTGTGATGTCCTTGTGCGTCTCATAACTTACGGCATTTATAATATCTAAATTTACATAAAATTTTAGTAACACACTAGATCTTCATGTGCTTGCTTATTGAATGAATAGAATCCATTTATGTTGAATAAGTATCTCTTTTCGTAAAAGATGGACTTAGGGATTATTATAAGATGTAGGGAATACGTAGTGAAGATGTTATGACTATTTTTGACCATGGAATCATTTATCTGAGTATGCTGGGGCTTCCATAAAATTATCATGAAATAAAAAAATCTTATTGACCGTTTTCGAAGCTTAGTTATATTAACTAACTAGTGCTTTAAAAATATAACATAAAAACGACTCATATATTTTAGAGTTGTTTGTTAATGCTGTATTTTGTATTTATCAAACTTGTTTTTTTGATGAAAGATAAACACGAAGAAAATTTAAAGAATATTTTTTCGAGTTAATTTTATAAAAGAAAATCGATTTTGAAAATCACATAGCTGATGTGATAAAGACAGCATTGCTTGTCCTCATTTTATGAACAAGTTTGCAGATTTTCAACAACACTCTCCGTTATTTAAATTTGGTGGTATGAAATATAAACCCAACGAAGCGTCAAACTTGAAAACAATTGGTCTGATTTAATAGCAAAGCAACTTCCTATTCATCTGTTTGATGTAAACTGAAATTCTCCACATTTAAGCAACTGTGAAAAACACCTGTTTTCGTGTAATTTAATCGCTAATATTAAAAAACATTTTTTACAAAAGATAATTATAGAAAATTTGACTTGTCAACAGTTGCTATTATTTTCAATAATTACAAATAATAAATAATAATGATGACTACCTCTATAATATAAACATAAATGAAAATTCTTTTTGTCTGTAAGTTTAGTGCCTTTTTTATTAGATTTTTAAATAATGTTTGGTTTAAGCATATGTGTTAACGTTTAAGTTAGTTTTAATGCCACCTTTGTAATTGACTTTATCCAGTAACATGAGCTTCTCGAATATAACAACACAATCGTCCATAATTAATTCACGGTATCGAGACTGCACTGTATATCTTTCAATGCGCTCAAGCTTTATTGGGAATTTAATATGGTAACCAAAAAAGTAAATTAATTAAAATGTAATTTATATCTTCAAAACCGTGGCAATTTATCACGAAACCGCATTATTTGTGCCAGGAAACATAATATAATGAGTAGCGACCAGATTATGTGTAAAGTGCAAAAATTTAATTTATTTATTATATTTTACGTCTATATGTAGATGTTTTAGACCGATTAAAGTTAATTAGCGGTAATTAACTTTAATCAGTGTAAGACATCTACAAATAGACCTAAAACATAATAAATACATTAAATTAAATTTTTGCACTTTGCATATATATAATCCGGTCTCTAATAATGAGTAATTAATTATATTTCCAGTTGTACTTATATGGAAGACGTAATATATTGATGGAATAAACATGAACATTTCCAGCACTTAACTAAATTCACGATATACATGCCTAACAGTTATGTAACATCAATTAGTATATATACTAATTTTACAATTATTTACAATGATTTACAATCTACGAATTTTAATTCCGTCACGTTTATTACGTTTTAAATAGCTGATCTTTGGACAAGACGGGCTTGCATCATCACGTCGTAATTAGGGTCCTGGAAAAAAATTGGAGCGCAATGCATCATGCAAATTGTCCCATGTATCCAAGAAACACACGCAGTAACGCCCATTTATCTTTCTAATTGCTGGCGTATAATTTCGCGCCTATCCACGACCAACAATGCGTCAAGAATTTATCATCGATTAGGTAAGATACGAAGCGAACGGTGGTAAGTTTACCGCCAATAATCAAACTATGCGGACATGGATAAACTTTGTTTGGTCTATGGCATGTAGCAAAATAAACATACCGAACGCGGTTCTCTGCGACAGTCAATTAACGCCATCGGTTTCATTAACATTCCAGCGATTTTGCTATGGGTAGGTCGATTGGTTTGTTCGGTTTGTTGATCTGTTCGAATCGACACACATTTCAGATGTTCGAAAGGTAATCTAGTGTCGCAATGCCATCGACAACCCACAGATCAATGTCGTAACGTAGAAACTGACGAATATTTTACTTTGGGTTAAATAATTAATAATAATATAAAACAGCTTATGTCGTATGAAAATGAACAAGGTTAACAAGTATACGAAAAGGACTGGCCATTCTGTGGGATCAAACTTTGAGCTACTAAATTTATTTTTCAGCAAAATTCTATGCTATGTCAACTACATTTGTACTAGCCATTACCTTATATCTCTAGGGCTCGATAAAATCTACAATTGCTAATTTTTTTCGACATTATCACTCACATTAACATGGTCGTTTGTTACAAATTTATGTATTCACCTATGCAACAGTCTAAAGATTTGATGTAATAATATTCTTAAGATTAAAAAACTGTAAATGCCTCACTAGCTAATATAAACTTTTTTGTTTTAATCTAAACGTGTAAATTCATAGAAATTTTTGTCTACTCGTTTAATTTAACAAATGTATTTCGGTGAGTTGCAATTATTTCTGTACGAGGGTTGTCTTTTAAATTTTGCATATAGAACTGGAATAAAGGAGTAGTCCATTCTTGATTTTTGAAAAAAGTAAAGAAATCGTTGAGACTTAGGTCGGGACTGTACAGGGAATGGTCTAACAGTTTGATATTCTGTTGTGCTAAAAATTCAATTATCTTGCTTGTTGTGTATGAACTTACATTGTCTTGGTGGAGGATGATTCGTCGTTCGGAGTTGGTTTTTCGAAGCGCGACGATGACTTGTGGTAAACAGATGGCTTTTATACATAATTTTTTTGGCAACATTTTTTAAATTGAGCTCTTTGAAATCCCCATTGATTCCTCCATCTCGAGATATGCCACATGTCGATCTTCTTTTTTGATCTTGCGGACAGCATGGACGTTTTTCTGAGTGAGGGCACCTGGTCTTGGATCGTCGCTAAGACTAACTGGTCCGCGTTTGAATGCCTCATATCTACGAGACGTTGTTGACGTGTGAATGTGGTGGTTCTTTGCTGAAAACAGAAATCAACTCAGCGAGGCATTTCGAAAATCATAAAAAAAATTGTGCGAAAACATTCTCGGCTTAATTCCGTTTCTCAAATAATTTGTCAACTTTGGCAGTTTGTTGTAGCAACAACACTACACGTACCGCACTGAAACTTTAGATTTGCATCGACTAAAGGTGGAGGTTAATTTTTTAGTACATTTAGACATTTGGTCAGGGGTGGTCTCTGTGTCCCAGTGTGCAAAACTTAAAAGACATCCCTTGTATATGGTTATCAGAAATGTTTTCAATTAATTTTATAAAATACTTTCATTTGCATGGTCTTTAGTTGCTGGTATACTTCAACTGTATTTTTATCACCATCGCTTGCAATTGTATTGAATTTATTTATGTTGTTGTGTTAATGTTGGTAAAAAGAGAGTTGACAGCGAAAACCATACTGCTATAATTATTTTTCATAATAAGGAAAGAAGTAAAAGATATATTTCAAATAAACTAAAAATTTCTGAACCTTGTCCATTTGACAATTGAAAGATATCGGAAAAAAAATTCTCAAAAATGAATAATACTATATGCTCATTTTGAAATCCACAAAGGAACGTAAACGTACTTATCAGCAGTCGAAAATGGAAGAAATTAATCTTTTGCCTTTTATGAATATCGATTACTAATAATTTTTTTAAGAAGTGCTTAGTAACAGCACTGAGTTTCAATTAAACAACTGTCAATACGAAGTTAATAAACGGAAAGCTTTAAAACTGTTGTTAAGGATACAAGTTTCTAACGTGCTATAAAAAGTTGAAAACTTGTTAAGTTGTTCGTCATCCTACAAACTCGTCAGTCCTTTCTCCTATGTTGACAATAGTATATATCCATTTGATGATCTATAAATATAAAGTTGCTATAAAAGATTATTTTTTCCTATTCATCAAATGCGCTATTCACCGTTTGTTCCCTTAAGCAAACCTTTTAGCTGTACACCGTACACATTTGTAACACCGTCAAGCTTAATAGTACCGCTTCTGTTGGTTTTCAACGCCCATGCACTTCATAGGATTTTGAAGTTCGTATAAATAGCATGAATGGTGTAGCTTGAACAGGTCTTTTGATCAAAGTGTTTACATCCGCTATCGAATGTATACAAACATAGGTAATGCCTCATTTATTCAGCATATAACGTATGTACATACATATATAGGATGAGGCTACAAACAGCAGTTTTGTTTTCCAGTATATTGTGGAAATAAACTGGGGGCACTCAAACTAATACCACTTTCAATTGATTTTTAATTAAATAAGCAAGTAAAAACTCCGTGTAGATAAGTTGTTATACGTACTAAATAAGTAATAAAGAAACAAGGAGATGATTGAAGTAAATAATTTAAATATAACATAGACGGCACCATTCGAATTTCGCATGGTAATGCGGTGAGACAACCGGCGCCATATGGTTATAAAAAAAAATTAGTGAACATTAATAAATAAGGTGGTTGCTAAGCTATACATAATTGGCAAGCACTAACGCTTTCGAATGAGTTTGATTAGTAGTTTTAGGTAGTTAGAAGATAAAAATAAACGAAATAAGAAGATATATCAGAATTATACTGAACAATAGATTAGGTTGAAATGCGTTTTTTTCTGTGAATTAATATGGTTTCTCCTTTAGCAAATGTTTCCGGCGTCTGTACCACAGTTTCGAGATAAATAACGCCTGTTAGAGTTTACTTTAACGGGCTTTAGAACATCTGTATACATTTCAATAGTAAATTAACTGTAGAATCCAATCAACCTGTATATTAAATAAAGATCTTACAAAGGAATTCCACCACACTGTAATGCTCATGGCGTTCAGCGGGGGACAGAAAATTGCGGTTTGAAAGTAGACTACAATAATACTCTGTGCCTCTTTCAGGGTACAAATACACACTGGGTTTAAATAGTGGGGATACCAAAGAATGGAGCCCTATTCAAGCTTAAAACAAACAAGCATAATACAGATGCTTTATTACGTTTAAATCTGAAACACGTACAGGGACGTATGACAAAATTCAGAGTTTTGGGAGCAGATAATCACATTTTCAGTAAATAACAATCTGTTTTTGAATAAAACACCAAGATCAACAAGTTTTAATGCTCCGTGGTATGGCTGTATCATTAATCTGGTAGTTGCTTCTTATTAACGTTCAAAGAGAGATGATATTAACTGAATTATTTTTTCGCCATCTGCGTATAGTCAAATGTGACAAGTAAATAGGGACAGCAAATAGTTTATGTGCAAGTTGAAGGAAAGCTGTCCAAGATTTAAACGTTAAAAAACACCCGATTTTGGAGATATTGGCGTAGAGGAATAATAGCCATTATAGTAAATGTAACACTCTCTTCCAGTAAGGTAACACTCAATAAAAAAAAATAATTAGGAAACCTACAGCGAAACCAAGCCAATCCATTTTTTGTAGTAGTACGGCGTGGTTAATGTAGACAAATGCTTTAGAAAAATCTTGGCAAATAACGTCCACCTGCTTTCAGCTATCAAGTGCTCCGCTAAAATGTTTACACTTTAGCGAAATTGGACAATATAATTATTAACCTTTGACCGGTCTTCTTTCTTCAATATGGGGGTAATTCTGCGAATCTTCCAAACCTTCGAAAAAGTCGAAGTACATACCCTTAGGTTAAATATAGTTAATAGTAGATAGAACAGGACAGATGCATAATCACGTACAAAGAAGCTCGGCAAGTCCATCATTTCTAATTATCATATCTTATTTGATTTAAATCTTTTGATACTGTTCTCTACATCCGATTCAGAGAAGACATGAACACAAAAAAGATTATAATTAAGAAAAAAATTGAAAGATACACGTTACCACTTATTTATACACTCGCGAAGACATTGGACAAAGCATCCACTATTTCGTTTGCCTGATTAATTTCTTTGTCATCATATTGCATGTTTCATTATTGAATGCTGTAAAACGTAAAGCTCCAAATTATTTTACGCACACTATAAATTATGGTTAATAGATTTATTTTCTTGTTTTCAATAAATTTGTGTAGCTCTATTTACAGTGTTTACCTTTAGAGGAAATTTTATTTTACACTATGTTTTGCGACATTATACAATTAATTCAGTTCATTAAACATTTACTCCCGGCACGGTTTCCAGCAAAAAAGTTTAGACTGGTGTAGGCGAGTGTGCTTGTTAGCGCCACTTAATTAAGTTTGGCCCAAATTTAACAATAATTTGTGGGTGTTAGAAGTAAATTTGTAGAGGTGTAAATGTAAAAGGCTGCTTTAATTGGACAGGCATCTAAATGTGCAGTCGCTTGTAAATAATTGTGAGCTTATATAGAATCGCCTTGAGCAAAACTATATTATTTATTCAAGAAAATTCCAAACGTGTACTTAAAGTCAATTTAACGCTAAAGGTAACCTCGCCAAAAATAAAGAAATAAAAAAATGCTTAGATAAAATATAGATGTATGCGTATTACCAGTATATTGCCACCTAAGTCGCTGTTTCTAGTTGAAAAAATAAAAACAGATTGGAAATAACGCTAATATTTCTCAAATTACTCCGAACGTGTGGCAAAGAGAGTGCAAGACACTTTCTAAAAGTTGGAAAGAAGTACATCGAAAAGAAACAGCAAACAGAGGGATAGCAAGAATTTATTATATTTTTGAGTCTGAGTTTGAAATGGATTGGTTAAAACCTGATAAGGAATTGTAATTAAAGTTGGGATGTATTCCTGCGGACCAGATTCGTATTGCGTACGCAGCGCCCCCACCAGCTAGACTCTAAGTTCTAGCGCTGGAGTTAGCGTTCACCATATTACTTAGTGAAAATAAATTCCGCTTGATTACCCCAGCGGAGAGTGGGAATGCCTGCGTAACAATCAAGTTTGAACAAATGTTCGTGCGTTAGTAAACATATTACGTTGAATTTGAACTATTCTTAAATTATTCTGAAAGCAAAATAATGTAAGAATGTATATTTTTGTATATTTAGACATCATAGTAAGACTTTACATTCGAAATATATGGGCTTTTATAGAATAAGATGTGTTAAACAAAAAAGAAAACGCATAAATAACGACATAAGACGAAAAGCATATGTGCACACATGAGACGAAAAATACCGCCCTTGCCCATTCTCTACTGATTTAAAAAAAAGAAATCATGTAGATAGTACCCATTATTATCATTTCTTACTGAAAACAATAGTTTATATAGCAGTAACACACGCAGGCTATAAAAATTCCAACTAAAATGTTTAAACTTCAACGAAAGGCGTCTAGAGTATGCGCCATGCAATTACATAGTGAGGCTGTTCAGAGTGTGCTAGCACCGGAACTCAACACGATTAGCGCCAGAACTGGTTGTGTACAGCCTGTAGTATGCCGATATTTAGATCAGTGGATTAGTATATTTGCTTCCGAATAATGTCGTATCTGCGTGTTCGTTTATTTTAAAGAGCTAATAATATTATGTCGTTTAGTCTTACATCCGGATCACGCGAACATAATCTGTCTACGGGCTTGATTGTGATACGACAATCAAAAGATAGATAGAAAATACAGAGCTTATTGTGTTCATAAAACGCATGTGTGATACTAAGTGCGATAATACTTGTTCTCAGAATGAGCAAACATTCATATATAATCTACATGGCGCGGCGTAGCCAGCCATCATTGCAAAGAATCCAAATTGTTTTATGCAATGAAAGTAACTTCTTTTAGAAGAATGTAGCGTTTCTTTATCCTAAAATAATTGCAAGTGGGGTATATTCTTTTTTTTAATGAAATTACTTCCTTACGGCAAAGAAGTATTGTTTTGGACTAGAATAAATAAAAATTTCTACTTAACCCTATTGAAAGAAACCATTTGTTTAGTGCAAAATATCTTTTCTCTATTCAAGACGTCTTTTTATAAGTGTAACTCTTCAAATAAAATAAAGAACAGTTGAGGTTTTTTTAAATCACCTACTTGCTTGTAGCTAAACTAAGAATGAAACATTTTCATCTAAATTGTTAAACTTAACATCATGTAAGTAGCTGTTGTTTCTGGATTATTTAAGCCAATATTTTTTCATATCACATGTACAATATGTATATAATAATTAATGCTACTGCCCACGGATTGTAGTTTACCATGTTATATCTTTCTGCCTCTATTGTTTCCATTAAACCTAATAATGAACAATGTTTGCGCAATTTGTCATCGGCAGCTTTTTCCTATTTAACGATAAATTATTGACGCGGAACACACGAGAGCAGGCTTATCTATCTTATTAGTGTATTCATAAATCATGGTCAATGATAGGAATGTATAGGCGGAACAATGTCTGATAAACTTACGACAACATCCTGTTATCACCTGATGTGTAGAAAAAAATGAAACAATGTAGACTTTCCGAGAACTTACCGTGCATTTCTTTTGTAACTTTTCTTAATTGAATTTGCCTTGTAATATAATTGTACTTTTTAGCAATATTAACTAGTAAATTCACGCTAATTTTGGGCAAACATACCATTCGATTCTCAGCATCTTGCTTTTGTTGTAAATGTAATATTTTTTTTTTGTTGTAAGAGATTATATTTTAACCTTTCTTAATTTTTTTAATTCTATAATTATTATGTTTGATATCATTTCGATGTACAGTCTCTAATCTTCTACAATTACTTGGATAGGCTGATCTAAATTATTGTTTAATACTTGTAGAACTCGCATGGTGTCGGTAGGTATCAATCAGAATAGCTGGTCCATGCTAGTTTATATCGTTTTTTTGCGTAAAATACCAGAAATTACACTTTCTTGACCTAAATCCGTTCCTTGTCAGATATTGTTGTGTAAAAATATAGCCTGTGTAAATAAAACATTTGAGAATTCAAAAACTGTGTTTTATATGCCATTTCATAGAAAAGAAAGTTCGAAAAGAATTGTAACACAATTTATTATATTCTGAAGTAAAGTATCGACTTATAGCTTACAGCAACCGTTTTCAAATACTTCTATCTAAACCTTTTCTTTGAAACTATAACAGAGAAATATATCAGCATACCTACATTTTTATAAGTTTTATCTGTAGTGCTAATATATCGATTGCTACAAGAAACCAAATATACGTGGACAGAATATGCGATATGATATGTATTTGGAAAACATGAGATAGTGATTTGTTTAAATTAAAGTTATTCATTTACATTTTTTATCCTCTCTTATTGTATACTCTTGTTAGAATTACTAGTGTTGATAGATATGATAAAAGACTCGATAAAATCGTTAATTAGACCATCTAATTCATACATTCTTTATTCTTCCTGAATAAGGGAATACAGTTTTTCTAATTGGCAACAGCCGCAACATGGTGAATTACTTCTAACAAAATGGTGTTCTCCAATCTCTGAAAGTTTGAACGTTGCTAGTTGCTGCTTCTTTTTTTTATTATTATACTGCATATTAGATCAACAGAATTGAGTCCACACTGTTACGTGTGCAATATTAAAACCATTTTACCGTTATTTTGCCCGTCTCATCAGTTCCATGGTAATTGTATCTATTTTTATTGTTACGAATCAAACAAAGTAGATCACATAGAACCATATATGTACTATATCTAATATATTGGATTTCACCTTAAACCGGATGTCTTGCTTTCTTGATGTAGGAATTTTTCTGTGACGGCTGCGATATGAAGCCTTATCCATAATAATACCAGCCTTATCTAGTAATATACCCCTTCAAACCATTCTTTTAAACAACATTTTCTCATGGTAATCCGTGTTTTTCTTATTGTCAAATAAATCGGCCGGTATCAAGTAATCAAATAAGTTCGTGCAGTTTTTTCTGGTAAAGTATACATATTTATTAAGAAACAATAATCCACTATTATTCATTGAAATAATTATCATCACAAACACCTTTTACCAAGGCGACACGACAACGTTTCTATGCCGCTTCTGTAGAACTGTATGGATTTTGGATGAAAGAATTAACAGACACACAGACAGATTACACTTAATCTTTTCTCAAACGACTTAACGTCGATTCCAAACAATTACCTACCAATTTTTTACTTCGTATATCCTTCGCTCAACCAGATCACAGTAAGATACTGCCTGGGTGATTTACTCTTTTGGACTCTCTTATTGTAGTTAAATACTTTCGTCTTCACCTAATTATATGCTTACGCTCTAGAAGAATTTCCCCTTTTAATTTCTCTTCATCTACCTATTAGAATCATGATATGTGGTATTGTGCTGTAATAGTAAGATATCAAAAATGTTACATATACATTATTAACATTAACTGATTTAAAAATAATCATTTCACGAATTTGTATATTGTAGAACGGATACATTCACTAGTTTATTTATTGAAGGAAGCTTATTAAAATAAAAAAGAAATGGTTATTATTATTTTTATTTAATTTATAATATTAATAGTTAATTATTTATTATTTTTCTCACAGATTTTTTACAATTTCATCGAAAGAAACTTTACGCACCTGAATGATTTTGAAATAAATGCTACGTAATTCACCAAGCACTCGTTATTATCGTGCTTTATAATGGCAGCTATATCACAACTCAATTCATATTAGGGTAATATTTTATGCAGAAAAATCATGCTCCCGGTAATCACGCTTTATTGCATTAGTAATTGTAGAATTGTAGGAATTTACAATATAAAAGTAGTCATTCTTCAAATGTTAGAAGTTGAATGGATATATTGAAAATAACATATGTATAGTGAACATACTTCAACAAATTCCTAACATGAGGTAACTATCGGGTATTCTTTCTTTGTAATTCTAAGTAGTTTGGTTTATGTATCCCAGTTCTTTGTTAACTACGCGGTAATATTCGCTAATGAGGAATTCAGTTATATACAGTGTCTATTAATAACATTATTAATTGCTTACAAACACAGTGGAAATATGGGAATGTCGTAAATTCCATGCATTTCTCGTGATCGTACCTGTCATGGTGTACCACATTCCTTGTGCGTATACATATAGGAAGAGACTGGTAGCAGTTTTTGTAGGTGCATAGTTACATGCATTCTTAGGCCAAGGCCAGTAAAACGAATTCAACGATAATTATTGATTTATTGTTTTACCAGAAATAGAGTTACGTGTTTAGTCTCTTAATTAGTATAATTAATGACAACCTCATACGTATCATCGATGAGCGGCTAGAACTAATCTACTAAAATGTGTGATAGTTGTTGCTACATTAATATAATGAATTTCAACTGCTTGGGCATAACTGTGCTGTACAACAAAAATCTTTTAACTGAAGCGGACACACATACGAAGGCAATGATGTAAAAAATTACCGTTAACTTAAGGGGGTACAATATATTTAATTTAACCATTCAACAATCGTTTTATTAATCTTTAAGTAGTGCAGTTCCAGTAGAGCCTTCGCAGGTTCTATTCTGAGTAGGGTTTGACAAGAATAAATCTTGACAATTCGCAAGCTACTTCTACAAATCTGAAATCTAATTAATATCTATTAAGGCTACCTGTTTAAACCTTAATACTTATAATTTTATTAATCTGTTGTCGGTCATTTAGTATTTCAATATGTTTATAATTTAGAGGCTCAAGTTGAAACTCCAAAAACTACGGCAGTTACGACAAGCTAAAATAATTATAACTGAACAATTATATCACAAAAGCAAGTGCCATAACAATAAATAAAAATGATTTCATTAATATTAACAGATTAACAATTAATTACATTCCCTAAAACTAGCCAATTCTGTATAAAAATAAAATTACATACGAATCAGATGATTATAATGATTCCTACTACATTCACTAAGTGACATCAATGCACATAGTTAATATTTTTCGGATGGGTTCGGTATGCTTTCGAATCACCTTTCGTCGTTGGGGAAATAATTAACAGTGCTTCACCCTTTACGGAATACTTTTACACATATTTTCGTACACCTTAGGCTCCTGCAGTTACGACAAGCTAAAATAACTTGTAATCTCGTTCGGCCGTCCACCACAAAAAAAAATACTATATAGGTATCTGTTGTTGAGTTTCTAATAGCTTATGTCAGTATACATATATGAAGAAACCTTAGCAATTGTATCATAAACAAAATGAGTATATAACCCCTACGTTAAATGACGATTGCAATTTGTGAATCCTACGTTAAACATATAGGCACTTATATTTGACAATTGTTATACTTATAACCTATGAAATGTAAAGTTTAAGTAAGTTCCTTCTCAATCAGAAGTTTGGGAACATGGCTATGATGTCACAATGACGTTGATAATGGCGTATCTCGTCTGCTAACATAAGTCAACTATATGAGTCAGTTAAGTTATCGCGGTCTTATCGGTGAAGTGAATTAGAATTGATAGTCTTATGATCCATTTACTGCGAAACAAGGACAAAAAGATAGTAATCTAAAATAATCTAAACCCAGTGTAGTGAAATAAAGGACTGTCTTAAATAATAATCACAATGATAACTATTTGTTGAGAAATTACAATAGAAATTAAAATAAAAAGGCAATAAATGTGATACAGTCGACTACTTATATTCTTAAAAGGTTTAAGATTGGCTGTTGCATATGCAGTTTTTCTTCCTCTTAAATCAATGTGAAGATAAATGAAGTTTTTATAATATGCATGTTGTATAATCATTAGATCATATTGAACTCAACTAGAGAATTATATGAACTTAAGTATTCTGTAACTAAAATATTTGATAATATTAGAGATGTACACTACCGCCCATATATATGGGGACGACTGTAAAATTGACGTTTTGTTTGATTTGAATTGCATAGAGTTGGTTTGCAGTAATATTCATTAATAGACATTGGACATCGTGGAAAGAAGTTTAACAACAAAAAATAGAAAACATAGGAAAATTTTAATTGATATAAGTGATTTCTCGTCAACCACGAAATTGAATAATAATCGCCTGTAATTTTAGTCCATCCTAGCTAGAGCTTCTGGCAAAAGTCTTGTGCATTCCTAACTGTTCTTCTTCGAATTCTTCGGTCTAATTCATCCACACTAATTCTATTGGCGACAGATCTGAAACCTATTTTGTTTCGAAGATACTATAATGAAGTGATTCAGTTATAAATACTATTTTTTAGCGATTTATGTTATTGAATACCCTTCACCATGTAATTTTATAATGGCTGAGCGTTTTTCAATTGATATTTCTTGTCGTTTCGATATTTTTAACTATGGTCTAACAGGGACGATAACTACTTCCATACATTTTCGGAGAATTTTTGCAGTTTACTTCTTAGAACCGTTTTCGCCTTACATTACAAACAACTCTTTCCTAGAATTTATCTGAATCTGATTAATAAAGATGTGCTAACACAGTTCTAGCTATCGTAAAATGTAAAATAAGGCAGGTGTCGCAAAATACAAATTACTTTTAAAATGCACTATATTGAGGTATTGTCTGTGTATTTCTATACTTTGAATAGTTGTCCTAATTTACATGGATAGTCGTGTATATAGTATCAGAAATGGTCCCAGTATACTTTCTCGTGGGAGGCCGGACCGTATACGGCGATGTATCGACAAGGATCTCATAAACCACCTGCTGGGTGCCATTGTTCAAATAAGAGAGGAAGAAGTTAACAGTATTTCACTAAAGCCAATATGTCGTAAAATATAGAATAACCGTATAATTAACTGTGTCAAAAGTTTTCTAGTAGTCAAGCAGAATCAACATACTAACTAAATTAGTATCGGTAGCATAAAATATCTCATCAGTAAATAAAGGGACGCCGTAACAGACCGATATTATTGCATTTATGTAAATTCCTTTGTTAACGAAGACAAAAAAAATAATACATTCATAATATATTTATGTAATGATTTGTTTTTATATTATCGCATTGTGTAAACAAAATGTAATTCAGTTTGTCAGTGATGAAGTATTGGACAAGACAACATTAAATAAGTTACTTCGTAACAATATTGTTAACATACAATGTATTATTTATCGGTTCTTAACTTTCCTCACTTCTGTAATAAATGATAAAATTTCCACGTATCTGCAGATAAAGGAAGTAATTTAGTATTTTCAAATGTTAATCGTTGACAGTGACTAATTGAGTAATCCCTTCAATATGATGTCTCAGCGACTTCTACGAAGAAGAGGGCAGGTAATTGATCTTTACACACTTAACGTCATCTGCAGGAGGTCATTGAATTGATTTTAATGAATCATGCGAAACAATGGGGGAACTGATTGAATAATAATTTGGGACCGATTCCACTGTATATGCGTGAGAAAAACAGCTTTCCTATTTTAGCAACTGTAAAATTGATTGTTTCGCAAACCTACACTCGAAAACAATGTTTCGTTATTCATTGGTAGAAAGTTAAACAAGAATTAAGCTTTTGATGTTGCAGATTTATTCTGCTAAGCGCTATTAGTTATAATAATTAGATTTTAGATATAAATTTTAGGTCAAGCAATTTGTTGCTATGTATGTACATATAAAGAGAGAAAAAAAATCATCTTGTTTCCTTGTGTTAAAAATATTTAAGAAAGCAATTCAGTAGTAAAGGTACGTAATGTAAAATGTATTTGTACATGTGATTTACTTTAGAGTGGCATTTTATATGTGTTTAAATAGAGTGTATTCAAAATATAACTGAGAGTAAAATTGTGAAAAAGCATATTTGCATTTAACTGATTTTGGCAACCTGATATACAAGGCTGATCCAAATTAAGCATGCACCAACGCTACCTTCGTTGCTATTAATATCGTCATATAGGTTAAACTAGCAATATTCGTATTTTCTTTAAAAACTGAAGTATAGTACATATAATTTTAATCAATGTGGTCACAAAACGAATAACAAAGAAATTTTGAATTACAGTTCATATATCAAATGCACACATTGTAAGCCTGTTATATTTTAAACTAAAACAAATACTATTTTCTACAAAGTATTAAAAATATTGCTTTCATTCGTTGTTTTTGGTGTAGGTAATTTGTTTTTTTTTTCGGAGGTGAAGTCGTGATTTACTATTGTATTTCCTTATTTTTGAAAATGCATGTGTACATTGCACATGGTACTACATATTTTACATTCAAAACACACTAGAGTTTTGAAAAAGAAGTAGCACATAGCAAAAACAAATAACTATGACATTGAAGGCATGAAAAATCTTCACTAGGCATCTTAATTTAAAAACCTTACTTCGTTTTACCGACTTTGTAGTCGTATATAATGGCAAAGCATTTGAGTAAATGTTTCCATATTGCAAATACTGTAATGATATTTTTTGTTTGTACTTGTGTATATCCAATTTTATTCCAAATTTTTCAATATATTAATTATAATTTACGCGTTTGTTTTTTTTGCCGTTATTGGGGACGAAATTACTTCAGGACTACACCTTGTATTTCTAGTCATTAATTACTGTCGCGATCAGCCAAACCCTATCAGAATTTTACCCAGTCGAGAAGTGTTTTTTATGTATCGACAATATTGATGCGACGTTGATGGTTTTGCTTCTGTATTTATAAACCAACCGTCACGGTCGAGGTTCGAACCCGCATCTCTCGAATCAAAAAGCAAGTGTACTAACGAGTCGACCCTTGAAATTATTTTAATAGATAGTTTATAAATGTTGCGTAACTTGATACACATCTATCTTTTTATGACAGAATAACTTATTTTTAATTAAGAAAGAGACAAAAAAAGAAAATTTCTATTCATAACAGATATTGCCCCACTTAATTTTGGTCAGCCTGTACAATGATTTGGAATTAGAAAGTTAAACCAAAACTTAATTCAAAGAACTACAGAAAAGCAGGATAATAATATTAGAACCTAGATGAACGGATGTTTTGCGACCTTGCATCTCATACTAACGATGTTTAGACTACCAATCCACAAACGCGTATTTTTTTACAAGGCTGCTGCACCTATTCATTGACGTCATTAACATGAATGTTTAAATATTGCAATATTTCAGAATAACCAAAAAAAAGGTAGTCGCTTGTTGTTATTACATATAGTTTTACACCATTATTTCCAACAATTAATTGTATTCATGACAGTAATTGTAACCTGCAGAATCTTTTGAATTGAAAATACGTCGGCTTATTTCATGTACATGAATAGTACAATGGGACAAAAGTACACTTGGGCGACTGGCAAGCGATGAGGTAGTATCGGTAGATGGAATGCAAGCGATGTTGAACTTCATGCGCATTCATCTTTGATTTAGTAGTGATTAACGCGCAAAATTGATAGACAAACAGTTCACTTGGTGAAAATGACAAGCAAGAAGAATAAAAAGTGTGCTTATTTGTTAGGGAATTCTACAAAAGGAACTTTACTTTTAAATCAATCACAGATTTCGTGTTCGAATTTTGCCTAAAATAAAAATCATTCCTAAATAATAAAAGTGAATAAAAATTAGAACTATTTATTATTCCACAATGCTAGTCCCTCTTTCTCGGAACTAATTCCTATGAATCCTGTAGTAAAGCTTTTCAGGAAAAACAAAGTCAAGTCTTTCCAGTAATTCAGCATAGTCTATTCTACGTATAGGATACTGAAAGAAAACTATCCAAAATAAATTTCGCTAGATTCGTTTTAAAAAGCTGATTAGAACGCTATAAATGGGTTACCAAGCATTAACTGCATTCCTTTGAGACATAAATTATAGAGTATTAATGTTATCACATATATTATACAAGTGTGACTAGTTTTTAATACTCTTTTGTTTTGGGATTGCTTAGACAAGTAAGAAATCCATTCCGATCATTTATTTGATGTAATCCCCAAAACAATAAATAAATAAATCTAGGATTTGCATCCGCAGTCAATGAAAAATAGCAATAAATGTGAATAATAAAACTCAGAAACTTACAAGCCTTATTTGTAATATTTAAGACACGATTAGAAAACGCAAGTACAAATCTTTAATTGATAATTGTCGGGAAATATTAAGTGGACCTAAGTTCGACCCTTGGAGCATACGAGGTCACATGAAACAAGTCCAAATCGGTTTATCGACTTATTCAGAGATTAGATCGTATGGTCACACTTTATAACAAATATATTTCCAAATTTCAGCTTATAGTCTATTAAATTCCATATGCGGTTTAAATTTATCATGGATCACAGTTGTGAACACCTGATGTAACACATAAACATCGCGTCCAAAATTAATCAGATAGCTAACGGCGGGGACGTTCAAATTGCCTTAAAGAAAGTGCCACATATGTACATAGCTTCACCATACACAAACAGTATCTTATAACAAGCATATAGTTTTACTGCCAATCTCAACCCTTCCATTGTTTTTTTTAACAGCGTCACATAATTTTGTGTCTCAGTGTATTTGCTACATAATTGGAAAATAGTTCTCTCTCAAGGAGTAGCAAAAATTCTAAATTATTTTCTTTGAAACTAAGTACAAGGATCTTCAAAAATTAAAGTTATTTTTAGTCGCAGTAAGTATATTTATTTTATTTAAACGTGTATTAAAAAACAAAGAAATGCTTAACTGGAAATATTTTGTTCTCCACTATTATAAGTAAAATTTCTAGGTATATAGTTTTACTAAGGCTGTTCGTTCAGTGTATTAATTAGGCATCGCCTATCAAAAAGCTATTTCCAACATTAAATTCTTTAGCACTAGATTTTCGGCATATGTGCACATTTTTGTTATAACAGAGAAGATCCCGTACAACCTTGATTTTTAGCGTAATCTAATTTGAATTCCCCACCGTTATACTAACTTTACAATGTAACGGCACTTCTGTATAGTTTCTATTAAATGCAAATTTATCGATTCTACTTCTGTCTCCACCTTGCGTATATTGATGTTAACAGATGATATACACGTAAGGTGTTGCTTAGAAAGAGAAAAGTAAGTAAATGTACAGTAAGCATTGTTAACTGAAGGCGATACCTTTTGCGATACCTCGTTTCGCTAAATCCTAAGTTTATTTAGCGATGGAGTTACTAATCTCCATTTTCGAGGAACAGGCATTTTTTCCATGTAAGCAACTCCCACTCCCCTTTGCAAATTGCGGAAGTAGCATGTGAATATTATAAGGAATCTATTGCCGCACTTAGTTGTAGATATTCCTTACTTACGCAGTAAAATTTGCATAGAATGGCCGTTGATTGCTTCACCAAAGAGCTGCTTTCTTAAAGAGATAAGTATTATGAAAGTTACTAAAAATTATAAATTATTGTTTCATCAAGAGCTACATGTACTTGTTGCGTTGATAAACATCTCTTTACATAGAAAGAAGACATTTATATCTTACAATTCACTAGTAATATTTCGGCTAGCTAAATTAACTTTAAATTTTGAATTTCCGGGAATACCTCAGTAGACTTTGAAAGTAATAGAAATCTTTTGTTTCATTATTTAATAAGATTAGATTTGGAAACTCTGCCAAGTCAATATTAAAGTTCAAAATGATTATGCGATGTATAATATTTACATAACATGTTGCATATAAACGTACACTTTACTAAGAGTTAAACATTCGACAACGGGCTGACTGAAACTCAATGTAAACAGCAGATAAATTATACTTTACATTGGAATTATGAAAAGATAATGCAGGTTTTCCACCGCTGATTTTTGAAGATAAATGTGTTAGTGGAATCTGATTCTCGATTGATTTTTAAAATTTACTATATTTTCTTCCAATTCATATTATGCAATATTTGTATAAATGAAAACTATAGTTGATCTCGATGGTTAAGTGATAAATTTCACTACTTTTCAAAGAGGTAAAATACATTGGTTACGTTTCCAGGTAATTCGGTAGTAGTATTACTAACCTATAATACTATTATATGAATTTGGAAACGTTAACTTTGAAATGCACTTTCTCATATAGACTGCACCTAAAAGTGCGTTATATCATTCTGTTTTAAGGAAATAATTAAGATTTATTGAAATACACCTTTATACATTATATGGTCGTTGACCTTCCATAAATAAAATGCGCGTCAGCGATCTGTGATTTGACGCAGCGATTTTCCCTCTCACACCGTACTTATGAATGTTCGTCCTAAAGCGTTCTAAGTCAGCCAGTCCTTGCACAATAGTTTTAAGTAGCGAACAATAATGCAATAATAATAATAATGAATTCGATCACATCATAATAACGTTAGTTTTCTATAGACGAACATATCCATTTTAAATATTTCATCGGATAAAATTAAGATGCGAGCCAGTAAAATGAACTATAGGATGGATAATTTCTTAACGTCTTTAAATGAACGATCAGAAAATAATATATGGTGAAAATATTGTTGTGCCATACCTCTAACGGATTAGAGGTATGGAATATGCTTGTAATCGTACGGAACGCTTAATTATAGTTTATTATGAGGAGATATATCGTTAGCTAAAAATATGTATACGAGAGCGACCTGAAATGTTTACGGAATCGACAAGAAAAACACGGTATTGGTGTGGTTTTTTATTTTTACTTTTCGATGTAGTCTGCTCGAACATCAATACACTTTTTCAAACGGTGCTCCAGTCTCTTCAAGCCGTCGGAAAAGTACAAGGTTTCGAGGTCTGCAAAATAGCCATTTGTAGCGATGATAACCTCCTCATTTGAGGCAATCTTTTTCCTCCCAGGGATTTTTTTCAGGTTTGGGAATAGTAAAAAGTCGCTGGGAGCTAGATCCGGTGACTATAGAGTATGAGAGACTAATTCGTAGCGTAACTCAGTCAATTAGGACACGACGATGCGGGATGAATGAGCCGGTGCATTGTCGTGGTGGAAAAGCACTTCTTTCCGCAGTAAATGAGGCTATTCCTTCTTCAATACTGCATCGAATCGACTCAATAAATCGCTATAGTATTGCGGCGTGATCCTACTTCCCTTCTGCAGATAGTCGATGAGGATCACACCTTGGGAATCCCACGAAATAGTCGACTATTACTTGGTCTCGGGTATGTAGTGGTGGATCCAAGTCTTATTCACGGTTACGAAACGCATCCCTTAGATTCCGTTGGATCCTAGCCAGACACATCGCCGAAACGGTCACCCGATTTCGTTTTTGCTCGAGTGTGGGCAAACGCGGTACCCATCACGCCGGAAGCTTTTTCATACCCGAAATTTCGAGTAAAATATAACCAACGCGTTCTTCTGAGATGCCTGTTGTCTCTGCTATTTCTTTCAGCTTCAATCGGCATTTCATCGTTGGTAGCGGTTCTTAGGCATCCACTGTGTGGTTCGTCGCTTGTACTTGTGCGGCCACGTTTGAACTCGCTCACACAGAAGCCGGTGGTCGAAAATGATGGAGTACGTCCGCCATGAACCTTTAGCAAAATATGTCGAATTTTCGTGGCCGTTTTTCCAGCCATCCAGAAGTGTTTGATCATTGCACGAAATTAGATTTTATCCATTTTTGCGAAACCACCTGGCTTGCTACACAAAACACACTCTTAAACAACAACTGTGACAGTAGACGTCTGAAATTTTGACAGTTGCCATAAAAAGGGTTGCCCTTGCTGCCGACTAATCCACTTCAACCTTCGTGCGCCATTTCTTGCTGATTCCGGAAACGTTTCATGTCACCCTCGTATACTGTTTAAAAATATTTGTGAACAATATATATATGTATTATAGGATTGTTGGATTAGTACTGGATTATTTACATCGTCAGATGATAATAGGGCAATTTATATTGCATTCTCTTAAGCGTTAAGGGCAATTTAGGCAAGAGTGGATTTTGGGTAGAAGGGAGCTTCACCAGTTTTATGTTTCCTTGTGGAAAATCTCCGTAAATCAATTTTTGGCGAAAGTTTTGAAAATGGTAATCTTGGATTTTACCAATAAACATTCTTGTTTACGTATCTCCGCTGTAGAGTAAATTACTTGCTGCACACATGAAATTTTGGTCACTTGTAGATGCTGAACAGTCCTTAGCGAAATCGAGTACATATTTAAACTGCGATTAAATTAAAAAAAATATAATAAAAGCTTTAGAAGATTTTCGTACATAATGCATATTTATAAAAGAAAATAAGAAAGTGATAATTTCTGATTTAGAAATATCACTGTAATTATTAAATGCTTCTGTTAGAGAGCAAACGCTTTATTACTAATGGAACACTTATATCATAAATTAAAGCTATAACAACTAAGTATGCACTAATATCTCATTTAAAGTAAAATATTTGTATATCACACTTATTATTCTGTTTTAATGATGATTCGGGCATGGGATTTTTGCGAAGGTGTCTAATACATATAAACACGATTATATACAATTTCAAAACTTTACCAACCACATATATATCCTTTAAAGACCACGATCAAGTGTAGTGTTCCATGTGACATTTGGTTAATGGAGACTATTTAACATTTTTAAAAAAACCTCCAAAAAGGTATATTTACGGTTGTTCTGTTGGATAATTCTCGTGCATCTTTTTTAGGAAATTATTATGACCTGCTGTTGGTTAATGCGAAGTTATTATTGCTTCGCGGTTTATAAATAAACGTCTGAAGAAGGTTCGTTTACCTCCATAAAAGTAGATACCAAAATTGAACGACCTGAAACGTGCCATCTGTCGACAATTTGCGGGACTGCATTCAATTAAATCCAAAACTTGTACTTGCATAGATATTCTATTATGAGCTTTGTGGAGTAGTTACTTTTGTGATGTGAACGGCGTAATATATTGTGTACACTTGCTATAATTTCATGAACTTCGAAAATCATAATTTTAATTTTATAATGTTTCTCTGAAAAGTCTGCGTAGGAGGTATTTTCTTAATGTCTCACGATCTGTGCCAATTTTTTTTCTTATGTGTGTATATATTTTTATATCTGGTGTTATTGTGAATCTTCGGTTTATCGAGTTCAAGAGATATTATTTCACATACAAAAATTATTTCGAATTGCGCCGTTGTATATATAATTTTTTATTCCAAAAAATGGTATTTTTCCTCGAGTTTTTGATGAGCAATGTGGTAAAAGTCTGTGAATTTTTATGATAAGCGTATAATAAAAGTGTAATTTGCTATTGCCAACTTACTAGTATCACCATACTGAAGGTAAATCCCACTGTTTTATTTGTCGCTTGCATTTATTTGTTAAATTAGAAACGAAGCGGAACACAGGATGCTAAAAGTAGCCGGTCCACCATTACTGTCATTGTAATAAGTTAAATATTAATTTCTTTTGAATTTACGGCAAGTTTTCTGACTATTTCTTTTAATATTTATTATTACATTTGTAGGGATACTGACGGGTTTAAAAACCAAGATAATTGCAAAGAATAATTTAATCGATGCTATTTATTAACTATTTTTATACTCGTAGATAAGAATGGCAAAACCAAATTCATAATATGAAGATGCGAGAATTACCTGAAGATGATTTTATTGTTTTTGTACAAAAGATAATATATTCTATATCTAATGCAAGTGTCCTTCACATAACGCGATATTTATATGATACAACGAGGCGTGTAAATTGTAGTTATCTGCGTATAATGCGGTTATGGTTTCGTTAAAACGGGATCTACAAACTTTCGTATTGCTCCTTACCACACATTTTTACCATGACTGAAAATTGCTGTATTACAAGTAGCTATTAATATCCTATCGCAGTATAGCGCTATCAAGCAGAGCTTACCAAAATGCGGTGTGATGCATTATGTACATTTTTAAATTCTAATAATATGCAACAAATAAAATATGTTTTTATTATCATTGCTGTTTTGGTAGTTAACATCTGAATATAATTTACCATACATGCAACCTAAAACTAGATTTTCATTATTCTTTTTCAATTCTAATTCCTACATTATACAGAAATTACCTGCATTTTTTTTAATATTTTGTTGCTCCATATTATATATGTATATGTGCCGAAACTATCGTTTTGATATTTTATCAGGTAATATTATGGATAGAAATGTATCTTCTAAAAAAATATTTTTAATTTAATGGCAAGCCCGATTAAACCAGAATCGAATATAAATTGTCTTATTTCAAATAGAGCAGGGTGTAGCCGATGGATTATCTAGATAGCTATTTTAAAAATAAGATACATGCCATAGATCTAAAGTGTATGAACTTTGAGATATTTTTCTGGAAACGTTGACATCTATCCCAATCAGTTGGTGGCAAAATTTTTGAAACCAAACATTTTTTGATTTCGTAATATCTTTTGTATTGATCTATATGAAATCCCAAGAACTGCCTCTGCATATAAAATTAAAGCTTGTGGATATACCGTAAAGTATGCCAAAGTATTTATAAGAGTTGTGTGGAGTATTTCCATCGTTTGTAGAACTTTCATATTCCGACGTTTCGGCAGTGTATCTGCTGTGATCTTCAGGATAGCCGTGATAAGCGCTTTGCTTGTCAGATTCATCATTAGTTCAGTGATTTGTTCGGCTATTGTGTATTCTCCATTTTTTTGGTGAAAATTTGTCTGGTGTGGGACTTGAACTGAATTTTATATTTCCGAATTATAATCGAACGCAGTTGACTACTAAGCTAATAATTATCACGTTCAAAGTTATAGTGTTTATCAAGCTTTTATTACTCTTCTATACCACAAAACATTTATTACCATTTTTTTCTTTTCGATCATTCTTGCCATATGTGGGTACCGTTCATTGTCAATTCTGCAGGTTCTGCTAACTATTATCTTTTGAAAATCACTGTGCATGTAAAATAAATTTAAACTAAAACTTTCTTGTCATACTCCTCTATAATTAATACACTATGATAGGTACGAACGAAATATCGTTGTTCGTAATACGATGAATATTCAACTTTGCCGACTTTATGATTTCGCTGAAATAACTGAAGACCGAATGGATTTTGATGTAAGAAGTAAAATACATATGTCTTGTATATATTTCTCAACTAGGATATTCAAAAATGGGTGTTGCTATTAAAAAAATATATTTTTTATGTAAATACGTCTGTGCTTGGACTAGATTTTCGGCACACTTGATATAAGTTTTTTGAAATGTATTTATGGTAACAAGCATGCCCTCGTGTTATCAATAAATATCTCAAAACTGACCTTTTAGTCATGAGTTGACATTAATATTAAGATAGCCTACGCTGCTCCTTTTAAAGAAAGTCCATTTCAACAAACAATAACGTATTACAAAATATCACCGTGAACCCTTATTTTGACGACCACAATTATGAAAATCAAGAAGTTTAGATTTTAACTAAACTTGTTGAGAATTAAGTATGTATGCGCAAACATGAGAGGAACATAAAAAGTCTGTAATAAACTTGCTAAGTACAAAGACGCAGAGCACAAATCTAATTAATTCGACAAGAAATTACCTAAGAAATTCTTGCAATATCATTTACAGGTTCACTGATGGTAATGAAATTACTCAAATAGCGGTTAAACCTTAAAAAGTGACTGCACCAAAAGCAAAAAATGAGTGAGGCAGTATCACGTTGAAAGCAAACTTTCCGAATATAGGAAGTTTTGATTTGAGAAAGCCGTTGTACCGAACACCAGATATAATACCAACTAATATACTTGAAGGTGTTAGGTGATAGATTTCCAAAAAAAATGTTTTAATACACACAAGCAGTGTTTGTTTCGACAACTACGAAAAATTTGGTTGGGTTATTTAAAAAAGAAAAACTTTCCTTTGGAGACGGTAAAAAACTAAGAAAACCGATCTTAGTGTCTAACCTTTCAAATATTGATAGCATTTGCGACGTATTTTTGTCAGACCACCCAATTAAGTGTGACAAAAAACGTACAAAATTGATCTCTAAAGGCTTAAATGGCAATCAGGAATGGAAGTATTGCACTTAACATGTGCCCGCCAAGGTGCAGGCTGTTTGAGTCGTAATGAATGACCTTTTTATAAACTGGAGATAAAACTGCGGCATGGAAGCATCGTGATTCCTTGAAACGTTAAAGTTTTATGTAAATGAAGTAGTTTGTTTCCTCATTAACCCATTATACCTAAAATCTCTAATAACGAGACGAACCTACAACAAAAAGCGAAATTGCATTTGCAACAGTACATAACTTATAAGCGATACACATGTTTCACACATGATAAATAAATTCCCATCATCATTAGAACCGATAAATTTTCTAATGAAGCTTTACCTTTATTTAATATTTTCCACATTCCGCATTCTCTTAAATCAGATCATTCTCTACCGCATAATAGTATACGTTTCTTGCAAAGAAAAGCTTTCTTGCGTTTGTAATCGTTACTTCATTGTTGTCTCAAATTATAAGTTACTTTAAAACTTGAACCACAATATGACAGCAAAAAATAGGATAATGATTGCTTAAAAGCATCTTATATGGTACTTAATTATCCTCAATATAAACACTCATTAATAATATTTTAATATAAAACATCTTTTCGTACGTCATTTATAATTAATTAAGCGCGTGAAAACGCAATCAAAAAGTAAATTGTTGGGCAACACCTCCATAATTAAATGGTTTAATTTAGCGTACCTACGTAGCTTATACTACATCGTCGGTTTCGCCCGCCCATTAGAACTAACCTATTTTCATAATTCACGCCGATGGGCAATAACGACGCAACTAGAAAATGATATCCTCCTTAGTGACTGGTACTCGCTTCTCCGCTTGATTTACTTTGAGGTGCGTTACGCGAGATGATTTTAAAGATTTATGCGATCACAGACGAATCGCTGCGAGAGTTCTTGTGTTAACGTTATTTATGCTAGATGCTTCGATAACTACCAGTTATGTTGTAAACGCACTTTCTTTGCAGTTGCAATCTATTGCGCCATCTCATTGCGCAGGTGATTAATAGCGATTAAACCGCTAGGGTGTTTAAAGTATGTGATAATATACAGGAATGTTTATTGTGCAGCAAACATCCTTAATTTTTCAAGTGTACTATTTTGGTCAAATGTTTCGAATCACCTCTTTCAGAAGATCGTCTTGTAAACCTATAATCTGTACTTTATATGTGCGATTGCATTTTTGCTTACCGATCGCACGTGATATGTCTTAGTATAGATGGCCAACTGAGCTGAGAGAATGGTTTTGCTGTTATTGTTCATCTATGTAAAAATGTCATCGGTGTTTGAATCGCCACTGTTCGAATACGATGGTGTGGGAGGTATAAGCAACGGCCTAAATGAATTCCTATCTAATGCAGTTTAGTAACCATCGAAATGTGGTCGTTGAATCAACGCAGCTTATGCATTTTTTAATAACGTGTAACGAGGCTCATTTCCACGTATCGGGATCTGTAAATAGGAACAATTTTCGGTTCTCGGCTGCCGAACAACTTCAACAAGTTCGCGAACAATCCCCGCATTCCGAAAAAATGGTCGTGTGGGATGCGGTGTGGCATTTGGAATACTAGGCACACAGTTTTTCGAAGAAGGTCAACGTTAATTAACGCTAATTAACTTTAATCAGTGTAATGCATCTACATATAGACGTAAAATATAATAAATAAATAAAATAAAATATATGCACTTTGCATATGATCCGGTCTCTACTACTAATAATAATAGCGTTATTTTCTTCTGCAACAAAGGTTACAAAAGATAGTGGTTATAAACTAAAACATTGTACTTGCAAAGAAAACCAAACAATAAGGCGAAAATAAAATACGGGAACGTGCCAATTCCAGTTGAAATTCGGTCACTCATAGACTAAGCACAAAAACTGCGTATACTTTCTAAAATACAGAAATTGAATAACACATTCATTATTACACTTTATGTGATGCTTTACGCAAACAAAGATATTGTCGGGACAGTGCTCATCGCCATATATGTACAAGAACGCTCGCATCCATAATTTGAATTTAGGTAACGAGTAACCCTTAACTAACGCAGTTATGTTATAAAATGTGGAAATATTATAAGAAAATGTCCGTTGGTATACCGAGCTTCTATAAATAAGTGTAGTAGTAAAATTCCCTATATCTCCTGTTTGCAACGTCTAAAATGCCGCAGTGGTCCAGTCTTGGGCCACCCTTTATTTAATATGCGTATCCAGATTTTCATCTTTCGTTACATTTTATTCTATAGATTTTTATGCAAATAATATGGACATTTATCTTTCATGGGATTGATTAATGATGTTATGAGTCAACTAGCAGAACAGCATTCTGTAATTCTTAATCCCGCGAAGTCGGTGGTTACTGTCTTTGGAAAAACGGTGATCGAGCTAAACTCTCGAATCTACTGTTAGCTATATAATCATTTTCTTTTATTTTGACGTAAACGTATACATTGCTAGAAACTGTAATGAAAGCGTCTGCTTGTCTAAGTTTAATTTAACAACCGCATTCCTGTGAATTACAGGTGCACATCTGCTTGTTTGTGATTCTAGGAAATATCTTCAATCAATTTCTATAGAATTTTTCAGTTCCGTGGTCTTTAAGTGAATTGCATTTTAACAGTTATCACTTGCAATTATTTTAAGTTCATTTGCATAAGATGGTTAACAATACGTGCTGCAATCATTACTCTTGATAACGAACGTTACGCTTTCAAATAAACAGAATGTTTCAGAAACTGCTGGCCATTCGACAATTGGAAGCAGGAAGAAATATTAATTGCTTGTATTCGGGGACACTTACAGTAACAACTATTGCCATAAATCAACTTACTGTATAGGATAATAAACGAACTCGGGGACTTAAAACAACTGTGCTTATATTAACAGAACTCTTAAAAAACATTGTACCGCGGTCAAGCGACGACTGAAAGTAGCAGGCCTAATAAAACGCGTCATTACTAGAAAGCCACTGCTTCATAAAGTAAATAAAAGGGCTTAATAGGGCCTTAGAACATAGAAATTCGACCGAAAAAGATTGGGCGAATGTTCTTTGGAGCAACGAATACAAATCCAAAGTTTTTGGCAATGAACAGTGAATTTGTGATCGATAGATGTCTAAAGATAAAATGTTACCACAAGCTATCATAAAAACACAAAGGAGGTTCAGTAATAATTTTTCTGTGAATATAATGGGAAATTTAGTAAGCGCTGAAGAAATATTGAGCACAAAGAAATTTTAGAACACTACGTGGTGTCATATGGTTTGCCGTTGTTAAGG
The DNA here is from genome assembly GCA_023509865.1 of Trypoxylus dichotomus. NCBI lineage: Eukaryota > Metazoa > Arthropoda > Insecta > Coleoptera > Scarabaeidae > Trypoxylus > Trypoxylus dichotomus. The sequence goes on along the minus strand of CM042074.1, from coordinate 71,469,420 downwards.
ATTAGTTTTCAACTCGTTAACGAGCCTAAACGCTTTCCCAAGCTCTAAAAGCTGCTCTGCAAAGAACATTTTGCGTCAGAGAAAAGAAGAGAGGGTCATCATTGTCTGACTACCATAGTCACCGAACTTCAGTCCTAGAAAAGAAGAAATTCTGGGATGAACTAAATAGAAAAGAACGTTAGCGGAGTCCAAGTTGAGCAAAGCATTTATGGAAGTACCTTCAGAGCGAGTGAATTAAAATTGATGCATAAACATTAAACAAATAAAACAGTAAAAGGAATGCCAAAATTGTGCCAAACTGTAGTGAAATACAGAGATAAAACTTTTGACAAAACCATTATTTACCTGTGTGTGTATAATAACTTATGTTTTCTACAGTATAATCTCCATTTTGGCGTTATAACCTCTAATAAATGTACATTTTATTTCATTAAAAATGTGTTTTCTTTTTAATTATTCTTAATCCAGATTTCTCAATATGAGATATATATGAGTTGTAGCGTATATAAAGCTAACCCATATTTATGTTTACTTTAAAGCATGTGCACATACGTATGTAGGTTATAAATAAATAACTTTAAAGTTCAATGGCAGTGCATGAGAATGAATTATTCCGCTGATAGTGCGGGTTGAAGGTGGATGCTTAGCAATACCAAATATCTTGATAAAATACGTTTTCTTAAGCGCATATTGAAAGAGCTTACATTAGGGCAAGAGTACAATGGAGAAATAAATATTGTAACAAGATCAATCTATATCGGACTAGAGAATTCATAATTCGCATAGCTTGCCATGATGAACCACATGAACATATGCCAACTTAATACAAAACCACAAAGAACTTTATTCGCGGTAACGACTAGTGAATTTAATATGGTCGTAGTAGATTAGAGAGGTTGAGTGGAATTAAAAAATAGTTTCCTGATTAGTAGGTGGACATAGGACCACAATTTTGTAACGTATTTGGAAACATTTTATATTATCAACATTCTATATTTTGTAATAGAAGGAGTGAAAACTATAATTTCTTGTGGAACGATTTTGTCACCTTTCATTGCGAATGATTAATTTGAATGAGCTTAATGATTAATTTGAAAAAAGTAACTAATTTCTCACAAGGTACTAGCTAAAAACATTGCTTTGATTACACATTCGCATGATTATAAAGATATAAGAAATATATTAAAGAACGTGGAAGGAATAAATACTCTTTTTAGCAGCATTCTGATTAGGTAGATACACAGAGTAAATGTATGAAGAACGATCATTGGGGGTCTAATCATATACTTGCAATAATCTTCGTAAATACTTAGCGGATCTGTAGAGCCATTACAACCAAAAATTTGTTTTAATCTGGTAAAATATGAATCTTTCATTTGCACGGTGTATCTACTTTAGCGGTAACACTACTTAATATTTCTTGCAGTACTGAATACATGTAGCTCTGTCTGCACTGTGTTCACTATTTGCATTAACTCTATACAAATGACAGCGAACAACTTTGTAATTTGTACTTTTACAAATGCTCTAACTAGACCATTGTAATTCTTAAAAATAATTTGTAAGTTCGTCTCTTCAAATATGAACTTTACATTTAAGAGAGACACATGCAAGGCGGAACACACACTGGTTTTAGCATCTCAGTTCTCTATGTTTAATTGACCTGAAGTTATAATTTGTTCCAAAAATGGCCTCAACTATCCGCTTATCTAATTCTTGTTCTTTTTTTTTGTATATACTTTTATACAGTATCAGTATTTAAAATAAATCAAAAACTGACGATTTTATTTTATTTTTAATTATGATTTTTATTAATTCTGATGCATGAATGGAAAAAACTAAAACATCCACAAGCGTTTACCTGAAAGTGTATTCCCTGTATATAAAGGGTGGAACATAAAGATTTCCCACATTTTGAAGAGGTGCAACAAATGAAGAAATTTAACTAGAAAAAAACAAAAATATATTTAGTTGAGGCGGAATAGCTTTTCCTGTAGGTATCCCAGAGGAAAAAGTCCCAGGGACTAAATTCGGGTAACCGTGTAGGCCACTCCATGTTTCCTCTTAAACTGAACAGACGCCCAGGAAACATCTTCCTCACCATTCCGAATGAACGTTGCGCTGTGTGAGCTGTGGCCCCGTCCTGTTGAAACCATATATTTTCTGTCTCCACATCGTTCAATTTAATCTACAGAAAGGTCTCCAACATTTCAACGTAGCGATCAGCAGTCACAGTTGTCTGATATAATTTTTAAAACACATAAAAAACTATATTTTATTGTTAAAGTAGTAGTATTAACAAAAATCGTATGTGCTAGGAAAACAGGTATGTACTTCCCCGGATTTTAGGATAAACTTTATTTCGCACGCATAAATATATATATGTACTTACTTCCATCGCAATTGTAACCACCCTAAAAAAATGAACAGTAACTTGTAAAGCATGCAATAGATCTAAACAATTTCAATAATCTTACATATGCATTTAGTTTTAAAAACAAATAACATTAATGTGTTCCGAGGCAACTTGATTTAATTCTTCTAGCCTAAGTGATTGTAATTCGATTAATTGTAAAACAGTAAATAAATACAAAAATGATTAAAATTGTTTGTATAGGATGTCATCAAAAATACATTTCTTTGAAATGATATGCTGTGCTAAAATATTCCAAGTAAAAATAACACTTGTTTACTTCAGACACCAATGTATTTTCGCGCGAAATGTTCCTTAAAAATTTACCTTAAAACTCAATGCAGACATTACTTACTGTAACAGGAGCTTTTTTTAAGTATAAATGCTCATCTCGTTGTAATGAAAATAAAAGTGAGTAATGTATATGTATATATATATATATATGTAAATATATACATCTATATAATAGGTAGACTTGTAGAATTGGTGTTAAGTTGGCGAAGATAAGATGTAATAAGGCGATAAATGGAACATGTACATTGTATATTCATAATTAAATGTATCTTGGAATAAATCACATACTTGTAGATAAATTACGAAGAGAGAAATTGTTTCAATAGCTACCGAAACAACCGAGCCTCATTTATGACATTGTGTGATTAGTACCTAACGTTTGTATAAATATTCTGACAGCTTTTATACGTGAGTGAGTGTTGGTATTAGCAGTATTCAAAGGGCAATAGCCCTTGGATTCTTTTCAAACAACACAGGTGTTTTATACTTAAGGATATCCGGCGCCTAACATGAATGATTTTTTCTTTTGTCATATTCATTTCGTTTACATAGTGCCTTTGTTACTTTTTATGTATTTGAGTATTTTATTTTATTATCTTTCCATCTAGAAATATGTTTATAAATTATGGATTAGATCTAGAAACATTTACTTTCATAAATAAATTTGCTTGAGTTATTCGAGTTACCTACATTGGTTGCTCTTGCTCTTTTGAACCTTAGATTCCTGTTCCGTAAATAATTGTTTGCAATCTTGTTTCTAGTTATTTCAAAAAAAAAAAAAATAATTCGATGGCAACATCCCGCAATAAGATCGTTACATTTAACGTGATATATTATCCCTTCTTCTTCTTAGTTAATTACTTTAAATTTCCATGGCGTTCCGTATATCGAATCTAGTCCGAATTCTCACACTACTTACCGTTAGTCTTTTTATAGCGTATGTTTGATGTCAGTGTACTGCAGCTACGTTTCTAGACACATTGTTCAGACTAAATATAGCACAATTAACAGGGCTTTGATGCATATAAATATGCCTGGCTTAATTGTCATCTGCCCTGTTAACTTTCTCTTTTAATGCGCTCAACGAACGAATGGAGTGCTATACGATCTGGTGGTAGGATGTGAGAATTGGAGATGATTGGCTTTACGGAATTTAAATATTTATGAAATAACAAGACGACGGAAGATAAATATTTACACTTCGTTATGTCAATTAGAGTTGTCAATGTACTATAATTATTATGTTCAACATCATAATGGAATGCTATACCCTTACTAAAACATAACGTGGTTTAAAATCTTTTTAATATGCCTCAAACAGTACTGTGTAGGTTAGACTTTATTCAAAGCATTATGACTATCTTAAAGTGTTCCAATTTGTTACTTTTTAAATTTATAATAGAACAAACGTATTTTTTAAAGTGTAACATTTTTATTTCAAATTCTAATACAGATGTTACGGTTTAGTAAAGTAAGTTCGTTATAAGAAGTGGTGAAATAAGAAGGATTAAAATCTCGCAATACCGGTTTCATGAAACAAATTTACACATCCTCAACCTGAGATATTCTAGTAAGAACTATAAAGTACAACAGATGTCCACAACAACCACAAAGAGTATCGTAGTAATAAGAAAACAGTAAAAGTAAAATTAACACAGTTAAAGTTGGACAGAACAAAACAATTTAAAAGTTATCAATGTCAGTGCAATTAATGATTTCACCAACTTCAAAAAAATAATATTTTGAAAATAAGCTCCTGAACTCTACAATAGGCCCTCCTTTGGAAGAATTGCGACTCAATTTCATGAATATCATTAATAATATTCTTCTTCAGATCATCATTTGTTTTTTAATTTTAACGTAAACTTTTTGCTTTAGTTAACCCCTAAAAAAATATCTATGGGCAATAAATCACATATCTAGTCGGCCAATTGCTCTTTCCTTTTCGATAAATTATTCGACTACCAAATTATTGCCGTAAAACGCTTATTGTTTCTGTATGCTGCTGTATGAAATGTGGTACCGTTGTGTTGAAACACATATTTTGGATATGCGCACTTTCCAATTCGTCAAAAAAGAGTTTGTAATCAATATCGAGTTCCAGTAATAACAACAGTATTGCGACCTCCATTCTCAAAGGAACTCCGCCAGCCCAAAAACCACTCCTGGCAGTTAGTTTTTGTAGATATAACTGTTTTTTTCAATATTTTTCATGGATTTTCTTCGCCCTTGGTTCAACAATTTTGTTTGTTTGCAAATTTATCCGATTGAAAATGTGGATCTGTTGCGTCGCTGAAAAAAATAACATCATTTGTTGTATGGCCCAATTTACCAATTGACGATCTAATCCAAAGTCTGCTGGCTTTATGAAGTTATGTGAATCTTGTAAACCTTTGTAGATCGCTCTACAGAATTGTGAAAAGTGTAACTTTTGGAATGCTTAATTGTTAAGAACGATGATAAGTTGATATTTTTTTGATTCTTAATAACACTAACCTGCCGCCGCAATATTTTTTTCGAAACGACCACTACGATGGTGCGCGATGTCTTTTTTTCATGCCTCATCCCAGTTTTCTAAAATTTGTTAATTTTTCGAATAGTCACATATGATACAGATTTTTTTGCAATTTTCTTAGAACTTCCACCAAATTCAAAATAATTTTTAATAATACACACGCGTTATTCAATCGAATACCTTTCTACTTTTATTAACTGCAGTATTTCTACTTGTCATCGTTCAAATAACATACTGAATTCTTTTTACTTTATTACTTGTAGCTTCAAAGGAAATTGTCAATGCATGTGCAGCACAGCAGGCGACAGTTATACACCAGTGAACGATTTACCTCTAACTTATTATTTTCTTAATAATCAAGTTATTATGGAGAGAAAAGAACAATGCAGGATCGCTTTTAGATATAGTTAGACATTTTGAAGTATCGTATAACTTGGCCCTGAAAGAACTGAATTAGAAACCTTACAAAATGTCAAACCATCAAGAGCATTTCGAGGAAGATAAAGTAAAAAGAACAGATTTTTATTAAATGAAAACGTAGTAATTTTATTGATAATATCTTTTCCTAATGAAGCTACATTTACCGTAAATGGTCAACTCTCAGAAATTTCGGTTTATATTCCACATTCATTCCCATCCAGCATCCTCAAGAAATCAATGTCCAGATTGAAATAATAAACTAGATAATTGGCCCATTTTTTAGTGATGGAAACTTTCCTGTAGCAAAGTTTGTGGATCTGTTGCAAGACAATATCATTTCATCAATTGAGATACTGGACGTTGATGAGCAAATTCCAAATGCATGGAGCTCTGCGACATTCCACTAATGTGTACCACGAAGTTAGTTAGTTAAGAATAATACATTTTAGCGCCATACCATGACCTGAAGATCAGCCGATTTGTCCCCGTACGATTGCTTCTTTGAGGTTACCTGAAAAGTGAAGCTTATTGTAACATGCAAATACGATCTGAAAGAGCGTATATATACCGTATGCGATGGAATAAGCTCAGAATTTATTGGAAATTGCGTTGTTTATTGCTTTGAAAGATAAGAAGGACAGTTTGACAAGTTGCTTTCAAATTAGTTTGTTGTGTTGTTTTGTTTGTCTTGATTACTCATTAGAATAAAATTTTTTTTTTCATTCATAGCTGAAATTGTACCCGTTCTTTATTAAGCATTAAATCAATTTCTCATCAATATTTAGATCCGTTGAAATAAAAAAGGTCAATTTGCAAAATCGTTATTTTATTTGTATTAAAATAGATTTGTTACGAACATAAAACATTGGCAACGCCGAGTTCCGCTAGAATCTCATGGTTCCACGCTCGTTGAATCGTAAGCGCTAACCTATCGACAATTTTTCTTTTAACGTTATACGTGGGAAAAGTATATATGTGGTAAGACGTACGTGCAATGTAGAAGAAAGAAGCCGACATTCTAGTACAAAAAGTATAAATGGCGACAAATTTAATAAGTAGTCTCCAATCGGTACATCTTTATTACTTATTTACTTTATTAAATTTGCAAATGCAAATTCCAAGCAAGTACCGTTTTGTGAACGGGAGATATGTTGTACGAACCAATATCGCAGTCTATAAAGTCGAGCGTTAATAATAAATTTACGTGGGCTTGGAATTAGATATAGTATACATATATAATTAATTTTTGTGCTGTGTAAAGATGCTACAGTTGAACACTTCTTACTGTATCCCGTTGTACATTATACAATTTTTATCTTTGAATGCTTTCAATGATGTGACCTTTAAGCTGAGCATATGTGCGTTTGAGAATTTGACATCAAGTATCATATTTCGCTGTTAGTAGTATCTACAGTATTGGTCAAAAATATAACATTTTCTAAATAAATAAATAAATTTATGTGTATGTTATGTCAGTATTGCGCGATAGTATATCTTATGAGCTTCATAAATGCTATAGGTAAATCGTGCCTGAAACTTTAAGATAAATTTAAGCAGCAGAAGGTAAATTATTTAGTTATTATATAGTAACACATGAAAACTTTCTTATTCCTTATAATAATAACAAATGATGGTCGTTATTTTGTATAGGAAAGTTAATATTTTGTGTGTTAACCTTTAGCGGTTATAACAGCTCTACATCACCGTGGCATAGACTGTATAAGCCTTTCTATTATTGTGTTGTACGGTCAATTTGATTTCAAACGGTTCGAGGAGTTCATTCGAATTTTTGTTTTATCACGAATTTTCCTATCCAGAATTTCCCATAGGTTTTCTATAGGATTTAGGTTTGAGGACTGCAACGGCTACGCCATAACATCAATTTTGGTGGTTTTAGGCCAATTAGGTTTTGACTTGTATTTAGCGCCATTATCGTGTTCAAATTGGTGCTTCAGAGGCATAACATCATACGCATACGGCTCCGTTTTAGTTTCCAAAATGTTCTTGTATACGCACTTATCTATGGTTCTATGTAGTGGACTCATTTTGAATCAAGAAAGGCAATCCCAAACCATCACAAAGTCGCCACCATGCTTTACCGTTGCAATAGTACATTGTCACTAAAAAATAGTCTACAGCAGTCATTAATAGTCCATGTAATATGCGATTATGCAAAGTCTAATCAGGTTTTGATATTCTTTTTGGAAGTAGCGGTTTTCTACGGAACGACTACTCATAAACCAGGCATTGAGTAGTCTTCCTCCGTCCGAGTACTAACAGGAACTTAACCGTATTACTTCAAAACAGCCGCAATTCGGGCCAAAGAAAGAAAATGGTTTTCACGAACAACTTTAACAATTTGTTTGTCGAAATAATTGCTAGCTTTAATATTTTTAATTACATCTGTATCTCCCTTTTTTTGTAGGCTTTAATAATCCGTGAAGTTGTAGATTTTTTTTTAATCCTATGTCGTGTCGGATTATCAGTATCTTATTTTCATCTTCCGCAGTTTCCTGTTATGAGGCAGTTGTTTGGCTTCAATCCATCCCATACTTTTTTTCTAGTGTTTTATACATTTGTTCTTTCTAGGTGTTTCGGGGTCTATCCATTCTGTTTTTTGTCCTCTATTTTGGCTTCAAATATCCTCTTTGTTATTCGATATTCTTCCATTCTGTGTATATGTTCAAACCATCCCAGTTGTCTCCCCTCTGTGATTATTTCTATGGATCAAACATTTAGACTATTAGTGATTGTTGTGTTTCTGATTGTGCCTGTTCTTGTTACTCTTTCTATTCTTCTTAGGAATCTCATTTCCAAGGCCGTAACTCTGCTTTTAATTGTATTCGTGGTTGTCCATGACTCACTGCCATGTGTTAGTGTTGGTCTGACCACTCTTTTATACACGTCTGTAAAATTGTAGACTTATTTAGAGAAAAAGTTTTTGAAATTTCTATCTGTGTTTTATCTTCGCTACACAGCTAAGCTATTTGTTTTCTTACTTCATTTGCAATAGTTTTTCCACTGCCCATTATTATAAATTGTAGCAGTCTTATAGAATAAGGTGAACTTCTACACTTACAGTCACACGCTTTAAACGCTTACGCATAACTAACCCGTTGAAACACGAATACGATGGCAGCTGCTATCATTTCGTCCAGCATCAAAATTACTCTAGTAGTAAATAGCTGTTAGACAAAACTGCATAGCAGATATGAAATAAAATTTAATCGTTGACTTTTATACTACAATCGAGTAATGAGCAGTATACGTTATATACAAGTACTTCAATCATACATGGAAGTTGCTAAAATTAATAATACTACATTTCAAACATATCATTTATCTGGTATATCGAAATTCTTAGATTTTCGTAACATATACTTGTAGGACTGAGTACACGTTAAAATTAGAAAATAGTGAAAGATAATAGTCAAAAAATATCTACAAAAATTATTCGATTTCAACATTACGATCAAATTTGACGGGAATGTTTTTACTCCTAGGGTTCAGCCTTATGTTCAGTTAAAAAACAAAGCGTCAGAACATGGACAGCGACGTTAAAAAGAATGCACGGCATGTGTTACTCAATATCTTTTGAATAACAGAATAAAAAGCATTAAACTAAATATAAATATTATTGTGTTACACTGTACAGTATATCATAAAAGCCACGTGTGGAGGCCAAAATATTTTTCTGCTGTAATTCCTTAGTTATTAATTGTTGATTATTGATAAAATATCATAGAGGTCGTCTTGTTTACATAAATTGTCATTTGATTAGAATCTACATATATGGATAAAGAACATTTGTCAAAAATTTCTGTGAGCAAGCTTTTAATTCTTCTAATGTTTTAAAACTAGAAGCTACCTACTTCTTTTCTTTATTACTGTTTGTTAAAAAAAACTTTAAATTATATAGATTACACCAATTTATATTCGAATAACTTTTTAATGAACATAGGTATGATAATACTTAGACGTAGTCAACATTCGAAGTATACAGCTGGAATGTTAATCCGATTGAATGTGTTTGGGATCAATTGAAGAAGTGTATTCGTCACTTTTCAATCATACCACACATTTCAAGAACTACAATGGGTTCTTCAAGAAGAATATGAAGCAATTACTCAAATATGTCTAGCAGCATTAATATAACGTGTACGTTGTCGAAGAGATTCATAGTTTTTTATTATTATTTATTTTCTAATGTTTGGAAGAAATTGTTTTCGGTGTTTTTGCTTCCTGTTATACCTTTTTTGAAATAAATTTATTCCCATTCTTCGTTTTTCGTAATACCACATTTTCTTATCTCATATCACAAGCGAACTATTCTCCGAATTAATATCCATACCCTTTTAAGTAAACGCATATTTAAATTCTCTTTTACAACATTTCAGGGTGGCCGATTTTTTTTTCCGGTCAGTTTAGATAGATGGGTTGTAAATGTAAGTCTGAAGAACCTCTATTTTCTAGCTTTTTTAACTTTGCAAAATCTTAATTCAATTCAATATATAAATTTTATGGTAGTTTCAACGAGCATTTTAATGTTTAGTTCTCATCAAATAAAATATCAAGTTTTTAATAGATTTCCTCGCAACTGTAATATGATGCGTATGTTAACACAACATCTACTACCGCACATGTTGCGCTAATTTTAGACGATGAATCAAATATTTTTGTATACTAGTAATCGCATTAAATCGCTAATTTACAGTTAAATACGATACAAGTTCACTACAGTTGCTTGATTGTGCTTGATAACTGTTATTGCATTGTATTTAATTGAAGTTAAATCTTAATTGGATTGAAGTAGAATTTATGTGAAATGAATTGAAATACGCATATGTGCCAATATAATTCTAATTTATATTTTTAATTTATTTATATTTGCGTTTGTATGATTTTATTTTCTGCAAAAAATATAATAATTCCAAATATATTTTAGATTTAGTTCATACTTTATTCGTTACAACGAGTTGTTTACATTATGAATCTACGTTGTTACAGATTCTCTTCTCCATTCGCCTTTAACATCGCACCAATTGGCACATGATGGCGTTTGTCAAGATCCACGATTGCTCAATTTGGAAAAACAGCTAAATATAGAGCTCAAAGTTAAACAGGGTGCCGAAAACATTATGCAGACAATAAATGGCAAATCTCATAGAGACAAGAAGCTCATGGCGGAAGCCCAACAGATGTTCCTCGACGCTAAGGCTAAAATAGAATTCCTTAAGATGCGAATATTAAAGGTAAGTACAATAAATCCTCGTACATGGAAACTGATTAATTGATTTCAATATTGCTGAAACAGGTAAAAAACGAGATCAATAATAAGCATCATGGTTCAATGCACGATTTGGCGAATGGCGACGTAAGTACTTGTGAGCTTGAAACGCCATTGGAGGACAGGATAGAAGATATTAGGCATAGATTAAAAATTGAACTGGCCGTCGTAGATGGCGCTAAAAATGTAATCAGATTAATGCAGGGTTGCGATAAGGTTGATAAGAAGGCCCTTCAAGAGGTAAGTGGAATTCGATAACATCTTAACATTTAGTTTAAGAGATGGAAGTATAGCGTTTATTTGCAATTCAGAATTTTAAATGCAATTAATTTTCTCAGTTTGGTGGTTATTAAAATATGTATATCAGGGACTAAAATTTTATTTATAATGTTAATTAAAATGTCAAAGATCCAGTATTCAATTTGTGTTTTAGTTCCTCGTCTAAAATTTATGTGTAAATATATTGAAAGCAGATTTCGGTGATACAATATATTATTTTTTTTCTCATAAATAATACTTAAAGATGTTACGTATTTATATTGCTTTAAATATGAATATAATGAACAATTTTTTACAACACCTTCGGATAATGTAAATTGTAAATCTAAACTTACAACCAAAAAAATCATTAGAGCATTTAATCTTGATATATCCACTTGATTGATTTTCGCTTTCGGTCCATCTCGAAAAAGGCATTAGACCACCGAGTAGATTGTAAATAGTCATATGTTTTAGAAATTTTAGAGCCTGCGAAGAAAATAATTTGCATATGTGATACAGTTTTTACTTTCAGTCGGTAACACGGTTGACAATGAGAGCCCACGTGCTCTCGAAACGCTACGTTCCGCATAATTAATTAATTTGTGTGAGTGGAGTTTACTGCTATACCTGTGAATTATGCTCAGTATTTGAGATTGTCAAGATTATATTGTGATATCGGAATTTCCTAAATAAGATGTAGCAAAATGCTGCGATAGTCGCATAAGATCATCTTGAAATCATGTACATAGTTGTTATTGGATAGCTGCGTGGAGATGGCCAGCTAAGATCAAGTGCTACATTTACAAATATTAGCACCACCATTGAAATGAAAATACTCATTCATTTATAAACATTGTACACTTGCTGGAAATTTATCTCAAATTCTGCTGTAACTTGAAGAGCGAAATCATATCCAACGTTAAAAGAAGAAGAAATTGTTAATGGCTTAAAAATTCAATAATCAAAAACAATGTCTTCAAATGCGATCAATAATCCCGTTGCTTTACGAGTACGAATTCATATATACTAGGTTTTAGAAGTTTGAGGAAAAGTTCTGAAACAATCGATTTTTTATTTATCTGATTAAAAAAAACAAAATGTCTTTTGTAAAAGTTTTTATAAAGTAATAGCCAGCATTAAAATATTGCAAAAACAAGTGAAAAATAATTGAAAAATAAACCTTTATTCTACACTTATACAAAGAGCTACAACAGTTACAACAAAATGTGCTTGTCTATTTGCTAACAAGATAATCATATATTAACTTAAGATTTCAATGACTCAATGTGTGCACCTTTTGCTTTTATTACTGCTGCACAGTCTCCCTAGCAGCTTTATTTGCCTCTGCGTATCCTATAGTTATGCCCAAAGCACTGTTGTAGAATTTGGAGTAGAGTTTTGAACCTGTCGCTCGAGTTTCTTCCATAAAAGCTCGATCGGATTTAGATCTGGATATTGGGGGCGACCACTTCATAACAACAATTTTCTCTCTGCGCTTCAGTTGTTCCAAATACTCACGGCATATCTTTGTAGTGTGTTTTGGACCATTATCGTGCTGGAACACGAGGTTTGTAATTAATCGTGTTCCAAATGAGATGGCATTCGTCTCCAAAATCTCTCTATAATCTTGTTTTCTAAGAATGCCATCTATTTTAACCATTATCGCCTACAAGGGTACCGCCAAGACAACCCTAAATTATGACCTATGCTGTTCTATATTTTATAGTTGATGTAATACAGGATTCAAGTGCTCGTTTCGCTTTCGATCTACGAACAAAGGTTCTTCTGTTTGAACCAAAGGTGACATATGTATTTAGATTCGCGATCTTCCGCTGGTGTTGTTATTTTTGGGTGTCTGGGATGCTATTTTGCTATTTATCGGATACATGGCTACTTCTTTGATACTTCTAAACATTATACTTCACGGTTCTACGGTTTAATTTCAGTAATTTAACAATTTCTGTCTTACTTTTACCGATGTTATAAGATGCCACTATTTGAGCACGCGTTTCCGTAAACTGTTTTAAAGCACTGCATAAATTCTTCACTATTGACTGTTTGCAATATGGAAGCTGAATGTAACTAAATTTTTCATTACATTAAAATGCTCGTGTCGTCTTATTTTCATATTTTATGACGGCCGTGATAAACATTTCTGAAAAAGGTTATTTTCGATATCTTAGTGCCAGTCATCTCATTACATACGCATAGAGCATTACAAAGGAATTATAATCCATCCCGCATTTGCAGCTTAACAGTACAAATATTTTGCTAAAGAAAAAAAAATCTTTGAATAATGTCCAATTATGCAGATGGATAAACTCTTTGGCCGGTGGTATAGATTTGGCATTAAAAAAGGGCGGCAAATGATGATAATGCGTTGTTCTTGATGTACCAGAAGAAGTAAAAATGTCAATGCCAAAGCTTGCCTTATCTCACAGTATTAACGAAGGCTGAGTTTTGTAGAAATAACATAGTATTTTAGAAATTCATGTACATATAAACAATATCCATACATGGTTTAGATTCTAAAACATTCTAAACTTTAGAAGAAACGTCGAATAAAAGAAAAGCAATACAAAGTTACATAAAACTTATAAATGCTTTTATGTAGTAAATATAGTATAAATCAATTTATAATGAAGAAAGCTGCGACTATGCTTATCATGTATTACATTCGGATATTGTAATTTCTCCCTGTATGTACAATATATCTGGTAATGTGAACAATGTTTGTGAATTGATTACATGTAGATCCATTATTTTAAAATTTCGATAACCTAATAAATCCTTTCCCATGATAAGTAATTTATTTTTATACAAATAATGCATGCGGCAGGCATGTAAGTATTTATTTGTATTTTATTTATTTGAATGACGTTATACTATGCACGCTAGTATAAGCGGTTTGTAAATGAATGCATTTAGTAGCCGGATTTCAGGGAAAAGCGTGCAATCAATTGATACTCGATTAAAGAAATATTTACATTTGTGCGCATAAATTACATATGCACGCCATAATTAGATGTAAATATATACGTGTAGCGTCCTCTATCGGCACTTCTACTGAACTAAAAATCTTTCAATCGCGAGTCTCGTGTATATGGTGGCGGAAGAATTGGCGGACTTGGAATATAGAGCACAGATGCGAAACTCTTCCTTATTTTTGAGCTAATTAGTAAATAAACGAATTTTAGAGTTTTATGCACGACATGTTTATTATTCTTATGTGTTCTTGTGTAGATACTTTTTTAAGTAAATATTTTTGTTATTTGCCAATAAATAAGTCGCGGGAACTTTAATGTCGGTTTAACTTATTAGGTATAATTTAAATAGATGTTCTTGTTTAAGCTTTCTTTTAAAATTAAAATCTTAATTATCTTAATTTAAACTTTATCTTTATTTGCGAAATATATGTACGTTCATATTATTATAAAACAGCATTTAATTGATATACAAATCTGTCAACGAAACCTAATTAACACCTTTTACTATGATTTTACTGCACTGTACGCATATATTTCAATACAGTTTAGAGGTATCAAAAATAAAAAATATATACCCCATTTAAAACATATTTTTGGCGATTTCAGCAAAAACGATGTACGAGGTCTGTTCAGAAATAACATTTTCAGTTACTTTTAAATGGAAGGGCAATGCGGTTGACACTACACATTTTCGTATTGTTGACATCTCATCTAGTTCTCATGTTATTGTTATTTGAGTACAAGGCGTATATAGCGATTATTGTGATGTATGATTTTTGGGAGCAACAATGCAACGTAAAATTTTGCCAGAAACTAGGGCAAACTTTCACGGAAACGTTTCAACAGATGATGCTGAGGTTGGTACAAAATGTAAGCAATGGTTTACTCTATTCAAAAATGACACAGCAGCCTCGATTCCATTTCCCATCCCCCGGTTTTTCCCGATTCTAATAGAATTGTGTATTTTGATTTTTTGCCTTAAGTCGTCAATCAGTCAACCGTGACTAAAGGCCTTTTTACGTAAAAAAATCTCGGAAAGGTACCAGAGTTGTGGCGAGACAACTCAAGGTTTTTTCACTATGACAATGCGCCTATTTACATTATTTTATCAATTCACCATTTTTATATCAGAAATCAGAGGATTGTTCTCCCTCAGCCCCCATATTCACCAAACTTCAGTGCTGAAAGGATGTCGTTTTAAGACTATTGATGATTTTAAAACAAATTGGTCCCAAACGTAGAAGAACAACTCAAAAGAAGCTTTGGATTACTGCTTTTAAGTGGAAGTACCGTCGGAAATAGTATGTGAGTAGGGGATGGATGTATTTTGAACAAGGACCAGTAATCTGTAAGATTAATAATAAAAAATGTTTGGTTATTTTCTGAACAAAGCTAGTTATACGTAATTTGGTTTTGTGACGGTACAACTCTACAATTCAGGCTCCCGTTGTATAAAGTTTTACTTTGCAACTACTTTTATTGGGTTATGGATGCACCGCTGATGTTCCAGCTGAACCTAAAAAAAAAAATTACATCGCTTTAGCAAATGGCATTGATTATAACAACACAGTTAATTTTATTTACTTACAAATGCTCGGAGGTCACGAAACGTGCATCTTGTCATTAAAAATGGCATTTCTTCAAAGTTAGTTCTTCTTTGATGTGTACTACAACTGCAATTATCTGGAAAACAATCGAATCGAAAAAATCTGAAAATTTAGCATCAATTCAGTGAAAGTATGTTGAGTTACGTATAACGTTTGTTTACCGGAAGTTAGTACCAACTTCTTTGTTCTAAATAGAGCGCTCTATATATTACTGCAGTTTTTAGATTCGCTATATATACAATACTCACCATAAGTGTGAAAATCATTGGCGAATACGAAAACGTTACCAAAAAAATAAAACATATTTTATTAGGTTTCTATATTAATTATTTTCTATCTAATTTGTTAGGACTTTTTACAGCGAGTCATTAAAGTACTTGGCCTTTGAAGGAACGACTTGTACTAACACCATCAGTAATAAACATTAGTGCTTGCGTTGTAGGTATTTCAATTGTTTCTAATGTATTTAGCGTTTTAATTACCTTGTCAGTAATGTTTTCTAATTTTGTACTACTTAATAGCGATGAGGAGGACGATTTAAGACGATCGTACTATCGCATTAACTATAGATTTCTTTTTAACATCTGTCGTCTCGTCCATGTATAACCACATGTACCATGTCTAACTTTGTTTTCAATATCCTCTAACACAGATAGCGCAGGTAGCAAAGATAGCACAGATAGTACGTAACAACGCAACGTCACCCAAGTTGGGAACCTCCAGCGAGGATTATATTTATATCAGATGCCGAAACGATTATTATTCGACTAAAACAAATGATAAATTGCTAGCTACAAACATGCGCGTTAAATCAAGCTTAAATTGTGTATTTGATGGTACACCACTATTTTATTTCTGTGTTCAACAGCGTTTCTGCAGTCCTTTTTGCCCCAGCACATCAAAGGTTTTATTCTTGTGCCATCGTATTCTATAGTCTTCTATATTCTCAGATATTTACGTTACCACTTAATGCTCGCTTGTTAACACTTCGTCCATCAAAATTGTTACTCTTACATTACCAATTACCATGCTACTATGCCCAATTCGATGGCATACATCGGCTTACATCAATTGTTGGTAGTTGACCGGCAAACAGTGTACACTGAAAACCACGAAACTTTGTAGTTACGTCATAGTTGGTTATGACGTATGCTTAAGTATCTACGACTTATGTTATATACTTCTATCTCGCTTGTGTATACGTATGCTTCTGCGATTTTTATACATAGTGCTTGTCTTCACTTTATCGATGAAACAGTGATGTAACTACAAACTTTCGTGATTTCATCTGTATGTATATAGGAGCGAGTACGCTTGTTATGCGACGATCCGACTCTGTTGCGCAGAGATGCTTATCCACCTCAATTTATATATGTGCTTTAGCAGCCATTATTGCTTCTTCGCTATTTGTAATGGTATCTATAGTTGTACCTCTCGACGATCTTTATGTTGCATATGTTTAAGATATAAACCTCTACGTGGAATATAACTTTTTTTGGAGTAAATTCACAATTTTAAATGTTTGTATTTCTAGCAGGTTTATGAATTATTTTATATCCCAATTATGTCTTCTAAATTATAGCTTATAAATATTTACATCTTACCAGAACACTTTCTAGTTGCGCCGCATGTAAAGTGCTTCGATATGAAATTATTTTTACGAAGATCAGGCACTATAAATATTTATTTTAATTAGTTCACTACGTTCCATAGTTATTTATCCACATTCGCATTGAAAGG
Source organism: Trypoxylus dichotomus (assembly GCA_023509865.1). Lineage (NCBI taxonomy): Eukaryota > Metazoa > Arthropoda > Insecta > Coleoptera > Scarabaeidae > Trypoxylus > Trypoxylus dichotomus. The sequence continues at coordinate 71,451,896 of CM042074.1, read as the reverse complement.
TGTCATAAATAAATAGTTTATTTTATTTCTTCGATTTATCATTGTGATATTTATGTAATTTTCACCAACTTATATGTTAACAGATGTCATTGATTTGTTTTTCTTTTTTTTCTGCAGAAGATATAATAATCCTTCCACCATTACTTGTATTGACACATAAAGTGCCATCTACTACTGGTTATTTCCGTATGGTGCCTTTACAGGTGCTCTAACGTTCACCGCGACCATCCCATTTTTCGCGTTAATTTAAGAAATCTGTTCTAATTTTGCGGCATCGAAACAAACGAACGGCGTATAGAAATAGTCGTGCCCTGCCAACTTACTGCTCTCGCAACGGTTTTGAAACAGCACAACGACGCAAGCAAAACGTCCACGACGTCGGGCCAGTATCTCTCATAGAGGCGTCGTGTTAGCATACTTATATACATACACACAGAAATTGCGTTATTAACACAAATAAAAAAGTCTGTTTACAACAACGACATTCCGTAACTAATCCAGAGAGGCGACTACGTGGCGAGTTGTGGCTTGCAAATTATAATTTCGTTTCCTCGACGAATTTTTTGAAAATAATCCGCCGCTGCTAAAAAAATAGAAAATTTCGTGTGCGTGTACCTTGCTGTATTGTTGGTGAGCTGGTGGTGACGTAACACTCTCGATTTAGTCTCGTCAAATCTGAGAATGTGAATAAAATGTACGGTGGTAGATCTGATCAACAACAACAGTGGACCGTCCACGCCGAATTCACCATTAAACACGATGGTTTGGACGACCCTTCAACTTTACCAAAGACACATACAGAGCGTGACGAAAATGGAGTTCGTATGGTGTATAGTTGGACGTCACAGCCGACAGCAACCAGCACGACGAATACGAACGACTCGCATTCGTTTAAAACTGACAGATCGTCCACATCAAGTGTATCCGACGTGAAAGACCCCCAGCTACCATATGGATTTCAAAGAGGAAATTTAGTTTTTACTTCGACCCCTCCTAAAAGACATCCATTTGCGACGGAAGCGCCTGCGAAAACACATTTACAAGATTCGTCCGGATATAGTAGCGAATTACTTTCACCTAATTCTGGTAGTCTTCCGTACAGACCAATACAGCCTTATAATAGGCGGTGTAGAAGCACTTGTAGTATTGTTTTATCGGCAGATTTCGATCAAAAAGCTGAAGATAACGCTGAAAATCCCCAATGCGGAAGAACACATAGCTTACGTTGTCAGACTCCTACCGCGAAATCAGAAAAGAAAGATTACTACGGTTGCGGTGATCCATGGTGTTATCATGCTTGTGGCGAAGATTATTGTAGATTTCCGCCATTACAAGAAATCGACGAATATGGCTCCACGACAAGTTCAAAACGACCCTCAAGAGCAAGTACGTTTACAGTACGTCAATCAGATAGATCCAAAAGTACCCCGTCGAAAACGATAATAGACTCGAAAAAAGATGCTTGCGTGCAAACATACGAGATGATCGACAAATGCACTTCGCCTTTTTTGAGAACGAACAGCTTTAATCGCAGGGCGTCTAATGGTAGTGGTGGTGGTAGTGGTAGTGGTGGTGGTGCTAACGATGTTAAGTTGAGGAGAGAAAGGAACTTAAAGAAGAAAGCTAACTCGTACCAATCGCGAAGAAAAACGGAGCCGATTCATCAACGACAACATTCTCCGTCTTCTTTCACGCCGGATAGCCTCGACAGCCAACAGGTAGCGCGTTTATTTTCGTGTTCTATACACGTTAATTTTATAGCGAAAGCCTTGGTTTTATATTTAGAATCGTGTTGGTCGTCTTTTCTTTTTCTTTTCGTGGTTTAATAACGGTTCGATTTAACAACTGCGAAATCATAAATAATCATATGTACGAATATCGACTGCTTTCAAGTACAAAGTATGCAATTTAAATTAGACGTAATTTATTCGCCAAATTTCATCATTTCTTTGTCCTTACATATTAATAATGACGGTGATAAAGCAACTTTGGTGAACAGCTAAGGTGACTTTGGTTACGTTTATTGCTGAGATTGTCGCGTGCTGTCGTTTTAAGCACGTTAGATTTTGGAAATTTCAAGTAGATTACTTTTTGTATTCCGAATCAAATATATGTAATGGGCAATTTCTATTACTTTATAGAAAGTTTTGTGATCGAGTGTGGAACTTGTGGAAATATTCGTTAAACATTAATTATTTTTCAGTTAAAATAAAAAAATGCCTGCTAGAAATGAAATGTGAAAAATTGTGATCAAAATTCGCCTTTCATAACAATGGTCTGAAATAATTTCGATACACAAAGATGATTTTCCTGGCCAAAACCAATCTAAATTCAACAGCTGATTGTTCATTTTATTTATTTATATCTTACTAGAATGATCTAGAACATAGAAAATTGTTACTTGTGAAGTTGAGATATTATGTAAGTACCTGTACCAAAAAAGATAACTAAACATTCTTTTTTCTGCGCGAGTTTCACTTATATCTTACCCAATTATTTGTTGCTGAATACAACATACAGCATACATTTGTAATTGACTGATTGAATGCCTCAGCAATCTTTGAACATCTGAGTTTTGTCCAAACAATATATTAGGTCTAAACCTCATTCCAAAGAAAATACTTTTACAGGAATGACGTATCATATCTACAATGTAATAAAGAAGTGCAATGAGATACGTTGGAGCATTATACTTTATATATGAAAAATCGTATGTAAATGAGAAATTCACACGTAAAGTCTATTTGCGTCTATTTTTATTATTACCTTTACATTAGCATATTTATTGACACGTTCCAAAAATTTACTTCAAAAAAGATTCGAATCTCAACGCTTAGCGTATTTGCCAAGAGTTTGGTCGCAGAAATACATAAATATTCATAAAGGAAGTGATAAATTTGAAAAATACGCTTTTAAGAAATCGGTCACATAGACTTAGCACACGTCAATGGTCAATTCATCTTCACGTGATAATCTTAACCTTAATTTATCATTTTTGTTCATTTTGCTTCTGGTATGCGTATATCGTTTTATTAAACACGGTAGTAGTAGTCGCTTCAGACGAGAATTGATTGTCCCAATTTCCACGCAGATAAATTTGTTTGTAAAATGAAATTTATGAAGAGCGTAAAATAGCTTGCGTCATTTCATATACCCTATAATTTTTAGTTGTCAAAAAATAAAGATGCAAATAGTAGTCGACAATAATAGCATTCATAATAAAGAAGATATAACATGATGAGACATTTGCAGAAATATTGAACAAGCATTTGTTCTCTTATGAAAACGTTCTCCTTTGAGTAAAAAATGATTTTTCCTGTTCATACGGAATCTATTCTAAAAATTAATCAAGTAATAACGAAAACTGGTTTGCTACTGATACTTGTCTATTACTGCAGCATTCATCCTGTTTGGTTGAATTTTACTTCCAGATATTTTGATTACTGTGCTGATAATGTTTTAACATTTTCAAGGGAAAAGTTTCTTTTAGGCTTTTACCTAATGCAAGTAATAGGCTCTATCTAAAATCGGAAGCAAACGTTAAGGGATCGCAGAGGATTAATAAAATCAGGATTTTTTTCTCCCATTTAACTTCTAACTAAGACAAATGTATATACTGTGTTCATTTTAAAACGATCCACCTTAGATATTTCGATAACGAAAATAAATTCAAATTCACTGAGACAGGTCGGTATTCATTTACATGAGGATTTTTTTTGGTGTTATACACGACGTTAATGTGATATGACAGAAATATGAATTATGTAAAGTCAGAATTATAACAGAAGCTCTGTGCTACAAATTGCCGCGTCTAGTAACGACACACATTTGTAAAGTTATTAGTCAAGATACTTAGAAGATAAAAATAGAAATATAAACGTATGTCATTCATTCGTAACATATCGGTAAGATAGACGTTCTACTAACTCGGTGTGTTCAATAATGTACAGAACAAAGATTGAGATACAACAAAAATATGATTTCCATCAACATGCAGCCTATAAGCAGCCGTATTGAGAGACGTACTTTTGACTAACGTTTTACAGGTTGCCAAATGTCGTATAAGTAGATTGTTTGCATTTTATGTTATTTGTTACTTGCAACGGTTGGATTTTTTGATTGTGTTTATTTATAATACTTCACAAGTAATTTATAAAACTTTTTTTTTTTAACTGTCAATATTATTGATATCATGTCTGTTTGCGAAAGAATTTCATGTGTGCGCCTTTGAAATACTACAGGAAGTACGATATCTACTGTGACCCTGAAGTACTAATTTAATTCTTACATTGATTGGTTGATGATGTAGGACTCTTACGATTTCAAGTCTATCAATATGCGTTTCTGCGGACGAATTTTGAATTTTTCTTAAATAATTAAAATTTTAAGTATGTCAAATTATTAAGCATCATTTTTGACAACTTTTTGTCTGTCTCTCCTTTTACTTATAACGCTACCGGTTTTTAAAAACTCTGAAACATACTTATGGCTTACATGTTTGTTTAGATGTTTATCACTTAAGGCAAGAGCAGTTCTTTTCGCACATTGTTTGTTTCGTTAAATACAAATCGAACACAAAATGAAGTAATTAAACGAAACATTATGTTGATTATGTTAAGAAAAATTAAATTAACAAGAAGTTTTTTTAATGTTTATCACTGCGAAACATCGTCTTTATTTTTTATAACATAGAATTAAGAAAGCCATGGTAAAATTCTGATATGAATGAATCTCAAATTACTTTAAGTTTTTGCTTCAGTACAGAGATGTTTCCGAAACGCCTTTTTTTATCTCGTATGACAAAGTTTCGATTGGAGATACATCGGGACCCCTAGAAATCCATTTCGTAAGTGGCTTTTCAGTTAATTTAGGGCGTTTTTTGAGGCGTCATGTTAGGTGTTCCTCCAAAACCGGTGAAGGCGATGCTTCTAAAATATCTAAGTACTTGTTTGTATCCATAGTTCCTTCAATAAATTGAAGTTTTCCTATGCTTCTGAATAATATTCTACTCCAAACCATTACGAATGCAAAAAATATAACCTTTCTTTTGAGTAAATCGGGATGAAACGTCTCATCTTTATTTTAGGAATAATTAGACTTCTATTATCTCCAACACACTCTTCAAATCAAGCCTCATCGCTCTGTTGTATTGCATGGCATTGTTGAAGTGTACAATTCTTATGCTCTTTTGCCCATCTCAATATGTTTTTCTTTTATCATGGTGCTAGAAGTGACTTTTCTGTGGCTTTTATTATTATTATGTCTTCTCATTCTGTTTTATTTTTTGTTTTAGTGAAAAAAGTCACTTTGTAAGTACCAGGTCCCATTTTATAACCCTACATGTGAAACGTATGTAGATCACGAAATTTGAAAGCCCTCTATTTATATTTCTACGCAATATCGCGGTTTTCATCGCGTTCTTTTTTTGGAGACACTTGTAATTTTAAGCTTACTTTTTCACAAAATAAAAATGGGTTAATATATTAAAAATAATGCTTTTTTGAAGAAAAACGGTACGATAAAGTTAATGTTTTCTATTGCGTGTTATTAATTATGCTCTATTGATTAATTTGCTACCTAAGGAATTGATGTAGTGTTTATTGTTTTTTGATGGTGTGGAAAAGAGTAAGATTTCACTAGGCGAGTCAACGAAAACGGGACGAGGCTCGAATTTAGTATAATCTCCTTCTAATTTAATGATAGCACCAATTCTTTTTGTTTTTCTTTCTACTGACTATTAGTGTTATCTAATTTTTCAATATATAGTTACAAATAACCTATTAGAAGATTTTTGTGTTGTTTTTGGAATATGGTTGTCTTTACAAAATGCAATTGCAATGGATCTTACGTTATTATGCATGACAAATTATTACAGAAAATGAATGTCTTACTATTTTCACGGAACAGTGTTGTTTATAATGTTTACCTAAACGTCAGTTAACATACAGAGGATGATCTATTAGCGCCTCGATTTTTGATCCGTTACTTCATCAATCTTAGGTAGGAGATACATAAAAATCGGAAATTTCCAAAAAACTACGTTTTTTTTTTAATGAATTCCTTATTACACATCCCAAAAACTGGAAGAATTACTCTTCTAATAATATAATTGTATTTATATTCATTAAACAAAATCGCTGAAATAAAATAATTCGAATCAAAATTCTCTATTGGAATGTTGTTTTCGACCGATTCCGTTTATTTTGATAAAATAAATCTTTCCAAGGTTGCGCAAACTGCAACCGAGTAGTGTACAGCTCTATTATAAACTTAGGAATAAAAGCATTTTGTTCTGAGAAACACTTGAAATAACATCTCCAGAGAAATACGTCGAAAGTATTTTCGTAACTTTTCGCCACTCGATAAGTAATGTCAGTAGCTTTTGCCACTCGATAAGCAATGTCAGTAGCTTAATTTAATTAATCGATTTTTAATATATATTATCGCCTTGCTCTCTGGCTTTATGACTTTCGGATCCTTCAGCTAGTTTTACGATCACTCAAGACTCAGTAGCAGAGTATGTATATTCTTTTTTCCGTAATGGCTTTGTGCTTATAGACACGTTCCTTTGTGTTTTACGACCCGTAATATTTTAACGCTATGCTCTATAATTAAAGCGGTTAATTTTTAACGGAAGCAACTTGCTCGAGATCCAGTATACGTTCTAAATTTAGCGAACTTTTTAAATAAAGCCTGCATGGTCCATAATGCAGCGAGGTTTTATTGTCATTAAACTGACCCATAAATTTGTCAAGAAATGCTAACTTTATGCGCTCATGCTTATACTCTTTGTATCCTGTGTAAGCTTCTAAGAATCCATTTTGTTTCTTTCTTTTTGACTGTTCTGCGCAGTGAACGTACTTTCGTTAATATCAATTAGTAGCCGATACTCCAAACGCTATACATAGGTGTATAAGATATTCCCAGAAAAAATCCTCTCAGTAATTATAGTTATTGTTTTACATGTTCCAATTTCTAATTACTTTTTAAATTTACCGCAATTTGTATCATTTGTAATAAAATATATCATTTGATAGATGAGAAAACGTATGCGATTGAACAGGGCGTATTGTTAAAAATTGTCTTAAATTATCCATGGCATACGATCGTTCGAAAAATTGTTTCAAGATTTGAGGAAACGGTAAAAGATGAAAAAAGCAAAACACTCCATTATAGTGCTCGTTTAGAAGAAGCTGTCGCAGGTGTAGGTGCTGCTGTGATTGAGAATGTAAAAACACCAGTTGATCTAATTAATCATCACAAAATCATCTTATTCAGGATTTTGCACAAAGACCATTTAAAGGCTTACAAGAATCAAATATCTCAAGAAATACAGTGTCCTGACAAGTAATAGCAGTGTTAGCAAATTATTGTAAAAATGTTTATTGTTAAAGCGCTAGATATTTTGTAGAAATGTTACCGTCTTCAGGTAAATAATGGCGGGGATTATGCTATTTGCATCGTCCGCATTGTTTGGTAATGTCGCCATTTTCAATAATAGTTATAGGTGATACAGACAAGGTAATAGCAGCAACACAGCAAGTGGAAAGAAAACGTCAAAATATTAAACATTATTTACTAAATAATATAAATATGTATACATTGTATATTTGGTTATATAGTCTTTATTTCGAAGTGCTCCTACGCAACGCCGAGGCATGCTGTCGACCAAATGTTGACAGCGTTCCGGAGTGATCGAGCCAAACCAAGCGGTTTGTACGTTCTTTGCTCCTCGACTGCTCTGTTTGGGGTCATTGTCGTCTATTAAGACCCATTTTGAAGGCATTTACTCTTCGCATAACATTCTAGTATTTCTACATACCCATCTTGACTTAAAATGTCTTTAACCCAAACTATGATTTTTGCACCACCGTGTTTAACGTTTTTTAAAATGTATTGTGATTGGGCGGTCTTCTGACATACGATCTACGACCACTCGAGCCAAGTACAACGATTTTACTCGCATAGGACCGGAGGATATTGCGCCATTTCGCTGCCGTCCAGTTTTCAAGATCTCTAACAAACACCAAACGACGCGTAATACTACTGGCTATCAAATTCCTTACTTCTCTACCGTATTCAGAGTGCTCTAGGAGTAACGTTTAAATATAACTCTCTTTGTAATTAAGGAGTTGTCAAAAATGGTTTTTTCTTTATGTACCGCAATAGCAAACAATCTTTTATCTTTTTTTTACCATCACGGGATTATATATTTTCTTCGCTATGGTAATGCGTTTGAAATCATTTTAGCCGAGCAGTTTAAAAGTTTTTGAATAAATTGATACATTTTTCCTTTATTTTATAATCAGCTGTCGCGTTTCTTCACTGCAATGTTTTTTCGATTCAGTCCATTTCTTAAAAATGACAAACTTAATCGTAATTGAATTCTAATGACTGTAAAGTAAAGTATTTTAACAAATAAAATGTTTTAATCTGCACCCGACAACACTCGAATGAATACTGCTATTATTTTCTCCCGGCATAACTACATACTGTTTGTGAAAAAGGACTTCCCCGAAGCTCACTGAAGACTCACTGAGAGACTTTTACGCCTTTTTATGCCTGTTAAGTTAGTCTCATTTCAGGTGTAAATGTCACTATTTCTATTTTTGGTTAATGATGAAAAACATTGATTGAGGGTACTCCTAATTTCCTGCTGGTATTATTTTGTAAATTGGGTCGTATAACGAACATTGGTGATGCTAGTTTTTTCAACAAAGTCATCGACGAGGCACATTTTCCACTGGTTAGATTTGTAAAAAAAATTACAGCCACAAAAACTAACTGTTTGGTATAGTTTCTGGGCTGGTATTACTTTGAAAATAAACAAGCCGCTATCGAAACGTGATTATAAACTTCTTCTTCTGAAGTGAACATGTGATTTTAGCTGGACGGTGCAATATTTCATATATTCGCAGAAGGAATAGATGTTTCTTGATTTTGCCTTTGAGATTATTGCTAGCACTTCAGAAACAATGTATGATCCTAGGGAGATCATTGTTGATGATATTCGTGAAATTGAACCGAATTTTGCCAAAATGTTATTGAAAATTTTGATAAGAGAACGGAAGCCTGGCGTACAACAACAGGAGCTTACTTGTGATATATTATTTTTCATTACTAAAGCGCAACTTTTGCATTAGCTACTGCATTTCAGAAAGAGAAGTATTGTTACATTTTAAGTAATTTATATGTTCTCCTACCAATCTAAAAGGTTATCTTAAAGATCTTAAAGATAACTGCACCAAATTTATGAGAAGAGCCTTTTTTAACATAATTTCAAAGATACACATAACTTGCTAAGCACTTTCCGATATTTCACTAGTGCTCCAATTAATATCCATTTTTGTATCTGCTGTTAGCTAATTAAACTGAAATTACACTTGACTCAATTCATTTTGTAAATTAACACTAATTTTGTGATTATGAACTTACTCAGATTGTAATTAAACTAATTAGGAGCCGAATTGCCGTGTTTTATTATTTATGAATTCTTAATTCTTTTTGCACCTTGGCGTGTATTATATGCAGTAGTGAGCCTTGCTTCTAGATTACTGTTGAGTCGATGCTTTTAACTACATATTACATTTTACTATTAGAGCAGTTTGATATAACGAAATTAGAGGCTGCTAATATTCTAACTAATACAGCAGTCAGCTGTTGTTTAGTTGGCAAACAGATTGTACTTTTGGCAGTGATTTTAATTTTAAACTGGCAACTATCGCAAAAATTCAAGTCATACTTTAAGCACTTACCTGACCTGCGCTATGGAAAACAGACACTACGCATTAAATAATTTTCGTACATCAAAATATAAAACCAGGGTTTTTCAATACAGCTTTTATCCATGTATAAAATTTTCAATTATTTTAGTCTGTCAAGCGAATCGTGAAGGGTCCAGCTCAGTTTGGTAAAGTACAAGATGTCAAGTCTTCCACTCCAGATTCTAAAAATAGTGATAAAAAACCTAGAACCGTTCATATAGATGTCTATTGCACTGGTACTGAACAAGAATCTTCATGTTCTTCATGCAGCGATTCGGAAAACAAAACTACGTCGTCCCCGCAAACGGTTTTTGAATCTGAGAAATTTCGGCTGACGCACAAACGAGCTCTTGACAAAGATGTACCGTATCACATAAGCAAGAGTAAAAGCAGCGATTCTACTAGCAATGTTCAGAATTTGAGAAAGAGGTTCGAGAAAGACGAGTCGGACGATGACGGTGGAAGTACTGCTTACCCATCTCAATTGAGTTCATTTTCAGCTATGAAAGATATAGGTTCGAGCTTTTCAACAAGCGTACCACCTTCTTGGTCCACTATGTCCATGACAAGCTATGCACACCCTGATGACGATTCTGTAGCTAACACCTCCTGGAAGGATACGTACTCGGATCTTGGAAGTTTACTAGAAAGTAGATCTAGTATAGCGCAAACAGATAGTTTAGATTTTGTTCCTAGGAAACTGTGGCAGCGAGCAAGTATTGAAGAGTCTCCAGAAGATAGCAGCCTAGTTGAAACTCCAAGTAAAGCCAGTTTACAGCCAAGCGATAGCTTTGAATATGCTAACTCTGATGATCGATTAAGAATTATGAAAATGGAAAGAATGTGGGGAGAAAACAGGCAAATTCCGACAACGCCGCCACAGAAAAAGCACTTAGTGCAGCAAAAGAAACTTAAAGAGTATTTGGATAAAAGAATGAGTGACAAGTCCTTGCCAAAATGGGAATCCAAAGATACAGATTCTGAAGGCACCGATAGTGAAGAAAAAGGATGGACTATCCTTAAGGAAGATAAAAACAAAATACAAGAACAGGATTCCAAAATCATTGCAAATATTGTTAAGAAGTGTGCCGAAGGAAAACATATAGAGAACAAAGCAATTACTAAAGCTAAACTCCCTGGTCGCCAAGCTAATGCAAGTGATTCGAATCTTGCTTCTAAATCTCCAAGTATTTTAGCGATCAGGCAGCGATTAAGCGCAAATCCTACGCTTGGATCTCCTTTTACTATATTTCCGGGAATATTCACTGAACAACGAGCCGTAGCGAAGAGATTTGGTAATGTTGTGAACGTATTTAAGAAACCTGGACATCATATAGGACCAGCAAAAAACCCTGACTGCACTTGCGATCACTGTCGAAGATATTTTGAAGTATACGGAATGCGTCTCAGAGCAAGGAGTGTAGGAGATTCGAGTGGAAGTATAGACTGGAAAGAAGTTAATAGATCTTCTATGCCGGTTGAAGGAGCACCACCAGTTCAAAATAATCCCGTTGATGAGAAAATGGATTTAGGATACACAGATTTTTAATTTTTGCGAATAATACTGTAAAAATTGAGAGTGCTGGCAACTTTTGGTACACCGGCGAGCCCTAAATCACAATAGCTTAGGGGAAAAACAATTCATCATAAGATTAGGATTAGAATGCATGCTGATAACATGAAAATTTGTGATGTCAAATTGTGTTCACTTAAAATATGAATGGTGTAACATATTTTTTTGCATTTCATAGTTCTTTTTAAAATCTGGAGTGCTTACAGATAATAATGCCCTAATTACATAAACAAAACTTCCATAGATACCCATTTGTGATACAATGATTATTATTCCAAATGGTATGTGTGTATTGTATATAATATTTTTAAATACATTGCGTTTTATTGACTTTTCGTTGCATTCCAGGTTATTCGTTTATAGCATTTTAGTTTGTTTATTTTGGTTTCATGCATTTTTCTTTATATTTATTTTACGTTTCATTTTTTTATCGAACAAAAAGGGGTGGCCGGTTTTTAAGACTCTGTTCGAAACATTTCAATATTGCAAACCATCTAGTTTTTATTTTTATTTTCTGTTGTCAGAGTACGTTAAATAAAGGTATCCAAATTATTTTTGTTTTTGTTTATTAAATAATTTCCTTTTATAAATAAAGTACATTGGACAACAGAAAATATCGAGAATAAAATATTTTGGCATATTTTCTATTTCAAGAATGTCCAAGCTTTTGCATTTTTTATAACTATCGATCCCCTGAAACAGTACTCATTTTTTTACCGAAATTGTTTGGATAGAAACTTCCATCTCTTATTTCTATTCGTAATTTGGTGAGTTTCGTTCTCTTTTATGTAATACTTCAATTTATTTATGTGTACTACCTACTGTTTAGGCCCAGTCAAGCTTAGAAGCTAGCAGCAAAAAGTTGGATTTGTTGAGGAAATCTTTAGAGCTTAGAGTGAATGAACTACCACCTGATAGCAGAACAGCACATCAATTACGCAAGGAACTAGAAACAGTTCCTCAAAGCAGCCATGCACCAGTTCATTATACAAGTTTGCAGCCATTTAGGGAAGGCTCCGAAGTAACTAAATTATTTAGTTCTTCTTCAAATCTCGGAAGAAGTGCCTTGGTAACTGGTAAGTATAAATAAACATAATCTTTAGCAATACTTAGGTTAAAGTAATTTATAGGAACACTAGAAGTAAGATTAATGGGTTGTCAAGATTTATTGGAACAAGTACCTGGAAGGTCAAAACGAGATAGAGATGTCACCTCGAGCCCATCAGATTTGAAAAGCTTCATGAAGGGTGTCGCTGGCCGAAGCTCTTCTAAAAGTTATAGCGTTAAGGATGAAATAAGCAATGAAATAATGGCTGTATTAAAATTGGACAATCAAACAGTTGCTCAAACTAGTTGGAAACCTTGTTCGCAGCAGGCTTGGGACCAAAGGTAATCTCGATTTCTTGGTAATTTAGTTTTTCAAACATCTACGTTAATAAATACAGTTTGATTATAAACCCTTTTGATTTCTATTTACCATACACAGGCACATGATATGTTTGTTTATTTAGCATCTTTATTTCTTTAAAGTCTGTCTTCTTATTTCCAGTTAGATTACTATACTCTATTTTTTTTAATTCGGAGGAGTGTTTTTAAATAGAAGCGCCAAGAAGTAGACTACCTGTTTAGTTTTCGGCAAAAATTACACTAGCGATACTTGATATATTCCTAGCCGCCATATTGTTACGACGGATTGATGTTTAGATCGTATGCTTTTCTGAATGCGTTTGTATTTTCTCTCTAAATTTGCGCTGTAATAATAATTACGTAACTACAACTTATATAAAATCCTAGCTAGTTTTAAAACTGCAGCCAAGAAGTAGCTTTCAAAAATTGCATTGCGTAAACACGTCTTTTCATTTTACTCTTCCGAACTAAAAAATTGAGTATAACTAATATTGTAACAGCCTTTTGCAATAATTGAATTTGTTAATATTATTTTGGGGTTCACTATTCTTCGAGAAGTTTAAATTTGACAAAATGTTTGCACTTACTTCCGATAATTAATCGAACAAAAAATTTGAATATCAAATTCAAGAATTAAGAACGATATCAGTTTATATTTTTTACAACTTTGGGAAAATCCAAAAGTAAATCGCATATATTATTCCAACTTTTTGTATGGAATCTACTGCGAATGATATTTTTTTATTCTAATGTTTTGGTTCACATCAAATTCATTTTCTAAGCAGACTAGGCACCTATTACTTTTCAATCATAGAGATATTTACAAATAAAATAATTTCTACTTTTAAATAAGCGGTTAGAATCAAGTAAATTTTACTAGAATTATTCATATGTATATAGTGGCCACAATAAAATTTGCGTCAAATGGGAAATATTTTTATTTCTCCTTTTTTTTTTTCAAAATATGATACTAGTTTAAGATTTTCTGAAAACTAGAGTTTATAGAAACAATCATAATCCAATAATATTGCTTTTTCAAAAAGTATGAAGGATTTTAGCCAAATTTCATTGCCATCTATTAAATTTTAACTAAAGCAAGATAATAATACAATAATTAGTATTTCTATTAATAGATTAAACTACGTGTGTAATAAATACACCAACAAAAAATTTAAGTCGCGTTAGTTATCTATTACATTTCCACAAGTCTTCCGTCTTGAATACAAGAAATTGTCCTATCGTACCCTGGCTACAATACTTAAAAATACTGATATGATTTATTTCGCATATTCTCGTATACATAGTGCCCTCCGAATGATTAATATTTCTAAATGGTCGATGTTTGTAATGTTTAACAATTTTAAGATGTCCCAATAGTAAAAAGTCGCAAATCCGGCGAATGCGGGGGCCATGCAACTAAAGTTATTTTACACCAAAAGTATAAAAATTCGCATGAAATTATTTTCCATTGAAACAATTAACATTAACACCTAGCTTAAAAAATCCAATTTCTCTCTCAAATTTCAAATTTATTACTAGGTTTTTGAAAAAAATAAAAATATTTTGACATCGGCGAAATTCCATTTTTGGAATACCAAAAAAAAAAAAACTCAAATTTTACTAGTTACGAGTAGAAGTAGAATCTATTTTATAAAATGACAAAAATTACTGATCATACATTCCGCTTTTAAAAAGTTTATTATGTATAAAAAGCTACATACAATAGACAAAGTAAGAATTGTAACAACTTGTTGGGACCTTGTAGATAGTCTTTCTGGGATTTGAAAATAAGTGCCGTTTATCGACGCCTAACGTATTATATTTAACACTGTCAGTCTGTTTATCTTGGGTAGAACAGGAGTTTGGCGCAAAACGCAAATAACAGAGGTCAGATACATAATTTCAGGGCATTGATGTTTGTGTATTTTACATAGCTTGTCGCAGCAAGATACATTTTGTTCTATAAAAGAAAAGAAAATATTAGCTGTCGCATTTCATAAGTTTATCATTATTTTTCATTTATTTTTAAATATTTTATTATATTACGTACAACCCCCTGCATAAATAGAGAAAAACATCGCCCACAGCACACCTCATTCTGCGCATATACATACATACATACCGTGTGTTCATTTCAAAACTTCTCAGCCTAAATTTTTGGAAATCTGAAAGTTAATGAAAAAAATCAACTCATCCACGTTCATTCTTGCCCCCAGAACACACCCCTAAAAATCTTAAATGGAACAGTACATTTTGGCGTTTAGTTTTTTGAAATTGATCGATTCATTTTGGAGCTTTTTTTTAATTTTTGTTTTGCTTTTTTTGGGGTTAAAGATCTACTACTGAAACACACTTCAACTACTTGTTTTATTTTTGTTTTTAAAGTTATTTAAGAATTAAAATATTTTTTCAAAAACAATCAATCCAAGAATTGTTCAAAATGTTGTAAATTGTTCGTTAAACAATGGTATAGCCGTTGTTCAAAACTGCGTACATTTTCAAAAACATCTCTTTGAATTCCACGACATGTTGCTCTGAGGAAGTTCTTCTAAATTTTGAGGTTGAGGAGTAAATATAACAGACTTTAAATAACCCCAATAAAAAGAAAAGTCTAGTGGCGTCAAATCAGTTGATCTGACTGACTGTTCTATAGGTCCTCTTCGTCCTATCCATATATTTGGAAATACATCGTCTAACCACCACCGTGCTGGAAGAACATAGCGAGGAGGAGCTCGATCTGCTTAAAAATGTGTAAATGAAATTTATAAAAATTTTTAATAGCGGCTTTTCTTCCGATGTTCCTAAAATAAATTGACCAGCTAGGAACGCGCAATAAACCAAACCAAGATTTTCTTAAAAATCTCGAAAGCGAATCTATCAATTTCAAAAAACTAAATGCCAAAATGTATTGTTTCAAAAGAGGTATTACTCGTTACCCCTTTCCATTCAAGATTTTCAAGGAAATCGCTCCCTGGGGCAGGGGATTAAAGTGTGTGAGTAAATGTTTGAATAAAAAGTTGTCCCCGAAGTGTATTACATAGCAATAGTTATATATTCGTCAATACATCTGTATCCTTTTACCTGTACTAGTTATCTGTCCGTCACTATAGTGACTTTCAATATACGTATTCTAAAATTTCATTTTGGCGAAGATATACATCAGTATCTTGAAAACGCTATGGTACTTGATGATTAAATCGAGAAAAATAAGTTATAAAAATAGCGTTCAAATCAGATTATTTCACGTTATACCATTCTTATTAAACTATATTGAGAAGTTCAGCTGATTGTAAGGCATTTTCAGGTGTCTCTATCTAATTCGCCTAAATGGAGACAGTATAGCCAAGCCGGTAGAGGTCCATTTTCTAATCAGTTGAAGTATTCAATGCAAGTTAAATGAAAGTTATCTTTCTAAAATATTGATTAATATTCTTCGACGCAGATATTTTCCCATTCAAGAGCATTTTATCCTGCTTTATTACAAGTCAAATATGAGTAAAAAAATCAGTACTTATTCGGAAATGAACATATAAATTCGACTAGAAATGAACATGATATTGATATATAAAATCTTATTTGTTCCTAACGTAAATCTGTTAGCCCTTCACAAATCATAATTGCAATGGCTTACGCCGCAAACGTGCGTTATAGGAAACGTCTGTACGAGAAACAAAAAACTTTACTGCTGCAGGTATTTAAAATAACTTGGGAGTTGGTGAAACTCGTGCCTAAACGATGTGGGTGGACAATTATTTAACATAACAGTTTCTCGTCGAACGTGTACAATGAGATTTATTTTAAGATAGAAATGCAATACAATGAATTTCTATTAAATTGGTCGTTGGCTTGTCAAATCTTTTTTGCGTCAAGTAGTATTTGCGAATTTTTTAAATTGGTCGTTGTCTGTTTGGCTATGTAGACTCTTTCTTGATTAATGTGGCTTATAAAAAGCTGAACCACGCACACGTGACGAACTCGCTGTGGGCGAATTGCGTCAATGTAATCGGGCTGGTGGATTTTTCGAAATTTTCAAATTTGATTCACTTTACACTAGAACGCTAACTGCTTTTGAAAATTATCTTTTACGCACTTCTAGTGCCAACATTTCGTGACAATGCTAATAGTTTTATACACGAACACAAATGTATTATATTACTACTTTAAAAACGAGATTTACGTTTACTTCTGTCTTTATACACTAATTTTACGGATTAGATTTATGTAAATGTGCTAATAAAGTGGAAATGTGCAATTGCTACTTTTTGGATTGCCTTTAAGTAATCGAAATGCTATATACAAAACGTGGTTAATAAATAAAAATAATTTCAACAAGGTGATGAGAATGCGAGTAGCATGGATAAATAATTTGGACAAATTCGGGATATCTTTTTTGGAGATTTACTTCATTATGACTTATAGTCTAAAAGATGAACCAATTTTTTGTCAAAGATAAAGTTAGCATAATATGCATATTGTATTTTATGATTCCTTTGTTATGAAATCATCACAGATAACTATACCTTTCAGTTGACATATCAATTTTTGAAAAAAAAAATAAGGAAATTTAAAGCGTGATTGTCTTTGAAGAACATTTAATAAACTTATTTCTGATTTGATACGAAGCGCTGGGCTTACCTAAAATTTAACACATGACAATCAAATTTGGCTGAAATGCCTAATACTCGAAAAACAGTATTTCTTAATTTTGACTGTTCTAAAAAGTGCCATTTATTCCAAAACAAACATTAGCCTATTATATCTGAGTTGGCTTATTTAATTTTCAAATAAATATAAAGTCATACTATAATTATATTTTGGAAAAAAAGGGAGGAGTACAGAATGTTCCCATTTGATGCTGGGAACTTTATGACAGTCACTGTATTATGAAAATATAGAACTATTTTTCTTCTACCACGTAATGAAATTAATCAATACTGAGATTACTACAGAGAAGATTATTTAAAATAACCAAGGACATCTTATGAAGAGCAGCCATTGAAATTTTATTCGTGACCACAGACCGGTTGTCGTGCAGGAGCAAGACACGTTTCGCTTTTTTCTTTGATAGGCTCCTTCAGGCGCTTTATAATTGTAGCGTAGTATTCTAGAAACATCGTTGTACGTGCAATCGATTAGCAGAATTCCGAGCGTGCTCCAAACAACGGTCACCATGACTTTCCTGATCAATTGAGACTCGGGTTCACCGTGATGAATTCAAGCTTCATCGCCAGTGGCAATTTGACTTAATACTCCCAAGTAAATAATTTTGACAATTATTGTGAAGGGCCTTCAAAATGATGGTATCAAAAATTCCAACCATTTTTGCAAACTGCTTGGCCTTTGAATGTGCATTTTTCAGTACTAAATTTTTGTCTTCTTTGATTATGTCTACTACGTCTGCTCAATGGCCGCTCAAGCAGTAGATCTTCTTTCCGAGAATATTTTGCTTTATTTAAAGAGATAACACCTTTTGTGCACCACGGTTTCTCCAGGGCGAGAGTTCTAGTAAACTAATAGCATTTCCTTCAAACTAGCTTGACGAGATCCTTCATGCTTAGTCTGAAACTTCATGGCGACGCTAGATTTTATTTTCATCATATTCAATGTCTTTTCTTGGATTGACTTTTTATTCGACGATATCTCAAACACTAATGATCCAGTTATGATAAGTGTTATGTAAGTATCCCCTCTTTGTCAGCCCTTCCATTGTGCGAGGATAAAAATGCATCCTCGTAGTTAGATTAATATATCTTATACAGATTGCTGCTTAAAAAACATCCGCAAACCATAACTTATTCATTGTGTTGTCTGGAAGGAGAGATGGTCAGCATTTCCCGAGACAGGAAAATGTTTAATCCAACATTCCGACTATTTTACATAATTAAAACGTGAAATTCGTAAGCATTGGCAATCGCAGACCCACTGTTTCCTTCTGTGTGCAGATATTAAAAGATCGCAATATCAAAGTTAATTACGTTTAATCATGAAAGAGTTCCTGTCCATCCTCACAAAATCATATCCGAAGACCACTTGTGCGTGACCCATCCGAGGAAGCGTTAATCACATAATTTTAGGCTGCCATAAACACGAAACTGAGATCTATGAATTAATTGAGGACTTTCTTCAAATGAATATGCAGTTACTACGCAATACTAACTATCTGAAAAATCAAAATCCAATGGAGATAAGTTTTGGAACTGTAATGTTTTTATGTGATATTCATACATTCCCTTTTCTGCGGCTTACCCGTATTTGTGTGTCATCGGATCGGGCTTGAGTGGAAAGCGGGTCTTTCTATTCCCGGCACTGAGAAACTCGAGAGACATAAATAAATAATAATTCATTGAGCAATTTTGATAAGCCAAAAACAATTGATTTATTTCAACGTCGAATTTGACATCAGTGATTATTAATTATTTTTCCTGAAAAGATGATGGATTCTCTTTATAACATTTTTAATAGCAATTTTCTTTCTAAGTTTGGTATTGTTTAGCAAACTAAATTTGACATATCATTTATTGGATGATATTAAAAGAAATTATTTCAAAAAGCTTTTTCCTTTGTTATGTTTAAGAAAATAGTTAACAATTCTACCAAACGTATGTATCCACAAATATTATTTGAATTGCCTGCCATTTTCTTGAGTGGCACTATTGCTCATAAACTTGGGATCACTTTGAGAATTGTTTTAGTTCCAATATCCTCCAATTGGTAAATGCGCAGCAGCTTTTGAAGTGCAACGTTCACTTCTACCTCCCTTTTGAAGAGTAACAATTACAACGCGTTTTTCAATACTCGTCCCTTTATTAAACACAATTGAAGAAACCATTACCTAAAGACCACGCAGCGGAAAAGATTTTATAAAATTGATTGAAAACATTTCTTAGAACCACATACAAGCAGACGTGAACGTGCAATTCACAAATATCCGGTTATTAAATAAATCGGGGTCTAGTATTATTTTTCTTCAGTTTTGTCGCCGATATGGTTTTTATAATGAACTGTGCTTGCTGGGTAAGCATTTCTTAAAATATTGACAGAGTTGCTCCCTTTTAGGTTTTCAATTGAACTGGATAAAAACCGAGAATTGGAAATAGGCATCTATTGGCGTGATTGGCGTTCACTGTGCGCTGTTAAGTTTTTAAGATTGGAAGAGTTCATTGACGACGTACGTCACGGCATGGCTCTTCAGTTAGAACCGCAAGGGCTGCTTTTTGCTGAGGTAAACAATAATTTATAAATATTAACGATGCAATCCTAGATATTCTCGTAGATCTTGTAATAGATTATTTAATGTATTTCTATAGATAAAGTTCCTTAACCCAATGATAACGAGGCGACCCAAATTAAAACGCCAAAGAAAAATATTCAAACAAGAAGTAAAGAACTTCCCCAGAGCAAATCAAATGAACATCAACGTCGCAACATGGGGTCGACTTTTGAAACGGTCTACACCGGCAATACAACAAGTACGGATGACACCGCCAAGTCCACCGGAAGCTCACGTAAGTCAACTTTAAGTATAAACGGTTCAAGTACTTACTTCTAATTTTGTAGTCGTTACAGATATCTTTCGCCGCACCGTCGGAAGACAAACCTGAAACACCAGGCGAAATTCCAGATCCGCAACTTGCTGGTCTAGGAGGTCAAAGACCATTAAGTCTGAATAGTATACCAGTACTGCCACCGGAATTGCCACCGCCATTGCAACCCCTTATACCACCACCAGTAACTAAAAAGAAAGCACCTTCAACTCCACCACCACCTTTACCGCCTAGATATGATACAGATGAGGTTAGTGGAATTATTCGTTTGTTTTTACGAAAGCATACACTTTGCATATATAAGAATTAAAATTGGAATAAATATGAATTACAATTTAATGTCTGAGGTAATTCAATATTCATTGTTTCTTTTATATATATAAATTATGCAAATTTATTTGAACGGAGACAAAATAAGCGTTGCTTGTAACTTCAACTGAGGTTTGAGCCTCTGCATTCTTTTTTTATTGTTCTTTAAGTAGTTATATATCGGTTTATCTGCGTCTTTTGAAAAAATATTGAATCTAAATTTTGCTAATATGAAGAAATATGTGACTAGAATTCTCTCAAGTTTGCATTCAAAATTTTTATTCAACTTCGTTTTTCTTTACATTTTGGCCTGCATTATCAATTGTGTAGTTTTTGATAAGATTTACAGACACATTGTAACTGCTTTCATTTGTTTTGTGATTAACAGCCAACACAAAGTACATATTTTTAAGCTGGAGTTCATCAATTGGATATTATCGAATCACTACTAGAGTTACCCATTTTTGCTTGCCCGACATTGACGTTCGCAGGGAGAGGTTCGACAAAGCGAAACCGGAAAATGTTTTAGTTACATCTAGTACATGAATGCGTGTTGTTATGCGCGATTCTTTATCAACTACTTACGCGTAATTTGGAGTAAATGAATTAAATATATGGAAAGTATATAAAAAACGCCTCAACCTAACTATTTGCAAAATTGTGAGAAGGGTTTCATGGCAATTCCTTGACTTAGAATATAATGTTACACAAGTAGTGTATTTAGTTCATTACAAAACATTATTACATTGGAATACACAAATGCGAAGAAAACAGTGCAACACACAAATTTAAGAAAACAATGGAAAAACCGTATGTTGATTTTCTATTTAATTTGACTCTTATGTTCTGTTCATGTAATATACTAAGAATTGAGAATATTTAATCAAATCAACAGTAAGAAATGAAGGAATATAATTAACCATAGACGAGACTATATACTTGCAAAAGAATTTTATTGTATCTATGCTAGTGCGTACACTGAGCTCGCAAGGACTCTGGCACAGCGTTATTTACTCGTATGTAAAAGAATGCAATAACGTATTGGAGAAGTAGTAAGTAATCCAATGGTGAAATTAATATAGTAGACGAAAGTAGGTTTTCTGAATTGATCGCACTGATGCGAGTGCTAAACGAACCAAAGGAATATCTTTAATAATCACAAAACGAACGACATCAGCTTATATATGTAATCTATAAGACTAAAATGCAACCAGTTCAAAAATTTATTTGTGTACTTTGTATAAAATATTCCTAAAATAACTCACCATATTTGTAGTCCTGTAACTTATTATTTTAGAATTCAATAAATTGTAGCATTTGGAATTTCTGTAGTAAAATAAGGGTATGGTTCGTTATCGCAACTACTATACTTCCACATTTTTTTTTTAAAAAGACAATATAATTTGTAACTAGTAAAATATTTATATCGGTGATAAAAGAATTGTTACATAAACTGTTATATATTGGCGAGTTGTGAGACAAAAACATGTTCTCGCGTGCGCTGAGCAAATTTTGGATTGTTTGAAAAATGGCAAACAGGTTCACATATGTAAATAAAATTTTGTAACAGAGATATTTCCAATAAAAAGGATAAAAATTTGAATGTATTTCCTGAATGCATTGTTTAACATTAAAGAGAACTTACGTTTTTACTTGCAAATTGCTGAAATAATAAAGGAACGATATAAAAGATTTTTTGTCAAAGTGCATTAATATGCGTTATTACAATTACTAGGGAACTATGGCATATATAAAATTATATATGTTAAGTAAGTTATCATCTCTAGTTAGATGAAGTTGGCATCTGTAAGATAAAATACGATTGTAGTATAGGTGTATATATTTTGTATATTGTTCTATTTTGCTTGTATGTGAACGGAGCTCCAAACAGTTTCCTTTTTGCACGTATATGTTCATTTGCTTTTATGTTTTATATTTCGTACTTGTTTCTCGCATTAGCCGTACACTACCGAGATAATAAAGTAAACGAATATGGTGAGTTAGCTATCACTGTACAATTTTTCGATAATTTAATGTCAATTTTGTGAGCGTTGAAGCTGTCGTTTTTAACTTCATTCACAAGCACTCACACTTCTTTAGCTTCACTGTTAGTGTGCACTTGTTGCTTGCTTACAGAATCTTGTATTGCGGGAATTTGATTTCTTGAACGAGGAACGGGAAATTTCAAGATCTGGACCTCTTATACTTGGTAATCTTCCTACAACACCTACAACTTCACAACCAGAACCTCTGATACCACCAACACCAGAACCCGTAGTAGAATTTCCGGAGGACGAGGTATACATCTCTATAAGCACTGTTTTTTGTTGCACTTGTTATACATTTGATGTCGTGTGGGCAATTGCATGCAACTATCTTTCTTTTATTATTCTATATGTTTCACTTTATTTTATATTTGTGATTCTTTTTTTAATTGATGATGACGACAACGATAAATTGTTATAAGTAATTTCCTATATTTTAGGTGCTTTACGACCCCTTTGTTCCACGTCGTCCTATTGTCAGAGAATTGGGACCTAACAGGGATAGCGCTTACGAATCGCGTAGGCACTCTCAGTACACGGGACTTTGTATGGAGAATTTCAGGTTTATTAGTGTATTGGGTCGTGGCCATTTCGGAAAAGTCATTCTATCACAATATCGTAACACTGGAGAATATTTTGCAATAAAGGCATTAAAGAAAGGAGACATTATTGCCCGTGACGAAGTCGAGTCTCTGCTCTCGGAAAAGAGAATTTTCGAAGTTGCGAATTCTACAAGACATCCTTTCCTAGTTAACTTGTTCGCTTGCTTCCAAACTGATTCGCACGTTTGCTTTGTTATGGAGTACGCTGCCGGCGGAGATCTCATGATGCATATCCACGCTGACGTATTTAACGAACAAAGAGCAGTATTCTACGCAGCTTGCGTCGTTTTAGGATTACAGTATTTACACGAACACAAGATTATCTATCGAGACTTAAAGTTAGATAATTTACTATTAGATACGGAAGGGTTTGTAAAAATTGCTGACTTCGGTTTATGTAAGGAAGGAATGGGTTTTGGAGATAGAACGGGTACCTTTTGCGGTACTCCGGAATTCTTAGCACCAGAAGTATTAACCGAAACATCGTATACAAGAGCTGTAGATTGGTGGGGATTAGGCGTTCTGATATTTGAGATGTTAGTAGGTGAGGTAAGTGAAAGTAATTTTTCGTAGAAATATTGACGGCATTAAAGAATTTGTTTTTATTTTAGAGTCCTTTCCCAGGCGATGATGAAGAGGAAGTATTCGATTCTATCGTAAACGATGAAGTCCGTTATCCCAAATTCTTATCACTAGAATCAATAGCAATTATGAGAAGGGTAAATATTTTTAATGAGAAAATCTGGAATGCAGAGATTAATTATTTGTGTTATCTAGCTGTTGCGTAAAAACCCAGAACGACGTCTAGGGTCTAGTGAAAGGGACGCGGAAGATGTGAAGAAGCAAGCATTTTTCAGAAATATACTCTGGGACGACTTATTGAATAGAAAAGTGAAGCCACCATTTGTACCAACTGTGGTAAATATATTAAAAATGAGTCACTACTTAAGAAGATCTTATACACTCGGTATTTTTAGGGATCTAACGAGGACGTTAGCAACTTCGACGAAGAATTTACCTCGGAAAAGCCTCAATTATCGCCTCCCAAAGAACCCAGACCATTAACTGAAGTAGATCAAAATCTGTTCAGAGAATTCACTTATATGGCAGACTGGTGCTGACATTAGGAGTTAATACGTTCTCTTTTGTTTTGATTCGCAATAACTTAGATTTGCTAAAAAGAAAATCAAAAATAATGGCCTGAAAAATCCCAAATATGAAAGTAATAATGTGTCAAAGACTTTATTGTATACTTATGATTGGGAACAAGTTGCCAATATTAGTAAATGTAGCTAAACATATACATTAGCAACGGATTTTATTTAACCATGTATTTCTGTCAAGTGGTAGGTGGATCGTCCAGTTTTAAGTGTTTACATACATGTTTTATTAAAGACGAGTTGCAAGTGAAGTTTATACATATAACGAATTTGTCTTTTCTTTTTTTTTGTTAATCACAGTTTTAATATTTGTGCATGTTAAAATTTACAATACTTTCATGATTAATCTTGTGTATTTTATTCTCAATATTATTATTATTATTATTATACGTTTTTGCAATAATGGTAAATTAATTCGTTTTCCTTTAGTTCTTTGAGCAATTGATTTTAAACTATTTTACCATTTGTAATTGTAAATATATATATTTTATATGTGTAGCTGATTACTGAATTTAATTTTTAACTTAGGTATGGACAAATATTTAATCATTCTTCCAAGTGTTCGAAAAGCAATTTTATACAAATTGAGACTGTATTTGATGTTTGGTATGAGTATTACTTTTGTTTTGGAAATGCCTGTTTTTGTTTTCTTTTCGTTATATCAATAAGTGTAAGGACATAGCTCAGACATCTGTACATAAACTACTAATTCTAATAATTAAATCATATTTTTTGATGCTTTAACCGACCTATTTAAATTATATGTTTTCATACTGCATATATTAAATGAAAATATGTGAAAAAGTTGCGCATAGTTTTATTTCCATTTCCAAGTAAACTTCGTTTCTGATTGTAAAAATTTTCAACAATGAGGTTAAGTACTGGTAATTGGGCCGGAACGCATTTAGTTTTTAAATATTCACCAAGTATGGTAATTCCTTATGTTGGCAACTAAGGTTCACGTTACTTACATTGGTGCGCAGTTAGTTGCATGATCTTGCATTTATCTTTTACTATTGAGAAAGTTTTTAGAAAAATCAGAGGGAACTCAAAAATAATATACTGTATATAATATCTGTGCGCACTGATTTTGACAGTCCATAATTCTTTGTTTTAACATATAGGAAAAACACTATTTCTTACTAAGTTTCTATATTTGTACCAAGTGCACATTTCGTGTATTTAACTACTAATGATATGTATAAGTTGTACATTTAGTTCAAATACAGAGATTTAGTAATTATTTTTCCTATATACTAATTATTCTTGCAAGTGCTCAACATCTCAAGTGAATTTGTTTTAGTTGCTTGATTATTGGTTTTAAGTTAAATGAGAGAATAAATACAAGTTCTCAGATTTCAGTGGAAATTCACAAACACTCACATATCTTCCTAAATAAATTATTTCTTTTTAATAAAATTTGATTTGAACCTGCACGCTATTGTGTATTTATCAAATGGCCGCGCTATGGATATTCTGTAATTACCAGTTCGGGCGTAGTATGAAGGTGGCGCAGATGTAGTTTATCTATTTTCTAATAAAACCATACACAAGAGTGTTCAAATTCGAATCAAATTTTATAAAAAAAGAGGTGCTAATTTTTTTCAAATATCGTTTATTACCCAATGATATGCGAGTTTATGAATTTTCAGTGAAATCTGAAAACTTGAACCTATTCTGCTGTTTAGCCTTGCTTTTACAAAATCAATATGTACATAGTAGACAAGCAGATAATTAAGTGTGTAATTCAAGATAGAAAGAATAAAATGTGATATATTACATCTCTATTCGCAAATTGGGGTATTCACAGGTTTCGTAATCAAGATTGTATGTTGCATGAAATGTTGTACACCAAGAACGCTTGGTTATTCATATTTCACCTCTCATGTTTACACTAGTATGCCCTCGAGGATAGTGTTTTGCAAATGAGAATTCATAGTGGAAGAGATACAAATCTCACTCGTTTCGCTTTGTGTATATAGAGAGGATATTAGTCATAAAATCAACAGCCCCTGAGCTTCAATTTTGAAAAACATAGTTGTTAACACAAATTTGTTAGCTTAAATCTGTTAATTAATGATACGTCTGGGGATCGTTTAACTGGGAAGCCCCCGGGTGCAGAAGCTTCAAACTGAAAAATACTAGTAACCAATAACAAAACCACTGAAGAAATAGTAAGTTTCATATCAGGGTTTGCAAATATTTTTGATATATTGTTTATTGATACGGAATTATTCAAAACCTGTTTAGCATTGACAAAAAAAGAAGGTATTGTATAAGCACTTTACAAAATCAACTAAAATAATGAAAAATAACAAGTTCTAATCTATTAAGACGATTATCCACTATTAACGTAGTTTTTAAAGATATGCGGAAGAAAACGAAAAATACAGAAGTTATAGGCCCCGTTCCATTTTTTCTAAAAACCTTTCGGTGTACAAGTGGTCATTTTATTTTAATTTCCTTGTATTTCATTAGGCGCTAATGGATAAATAGAATTGTAGTGAGTTCGTTGAAACAAAATTTAAGGACGGTTAAATTTCATTAATCATTAAGAATCACCTTTTGTGCAATTGCGAAATTAACAAATTGGACTAATTAAAAC
Source organism: Trypoxylus dichotomus (assembly GCA_023509865.1). Classification (NCBI taxonomy): domain Eukaryota; kingdom Metazoa; phylum Arthropoda; class Insecta; order Coleoptera; family Scarabaeidae; genus Trypoxylus; species Trypoxylus dichotomus. Next base: position 71,424,887 of record CM042074.1, on the reverse strand, counting down.
ATTTTAAACACACAATATACACTACTATTTATAAGTCAACGCACTATATAAAATAACAAACTATATGGACAGATAATCCAATGACGATTGCAAGGGCTGTGTGGATGTAGAATTCACAGGTATAGCAGTAAACTCCACTCACACAAATTAATTAATTATGCGGAACGCAGCGTTTCGAGAGCACGTGGGCTCCCATTGTCAACCGTGTTACCGACTGTTGGTAACACGGTTGACAATGGGAGCCCACGTGATCTCGAAACGCTGCGTTCCGCACAATTAATTTGTGTGAGTGGAGTTTACTGCTATACCTGTGAATTGGACAGATAATGTTTGCAAGAAATTTATTAAAGAAACAAACTTTACTCATTAAATTAAAATATTTTATTGACAATATAGTACATTTTAATAAAATACATACTATTATAATGTTTCTTCAAAGTAACCCCCTCTTGCTTTAACAATTGCCTTACAGATACGCGGCATCCTTAGAACTAATCCCTCCAAATACAATTTGTCTATAGCATTCTAGCTCAATGGGGTTGTAGTCAGGGCTTTATGACGGCCATTCCATTAAGGTTAAGACTCCCTCAGAAGATTTATCTTGAAAATAAGCTTTAACCACTTTTGCGATGTTTGGGACTGTTATCTTGCTGATAAACTCCTTCCCACCTAATTCACATCCAGTTGGTACCGCATCGTTTTCTACGCTTCTCAAATACACATCTTTTGTCATTCTTTCATCTATTTTAACTAATTTTCCAATCCTTCCGCTTCCAAAAGCAATCCCATACCATGATGTTTCATCCTTATTTTTGAAATACATTCCTTCAACATTTCTCCAAGGCGGCAACAAACCTCCGACGTTTACTTCCGAATTCGAATATAAGGTCTTCGACTCTAGCGCGGTCAACACGCCGAATCACTGTAACCGTCTACCAAAGTGGTTTCGCCTCTAGCGTGGTTTACAGGTCGAGTTACCGTGCCACTTTGGTTTCCTCTATTTCTCCTGAAGAAGCCTCCTACGACGGAGGCGAAACGTCGAGATCCCACCTTTCTCTTTCGTTCCCATTTCTTCTTTCTTTTTCTCTCGTTCTTCCCCTCCCCTCCCCCCTCTGTCTCTTTCCTTTACTTTTTCACCTTTCCTTCTATTTCACGCACCTCCTCCTTTTTCATTTTTGTTTTTATCTCTTTCTCCTCATACTGCTATTTCATTTCTATATTATCTCATCATGACACGGTCTAATTCCCGAAGTAGTTCGTTTATTACTAACTCTGGCCGTGAAGCCTACGTATTCATTTCATTTTTAAAATAGTTGTAAGCATAACATGATATATTAGGTGCGATCAAACTTACAAATGGTAGTGCATATAAGCAGTACAAGTATAAGCAAATAAATGGAAAAATGATTGAAATACCTTTTATATCGCCATTATACGGACGATTACCATATGCAGTTGAAATCTAATTTAATTTCAAATTTACTTGGAAATTATTCGACTTATAGAATTACAGGCATCCTAACTGTAATGGAAAAGATGTTTTATTTTTCACAGAAAACAATAGGACTTAGTTCGGTCATATTAATTCTTTAATGCTAATTTATATAATCCCCAAACCACAGATTTTTTTACCACATATATAATATTTGAAGAAGTACTTTTACATATGTCATCATGCAGATTCTTTTTGCAAGTGATTCTTTGTTGTTTTGTTTAATGTGATTGGTAAACCATACATTGCAGATTCTTCTAATAATTTTCTATTTTTACGAAGTTCTGTATCCAACTTCATCCTCTTCTGTTCTATGTCTACAGGTGGGGTTTCAGGAGGTGGGTCTTTTATACCCTCTGTTATTTGATAATATACACAAGTTGAATCGTAATCTAACATGGCCAAAACAACACTACAAACAAATAAAACTGTTTACTCAATGTTTATTAATTATACATGATATATTTTTATTTTGTTTGCTATTACCTTTTCTGACTATCACTGCTTAGACCAAGATATTTTTCCATTTCCAGAAAGGATATATTACTGGATACTGCGATAGGTACAAATATTGATACATCACCAGATTTTGTTTTTCTACCCGTAAAGTACATACATTTTAAGTCTGCTGAGAACTGGTACTCTACGTCATAATATCTCTTTACTGAAAACAAAAGTATGCCTTCAGCAATTCTACTCGCTGTTAAGTTAATATGCAATTTACATCTATAAACAATCTTCACTTACCTTCGCATAATTCTAAGTACACTTGTAAAGCAATTGCAGCTTCTCTTTTCGTTGGACATCCTAAATTTATAAAGTCAGACATCTACTTCAGTGTTACAACGAAGTATGGTAATATTTGTAAACGTCTTACCAATTTTCGGCTCATGTTTGTTTATAAATCGTAAAATCACTTGTTTGAATTTTAATAACCTAAAATAGTGGCTGACATAGTAGATTCCTTAAATCAAGCGAAAATTGTGCTAACCGGTATGGTAGATTTCTTTCGTGTAAATACAGTGAATGTCGATAGAGATTTCTTCTGATACGATCTCCAAACTATTCTACTTCGTCGATAGTTGGGCCTCCATTACCTGTATTAAAGGTTCTTTCTGGCGGTCTAAATCCACCTCCAGAAGACGCAAAAAATCTCATTATTATTGGTTTACAGGCTAATTCAATCTCTCTTTTTTTCTCGTTGTAGTCGTCTTCTTCCGCATTTTTATGTTCGCCTATCCAACTCATACTATCATTGCAAATCCTGCTCAATGTTTCCTTTTCTTCGTTAGAAATTTTAGAGGAGACGCTTGGATCATCTACCTAAATATCGATTATAAATTACATCTGCATCTTCGAAGTGAATGAAATAAGTCTATATTACCATGGCTCTTATTTGATAAACGTAATTTTCTAGGTCATTCTTAGCCGCAACAGAACTTCTCATTTTTTCGTCTTCGGCTTTGTACTTTTCCGCATCAGCAATCATTTTATCGATTTGATTTTTTGATAGATGGCCTTTGTCATTGGTGATGATAATTTGGTTTCTCTTTCCTGTTGCAGTTTCTTTAGCTGTCACATTTAATATACCATTTGCGTCTATATCAAAAGTTACTTCAATCTATAAGAATTGGAATAGTTAACGTACATGGAAAAACTTTTTTACCTTTTAAGACGGAAATAACGTTTTTGCATTCATCAATTCCAGTTGAAAACGATGTCTTGGTAGGATTGACAAGAAAAATGAGATTGGCAAAACCTAATTCTTAATAACATTTTTACGGTATTAAACTTCGTATGACAAAGTAGTACTAAGAATTGTTGAAGGAAACAGGAACTTACTTATAGAGAGTGATGCAAATTTATTTACAAACAATTTATAGCGATCATTTATATTTTAACGGGAAATAAAATATTTTATAAAATATTCAAAACAGGAAATGCAATTAGGATGAACAGTTATTGTAAACTTTATAAAATTTTACAAACAATGGGGTAGTTACCTGCGGTACACCTCGGGGTGCAGGTGGTATTCCCATTAAATCAAATTTTCCCAAAAGATTATTGTCTTTTGTCATAGCTCGTTCACCTTCATACACTTGAATTAGAACACTGGGTTGATTATCAGAATAGGTTGAGAATATCTAAAAAATGAAGAAGTAAAATTAGGAATGACGAGCAAATTGTAAGAAGTAAGCAGTGCAATTCATAGTAATAGATTTACTGAGTTTCTTCATGTATCCGGTATACAAACATAAAGCAAAAATATAAGTGTATTTTCGATTACACTGATTCACTGATTTTCATGTAATTTTGTCTGCTGAATTCGAATATGCCATCATATACCATTTTTTGTAATTGAAAGTCATCGGACGACGTAGTTTCACAGCAGAGAGGAAATAGACCACACCATCGTAATCCAAAAGAATTGAGATTCTTTATCATCTTGAAAATTATTCTTAAAGATGTTCTCCACAATCAAAATGGAAACTTTTCAACGTTTTGGGGTCTTATGAAAACGTAAAGCTACTACTGGATAAAACATGGTACTAGGGATTTCGATTGGAAATTTATGCGGATTAAAAAGGTGTAGCGCTAGTACTGGGTTTGACGTTGGGACATATTTTGCTGCTTTCTCGAGTAGAAATAAGCTATGTTATATTATGCACCTACATCATTCCTTAAAAAAGTAAAATTTTTGAAACTTGCTAAAAAACTTTACGTGCTGTAAAAGTTTATGGCAATGTATAGAAATCTGATTACGGATTTACTAACTTAAATTGTGTGCGAAATTTTAGTAGGATTTTCTGAAATGCTAAAACCAAACTTTGAAATCAAAAAGAATATGTTTAAGAAAAATGGTATTGAAAATTCAGTTATCTGTATCAACTAGATAACAAGATAACTATCAATAACCCTTACTTGTATATCGAAAGCTCAAATGTCGAAAAACTCGCGAAGACATATGGATTCGTGGTGCAGAACTGAACTGAAAATGTTGCTGCGAATAGTTTTTGCATTAGTTTATCCACACCTTATATAAAATGTAATTGTCAGCAAAAAGAAAATGACGATAATTCAGAGTAAAGTCTTCTACCACAAAACTATACAATTGCAATTGTAGTAGATCTATTAAGTTTTGGAAGTTTGCTGTATCGCTGTTACGTTTTGCCAAAATGTGTTGATCTTTCTTATTGAGCTGATAAATTAGAATTTCTATTTCTATAGCCAACACCATGAAGATGGACACGCAAATTTCATATTGGTTGAACGGAGCAAACTTTCATGCTGTACAATAGAACTTCTCAGGTCCGAGTTACATTGAACCTTATGTCGTAAGTTTTAATCTGTCTCGTAGTGATGCAACGTATCTTTGCAGAATTTTGTTACGATTATATTATCATACGATAACCTTGCAAACTTATTGCATTAAATTTATTTTAAGTAAAAAAAATCTTTGTTCTGTACATTATTATTGTTGGAAGACGTTTTCATTTGCAACCTATATATAACAAGTTCCTTCATATAAGCTGTGTAATTTCAATACAAAGAATAAAATATGAACGATAAGATTGCTGACTGTATGTTTTGTTCACTAGCTACTTTAGCATATTATTCCACTCCTGTTGGGCAGCCGACGTCTGGGTCATTATTTCATTATCGTGGGCTATGGTATTGCATAAACCCTTTAGTAATTACTTTTGAAACAAGAATTCAATTTTCATGTGTTTTTGGTGATTGAGACTTTCCTATTTTTTTCGATCTTTTGTTAACTTGCACAATTTGTCACCCTCACCAACTTATTTTCGACAATCATTGGTAAAATGGCCAAATTAGTACTACCAAACTTAAAAAGAAGTTGATAAAAAGATAAAATACATTCTTATTATAGCAATTATAACATACACTAACAACTTTAATCTAAGAAAATTGAAAAAAACCCATTAAACAACGTAGCATATTAAAATTTGAATCTATTCGCGTTTTATGTTAGTCGATGACCGTTCAGGGAATTTGTGCAGAGCCGTCTTTAACAAAAGCGGGGCCTGGTGCAAAATAGTTTTGCGGGGCCTTTATGTAAATGTTTAGAGACAAACAAATCCAATATAAACCATTGAAAAGAGCAGGTTTCAACTAATTCATTTTTAGTCCGTATTATCTTATTCTAGGAACATTTTATTGTGAAAAGGCCCCTCACCACGGGGCCTTCGTAGGCGCGGTGCCTGGAGCAGTCGCTCCACCCTAAGGACGGCCCTGAATTTGTGATGCTTTTTGTGGCACTGTAACGCGGGACTTCTCTAAATGCAATCAACAAAACAATTATTGCAAAGACTGTGTAATTGTACAATTCACAGGTATAGCAGTAAACTTCATTCACTGTGTTACCGGCTGAATGTAAAAAATTGTATCACACATGCAACACGTTACTACACATGCAATTGAACAGAGAACCACCCCCAATTGCAGACTCGAGTCTGATTGATTTATTACCATAGGCCCTGTTAAAGATACGGTTCGCTTTCGTTCCATACTTTCCCGAACATACCACACATACCAAAGATTAGACCATTCAGTAGATTGTAAATACTCATATGTTTTAGAAATTTTAGAGCCTGCGTAGAAAATAATTTGCATGTGTGATACAGTTTTTTACATTCAGTCGGTAACACGGTTGACAATGAGAGCTCACGCGCTCTCGAAACGCTGCGTTCCGTCTAATTAATAAATTTGTCTGAGTAGAGTTTACTGCTATACCTGTGAACAAAAAAATTGTTGGAAGGACAGAACAAACACCTTAAAAACAAAGTTTGTCAAAGTTAACATTTGGGGAATGGTTCCATATTTATCGATATTTGGAGACATATTATCATTGTACTAAACAAAGATGCCATTAACACCTACACGAAGTTAGATACAATCAAATAAAGGAAGAAAATTGCATATAAATATAAATATTTCGAGATAATACAATTACATATAAATATAAATATTTCGAGATAATACAGGATAAAAAGCGCGATACGTATCTAAGAACGAATACGAATAGAAGTCGCAAACATGACGAAAAGGTGTTGTGCATTGGCTGAACGGAAACTGCAAATCGGGAAACTGAAAGACCGCCGTTATTACATGTCATCCTCAGCGCAGTCCATCCGGGTTCTCTCTCGGCTAACGGACCCGGAGCGCGCTACATGATTTGTCTGCGAGTTCCGCACACGTGTTGACGAACGCAGTGCACCGGCTATCTGAGCGGAGCGCAGTTGTTCTTCCTGGCAGGCCGGTCGTCGTAATTTATGTGATGCGGGCCTGTGAGCCCATAATTTCAAGACTGAAGTTTCGGTAGAGTTAACACCGACAAATTGAAAGCAAAAAATATCGCGGCACCGATCGTCGTAGTCGTTCCTCTTGAACGGATACGAAGGAAGAATTTTATAATTCTATTCATGAAGCAGCTAACGTCTTTCCATAAGTTTAGCATACAATAACTTACATGGTAAACTTCGTTATTCGTAATTATAGCTCATAATTACGGGAATATATATCAATCAATGCTTTCGAGAAAGAAATATTTACATGTTGGTAGTTAAAAATATGCTAGATGAAAAAGTAACTACCTACCTTAAGGAGGAAACGGTATTTATAATTGGAGTTATCGAACCAAAGAAAAAAGAATAAAATGAACAAGGAAAAGACTCATTCCATGCGTCTAACCACGTGGCATAGAGACAGTAATTTAGTGAGGATTATGTCTTTATAATTGAAGAGTATATGTGCCAAAGGGTCTAAGTACCATATATATAGTTTGCAGTAAATTAAAAAATACATATTATATCTACAAAACACATTATTGCAGCGTAATGTAACTTTACATTTGTTAACACAACTACAAGTACTTGGCCTAACAGAAAACCAGAAAGGGAAATACATTTCATAGAGGTATAATAAATAGAAACGAGGAAAAAATTACAAAAGGGCCAAGTACTAAAATATTTTGTTTGGTGTCAACTTCCAAAATTTTACTATCAAAGTTCTTATGTTTTTATTTGAGGTAATCCTGCATTTTAATCAAAAGGCACTTTTTATTATCATATATTTTATTTTCTCACCACAGCATCCTTGATTTTCATCAATGTTAGGTTGCCCTTATTAAATGCTATTTTAACAAGATTACCTAGGTCATATCTTTTTGTGTTAAGGTATAAATTAGTTGCATTTTTCATACCAAGTGGCTCAGCCAGTGGCTCCCATCAATGTTTTGGAATGGAATCTCGTGCAGATTTTTCGGTACTATCGCCCTCGTTACTTTTGTATCACACCAGAATCCTTAGCGCAAAACATGTAGTTAGAAATAAACGAACTACTTTCGGAATTGGACCTTGTTATGATGAGATATATATAAAAAAGAAATAAGAGTAAGAGGAGAAAGAAAAATAAGAAGAAAAAGAGGTAAAAAGAAAAAATTATAAAGGGTGGGGGAACGTGAAACAGAAAGAAAGGTCAAAAGAATAAGAGGAGGAAATAGAGACAGAAGGAGAGGGGGGGGGGGGAGGTACGAGAAAAAAAGGGAAAAAGAAAGAGACCAAAGGAGAAAGGTGGGATCTCGACATTTCGCCTCCGTCGTAGAAGGCTTCTTCAGGAGAATAGGGGTAACACGACGTGTAAACCACGCTAGAGGCGAAACTCCTTCAGTAGAAGGTTACGGTGACCGCGTATTTCTCCCGAAGAAGCCTCCTACGACGGAGGCGAAACGTCGAGATCCCACCTTTCTCTTTTGTTCCCTTTTCTTCTTGCTTTTTCTCTCGTTCTTCTCTTACTTTTTTTACCTTTCTTTCTATTTCACGCACCTGCTCCTTTTTCATTCTTCTTTTTATCTCTTTTTCTTTTTATTTCTTTCTCCTCGTACTCTTATTTAATTTCTATATTATCTCATCATGACACGGTTCAATTCCGGAAGTAGTTCGTTTATTTCTCTGGCCGTGGAAGCCTATATATTCATGTAGTTAGGAAGTTATATTGATTGGAATCAAAGATACAATGTAGAACCAAAAAGACCACTATATAAATGTTCTTTTTTTGCTTGCACAGTAATCGCTCAACAAGACCAAATATATCCTGTTTTGAGTAATATTTCCGTTATTAATAACACTCAGAAATCAAGAGCCAAGTTCATTACCGCCACGTACTGCAATAGGTTCGTTCCACATACACTTATATTTATGGTCAACTACATGAACACCCAATTTCAGTTTCTGTAATTACAATTCAGTAATACACTTCAGAAGAATGGCAGAAGAATGATGATTATCATATTAATCGTCACTACTTCTATCCTCCATAGTACTAATCGTTTCTAGCATTTTCTACTTTCTGCAAATTTCTGGAGTACTGCAATCTCGAAAAATGACTTTTTACTTATAATTTATGACGACTGCACCACCTTTACTTTTGTAAAATTAATAAACAAAGACTGAAAAATTTAACAGATACCAGATTTGTTACAGTGTCTAATTTCTAAATCAATTATTTCCTTACATTGTTATTGCGAATTAAAAATACAGTGTCCTAATCTAAATAACAATGCATAATCTTTGATTTCAAAGTGTTTCTCCTACAGTTTATAATCTCCTGAACGTAAGTGTATATTTTCATTCGATAGTAATCAGTTTTTGTACTTCGTCGGTATTAGCAATTATTTTCACTATATTTATTTGGTGATAGAAATTTTTTCATAGGAAAAAATTTAGTATTCAGCAAAATTCTATTATTATTTAGGAAATGTCGCAGTTGGCAGTTATAATTTTCTTTATTTTTCTTCTAAAAACATGAATTTTTTATTTCATATATATATATATATATATATATATATATTATCTGCAATTTTTGATATAATACAGAAATTACAAAAACCTAATCCAAGCATTACATTTTCGAGAAACAAATAAGACGTTTCTCAATGCAATTATTTCTTATCATGGTCGTTAAATAATCTATTTTAAATTTAACCACTTTTTCCGCGTGTTTTATGTTGACAAACTTGCCGTTTAAAAATTTAGGTTATTAACAATATTGTACTAACCTAGGATTTTCTAAAAGTTCAATATTAGAAATTCTCTCTCTCTCTCTCTGTCTCTTTCAAAGGAAGGGAAACAAGTTTATCACAAACCGAATCACAAAAAAAGGAAAGAAGAAAAAGAAGAACATTCTTAACTACTCCAACACATTCAGCTTAGCGAGGAGATAATGCCACTCACCTGTGTATGCTTGGTCGGAATCGTCGAATTCCTTCCTATCAGAACGGACATAACTCCTCCGGCCGTCTCGATACCTAGCGATAGCGGCGTCACGTCTAGGAGCAGAAGGTCGTTAAGGACATCCGACTCATCTCCGCCTAAGATGGCCGCTTGGACGGCTGCCCCGTAGGCTACCGCCTCATCCGGATTGATGGATTTATTCAGAGTTTTTCCCTTGAAGGTCTCCTGCAGTAGCTGCTGTATTTTGGGAATGCGTGTCGAACCGCCAACTAGCACGATATCATCTATCTGAACATACATAAATTATTATAATCTCTTTTGATACAGAGAACTTTTCGAACACAGTTGCGTAAAACGTTAGGATAAGAAGTCTGCATGAACATTAACCGTGCAATACAGGGTGTTCTAAAAATTCACGTACTTATTCAAATGATATATTCGCTAAACAAATGCTATCTTTAGAAAAATTACTTATAAAATTGTTATTGTAGATCAATTTACTGCACAAAATCAGCTTTTTGCATAATTATTGCGAATATGATATAAACCTAATTGACGTAGCATGAGTACATGACACATATGCCGTCCTTAATAAGTTATCGATATCTTTTACTTATATTAGTGAGGCCTCCTCATCGTTTTATTATTGCTAATTAGTGGCAAAATCACATTTCTATGGTTTTTCTTTTTCTTATGTTTGCATTATTTGATTTTACTTTCAATTATCATTGAAACTCTGTATTTTGTAATATTCTCATTTTTTCTTTGTTTATCTATACATAACACTAGACATCGTTGTAAACGAACTCCTTCCGGAATTGGACCGTGTCATGATGAGATATACAATATAAAAAGAAATAAGAGTAAGAGAAGAAAGAAAAATAAGAAGAAAAATAGATAAAAAAGAAAAAGAAAAGTTAAAAAACGATGAAGGGTGGGGGGACGTGAAATAGAAAGAAAGGTGAAAAGAACAATAGAAAAGAAATAAAGATCGAAAGGGGGAGGGGGACACGAGAGAAAAAAAACAAAAGAAGAAAGGAAAAGAAAGACACCGAAAGAGAAAGGTGGGATCTCAATGTTTCGCCTCCGTCGTAGGAGGCTTCTTCAGGAGAATAGGGGACACCAAAGTGGCACGGTAAATCGACGTGTACACCACGCTAGAGGCGAAACCACTTTGGCAGAAGGTTACGGTGACTCGGCGTGTTGACCGCACTAGAGGCGAGAACCTTCAGAAGGTTCTCGCCTCTAGCGTCTCATCATGACACGGTCCAATTCCGGAAGTAGTTCGTTTATTACTAACTCTGGCCGTGGAAGCCTACGTTTTCATTTCAACACTATTATTTAACGCTATTACACATTATTGTAAATACTGTCAACTCGGTTGGAGTACAATAGTTCTCCGCATCGTAAATGATCACAATGTACTGAAACTCTTGTCCTACTGCGAAACATTATTAATTTGAATGACCTTAGCTATATAGTACTTTACTAAGCGATGATCCTCGCGATGAAAAAAATATTTTTATACAAAAGGAAAGGATTGTTTTCATCTAGTGCAGTATCCTGCGTATTATAAATTATTTTTTTTTAATGCAATTATCTATTTTTCCCTTTCGCATCAAATTCCTCTTACAAAAGGAAAAGTTATTACTTACCTAAAATGGACACATTTCAAGAAATTTAGGAAAATGTATATTATAATACAATTTCACTATAAAAGAGCACCCACCAATGTATGCTTGCATCCTGTGAGAGTGTAGCTTAAATAGTTTTTAAAATGCCATTCAATTTTTGTATATCTAAGCTAGCCACCATCAGATGAAGACTTTTTCTATGCAAAGAACAAAAGTGAGACGGAACATTGAAGATTGTGGATAAAAGAAAAAAGGCAGTCGCGAATATTGTATTTAACATTATTGACAAACCATGATAAATTATGTGGTCTTCAAGAATGTAATTATTTAGCAACGAATATTTAACAAGAATGAAGACATTCCGGGAAAAAGCGATTTATTTGCTATTTAGTTAAAAACTTGGTACGGCAGTGATGACATTGTCACAAATAGACTGAAATGATGAGTCTGACATATGTACAGTTGACATTCCTATTTCCACAGGAAAACCAATCATCATTACAAATGCTAGATCGCACAATGGTTGGATTAATAAACCACTACTTTCAGCAAAAAAATGCAATCTTCTTCTGTAGATTATCCCGAAAATATGTCTTCAGAACTACTTGAAAATTGGTATATTTAAATACTGCTTTCTTTATTTTTACCAAATATAGCTGTAATGGACAACAGCAGTTATCCTTCACGGTAAGTTATAGAAATAACAAATAAATCTATTACAAGTTGTTGTAATAGTTGCTAGTTGTAGCATAGATATTATTTTTAACAGCACTTTTTCAAAGACACAGGTGAATCTGATCAATGCTTCATCACAGATGATAGATTTAGAAGAAATATTACGAATGGCCGAAAATATATCTTTTATATACTACGAAAGTTAAAGCAATGTTGCAATGAGTAAATTGTCGTTTCCGGATTTGTATGAAGCGTGACAATATCGGAATTTAGACCGGAAACCATTGAGCAGAAAATAAAAACAAAATGTTTTACTAATTGTGGATTTACCAATTGATGGACGACGAGAGAGTTATTAAAAAAATAAACTGCAGCGTATGATAAGAATTTGACAGATACGTATTGACTGACATTTATTACGATTACGCCTACTGTTTTTGTTTTGGATGTCAGTTTGTACGGGAGAAATACATTTTCTTTCAGAAATATCTTTACGCAAATCCAAACAAATCCGCTATTAGCGTGAAGAGGACATAATAAGTCTGTCAAATATATTGTAGCGAAATTTCTCAGGGTTCGTAATGTATTGTAGCGAGTGGATTTTTTTATCAGAGATTGTGCTTTTTAACTACGAATTTAGATGACACTAATTAATAAAATAAGGAAAAGTGTATAGTAAATCGAAAAATAACAATGTATTAATTAATAAGGTTATATCACTCACATCGAATGATCTTGACAAATATCTAACGAAATTCCATCTAGCTCATAACCTTTTTTTTCGAAAATTAAATTTAATGAATAATTTTGGCAAGAGTAAAGTCCTTTTCTTTGTGTACTCATATACGCACTTTGGTGTTCTAGATAGCGAAATATTCTATCTCCGCAATAGGAACGCTGACGACGGAAGGCCCAATGTTATATCGGAATTTTTCTGCTGGATCAGCGGTGGTTCGCCCGGTATCCGGGTAATATACTGTGGCGGCACGGCCCACCATAACTTTTATATAAATTCTAAGGTATTTTCCTCTAAAAAAAAGGCGACAACGAAAACATTTCCTCTGCGTTTGTAAAATATATTACGAGAAAATTGTAATCTATGATTGCGTTAAGATATCTAATAATTTAGTCTGATATTAAAGTGCTAGCCGATCTTAGAGGGTGTCTAACAATGCGTTCTCAGTAAGCTGAGTGAAAGGTACAAATTGGACATGTTCTTGAGGAGAACAGAGGCTTCAAAAATCTTATTATAATATATAGTGCAAAACCTTCATTAGCAACTAAAAAATCTTGGATGTAAATGGATTTGGAAAGCTTTATTGAAGTCATTATTAACTAATGAAAGAATAGTCTAATTGCATTATACGAGATATTGAAACCATGAATTAAGCATTTTGCTCTGAAAGCGAATAAGTTGTCTGTAGATTTTAAGACACTGCGTACATGCAGCTACTTATATTGCGAAATGTGCAAAACAGCGCAACAATAGAGTTATACGGCATATAAAAACTTAATAGAAATTACTGTGATATTGATTTTACGATGCCTTACCATACTTTTATTTAGTTTGGCGTCTTTCACCGCCTTCTCCACCGGTTCCAGTGTCCGTCTAAAGATATCCGAATTCAATTCTTCGAATTTGGCACGCGTCATGCTGGCGTACATGTCGATGCCTTCACAAAGGGAGTCTATCTCAATATTTGCCTGCGTCGCGACGGAGAGCGTCCTCTTGGCACGTTCGCATGCAGTTTGCAAACGACGCAAGGAACGCTTGTTATTCATAACATCGACTTTGTTTTTCCTAAAGAATTCCTCGGCGAAATATTGTACCATCCTGTTGTCTACGTCTTCGCCTCCCAGGTGGGTATCACCCGACGTCGACTTTACCTCGAAAATTCCACCTGCGATCAGTAGCACGGAGACATCAAATGTGCCACCGCCCATATCAAAAATTAGTACGTGTCTCTCTTGATCGCCCTATAAAAGCGTACAGGAATTCAAATTTAATGTACGCCGTAGTTTGCTAGATGTACGAAATGTTGACTATGCTTTGATGTGCTACCTTTGCAGGATGAATGAGGAATACGTCACGTCACAAAATAATTTTTGTTAAATGGTTTCGTACACAGCATACCTCTATCAAGCTGATTTAATTTAGATTTTTAAATTATAATGCAGTGGTTTAAATTACTTTTCCAAATTAGTATCGATGATGATTTACAGTAGGAGGATATATGCGGATACCTATGTAGTGACAAGGGTTGTCTTTTAAGTTTTGTATACAGGGCTGGAATAAAACAGTAGATAGCTTTTAAAGACTCTATTGTTTTCCAAAGTATTCCTTACGAGGAGTAATTCGCTTTGACATTTGATTAGTGGCGCCTTCTATTTCCCAGTATGCAAAACTTAAAAGATATCCCTCGAACTTGTTAAAAGCTTTAACTTGATTAGAACAGGGCATTCTTCAGAAGCGACGCATTTAAGATCTTTGGATACTGGTTCAGTTTTACATTTATTATTTTATACAATTCGTATAGTAAAAGAAATAAGAGCTTCCTATAATCCAGGAAATCAAGTGTTGATAATAATTGTGCAAAGGTAACTATAAACAAAAGAGAAAAAGAATATAATAGATTGCACATCGTTAATTGTTACTTCATTAAATGCAAAACAAAATAAAAATTCAAAATCAAAAACATCAGTTAAGCTCTTGTAAATTCCTCTACTGTATAAAAAACTTTATTTAATTAACAGTTTCTTAATTAGGACCTGAAGGCTTTTAAATTGTTTATATATATTTATACATTGCCGCCTTGCGTTGTGCAGTTTAATTTAAAAAAAAATGAGGCCTAGTCACTTTTGACATATGTATGTAAGTTAAAACAAAATAGGACTCTCTAGTTCTTTGAAAAGTACGCAATACGAGGTATGTATATCTTCCAACGTTAGCGATATTTCTTATTGCTGTTTTTTGCTATATAAATACATTATCAGCGAAAATCGAAACACTAGAAAACACATTAGACAAAGCTCTCGACTGAAAGGTTGCGTGGTAATTCGATATTTATGTTTCCTCTGTAACAAACTGACGCGGTTTATAAATAACATAATAGCAGTGCGATGATAACTTAGTACATACATGTTTTCTATGTGTGTTCCAGTTCAAGGTGTCTTCAATGCATATATCTAACAATATTGTAGATTGACTTCAGTCGGTCACTCGGTTGACAATGTGCTCTTGAAACGCTGCGTTCCGTATAAATTATTAATTTGTGTGGTGTGGACTTTACTGCGATCCCTGTTAATACATCTAAAGTGTATGAATCAAGTTTTTTCTAAATTTAGGAGTAGTTTGTTACTGCCAAACTAGAGTGTGAACTTATTTAGGACTTCCTTACTGTGATATATAACATAGACTTGAGTTGGTATGGTCAACGTAAAGAATTAATAAATGCAATAAATAAAAAAGGACCAATTACGGATAGTTGCGCAGTGCCTTGGTGCAATGTTTCATTTAGCACCTCAAATATTCACTACTTGCTTTCTGTTAAGAATGCAATGTAAGATTTAATCCAGAACAGACTAGTGTCACGTATTCCACACTTATTTAGTTTGTTCAGTAATCGACCATACTGAAATATCCTTAAAAACCGCAGTACATACAAGGTGACCATTAATATTGTCGCTTCTCACACAAACCGTACTGAGAGAAATTTAAAAAATAGTCAGCAGCGAAAAAGGGTAGTAATAGTCGAGTAATAATAGTCTCCAATACCTTAAAAAGTGCAGATATGAGAGATTTGGGCTGGCAATTGTTCATTAAATAACTAACTTTTTTTTTAATGTGACAGAGGCTTATCCATCTTTTGGTACATTCAGAAACATTCAGCCAATGAAAGACCGATTAATAATACACGTTAGCGGTTAAAGAATAAGAGAATAGCATTTTTTCAAATATTACTGTTGATATCGTCAACCCTCATGCTGTTTGAAGTGTTTAAACTGTAAATAGCATAGAGACTTAGAGACTTTACATATATTAAAAGAATTGATGTTGTGTTTCATGTGAGTAATATCCGAGGTGTTCATAGAATTTTGAAACACGTATTTTGTGTTGGTATGAACGAAATAATAATTAAAGTCTTCAGCAATTACATATGTTAATGGAATAATCAGGCTGTACTTTTTTGAAGACCAAAATGATCGAGCAGTTACAGTTAATATCAGACGTTGTTGTGCAATGTTAAGAAAATTTCTTGTGATATCTATATATCAGTTTGAACGCTTTAACGTAGAAACTTGGTTTAGGTAGGACGACATTACATGTCACACATCAAATTAGCAATCGGAGCCGTTCAGGAATTACTACAATAGGATGATGTCAAGAAGACACAATACAAAGTGGCCTTCCAGAAGCCCCGATTTGTTGCCTCCCTTTTATTTTTCGTGGGGCTACCTTAAAGATAAGGTCTACGGGAATAATCCAGCCGATTTGTTCCAATTAAAGGGAAACATGGTAGCGAAAATAAGATTAATCTTCAGGAAAATGTGTAGTTAAATAATCAATCATTTTCACTCCTGACTAGACTGCTTATAACTAGAGACTGGATTATATGCAAAGTGTATATATTTTGTTTAAAAGATATAGTGTGAAATTATTGTTGTGAAAACGAGAAGAGCGTCTATTATCAGTATCTATTTACGGATGAAGCAACATTTTCCATTACCGGTGAAGTAAATCGAAAAAACACTCAATATTGGAGCAGGAGAAATTTGGATTTTTTTAATGAAACTAGAAGACAAACTAACAATGTAAATGTGTGCGCAGGAATCACTAGCTGTAAAATTATAGGACCATTTTTATTGACGGATGTTTAAATAGTGAATAGTATTTACAGTATTACAAACAGAATTACTTCCAGCTTTAAATGCTTTAAACTTTCCTCACCAATTATGGTATCAACACGATGGCGTCTCTGCTCATTACTCTGCAAATGTACACACGTTAATATTTAAATAGAACGTTTCCTCAACGCTCGATAGGACGCGGAGAAATCGCTTGACCTCCGTAATCACTTGATTTGGCACCAACTCACTTCTTTTATTGGAGTATTTAAAGATGCATGTTTACAATAGCAAAATTGAAGACTTAAATCGGCTCAAGAATAGAATAATCGAAGTTTCTGGTACAATTACAGCCTCATCTGCAGAAGGAAAGGACGATCACAGGGCAATACTGCAGAGATTTATTGACCCGAGTCGATGCAGTATTGAAGGAGAAACGGCCTCGTTTGCAGCGCAAAAGAATGCTTTTCCACCACTGCAATGTACCGGCTCATTCATCCCGCATCTTGGACACGACCAAATTGAATGCGTTGCATTACGAATTAGTCTCTTATCCTCCATATTAACCGGACCTAGCCCCTTGCGACTTCTTCCTATTCCCAAACCTGAAAAAATCACTGGGAGGAAAGAAATTTGCCTCAAATGAGGAAGTCATCGCCGCTACAGATGGTTATTTTGCAGACCTCGAAACTTCCTACTTTTCCGACGGCTTGAAGAGACTGGAGGACCGTTTGAAAAAGTGTATTGATGTTCGAGGAGATTATATCGAAAAATAAAAATAAAAAACCACACCAATACCGTGTTTTTCTTCGGGAAACATTTGGCAATGTTAGTATACGATATCGGTTGGAAGTTCAGTCATCATTTCGGTCGAAATAACAAAGTTGGTACTGGTTTTTGATTTAATGAAAGGCAGCTTGAAGTTAAAAGGAAGTAGTAGAAAGAGAAGTAAAGATATTAAAAAAGAAACAAGACGGAACTTTGCCGGTAATATCATCCACTAAGCTTTCAAGTGACATGTCTAATAAAATGACAAGAATTCAGCTATTTATCAAAAAAAAAAAAAGAAACTTTAACAACTGTATTTGTGAGAACTATCTGCTAAATACGTTTTTAATACTTTTAATTTTCAAGCAGGAGGTGTTAACGCTTTTTTTTTAAAGGTTATAATTTTTAAACTATACCTTGTAATAATTATTTTCCAACATATTCATACCATAACAAGATACCCTCTACTATTATCTACTTCAATTGTAATTGCGAATTGTGTCATACCTTTTTGTCCAGTCCGTAGGCAATTGCCGCGGCTGTAGGCTCGTTTATAATCCTTAGAACGTCTAGGCCGGCTACAGTGCCCGCATCTTTTGTCGCCTGCCTTTGTGAGTCGTTAAAATAGGCAGGCACGGTGATAACAGCTTTGGTTACGGGACAGCCCAGATACACTTCCGCTATTTCTCTCATTTTGCCCAGTACCATTGACGAAATCTCTTCCGGGTAAAAGCTTTTCGTTTCACCTTTGTACTTGACGACGATCTTCGGTTTACCCTTGTCGCTGATAATCTGGAACGGCCACAGCTTCATATCTTGCTGCACCACAGGGTCAGAGAATTTTCGGCCTATTAGTCTTTTGGCATCTGGTAACACGAAACAGTTGTTTAAACAATGACGTTAATACGATCAAGAATCAAGTGGTTATTCGCTGTTTGACATTTTCGTATGCACAAATTTTAATTTGAAAAATTCTTAATAATCGACGGAAATCCTTAATATCCCATATGTCGGTGTATCCTTTTTAATTCATATTTCATTTTTTCTGTACAGTATCCTATCTGAATGCTTTACTTAATTATATTAATAGCATTGACGTAAAATATTTTATTACTCCATGAACTACCTTATCATCAACATTATATCTGTATACTATATAACTATATGTACAGCAAAGATTAGTAAAAAAACATATTAATTAAGTTAAATTTGCTAAATAAATGCACTGCTGGGGTCCAAATCCACGTCAACCTGATGTCTTAATATGCATTATGTTAAATATGTGAGAATGGACATTTATTTTGCCATGGTATGATTCAACATACCTCATGAAAAATATATTTTCCGATTTGCGTTGTTTTCAATGTTTTCTAGGACATAATCCCGACGCAAATCGAGGTCCCGGTGTAATTGTTTATAACTTGTTGGCGTGACTGATAAATGTAATTTTCTTGCTCATTTTAGTAGTTTTTTACCCATTTGGTACTAAAACTTGTTGTTTACAATTATTTTAGCCTATAAAAAATCTCCTAACAATTTAAAAATGTTTCTTACTTTTTTATTATAGGATTTTACTTTATTATAATTTGTTTTCATTCGCAAGCACATGGCGATTCGATAATTCTATCTTCTTAAGTGTGCAATCTTTTTTATACCTGCGTTACAAATTTTCTGATTCTTATGTCAGACAGACTACAACTATAAGGCTTAATTGAGCAAGTTTTAGGTTTCAGGTTATTATTATCACCATCTACTTGAACAAATAATTATAATTCCTATGTACACAGCCATTCATAAATGTTACACTTAGAACTACTTTATAAATATTTTCGGAAATTCATACTAGTACTTTGAGGATGGTATTTACAATCAAGTGTTGGCAGTGTATATGTATTCATAACAATAAGACTTATTTACAAAATCCATTCAATCATGAAAACAATGTATTCCTGTATTAAATTTTACGATGGCAATAAAGCTACAATGCTTTACTAGTAGGGAATTGGGGATGAGTACGTTATGAAATAGAATTTGAGAGGGGTACTGAATCATCCGTCTGCCTTATAATAAATTGTACATTCACCATACATCCAGTATATTGCGCAGATATCAGAGACGTATGTGATCGCGCTAGGAAGACCATACTTCATATTGTTAGTTTATTTAATCGAGGATACGTCGAAAAGAAGGATACCAATTGCATATTGATACGCGTGCCAGAATATGTTTTACACGAAAGAAATCTTTCAAATAACTCGACAATTAGATATTTCTGAGTGTTGAGTGCGTAGGACAATTAAGAAAAAGGAAGAGATCGGTAAGCATCCGAGTAGAAAGCCAAGTGGGAGGCCCAGTTGAACGACGGAACGAGAGGACTAATACATCTGAATGATTTGTCTAAGAAATCACCGCTTTACCGCACCGCATTTTCTATGTAGTTTTTAAACCGCCGTGAGACAGTAAGTCTGAGGACAGTAGAACGAAGAAGCAGCAAGAAAATCACGCTTAAGGTCTATATACAAACAAAAAGGACTAAATTGGGCAAAAGCTCACGCAGACTGGATGAAAAAATGTGTTATGGAATAACGAATCGAAATTCGAATTAATCAGAAGTAAACTTCGCAGGTTTGTTCGATGCCGCCCTGGAGAAAAGCGATTAGACGAGTGTATTTCAAAAACTGCGAAACATGGAGGAAGAAAAATCATGGCGTGGGATTGCTTATAGGCGGAAGGTTTGAGAAACTAGTTACAATAGACGAAAGATTGGCAATAGATGTGTACTTGAGAATTCTAGAAAACGATGCGATACCGACTGAATGTGAATTAATTGAGGGGGGGTTCGCTCATCAGCAAGATGACGACCCAAATACACCGCAAAAGTGGTTAAAGCTTATCTGCAAAACACATCTCAGTCTTATTATTAAGATAGTGACCGTCACAGACTTCTGTTTGCAACCCCATTAATTGATCTCTTGTGAGATCACTTGGATCGTGGGATTCGGAAAAAATCTTCTCCTGGCACAGAAGCATTCTGGGATGCTCTGTTGGAAGTGTGGAATGCTACAGACGAATCGTACTTGGAGCGATTAATTCTAAGGATGTCGCATATTTGTCGCGTAATTATTAAAGCAAAAGCGGGTTACTTTAAAGAAGTAGTTTTATAACAGTATATATTTGATAAGAATGTACTATTTTGTCAATAAAACATTTTAAGTTAATGTGTAAGGTTTGCTTCTTTAATAAATTTCTTGCAAAGATTATCTGTCTAGTTTGTGTTGTTATTTTATATAGTGCGATCAAATTTACAAACGGTAGTATAATTTGTACTCAGTCTGTCGCACTTAAAGAAAACAAATGATTACAATGAAGTAAAGGAAGGTAACAGGTTAACCATCTTGTGCATGTCTCAAATTTACTTTCAAATAGGTGAAAAATGGTTTACACAGATGGAGGGTACAGTGATAGGAAATCCATTGTTTTCTTTCATTGCGAACCTATCCAAAAGCAAATTTGAAACTTCAGTCGGTATATTAGGTACCTTCACAAAAATACTCTGCTGAAGGATGGATATGTAAGCATAATGTACAGTATTGTTATTATTAGTAAATGTTAAATTTGTAGCTGGACTTAATTATGCTATACATTTGTTATGGTGAGAAAAGTTTTTTGAAATAATATTGTAATTATAATATTATATTTTTAAATATTTTTATTTTATTCTAAATAATAAGAGACTTAAGTATATTACTTATATTTCAAAAGACTTATCACATGTCCTCGGTAGTATAGTGGTCAGTATCCCCGCCTGTCACGCGGGAGACCGGGGTTCGATTCCCCGCCGGGGAGATTTTTTTTCTATTTGTGTAAGAAAATAGTCAAAGAAAGCGAGCTTCCGACCAACTTCCACTAAATCCGTATACACGGTAAATTCAGTAAACTTTCTTTTCCGCTAGTGTTACCGTAAGTAGACAAGTGACTTCAGCATTAACAAATACCTTACTGTAAATTGCTCAAAAACTCCCTATTATTTAAGTAAGCTATTTTTCCTTACATATAATTATAAATAACGAGAAACTAAATTATTATAGTTTTGTATTACATTTACTTGAGAGTTAATTGTAGCCTATAATAAGAATATTAATACAGCTATTCGACTCTAGATGGCAACGTATGTATGAATACATATTTTTAATGTTTTTATTTGTAATAACTGCCGTTTACTTCACGTATTAAAAAAAAACATGAAATACGTCCAGAGGCATGCGTAATTTACATAACATTAAATAATGTTACCTTTTCTTGAAAAATGTCTCTTATATCATATAAACATTTTTAATTAAGTATATTCATCTCTTCTCTGAAATATTTCTTAAACAATAGGAATGAAGATTTTTTGATTTCTGAAAGAGCAGCAACAGTTAATTGTAGGTTGAATAAAGGCGTTAATAATAATTGTAATTTATGTCTGAATTAAAAACCAGTTACTACTCATAATTACCATAAACTGTATTAGAAGGATTGAGTACGACTTGATTCTTAGCTGCATCTCCGATTAGTCTTTCCACATCGTTAAAGGCGATGTAACTGGGCGTCGTTCTGTTCCCTTGATCGTTGGCGATTATTTCCACGAGATTATTTCGAAAAACACCTACGCAAGAATACGTGGTTCCCAAATCGATACCAATTGGTAGTTGGCGTGTTTTTGCCGTAGCCATTAAAATATTATTTGTAATCGATGCTAAGTATTAACCAGAGTCTAAATAATGTACGAGTTCTGTTATGACATTTGGAATTTTGACGGTTTAAGCTGACCAAAATGTGAAATAAAGTTTTGATAGTTGCATTCTTGATTTTATCTTTTTCATTGCGTTGTCGAATGAAAAATAAAATTTTGATTTAACATGCAGGAGAAAGCAGCCTGAAGTTCACATGATTAGCGCTCAATATTTGAAATCAAATTGCTAAAATTGAAAGGCAACATTTACAATGCACTATTCCTTGTCTTGTTATTGAAACATGCAGCGATCGGATACAGTCTGTGAGACTATCTTTCAGGGTAGAAATTATATGAATCTAAGGTGAGATATGAACGTGAGGCAAGGAGAATATTTGATTTACTAGTGGTCTTTACAAGAACTTCTAATAAGTCGGACATAACATTCTGGTAATAGCTTCGCAACATATTTTTTTGCTTTTAAGACTAATGATGTAGCTTTTATTTGTTATATCTTTAGAAGATACACAATTTGTGCATAACACATACAGCATTGTATAAAGTTCTATTAACGGCAAATTTTTGTATTAAAGGCAAAACAACAGCAAAGATTCAAGTTTCAATTAGTTCTTTACACAGTTTTACCTAAATTAGGAACAAACTTTATTATTTTTGAACTCGTTCACATTCTGATCTATCTGCAATGAGTATCTTTATTTTCATTCCAATTCTGTACTTATTCGAATATTAATTTTGGTGTTCGCTTGCTAATCACAATTCTCAATTAACCTATAAGTTTTGTTGGAAAACGAAGTTAGAATATTTTGATCTGATATTCATTTTTCGTGACAGCTATATATGTTGACAGTCTGATAATAATCTCATAGCCCGAGATCGACCGTTACACGTTTTAATAACAGATTATTTTTGGTGTTCCAAAAGGACCGACGAAACAAGCAGTGAAGAAATTGGCTATGGTAAAAAATTAATCAGCTGGATCAATATTTTATTAAAAATCCTGGGAGTCCTGCATGAATTCTCGTGAAGTTATATCAGACTTCAGTCTTCACATACGGCTACCTAATAAATACTCTGCTTTCTCGTGACTTGCTACAGCACCTAAAAATTTATGTGTTTATGGTCTTCAGTAAACGTTTTCTGATTTCTTTATCTTGCTTCAGGAATTTTACTAAGATTACGAAAAATATTTAAGTATAATCAAATCAAGAGGGTTGTCTTTTGTTTTGCATGTCGAGTTAGAATCAAACAGTAGATAGCTTTTAAAGACTTTATTGATTTTGGAAGTAGTCTTCCACGTAGATTAATGCACTTTTGCGCACGCTCGAACCAACTTTAGAAGCAAATACTTCACTTGTTTGTTGATACAGTCAAGGTCGTGTTTTTGAAGCGATGAAGTGCTTCTTCTGTCGACTGGAACCTTTTATCACATAGTCCACTCTTGATTTTCGGAAAAGCAAAGAAATTGTCTTATGTGTTTTATGCGAACTTGCATTGGCTTGGTGGAGTATGTTCGGTATTAGTACTTACGGCAAACAAATGATTGTAGACCAATCAACAATAAGACTTCTTTGATCTTATAGAGGAATTGTTTCTACATGACCTGCTTCTGAGACAAATGGCGCGACCACCTCTTTGGAGACACTACGAGAACGAATGACTTTTGTCGGCTTTTCTTCATCTTGGAGCTCCCAACCAGACGACTAGCGTTTATTTTATGGCTTGTCTGAGTAAATCCAAGATTCATCATCTGACGATGTTCCGGCGTTGAAGCTGTCTAGGGTTTTTTAACACCAATTCACCCTAGCTTCTTTCTGTTCTTCAGCCAACAGATGCGTTTTCCAACAGGAAACTAATTTCTTTGCACATAATTCTTCATGCAACATTGTTTGAACTGTGGTCTGTGAAATTCCCAATGATACCCCAAACTCGCGGTATGTTACATGTCGACCTTCGTTGATGATCTTGCGCACAGCATCGACGTTTTCCTGATTGCCGTTCTTGATGTACATGGCCTTGGATCATCGCTAAGACTAATCCGTTCACTTTTGAATTCTCCATACCAATGAGAAATTGTTGACTGAGGTGGCGTTTCATTGCCGAAAATTATTGCGCCAAAATGTTCTCGGTTGAATTCGATTTTTCAACCAACTTGTCAACTTCGATAGCTTGCTATATTACTCGTATTACACTGAAACTTTGGATCTCGGTTAACTAAAGATGAGGGTTAATTTTTAGTACGGACATTTGATTAGTGACGCCCTCTACGTCCCGGTATGCAAAGCGTAAAAGACATCCTTCCTAATCAGAAAAGAAGCTGATAAAATCTAATGTAAATATCATTAGGATATGATTTCATTAGAAAAAAATAAGATTTTATAAAAATGCGTAACAATCAAATATTGCATATTGTATATGTACTATTTTGTGTGCATACAAATGCCAGTTTAAAACATACACGTTTTTCTACGTTACAGCAGTCTAGGTTTTTTTGCCAATATCATGAACTGTCACGGGACAAGCAAAGAAGGAACGAGAATAGCGCATGGGGGCGAGCAAGAATAAAATAAATGAGCGGGCATCAATCAAGCTCCGCATCGTGACGTCAGTGACGTGCCGAGAAATGGCACTTTAAGCTCGCACTGTCGCACCGGGAAACGAGGGACTACCATCACCAGCACCCTCTATCGAAAATATAAAATTTTTCTCTTTAATATTTCTAATTTGTTATCTACGACGACCACCTCCGCAATCATTTATCTTTTTTTTTTGTCGTCAACGGCAAGAGTCGAGTAACGAAAACAAGAGCAAAGACAAAAAGAGTTTCGAATTTCTTACGTATATTGAAATGACTACAATAGCGTTTTGTTGTTTCTTATCGAAAGTAAGCAAGGAAAGATGTTCGCTGCTTCATTGTCATTAACTTGGACGGCTGTTGCTAAGATATTTCCAGATAAACTTGTTAGAGCCTTCAGTATGGCATGTACATTGATTCTTGACATGTCCTTAACAACATAAAATTTATATATTATTATATAGATTCGTCGACTAAAATTAGATGGAATTATAAATTTTCTAAAAAACATTGAGATTTTTTTAATCCTACGTCCTTTGTACCTTGCGGTGTCGGACTATCATTCTCTTATTTTCTTTCTTCCACAGATTCCAGTTCTGAGCCAGTTGTTTGGCTTCAACCTATCCCATACTTCTTTTTTCTTATGTTATATACATTTGTTCTTTCCAGGTGTTTCGAGATCTACCTATTCTGTTTTTGCCCTCTGTTTTGGCTTCAAAAATCCTTTTCGTTATTCGATCTTCTCCATTCTGTGTATATATCCTAGCCATCCCAGTTGTCTCTCCTCTATGATTATTTCTATTGGCTTGATATGTAAGCTTTAGTGATTGGCGTGTTTTTGATTTGTCTCTTCTTGTTACTCCTATTCTTCTTAAAACTTTAAGTTTATTCCTAAAATTAGTCAAAGCTGATGAAGAAATAGATACAAATTTTCTCGTTTAATACCTATTAAAATTTTTGGCAATCGGTTTCAGCGGTTTGCTGTTTTGAGGCTAAACGAAAAGGTGTAAAAGGTACTTTTATCCAAATAATTTCGTGCGGTTTTTGTAGATAACAGAGCACCATGAATATTTTTAAGTGGTTGATCGATAGTACTTGTTTCTTATGTGTCATCCACTTTAATATTAATTCGTCTTCTGACGGATACATGCACATTTGCTGACAATCGTTTAATTCCTAATTTGAATAGTTGGGAATGGCAACGAATACAACCATAATTCGAGGTCGTTTCGTGTATGAGTACAAACTTGGTACCGAAGCTGCTGTGGCGGCCCGAAAAATATGTACCGCATTCGGATTCGGTTAGTGATCGAACAGCACAGAAGAGGTTTAAGAAATTTTCTTAGGGAGACCTCAGCTTGACCGATGAAGATCATTAACAACGAGGATCCTAAACAGGTCGCGGAGGCAAATTCCAGTACAAAGTGCCTAAAGTTTGCAGAAAGATTCAATGTGAACTATTCGTTTACTCCTTCATCAGTTAGAAAGGACGTGAAAGTTAAACAAATGGGTCCCGCATGAATTGTCAAATGATAAATTAAGTCGTTCTACCATTTGCTCTGCAAATATTTCACGCAACAATAATGAACCATTTCTTGATCTAAACCTGCGACGAAAAATGGATATTCTACTCAAATTCTAAGCGTTCGTACCACTAGTTGTCGCCCACTGATTCGGTACCACACGCTCTAAAGATCTTCTTGAATCCCCTCCTTCCCCCTGTTCTTTCCGGTTATACGTGAAACAAATTACTAAGATTGTAAAAGAGATCAAGAACAAAGCGTCTGTAACATTAGTTTGTATTGTGTACGTGTTTTTTGTATGTATTATTAACTTCTTCGATATACTAGGGCGACCTGAAACGTTTCCTGAATGGGCAAGACATGGAGCACGAAGGTTGAAGTAGATTCATCGGTCGACAAGGGCACGCCTTTTTATGGTAACTGTCAATATTTCAGAGGTCTACTGTCTAACAAGTCAGGCGGTTTCGCAAAAAATTGATATAATCGAATTTCATGGAGTGATAACACACCTTTGGATGGCTGGGTAAACGACCACGGAAATTCTAAATATTTTGCTATACGTTCACGGTGGATGTACTCCATCAGTTTCTGGGTGAGCGAATTCAAACGCTCAACAACAAGATTTATGATGTCGTGTTAGTCGATCGCCGATTGAAGCTAAAAGATATAGCAGAGACAAGAGGCATCTTAGAAGAACGCGTTGACCATATCCTACAAGAAATTTTGGGTATGAAAAAGCTTTCGGCGCGATGGGTACCGTGTTTGCTCACATCGGAGTTTTCATGCGTTTCGTAACTGTGGGTGAGACTTGGATTCACGAATACATACCGAAGACCAAGGAACAGTCGAAGCAGTGGACTTTTCCTGGCGAATTGGCTCCGAAGAAAGCAAAGGCCGTTCCACTGGCCGGAAAGGTCATGGCGACCATCTTTTAGGATTCCAAAGGTTTGACTCTCATCAACTATCTGCAGAAGGGGAGGACGACCACGGAGCAATACTTCAGAGATTTATTGACCCGATTCGATCCAGCATTGAAGAAGAAACGGTCTTGTTTGCAGCGGAAAATATGCTTTTGAGATTTGCCTCAGATGAGGAGGTTATCGCCGCTACAGATGGCTATTTTGCAGACCTCGAAACATCCTACTTTTTCGACGACTTGAAGAAACTGGACCATTGTTTCAAAAAGTGTAATGATCTTCGAGGAGACTATGCCGAAAAATAAGAAACCACACCAATACCGTGTTTTTCTTGTCGATTCCGTAAACATTTCAGATCGCCCTCGTAGTGTTATAATTTCTAACGAATATACATGCATAGTTTTCCTGATTTCTTAAGATTGTCTTAAACGTATGAGAGGTAGTGTACTTCTAGCAATGGACAAAAACAATGTTTAAATAAAATTTAAGGCATGTAATAAAGTATCATATATCATACTTCTTTTACCAATAGAATCAAACTTTCAAAAACAGGTTACTGAAAAACAATATATTCAAAAGAAATTCTTTAGTTTCAAAGATTATGCTTTAGATAAACAACATCGTATAATATACTGCTTCTACTTTGCAGACAATTTAAAATTATTATTTTCTACGTTAAAGGCGTCCGCTTTGTTATAGCAACTAGGTTTTGTCTTTTCTCGTTTAAGGTTTCCATCAAGAATTTCAATCCGTACTAAAATACATGCAGAAGGCCGAAAATACAGTCGGAAAGAAAAGGACGACAATCAGAAAGAAGAATCCGGAAGAGTAAAGAAAGTTAAGAGGAAGCGAGTGTGAGGAAGTATAACAACCGAAATGGTAATGGTGGCAAAACAAAACAACAGTTTACAATGAAGTAACGATTATTTAATCGCTGGGAATTGTGGAAATGGCAACTGGAAAATCTATTATGTGTATTGACGGCGAGGTATTCAACATTTTCCCTCTTCACTCACCGTTTTTCATAATTTGTTTCTGAGACGCCATTGTCGGAGAAAAGTTGAACGAAGTTTTGTTTTGTACATAATTAATTCAAATCACCAAGAACATCGTTAAGGGGCATTTTGAACGGTGACATTGTTCAGATACAACTTAATTTCTTGTAATGTTTTAGCTATAAATTATATATCTCTATGATTTTTCTGGTAAACGTCCTTATGAAGGTTTTGCTAAATATACTTTCCTTGTGTTATCTATAAATATCTTCCATTTCCGACAATGTGTCTTCTTTCTCTAATACTATATCCATCACAAGAATACTGGCAATAGAAATGTATACAGAAAAAGAAGAAAAAACTTCTCTACTTAAACCTATTTGGCATTATTTGCTTAGGCGTCCGTGCTTATGAAATATTTCTTATTATTTACTTTTTTGGATAATTTACGATACGTAGACCATGATATCACAAAGTCTATAGCATGAAGGTGACATTGTAATAGAAAACATGTCTGAACTTAAGCCAGGTATTACAACGGTTTTGAAAATTGTTTTGGCAGTGACACTGACTGTTATCAATTATGTGTTAGAAACTGTTGAAAGCAAGTTTGAACATCGAGTTTGAATAAATTCATGCAAGGTTTATGCATAGCGCAAAAAACGTACATGGTTAGAACCTATTTACAAACTGAGAATTGATGGAATTTGGGTCCACGTCCCAGAATTAGCCAAAAATTTTTATAGTTGCTTTTTTAATTGTGTTTGTGTATTTCGTGAGACTGGTTCTGTGAGCCATAAATCACGTACTGGTAGATCAACTGTTCGTTAAGGGATGAAAAATGAACCCATAAACCCTTTGAAACGTCTTTTTTCAAGAAATTGGATCTTCTTATGGAACATACCAGAAAATTGTAAAGAAAAACTTACACATGCATCCGTATAGAATGCAACTACATCAGGCGATTTTGCTGGTAGATTTATCCTAGGCGTCTTGTTTACTGCCAGTGGTTTACAAATAATTTCATGCGAGATGATGACCTGTTATGACATTCTTCTTTGATGTAGTGTGGTTTCATCTTTCAGGGTACGTCAATTCTCAAAATGCCCGAATGCGAAATGGCGAAAATCCCCATATTTTTGTTGAGTCGTTTCTGCACGCTGCGGAGCTTAATATTTGGTTAGCGGTCTCTCGCTGATGAATTGTTGGATCTATTTTTTTAATTTTACAGTTAATGCTTCGAAGTTTAGAAACATTTTGAATTAATTTATTGGATAGCTGCACGATGATAAATTGTAATATAGTAATTTCCGGCAAGATGATGCACTGGTGCACACAACACAAGAAGATATTCCTTTTCTTCGTAAGCTTTTTGACGATCGAATTGTAAGCTTACAGAGGGAAGTTGAATTTCCACCACGATCACCTTGTTTGACAATTATGGACATTTTCGTGTTCACCTAAAGAATATTTAAAACTCCTGTTGCTTATTCCCAAGATCTGCAGCAAAGAATTATCAAAGAATGTACATTAATAACGCTCGCAATGCTGCAAAATGCGTTTAACAGTATGAGAAGGAGTATAAGCTTTGGAATTGAAAATAATGGACAACAACACTTACTTTAATTTCGCCGTTTTTATTATATAATACAATATACCAGCTGAGCTTGTTGTTTTATTGTATCTTTAAATCAAGTGACATATATAATGAGATCACGATGGCACGGTTAAAATAATTTCCAAAAGTTGGGGTTGTGTTACGGGTATGATAATATGACTTTAGTTCAGACATATGTATATTTTCTATTCCAATGCCTTTTTCGCCCTAGAAACTTTATGCTATCACGGTATAAACAACACCATTGATTTCTTATATCCACACTGATGATATCTACATAAGCTTTAAACAAAGATTGAACAGTTCTAGCGGATTACGTTATTAGCTATAGAAACCCAATTTGAAATAAACTTTATAGTAACTGGGGAATTAAGTGCCTTCATTTTGTTACAAAGTTTTGGGGTACTGGCTGATCTATATTAAAATTAGTTAAATTAGCGAGCGAACAAAATCGTCATGCATGCGCAGTATTAAATTATCAAAATAATATCGAAACAGTAAATTTTATTGGAAGGTCTACTCGTTGAACTTGTCTCAAAACACTCTTTCTTGAGTGAGGAAAGATACTGTGCTGTGCATACTATACTTGTATCACAATGTTATGTGATGGGATAATCTTATGCTATAGATACATATGTTTACTTGGAATTCTCAAAATATGAATTCCATATTAAAACAAAATCATTGGAAAGGATGTGCTACCTTGCTCTAAAGATGGTGTTTGGTGAGTAGCATTATAGATTAGATATGTACACCCCGAGTAACCGAAACCAATACTGCTGGCGTAAAGTCCAATTTAGGAAAATTTAGCACTCAGGTGCCATAAATAAGACGTATGCATCAAATCAGAACACTGAAACCATATTAATATTTCAAATGACATATCTTTCGTGGCATTTCAAACGTTACCAATGCAGTCAAGCTCTAACTAGTACTGAAAGACATTAGAAATTTTTATCAATTAAAAATTTTACAAAAAACTAATCCAATTAAATTTATAATAAATTATTAATATAAATTTATAAATAATGTTGGTAATAACAAAGAAATTGAATTATAATCACTTTTGAATTTTTATCTGTCGTTTTTGCCAGAATTTTGTGGTGTAGCTCTCACTGAGCCTTCACATAACGTACACTATCACCCATATTAGTTCGGACACCCAGTAAAATGTAAACTCTACAAGGAAGAAGAGCTAAAGGCCAAAGAATGTTGCAAGATTGTGTAGTACGAACTGTCAAGCAAGCAAGAAGTTCTGTGCTTGTTTGTGGTTGCTTTTCCTACGTCGGTACAGGAGACTTGAAGCGAATCGAGGTTCGAGATCTCACTCATCTTCTTCTGGACGCTCACTAAAAGAAAAAAAACTAACAAATCCGTGGGTTCATTCGCAAGACAACCAAAAAGAAAATTAAAATGAAACTAAAAAGGGTCATGTATCACTGCAAAGAAAGGAGATAACTTTTTACAGTTATATTAAACCTTCTTAAAGTAGTTATTTCGTTGTACATATTAATTAGGTAATGAATTGCAAGTTATAGCAGCATTATAACTAAAGAATCTTTTGAAGAAATATGTGGAGTGTTGACGTATCGTCATTTGATATCGATACCTAGTATTCATGTATAAAATATATATATCTTATTCTTATCTTGTACTTAGACAAAACTTCCTATACATATTTTATCAGAACTCAATATATTAATTAATGATACAACGCTAATCTCTTCTGATGTTAGATATATATACAGATACATACTACATTTTAACAAAATACAATTAAAAATGGCATAAAAGTGATGACGTGAATGTATAGGTAATTAATCTGAGATCACAGTCGTAGTTTGTAACAACCTGCATCTATTGAATATGATGATCAGACCGTTACTTTAATCGGAGAATCTTTCAGACTTCCGCCTAAAAAGCATTTGACGATAATAATTCAGAATCACTCTCCTTTTGGGACTCATGGTCGGATTTTTTTATTCGTATTATTTGATCAATTAATAGAATGCTTCACTAAAGCCAAAATACGCACTTGAAAACTTATGATTAGGAGCTATTAAATTATATAGTTCCGTTTGAATTCCAGCTAGCAAATGGGCGATAAAGAACATAAGCTCTAAACTCTTATGCAGCGATAATTACGTAAAATATAAAAATGATAGATCGCTTAACGCTGCTAAGATCCACCCTAACATATTTGTACACATGTATCTCAACGTGTCGCTGACTTATTTACTGGAATAAGCATGTTTACTTGTCGCACTTGTTATTTAATTTAAAGTAATTAGAAAAGAAATATATTTGGATTTATCGTTATTTGAAAGCAAAGTCTTTTTAAACCTTAGGAAATGATAATTCCACATTTTCCTTTGATAACCCCACGCTCACGACTCGATTCGTCCGTGCTTATACATTTTCTCTCATCGTTTCCTCGTATTCGACAGAAACAAACGGTGTTTGAGAATTCGGGATTGCGTTCAAAGCGTTGCAACTGGCGCGCTAGCTTCCGACGATTTTCATCTGAAGGGCGGCAAGAAATGTTGTTTATTTTATCAATAAACCATGCAAATGTCAAAAGGCTCCCCTGTTTTGTTGTAATATTTATTTGCAATTTAACGGCGTGTTTGCGTAGCAGATTTCGAATTTCATCATTCGTATTCTGGACGACTTCTATTTATTTTCATATTCGCGCATACATATTGAGCCGTAGACGTTTTTACTGGCAATTTATCGGAGTTATTGACTCTTTTTGTTTTTCCTTATTTGTAATTCGCAAAAATACGTTATGGTAGAAATAAACACGCAAGCTTTCCAAACAAAGTTCAGAAACACAACCTTGTTATATTTTTACAATAAATTCAATGGATAAAACAAATTTGCTTTTAATTAAAAAAAAAACAATCTAAACTCAACATTGCAAAGTTCAGCGAAAGTTACCATAATTAACAAGAATGTAAATAATACGTAAAATATTACAGATGTTCAATAGGTTGTGGATAAAACGAAAGACAATGATGAGATTAATCGACTAATCTTCTCCACAAAGAAGAGATTCTATAATAAAAATATCAAAGTGCTAATCCGCCCTGCAATACAGATGTTGACGTGTTGAAGAAGTTATTGGTTACTAATTCAAGAGTGTTGTTTATTATTCGAGCAAAGTAGTTGCATGTTTTAGTAAAATTAAGACATTTGCGCCAGTCGATGCGCCCGTAAAAATTGATGAAAATTGAAAATTTTGCTGTAAATGTTCAATTTATGCATTTAACATGTGTGTGAATGTAATATTTATCGGGGATTTTTATTTGTCATATACATTCAGTTTATATTACAATTTTGTAGTTCCCCTATAAACATTTAGTAGCGGTACAAATTGGGAATAACCTAGAATTACACTTCTAAACGTAAAGAAATAGCAGAGATATTATTTTGTCAATATCAGAACCATTAGATATGTAGGGAAAGTACCTGCCGTATAAACGTATAACTACGAGCGAAATTTCTATAATTCCACAGAGCTAGACAGACATCCTACGAAATCAGGCACTACCTTTCAGTGTAGAAAAGCCACTAAACATCTTCAGAAGTTTATTTATCGTTAAACGTGTTTATTATCGTACTTTACACATCAGTGAATAAAAATACCGAGAGATAAATGCTATCCGAAGAGAAAAAAACAAAAATAAATCGATATAAAGAGGTAGGGTTTTCAAACCGATACAAAGCTAAGAAAATAGAACAATCCCATCATCTCATCAACAATTTTATAAAGTTGGGCAATTCCTACGGCAAAAATCGCGCTAAAGGGAGAAATCAAGAACTAAGTCGAAGATATTTCTGGTAATGTAAACGCGCAACAAATAGAATGTAATTTAAATTTATCGTGTACAACAAACTTCCTCCGGCAGTAAACGTTTTCGATGGCTGACTGAAATGTGCGCAAGATCATATGAGATGGGATCATGAGTGGAACAACGTCATATTTTCTGAAGAGAAGAAATTTAATTTGGACAGGCCTGATGGTTTCAAATGTTATAGGTACAATTTGCGCAAGAACACTGAAGTTGAGATGAGCTGAAATTTTGGTGAGGGTAGTGTAATGGTTTCAGCTGCTTTTACCAATATCAATAAAACACCTGTTTTATTTCTACGTGAATGAATTCTAATTCTTATATACAACTTTTGGAAATGGTTCTGATAGACTTTGGTGAACAATTGCATATGCAGGATTAGATATTTCAGCAACACAATGCAGTTATCCATAATTCCAATGGTTTCGTTAAAGCGAAATTAATTTAGAACAATAGTCTGCTCGCTCGCCCGATCTGGACCGTATCGAAAATTTTTGCGAAATATTCGCAAGAGGCGTATGCCAACAATAAACAATACAATAGCGTCAAAGAACTAAAATCTACGATAATGAGGTGTTGGAAAGATATTTCTATTTCAACATTAACGAAATTCATAGACGTATGGAGACCTGGATGTCTGAAGTTATTTTTTAGAAAGAATTATAAATTTTCTATGTATTTATTTCATTTATTAATTTTATGTGAATAGATATATAAAAATTTCGCCGTTTCGAGTTACCATTATTGTAAATATTCTCTTTAAAGTAATAATTTGTATTTCTGTGTAGTTCAGTTAATGCTGAACTAACACATAATTTGCCGGAGATATTAAGAGAACCAGGCATTTTTTGCTCAAAAGTTCATATGTTCATTTAACTATAGAAATTTTGCTGAGTGTAGTATAAAGACTTGGTGATAGAGCTACTTATAACTAAAATGACTTACTACAGTGGCAAAAGAAGAAAGAGGTCGAATTTATTTTTAAATGAAATTAGACAATACTTTTTAAATGTTTTCTAAATATATAGATAGTCAGAGTTTATAGAAAATTCAATGGGAAAATGGAAAACAGCATGAACACGATGATAAAAAACATACTATGTAGTGCTCATCACTCAGTCCATTAGCATCAGTATGGGTAGAAATATTTGAAAAGAAATAATCAAATCATTACATGAGTGATGTGATGGCAACAGCAAAATGTAATTCCCAA
Source organism: Trypoxylus dichotomus (assembly GCA_023509865.1). Classification (NCBI taxonomy): domain Eukaryota; kingdom Metazoa; phylum Arthropoda; class Insecta; order Coleoptera; family Scarabaeidae; genus Trypoxylus; species Trypoxylus dichotomus. Next base: position 71,389,794 of record CM042074.1, on the reverse strand, counting down.
ACAGTTTAAGTAAATACTGAATACTATGCGCCTTGTTTATAGAACAATTCGAAATAATAGTAATGACTTCTGCTCATTTGTATAATGATTACATATTCCTGAATCAATGTGGGGTTGAGTATTTGTAACAAATGTGAAAAATTATCTGTGGTTTCCACAGCCCGGAGTATCTTCAATTATACTGCCGTTAGATGGCGCCCGTTATCCCTAGAATCCCAAAAAGTGCGCATCGCTTCCGGGAGTTTGGAGCACGTGAAAACAGAAAAAGTACTGTATCCGTTTAGAAAGGATTAGCAGGTGCGTACTATTATAATTCTTGTAAGTTTAGCATTTGCTTTAATTCATAATCACGTATTATAGGTGGTTAATGCATGTTCGCGCAGCGATAGAGATGTCTGCATGTGCTTTGCGATCCAGTTATAGAAGCGCCGCGAAGCTTTCCCTTCCCCGCACGCGACTCACGTAGCTCAATGAATTAGTTACAAATATTGTACGGATGCGTATGTATGTATCATATATACGAGTCTATGTGTATTTCAATCGATGTCGGATAGAGAAGTACTCGTTTGGGACGCTCGTCTACGGTTAAAATGTTATTGGTCCAACGCGTAGTCTACGTCCGCGCATTCAGGCGGCGCATGCGATCGAAGTAGTGCTTACCGTGGCGCCATGAAGCGGACGCATTGGGAATTACGCACTGGAAATCGCGTTAGCGGCTGTGCGCCAGTCGCGCGACAGCTTACATAGAGCAAGTCCGCACGCGGTCTGTATTCCACGCACCTGCTCCAAATTTAAATCACCGGAGCCTGATCTATCACAACAACGTGAACGTCACCTGATCTATAAGGAAGAGCGGCAACCGAAAAACAACGATCGAACGTTCTTCAAGGATTGTGCGATTACTTTCGCCTGTTTTTTTTGTTTCTTTTCCCCGCACGGAATTAATACGATTTTATTTGCCGGCTTTGGAGTGGAAGAACGCAATTGCGTGCTGTTATATATATACTACAAATACTCACAAGTTGGAAGCGTTCTGGTTGTTTCTTGCTTATACAACATAAAGTGTCTGGTCTGGCTGTTTCGGGATCAATATTCTTTATACATTTACTGTTTTTTCCTCATCCGGCGAACTATATCTTCTCACTCTTAATAGAGTTTAAGGTTATACAGAACATGGCAACGTGATAAGTTTTTTTCAAATTTTATTTCTGGAGAGAAGTTTCGACCACCCGACGAGAGTTCCCGTCTCTACAATTGCAGCGGAGATAAAGTTGTCTGTGTTGTGTTGATTTAGTGTTGTTTATTTTTTATCGTTCTTATTTCTTTTTTGTGTGTTATTTCGTTGTGACTGGAAGTTCTATCACGGTATATACATAAACATGGATGTCCTACCCAGCGGTAACATCTTCAGAGAGCTTCAGGATATACACGATACCGGCTACTTCTCGGCACCGTCTTCTCTTGAGGATCGTTGGCAACAGGTATTGTTTATATCTGTTTACACTTTTTCCATTATGTTTTTCTCTGGGAACCAACATTTTAATGTTATCAAGTCGCTTAAAGAACTTGAATATGGTAGAATGCGACGTCCTCTAACTGGAATTTTAATCTCTAAGAGATAATCTATTAAATATCGATGAAATGCAAACAGTTGCGTAGTAGCTGGGATATGTTCAAGAACTTTTGAGGGTGGTGATTGAGCTTTTTCGTGCGTTACAGATTCTGGAATACAGTTTCTTTGAAGATTATTAACTCGCATATGCGCAAAATGACGTTTTTAATAAAATCCTGTAGCGTAACAGTTTAGCGCGTGTAGGGTTGTCGTCACGGTTAATACACATTACGTAATTTAATTGCAACTTTAAGTAATGCCATTGACATAAAAGACCGGCGTTATTCCTTCGAATTATTCCATTCAGTCGACGCGGTTAGGATTTAAACTGGAGCGAACTTTTCGTTCTCGCTTCATTCTGAACAGAGGAAAAAGACTAACTATCCTACTGCTAACATTCCTTATGATATTCCAATGAGTAACTGCGCGTATGCGATGACGAATCCCAGTAGAATTTTACGCTTTTTTATAAAACAAATTTGTAGTCGATAAATGTAGGACGCGATGTGATATTACCTATACGGCCGGCTATCAGACAACGTAGCAAACAAAATCTCTGATAACATCACTATAAATAGTTGCATAACGCCGCCGCTATTTATACTTTTTATAAAATTGCTTACGTAATTGCACATGTTACGGCGTGTACTTACGTTGGTAAGGTATAGAAGTCACGATGCTTTTTACGAGTTCGCTCTGGTCTTATGTGCAATTTATGTTAATTAAGCAACAAATAGTTTTCTCTTTCAAGTCGTACCACCTGTATGGATGGAATATTAATGCGTATCTAATATCGGATAATTTGTGACAGAATTTATGTTTATTTTGTTGTTTATTTCGGTTACTTTAACATGTAATGATTTGTAATTACTACAACTATTATTTACATTTTATTTTAGTGATTACTACTGCATGTGTTTTTTTCGCTTTAGTTACGATAGCTTATTTTCTTTGATTTTTGCTCCTAGTCACAATTATTATAACGTAATTATATTAGAAAATAACAAATAGCTTAAATAATTTTTATTGTTGAATTGTATCCCTGTGATTCCTTTTGACTTCGCTTATCTTTTTTTGCGTCTAATCCTGCAGTGCTGGTGATATTACGTACAGTTAAATCTTCTCAAATGTTTTATTTTTGTACGCATTTTCATCCGAAAGATTGACAGAAATTGAAAGAATGAAACGGATGAAAAGAATAACGAGCTATAATTGATAGTAGATGGTTGTGCTTTATAAAAAATTATTAATTACTAAAAACTGTCATATTTATGTTGTAATATAGTTATTCACAGAAAATTCCAGGTTTCTGCATTTACTTGCTCAAAAATAAATAATTTCTTTATCTAGTGATATATTTCCCTACTTCAACTTCTTTGCATATCGTTTACAAATATTTTTAAATACTTTTTAATTTTTTGGCAATGCGTCATAATCCTAAAATTATACCGAAAGAGCAAAATTATATTGATAAAAATATGTCATAGAATTTGAAAATGTATGTGGTAGCTAATTTAATTTTATTTCTATATAATTCTGACAGGTTAAGCGTCACCCTGCTATTATTGTCATATATTTTCTCACTGGAATTTTAAGTAATTTTTCAATTATGGTATTCACCACAGCGCACAAAACTTGCATGATTAAAGCCTATTTAGAACAAGTGCGGTAGTTAATGCAATTTAGCAATACAGTGATCGTTTATGTTTGGACAATTTTCGTGACGACTTCCTAGATTTCACAGTAGTAGAATAGGATATGTATACGCCTCGGTCATATTGTTGCTATATTTCACGAAACTGGATCTGTAACTCATGAGAAAGGTGATGGTAGGCCAACTATTCGTACAGAAGAGTATGCGATAGGACTGCACAAAACCTTCGAGACGCCTAGTCCAAGCAATTGGAGTTTCTTATACAACATACCGAACCGTTGTAAAGAAAAACTTGAACATGCATCCATATAAGATGCAATCATATCAAGCCCTTTTGCTAACAGACCACCCCAGGCGTTTTACGTAGTGCCAATGCTTCGCAAGTACTTAACACATTCTTCTGATAAGGCATATTTTCATCGTACAGGGTATGTCAAAATATGCGAATGTGAAGCCGCAATTTTGTGGAATCTCCATTACATCCTCGGAAAATTAGTGTTTGGATTGCAGTCTCTCGTAGAAGAACAATTGGACCGATTTTTTTTTTTCAATTTCACCATTAATGTAGGGAGGTACAGAAACCACATTTTGACTGAATTTGTTCAACAACCTCGAGACGATGAATTTCAAAATGTTATTTCCAGCATGATAGCGTAGCAGCACATACGATACGAGAAACTATATTATTTCTTCGTGAGTTTTTTGATAATCGGCTAATAAGTTTGTACACGCAAGTTGAGTTTCCTTCGAGGTCACAAAGTTTGACTATAGAGGACCATTTTGTATCTCTTACTTGAAAAATAGGGTTTATAAAACGTCTGTACTTAATTTACAAGAACTGCAACAAAAGATAATTAAAGAATGTGCGAACATAATGCCACAAATGCTAAGGCGTATACATTTATGTATTGAACAAAGGTGGGTTGCATTATATTTGCCTTGCAATTAGATATTTGTTTTACCTGTTGGGCAATAAGGTATTATTATTATAATCAACACTAAATTGAAAAGTTTATTTAATTAAAATCTAATCAAATAAGGCTAAAATATAAAAAGGTAATTGCAATATGGCGCAGGTACGGCGATATATTGCACAAAATAGGTTATAAAGAATAATAACCAATAATAGCTAGATAACCCTATAAAGGGGATATTGATTTTGACAAATTACTTCTTGTTCAACGAAAATTGTTTTAGAACCGCTAATAAAAAGTTTGCATATGGTTATAGAGTTTATCTTATTAAAATTTGGATATATAAAGTCAAGAAATAATCTGTCTACACTAACACTTCTGGGAATCATTTTTCTAGATATTCTCGTGTACAATCTGAGACACTTTACCCAGTTATTTTGCACAAGACTCGAACATTAGCTACCTGAAGGTTGCAACAAAACACCTGTGCTTTCAGTCCTGGCTTCAACATCTGTTCTATTTCTTTTTACACAAAATATAATCCTCCACACCTGTCCCTTGTCGCAACAGCCTTCTTTTTTAAACCCAAGAGGTTGTACTTTTAATGGCCGTCGTATATGTGTGACAACAGGTATAATTTTCTTACGCTCTCACGTGGAACTACACACGATACTTGTTTCGGAATGGATCACGGATTCTTTACGTAAATAGCATTCGATTAGTTTTTATTATGCTTAACTATTATATTTTCCCCAATGATGCCTCATTCATTCAGAACGCGGTCATCAAAATGTATGAATGAAAATGAGTCATACTAGCTTGTCATGCTATTTCCACGAAAACGATTGCATAGTTCGGTTTTTATTATGCAAACGATCTCCAACCATCACGATTCGAATAATATTTTAGAAGCTTAGTATGCAACTGGAAAAGATCTTTGATAATTATGTATATATCTATCGAAATGTTACTATTGGTGAATTAAAGAATATATTCAGTACCTTTTGCAGAGTTGTGTATATGAATTCTACTATTGTTGCGGAGGGTTGAGAATGCGTCTTTACATATGTATAAAATTTATGTTAATCTTTGTATTGCCTCAACATTTCACAAAAAAATCTTTAGATATATGCTACCATCTATATAGGGTACGACTATAGATTTGATGTTTTCTTTGATTTGAATTGAAATATGGAGTTAGTTTATTAATAGATATTTGGCATCAGGAAAATAATGTTTAACAACGAAACATTACAAAATTTTAATTCAAACTCGTATACATCCATATACCCACTTCGAGAATAAATTACTGCAGCACATATTCTTGACAATCAGGGACTCCAGATGATCACCTGTAATTTCAGTCGATGCTACCTAGAACTTTTGCCATAGGTCTCATGTGCTGCAAACTCCTCTCACATTGGTCACTTGCTCTTTCTCTAGACCGTTATCTCACAAATGATCGATGTTTTGAAATAAAGATTTGGAATTTGTATTTATCTTTCCATAATACTTTATGCTGTTGCTTAAAGGTAATATCCTTGTGTTAAATGGCCCATTCTTGCTCATTTTTCTTATTTTGTTTCTTCAGCAATGGATTTTTCGCAGCTATTATTTTCCTTGGCCCTGCTGCGAGAAGTCTCCGCTGAAGTGTTGTCTGCGACATTGGTTTTCTTCTTGAAATATTGATTTGTTGAATGATCTCTGGAGCGGTGGGAAATTTATGTTGTTTGGAAGATGCTCTAATAAACTAATCTTCAGCGGCTGTCGTTGCTTTCTTTCGTCCTGGCCGTTTTCCATTGCGAAGTGAACCTGCTTCTTGCATTCTCTTAAGACTCATAAGTATTCTATTTAGTCTTTTAGTCTTTTGTGCGATAGGATACCCTTCAACAGGATTTCAATAATGTTATAATGGCTGAACGTTTTTCAAATGATATTTCTTGTCGTTACGGCATTTTTAACTACTATCTTTCACTCATCATAACAAATTTTAAACTAAGATTTTATTCAATACTCATAATTTTTCTTTTGGGACCGTTTCGTCTAACATTACAAACAAATCTTTCGCAGAATTTATCTGAATTTGATTACAGCAGGGATTAATACAGCTCCGGCTATCGCAAAATGTAAATTAGATTTAAACTGTACTATATTAGGGTGTGTAAATTACGGCACGTATAAATCTATCGAAATACTATTGGAATGCACAATACAAGATGTTAAGACGTTGGTATTAATATTTCTGTGCATTTCTATACTCTTTGTAGTCGTATTACTATTTGGTTATGTTAAAATCAAGGCCTGCAAGACGCTTGATAAATAAATCAAATATCTATTTACAAAATAGACTTATCTTGAGTACCCCTATTAAATAATTCTATTTGTTTAAAAATTATTACGTCGACGTATGATTCAACTTCTTACTATGCTATATCAAAGTTACTCGAGATACATTTTATATCCCGTTTAGAGTTAAAAGTTGTCCGTAGCTATCTGGGTAGCAATGCAAGTAATACCTTCGGTGATAATCGAACCTTTTCGCCAGTCGAGCATTTAATAACTAGTTCTCGATGCTTTGCATGTAAAGTACCCGCAGATACATCTCGACTAAATTACTTAGCTCGCTCCTTAAATAGGAGTAAAAACGCCTCCGCTTTTTCGCCGGCCGTTTGTAACAACTTCAATTCTAGTATGCATGGCACAATAATAATAACCTATTTAGTTGATTGAACTCATAAGTGCGATCTCGCCTGAGAACGTTAATTCATGAATGACTGATTTTATTAAGGAGTCCCACAAGAGTTTTAAAGATATAAATTATAGTCGTCCGTATAACGGCCTGACTATAATACAATTAATCATTTGTGTTTGTCACACAAAATGAAAATAACAGCCCTCACATAAAATAGCCTGTACACGATCATATGTGTGTGTACGCGTCGATACGTAGACTGGAAATTATTTATGCGATGTGGGAACAATAAGTTATGAACGGTTCCATATATATTGTTTACGATTTCTTCATCGATAATTACCGTGACTGCTAGACTTATTGATAAGTACACGCTATGGTTTTTGAGCGCAGTAAGTATCAGAATTCCTGATAAATCTTAAATGCGTTTTACGAGGGATACAAAGTAACAAGGATTGAAGTGCATTTTCTTGAACGAAAGAATGTGACTCGCTTAACGCAGAGGTTTTATGACATTCCGGTATTCAAGGGTAATAACTTGATAACCTAGAGTATTATATACTACGTATTATTGTTTCCAAAACACATTTCTTTTCTAAAAAAGATAAAGTAAGTAAATGGATCTTAGAGATGAGTCATCTACAATACCCTCATTCTTAAACGGACGCAGATGATCGCTGGAATAGTATCTAATGTAATTTTAAATATTTAAAGTTTCAGTAATTACATATTTCTTTTTCACGTCAGAATCAAAAATGTATAAAAAAAATTGCGAATTTCGACTAATGAGCACTTTATAATAGAAGAAAACTGACAACCTAACAACTTCTCTATTAGGTTTAGGTAGTTTTACTTTGAGGTTGAGTGGAAGAGCAGGGCGTTGCAAATAGCAACAGCCTGAACTCTACCCATTTTTATGTATTCTAATATTATTATTTGAAAAATGTTGGAAGTAAAAGCATCATTTATTATTATTATTAAAACTGTATATATATTGGGAGAAATTGATTTTTTCTTCACTTTTGTAATAAGTATAATCCCTTCTGCACTAACAAAGACTTTGTCACAATTTGAAGTATTCCCAAATATCACCACAGAAAATTTGTATAATGATTGTTACTTATAGTTTAAATAACACTCGCCAATACAATTTTTGCTGATTTCTACAAGACGTGTTTTTTTTTAATAATTTGGCGAGGCGAAAATCATACCAGTTTTATTCTAATAATCATTAAAAAAATACAAGAGTACTTGTAAAAGCATGAACAACAATTAGGGAATAAATTTCCGTTTGCTACACTCTTGTATATTTTGGTTTGGTAGTCCCTTTGAACACTCGGACAATAGTGGGCCATCATATTAGGATCTTATCTTCCTTGGTATCGAATTTCCATGGTCTTTAAATCTTGATGAAATCTCTCGCCTTGTTCATCGCTTACAGTACCTAAATTTTCGGGAAGCCTATCAAGATGACTATGAAGAAAATGAAGCTTTATGCTTATGCTGCAACCTGGGCGGTGAAATTTTTGAACCATTAATTTCACTAGATCTTTGTAATTGGAGGCTTTTTTGTTTCCAAAAAAATTGTTCGCGACCATAGTGAGTGAAATCCAAGCTTCTTTCTCAGTTTCGTTCATAGAATTGATGAAATTTGGATCTGTCATTAAAGTTCTAATTTGAGGTCTATCAAATATCCCAGTTTCATTTTTTTCATAATTTAGTCGTGGAAACTTTAGACGTGTGTTTTTAAAACAGTTCATTTGAAAATCTAGAGCTTTAACATATTGCTTCATAAGACACAATTTCGGCCCAAGTAGGTATCTGCACGTGAGTTTCACATTGTATGGGAGTTTCAAATATTAATTTACAAAGAACCTTCTTACTAAAGAATATTTTGTAGAAATCGCGAGCAATTTGGTTCCGATAATAGAGCTTTACGAACAGCATACCCAAATTTAAATATACCAGATAGGCTTTGGTATCTTACATCATTGTTATAATTTAGTTAATAACATGAAGATGTCTTAATTGACATGAACTTGCATATATTAAGTTGCATACATTTCTGTATCGATATATGAAAGAGTATAACATAGTAGAATCTTGAAAACTTTGTAGTATACTACAGTTGAGATACACTATTGAATTAAAATGTTTTCAATAGTTACATTTTGGGTTTTAAATGGGAAGTACTTGTCAACTTTGTTATTTCAGATGGAACACCCTATACATATATTATCATATTTTTGAGTTTTTTTATTCAATTTCAAAGTATGTTTAATTTCTAGAGAGTAGGATTAAGTAATTAATTTTTCGAAAATATTATACATGTTTGAAAATTATGGCTAAATTCTCAAATAGAAAAGGTGTCAACACTTTTTAATACAACCAATTACTTTTCTCTTTCTCATCAAGTTGCGTCGCCAAAAGGATAAAAAAATAGAATATTCATTATGTATGTAAAATTGATACTTTTCCAGATATTTAGCAATATGTGTATTATAGTACAGCTTGCTTATGAAAATGTTACCACCAATGAATGTGAAAATGCGATTTATACAGTTGTTTAAATTGTCATCTAACTTTGGTATATGTAAGTTAGTCATGAACATTAAGAAACAATTCAGAATTGGTGAAAAATTACTTAGTTTCCTTCTCTATATTTTCGTCTAACTGTGCTTGGTGACAGCTTCTGTTTTTTGCGGATCCCGAGCGGCAAAAGTATCAAACAGATATATTGAGAAAAGACTAGATATTAATACATTTTATTCCATAAGAAGGGGGCTTTTATTCGAGGAAAAGATTAACTTGGTCACATTATATTTAAATAGTTCGTAATACCAAAAGGCACATGCGATTTTCTTAAATGTTTAGGGTATTTTCTGAGTGAAACTATCAAGAAATAGCGATGGAAAAATTGAGAATAGTCAATATAGGCTTACCAGAACCTAAGAAGTATACATACTTATTTGAGAACTGTAACAAATTATCTTATTTTATTTCTCTGTGAATGTTACATACATTACTTACAAACATTGATTGATAACACAAGAATGTTCGCTTTTAGACTGATAAATATAGATGTTTACAATTTCGAAATTTTAAAACTAAGTAACGTGATAAACAGTTAAATCTCTATTTCATTTGCTTAATAAAATGCATCAATAGACTGTTATACTGGATAATTTATTTAGAAAGTACGCACAAATAAAAACTTTGTAATTTAGCAGGTGTTTTAAGGCTGTAATAATTATATTAATTTACTTAACTTGTATTTTATATAATTCGCAGTGCACTTTAAAACTCTCCCAAAACTGGAAAAAGTTATGCATATACGGTAATAACATTTTGTATATCGGTCACATACGTATGTTGCGTTCAAATTTTCCCGTCGTGTCTTTGCGCTATGTAATATAGAGATTTTTCATTATATCGTTTCATCGATACGATTAAATACAATCATAACAGAATAAGTTTAGAAAGAAATGAGTCTATAAGCTCATTTGAGTGTTTGCAGTTAGATGACTCCCTCACTACCTCGCATCTATCTTTTTTTGCTGTCTGCATTCCGCGTTTCAGTCTACATACATTTCAGAAAAGCGAGAATCTTCGAAATGCTGATGATTTGAATTTATGGTATATTGTAGACTCCTCCACAAAATAGGACAATGCTTTTGGATTGTATATTTTTCTAACTGTCAGAGAAATTGTATAATTGTGGAGCGTTTTTGCAATGCAAATTTAATTCTTCCTACACTGAGTGAAAATATGTTCTATTAACCAGGAAAAATGAATATTTCTTTTTGGATATGTGCAATGAACGTGTCTGTGTGTGTTTAATCTACAAAAAAATTGTTAGTTAACTCAATACTAAAAACATGCGGAAGTTTTTATTTTTAACGATCTACTCAATGTATGTTTGATATTAAATGAATACTTTATAGATTTTATGTCGGCATTCGAACAAACTAGAAACGTTAACAGACTATATGGCGGAGATTAAATCGACTAATTCTGAAATACTATTTCAAAATGTATTGATGAAATATTAACTGTGCATAATGCTATTAACATGTTATTATTATGGGTATACGCTTATCCTGGAAGTAACTAAGAATAAAAGAAAATGAAGTTTGATGCAGATGCAATGAATCAGAAACATTTAACTCTTTGAATCATTTTTAAGGAATTATTAGGTGAAAATGTGGTAGACTGGTGTACACTGCAGATTATTTTGTCAAGGCTTCCTTCTTCTCTATAATTACCAGCCAAATGCTCTTGCATCCTACAAGCATAATGCCACTATAGCAGCCTGCACAATTATAGCTATGGAAATCCTAATTTTTAGTCGATAACTTAATGAAAAATTTATTTATAAATACTATTAAATTTATCCACAAAAACTTTTTAAATTGTTTATATGGTAAAGTATTCAAAAATGTTTGAATATATATTCTATACATTGGTCATTCGACAGTAAATTGGTTTTGAAGTAGTTGAAACATCGTTTTGCATTTCCTGTGCTTCTGGGAAGAAAAATTATTAATTATTAATCTACACTTATTTTATTTGTCTATTTGTTATTATTAATGAAGAACACATTTTACTCAATTTTTGTTGTACTCGTTGAAAGAAAATTAGAACTACCAATACTTTAATTTGTTTACAGGTCTCAAATAGGTCTTTAGTTTGTTTTGCCAATGTGTTTGAATATTTTTGTTTTTATGCTTGTTTTCTGAAGGCTGAAAGAGAAATTGTTAACCAGATAAAACCAAACATAACAAAGTTTTTTCTCTCATGCATTGCTATTCAATTTTATGTTTCTACTAAAATAGATGTTTACAGGGGTTATTTTAATTTCCAAAACTACAACGTTCGTTTCGAAACTATACTCTAGCACTAAGGGGCGGTCCTTCATCTCAGCAAATTCCGCAAAAAAATGAAAATGTTAGTATGTTATGATACCATGCACCACAATATTTCGTATAATGTAGCATTTGGCGAATACAACTTTAAAAAGCTACTGAATGTGTTTTTAAGCCGAATTTTGTATTATTCGTGAGCTTAAGCACTGACGAAAGCCGACAGACTATAGATGCGCATTCTCATTATAGCGTTTTTCAAATATTTCTTCTTTTTTCATTCGATGATTGAAACGTTGCCAACCAAATTTGTATGTTACTCAACTTCCTAAAATGATTAAAATGAAAATATGACCAATCAAATGCAAATAAATATTTTACAAAGATATTTTCAACGGCGTCGAAATAAGTATGTGCAAAGTCAACTCAATGCATAAAATAGTTAAATATATTTGGGGAATATATTTTTATTCAATCATAAATACACATTAAAATATATTTTATTCCGTAGTATGAGTAAATCAATTTATTCATTGATTAAACCAAAGAGCTACTTTTTTGAAACTTTAAGATTTGAAATATTTTTGTTCGGACATTATCCGAATATTTAGATATAAGTTATATCTTATTTAACGTGTTTTATTTTGCATTTATATAGATATATTTAATTTTATCTTACATATTTACATTCCATATTCAGGTAGAAACTTGACGTAGTGATTAATAGTTTTGCAACCTTCTGGTTTTACTAGCAATTAGCTTTACGATTTGCATTTCTCAGTTCTCATTATTAACATAAAATTAGAAAGCTGTTTATCTTAGGGTTTATATTTTATTTGTTTAGAAACCTCTTGCGATTATGATTATTAACGTATACACCAGGTATATTATATTATAATCACTACAATTTAATAACATACAATATTACAGACATACTCTTTCGGAAATTTCTACGAAGCTACTTAGAGTCATTTTCAATCAATTAGCTATTTAATCCAATAATTCAAAGATATATAAGGAAAACCTCAGGCAGGAAAAGTAAGCAGCCAGAAGTCAGTAATTAACAATGTAATTTCAAGACTGAAAAAATCATTATATTTTTAGTTTAAATAGTTTGTTTAATTCTCTCAGCTCTGTATTGTGTGCGCGGGTTTAAGTACTTCATTTTAGTAATGAAATAAATGACACACATATTTTTCATTATAAACTCTCACGAACCAACTTAAAAATACAGCTTATACGGAAGTTACGACCCGTGAGCGGTGAAACAGTCTCTACCAATTCTCCCTTCTCTCAGTATCTAATAAAAATAGCATATTAGACATTCCTTATTCTTAACAATGAAGAGCACAATGTCAACGAGGAGCACAATGTCAGCGAGGAGCATATTTTTTCGCAATCAATTTGCTGTAGTTTGCGTTTGAAATTGTAGCCTAACGCTAAAGCTTAGTAGCACCATAAAATAATAGAAAGCGCTTAATATGTCGTTGTTCCAAGAAGAAAGGTGTTTTTATCACGTTCCGTTGACATTTTTTTGTGTATACATTTCAGACTGTAATTTCTAGAAATTGTTGCATTCATGTATCGAAGCCAAATAAGGAAAGATTTGATCACTTTCGTAAATCAGTATGGAACCAGTGCTCTTAAGTATATTTAATAATTTATGTATATATATATGAATAATCATACTCAAAAGGACGTTTGAATGTGCAGGTATTAGATAACCAAATTAGAAAAAAAAACAGGTAGAACGTAGGTAATGGATATTGTGCAAGTAGATGACATCACTTGTCTTCTATATTACCTTTAAATGTTTTCCATTGTCCTAAATATAAAAAACCGGTTACACGAGGCAGCAATACCTGCATATAAATAATTGAGAGTCGGCGTGTTGCGTTAACTCCGTTTTTTTTTTCGCTTCTCAAAACAGACATACCAGATAGCTATGCATACATACATCACCACGGAGTTTTTTTTTATCTAATTGTAAGTATATGTGTGTATGTTTAGTGCAGCAATGGATTGAAGCGCTTAACCTTTAGTTATTCGCTAAACATTCCTCGTTTATCTTTATTTAATGCGAATGTAGTTTAAGTTTATTTCGTTTATATTCTTATCCCTGCTATTCAAACTATTACAGTTATGTTTGTTATGAATACGTACCGATCCTATTACCTAGAGCGACTCAGGTGGTGTCTATTCATAGATCTAGATTATTGTGCATATACTAGGTATTCCAATTAGTAATAGCGTAACTATTAATACTGTTTATATTAAATTAAACGCTGTACCTACATACCTTTCGGGCAAATCGAGCAACTGGAGAGTCAATTTAGTTTTATACGTTTTAGCATAGCCGAAATAAATAAAGTAAGATTAGAACTTGAATTCCTTGAATTTATGAGGGAAAATATAAACTAATATAACTTGTACAGATTGGACGATTTTTTGTCGATATCCACTAACAAACTGCAAATATATAAAGACTTCTCTACATTGCTATTGTTACATCGTTAGCTCGCACACTCAGAAATGTTTTCTTTATATACTTCAAGCATGTCAAATTCGTACACAAGGATCGAGAAGTACTTCGCTTAACGCAGAATTGACCATCCTTTATTAGGTTAAATATGGCAGGACAAAACGATCCGTCAATTAGTTAGTGTAACAGCACGTTAAATTAGACATTTCATGACATTTATAAACAATGGAAAAAACTGAATTGGGACATCGGCCGTATGAGCAACCGCTGCGACCACCCATATGAGCAAACTCCAGACGTTCCAGAACCGGATACTGCGGATGGCCCTCAACGCTCCCTGGTTCGTAAGAAACACCACTGCATGAAGACGCCGGGGTGGAACCACTCATAGACTTCATCCGAAGGATAGCCATCCGATTCTTCGGCCGAGCAGTTGACCATTGGAACCCCGCATGTCGGTGTCTCAGGATTACGACCCCAGGATCCCCTGGAGGTACCCTCGACCACGATCACTCGTCGTGGGCCACCAGGACTGACAGCACAACATCCAGCCTGCTAACCACCACCCAGTGATGGAACCCGTAAAAATTCCACAATATTGTATTAGGTAATCCTCGATCAAAAGCGCGCAAAATAGTAGTTATAGTGGGTATCTTGAAATGATGGTGTGCCCGAATTTAAACTAAAGAATTGAAGATGAAAAGATACTCTACCCGTTGGGTGCCGTTGTTGGAGCAAAAACTGAATCATTTGAATATTTCTTATCATTCTTTTGCACGTTTTCGCCGCCAACGGACGAAATAGACACTCGAAACAATGGACAGTAGAGGTTTCCCGTGACCGAAGAATACAAAAAGGGTGTTTTCAGCAGGAAAGGTTATTTGTAGAATATTCGCCACATATTGTTTGCCCCTCATATAAGTTGTCAAGAAAATAATTCCGTGAAAATCCCAAAACACAGATGCCATCACCTTTCCTCACAACGATTGTACGGACTGTGTGGTTGTATAATTCACAGGTATCGCAGTAAACTCCACCTCACAGTCAGTAACACGGTTGACAATGAGACTTCACGTGCTCTTGAAACACTGTGTTCCGAATAAATTATTGATTTATGTGAGGTGGAGTTAACTGGGATACATGTGAATTATACAACACAGTCCTTGCAATCGTTGTGCGGAAAGGTTATGGCAACTAACAATATGTGACGAATATTATACGAATTTATTGCCGCAATTAAACGACAAAATAAAAAAGAAATGGCCTCACTTGTCAAAGAAGACAGTCTTTTTCCATTAGAATAACAAAGCTGCCCATAAGTTTGTGATCATCATGGGCAGAATTCATGAATTTGTATTTGAATTAGTGCATGATTCACCCTGTTTACAATATTTGGCACCTAACGATTATCATCTGTTTTCATGAAAAAAATGTTTTGGCGGAAACATTTTTTTCAAGATTGAGCTGATCGCTGCCGTAAGTATCTAATTCGAAGGCTTTTGCTTAATACTTACAATGAGGACATTGCAAATTCGGAGTATCGTAGAATAAGCGTGTTGAGCAAGCGGACTACATTGAAAAATAAAATATATAATTGTTTAAAAATTTGTAATTATCAAACGATTTTGATATGTATCACAAGTTCTTATTAACAAGCACGGAAATTTATTTAAATTGGCAAACCGTGCTGTTTTGTGTGTTAATGGAGATTCCGATGAGAAAAATTCTTCACAAATTAGTAAAAAGGACTGGATGTCACAGCTTTTTCAAGTATGAAATATAAGAAATTTGCGATAGTGTTTTACACACAAGTTACTTCGTGTAAGTAGGCGCACCGATAAAATTATCTTCACGATGGTGGTTTTCAAGATTTCAAATTTTTCAATTGTTTTTCCTTGGACGCCATATTGGATTTCTACATAGTTAAAATAATAAAATAACGTTGTACTGTAGACGGTAATTTTGCTATTAAATGTAAAACAGATGTGTTTTTACTAATTATTTATTAATTTTGAATCTCTATGCGATCTTTGTATCAGATTGTGATGGTTTAATTTTAATTGAAGTGATGTTACATCTAGTGAGATAAAGTTGCAAATAGTCGTTATAGTACCCACTTATATATACGCTTATATGTACATGCAAACACATGAATTGATGTTCTAGTTTAGAAGGTCGACTGCATCACGTTCATGTAAATCGTTTGCCGCCATAAATAGTTAACAGAATCGCCGTCAGTAGTAAATTTCTTATCGATGCTAATGGAATTCCACTTACGGTACGGGTTCGTGATGCGTCCGTACATAAATCCTAGAGCAAATTGTCGGAGAAAATTTTGAATGTATCTCGTACATTTTGCGCTCCATTGGCTATGAATTTTTCATTCGACGGTTCGGATGCCACGCTCCATTGAAACTGTTACGCTGTGAAAAAAGAGCAGCGCGCTCAAATTCATTTACTGCTTCATAATTGACCCAATAGAGATTTACTATCTTCAGTGATATCCGGTATTCACTTGTATCGTTCAGACTTTTTCATTCCACTATTGATTTTTCGAATATTCTAACACATACTTTACTGAAAGTCTGCTGAAAGTACGTAGTAATTGAAGAATGCTTGGGATACATTCAAAATTTCTGCAAAGTTTGAACATTCGTTCGAATCAGGCTTACCCCTGCGTACGTCACGATATCGATATTAAAATGCCAGAGAAATTGCTGTAGTGTAAGCGAAACGTTCCTCTATATGATTTTAAATAAATCAGTAAGGAATGGCTAACAAGCTGTCATACATATTATATAGTGGAATTGAAAAGTTGCAATTTACTCAGAAAATACCAGTTTTATTAAATTGCTTATAACTTGCTACCTGCCTTGTGTAGCTTAAACACTTCTTAAAATTTTGTATTTATGACCTAAGAAAAGTGAGTTTATCGTTATTATTAGCCGTTTAATGTCATAAAGTACCTAGAAAGGGTTAAGATAATAATGATTTGCTGCGGTAATTCCATTTATTACAAAGGACTATTGAAGAACCGAAATACATACATACTTCCTCACAATTTATCTTTTCAATTGCGCTCTGGAGTGTTACAATTTTATTCATTATAAAGTAAACAGTGAGTGAAATTGTTTGAAACAATGCCGGGCAGACAGCCAACAAGTGTTGAGAAACGATTCCCAATCATTATTCTATATGATGAAAGTTAGTCTATTCGTCAACTGTTCAAAGGTTGGAATAATAAAATTCCAATTTCAATCATCATACAGGAAATTCAGAAGACCGTAATCGCCCAGTACCGTCAAGATGATGTAAGATTTAAACTTTCTAATATAACGAAATCGAAATATAAAATACAGATTGCGAGAAGCAGCATTGTGGTAAAAAAGCATCTTCTACTGGGGGATAATAGAAGCAAACGTTTAAAATGGGGTATCAGAGTGTCTTGGAAGAATAGAAAAATGTTTTAGACATAGTCAAAATTTAAAGTGCTCGGACAAAACCGAAGAATTTTCGGAGGAGCCGAATGAAAAAAAGAGAAGCGCGATTGTATTGTACCAGCGGTTAAGCATGGAGATAGTTCTATTCAGGTTTAGAGTTGCTCTGCGTACAAGGATACGGAAGATCTACAAAAAATTAATGGAATTTTAAGAAGAGAGCAGTACCCGGTCACTCTAGAACAAGTATGGGCAACCTTTGATATGTTGCGGGCCAAACTTTAGTGTGCAAATACGTTCGCGAGCCGCGTTCAAACCACATATCACTCAATCTTCATCATTTGGTATGAGTATGATTAAGTAGTGTAATATTTTTTTAATTGGGTTTTTCAAAGTGTCTCGCGGGTCGAATCAACTCCTACAGCGGGCCGGTTCCGGACCGCGGGCCAGTTGTTGCCCACATATGCTCTAGAACAATGTACACCTCTGTCAGAGGCAAGATTATTAGGAGAAAATTACATATTTATCCACGATTATCATCTGAAGCACATGGATGGCAGTGTTGTGTAATTAATATTTAAAGGTGCAATAAAAGAATAGTGTGTCAACAATAACGAGACGGCATTCTCAAAGTTTCGATTTGAACCTCATAGAACTCCTATGGGACGACAGACGAATAAGAGAAGAACCTTTCAGATTCAAGTATCATCTGTGGGACAATATGGTCCCGAAATAAATACGAAATTAGTTGCCACAATGTCGCGCATTATACGAGCGTTATTGACCAGCTACCTAAACTGGTTGTTTCGATTAAAAACATATTTTACTATAATATTCTGCCCCCATATAGTTTTTGTGTTCTGTTAAACGAATAACAATTATGTTATATGTATCCTGCAAGTTAATTTGACTTTCTCTTTGAAAATAATTCAGGTGTTCCCACTTCCGTGAGTGGTAGTGTATAATCAATCACTAAGGCAAGAAACCTGATCAAAGTTATAAGTAGTTGTAAATCTGAAAGTAAATTTTTCTTCTTTAAATAATATAAGTAATAAAAAAAATTACTAGGGTTTTTACTGGAGCTTATTCAAAGTCCCAAACGGACTAATCAGTCTTGTTAAGATATAACCGGGCACTGTTTACGTAGACGAGAATAGCGTACATTCTAAATTGTCTACTATTATTGATTCAATTAATTAATGAAAAGGAAAATCATGTTTAAATCCTTTTGTTGTATAAATTATATTTTCTCCAAATCGTTTTGCTTTCTGTTATGTCGACATTACAAATATGTACACTGAAAATTTTGGCTCTAGTTTAAATAGAGATAAGACAACTATGCTACAGTTACGAGTATACACTAAATAAAAATTAGAACGTAGTAGTATTAAATGTAACGCGAAGTTGGGAAAAATAGTTCTCTTTCAAAGAATCAAGACTTATTGAGTATATAGTGATAAGCAGCTTCCCGGCTTTTGTTCGGCCCAATGTTTTCCTTAAAAAACATTAAATATTTATTTGTTTGTGCATTAATTCTTTGGTAGATAATATACAAAATACAATTAAACCAAAACAGTTTCCTTTAGAAATAAATGTGACATTTATATGTGCATATGCACATTACTTTTGTAGTGAAGAATATTACGTTTACGAAGTATGTTTATTGTTGATAACTAGGGATCGGATTGTATGCAAAGTGCAAAAATTTAATTCAATTTATTTATTATATTTTACGTCTATATGTAGATGTCTTACACTGATTAAAGTTAATTAACGTTAATCAGTGTAAGACATCTACAAATAGACGTAAAATATAATAAATACGTTAAATTAAATTTTTAGACTTTGCAGATAATCCGGTCTCTATTGATAACTGTTATAAAAATACTGTATTAAAAGGCATCAGTAGGCAATAAGAAATGTCTTGTTACAATTAATTATTTTGGACATTGTTAACAGTAATTTGTTGTATGAAATTAAGAAAATTGCAATATTTTAGTATACTTACAAATTTCTTATAGAAGGCAAACCGTGAACTAAAATACTGGCTGTCTCAAAAGTATCTTTCTATTTGTTTTGTTCACTACGCGAACACAATCATTGAGTAGGTGTCACGCCAATTGCTAGCCCGGT
Source organism: Trypoxylus dichotomus (assembly GCA_023509865.1). Taxonomy (NCBI): domain Eukaryota; kingdom Metazoa; phylum Arthropoda; class Insecta; order Coleoptera; family Scarabaeidae; genus Trypoxylus; species Trypoxylus dichotomus. The sequence continues at coordinate 71,370,008 of CM042074.1, read as the reverse complement.
CCTTGGAAGTTTAGTTACTATGGAGCATTTTACGGGAGTGAAAAGTGCGTGTTGTGTGTGTGAGCTTTACAAAAGCTTCTCAGATGGGACGCATTTTCACCTTAATGGCCATGTAAAGAGACAAAACTGCCGTTACTGAATTCAATAAATTCAAAACAGGACCATGAGAGACCACTTCATTCACCAAAAGGTTTTTGGGCTGCAATGTCGACCCAAGGAATTGTTGGGCCGTACTTTTTTCAAGACGACAGAGGTTGTACAGTAACCGTAAATTTCGAACAATATGTGGAGATGATTAACAATATTTTTAAATCATGTTTGCATCATTGTAATGGTTTTAATCGGAACACTTGGTTCCAACAAGACGAAGCGACATCTCACACGTCTAACGTGTCCTTACCAGTTGTTCATGAAATTTTCCCTTGAAAATTGTTGTCCAGACGTGGAGATATAAACTGATGGACACGTAGCCTCGATTTGACACCAATGTATTTTTCCTGTAGGGCTACCTTAAATTAAAGGTATACAACAACCCTCCTCACTCTCTGAATGAATTGAAAGAGAAGTGGCAGTTATCACGGAGAATATGTACCGAGCAGAAACGTTTAAAAGACATAATTTTTTAAAATGAAATTCCCAAAGCCCAAATTTCAATAAAAAATAAGCATTTATTAATTAAACCTTACTTGCATCTTCAAATAATGAATAATAAATAAGTTTAAAAGTTGCTGTTATATATATGCCACAGATACAAGAGAATTACGTAGCAATGTTTCTAGAAAACTATAACGAACCACGTTAATGTAAACCTTCACGTAATATCCTGCGAATACTTTTGTTTCGTATTCCTATCGTCAAAGAATGTCGCGTAACGGATCTTCCCGGAATTCGAATTACACTCTATCGTATTCGTTCAATATTTTAGGTCATAGTAATTGACTTGAGTTCTTCCTGGAGGTTTCACATTAACCACATTGCCTTTCTCTCGCCAGTAAGTGTATCGTCGGTTAATTGTACGGTAACATGGAGAATCTCGTAGATTAAGGCTCTCTTTGTTCTCGTGGAACAGAATTAGATTTTTAATTAAAAGAGCTGTGTGCATTTCAAATTTCTTTTTCAACTTGTCTCATCTATCTACAATTAATCGATAATTGAGATAATTTATAGAAGTGTGCTATCTACAGTTTCATGCAGTATTTGTTATATCATAGATAACAAATTTGCTACATATAGATTCATGTATACAATTCCCTTATCCGCGTTTCATAATTATATAAATTGATAAATGTTTATCAGTCACTGACTGTTGCCAAACCTGCAAATGTTTGTAACAGATAATAGATTTTTGTGCGGATCTAGTTCGTTTATTTAGTTCACAGTAGGAAACTGCTATTAATCTATCTATAATTTTGAGTTCCCGCAAGTTCATCACGATATTTTGTAAAATTTATATTTGACCTATCGCTAAATATAGAAATATTATATATGTATATTGTTTTAACAATAATACTAAATGCATTTCTTTCATAAAACTACTAAAAACATATGATTAATTTGATTTCAACTGTTATTAATATTATGTAGGCTGTTTATTATTTTTTTATAATTTTCTAGTTCCAGAACAGTTAAATCCTTTGGTGTATCGAGTAGAAAAAAATGTTTTCATTTGCCTACAGTTGGTTTGCTATAAAGAGATGGTACTGTATTTTTATATGCTGTGAATATCAGGAACAGTTTTTATTTGTATAACAGAAACACAAGAACTATTGTATAAAAAGAAACGTCGCCAACCATTTGAAGTACATACATGAACTACTCGTTAATTTGAATTAGTTTGAGAAAGAAATTCGCAGCTTCCGGTTGGATTTGATTCTACAGCTCTGTTCGCTAGATTGGCGTGTATCCATTTACACCTCGCAGACCATGTGAACAAATCGCTATATAGATCGTTAAATTTCAAATGGCAACTTTAAGTATCTATGGTAGATGTAATAGTGTAATAGTAGGTTATTTCGGAAAATTCTGGAATTTATGCATCTAGAAGATGTGGGTACTACATACACTATTGGCCATAACTATGGAAATATCTGCCAGAAATATGAGAATTTCAAATGCTTATTCTTAGCCTATTCTTAATTGTTTAGCACATGCACGAGGACTTCAGCTTGTATGTGACTGCACACATGATGTAGAAGCTCCCATAGTTGTTGTTCTTAAGTTGAACAGCGTTATTCTGCAATTCGATTGAGCTCATGTCGTAACAGCTCAATGGGATTAAGATCCGATGAGTGTGGAGACTACCATACTCATAACACTGCAATGATTCACTTCTTGTCAATACTCTCGAACTACGTTTTGGATCGCTATCTTGAGTTATCATACCGAATGCTTCTACAATCATTCGATCCTGACAGAATCGCGTTCTTCTTCGATATGTTTCTGTAGTCGCGAATTCTTGTTAAGTCACCAACACCACTCATTGAAAAACAATCCTACATCATAACACTCACCTTCATACTGTGTACACTATATAGTGCATATATGTTTTCGCGTATAAATTACGTGGCGTAACTGGGGACGTGGTGCCTACTGGACCCCAAAAAGTTTCCTAGAATTTTAAACATGAAGATTCGTGAACAATATTGTGTTAGACCTATATACTACGCATATCATATATTGCAATAGCTGGTGTGATATAATGTTTACCATTCGTAAAGGATGAGAACTGTAGGAGGAAATACTGTGAACACCTTTTATTGACCTTCTAGCTGTTTTCGTGATGTTTCTTACCATATCTCGTCGTTCAGGATAGCCGATAATTTTTCTTCGCTTTTCTAAACTGATTTATTTAGTTTAAACCATTTTCGTTACAAATACACACTAATAAGTAACACGCCAAGAGCGCTCAAACGACATAAATAAATGAAAATACTTTATTGGAATTAAAGGACTTTTATAATTATTAATTTACATCTCTTAATGTTATTCTAGGAGTTAACCTGCTTCCAGGTCTGTGACAGCACTCCTAGAATTCTTAGGGAAATATGATTTCTTTCTTCTCAGACAAGGAACATTCGATTTTATACATAATTGTGTATTATATACTAATAGAAAATTCTTTTGTAGAATTACACTGCACTAATAAGTTTCTAATAAGTTTGCAAATGTGATGTTTTGTTCATTTCGTACGGATGTCTTCAGGTTTATGGGCGTTAGTATGCTCATCAGAGGCTTTAATTAAGACTACTAACCTAAACTTCTATTATGACGGTGTTTCTCCAATGCTTGTTTCTATTTCGGAATCGCACACACATGTTATCAAAGAGGATATCACATATGGACATTTATCGGTAGAGCATTTGATGTTTCTTTATATCTTAGCCAACTGTTAACGATACACGAAAGTTTAAATCATGAAAGTATTTTAGCATTTTTTCTGGACCTTTCCAATTTAATGCTACAACAGTTTATGATTTTATAACGAACGGAGCAGTGCTCTTAGCTAAAATACAATGAAGTGCTTCCTTGTATAAATACTTGATGACGGTTAAACATTCTGTACAGGTTTCATCAATTATGTATTTATTTCTTGACAAATTTTGTTCGTGTCGCTTCAAGGTCAACTTCAATGTGGAAAATTTAGGCGCCTAAAGAGCTAATCCTGTAATTCTATCAATCTTCAAGAGATCAAAAAGAGTGATCAAACCGTTTTGACATAGATGACAGAATTTTATCGTTTTACACACAATGCTTAACTGATGACTAATTCTCCCTGGATGTATATATACATATCTGTTACGTAATATACGTCAATCATTTTTTCCAATAACCCATATAAATACGAGATTATAGTGAAATTGACAGCCTAATTTTTAAACGATACAACACGCTTGTTTGTGTTCATTTAATAGAGCACCATCATATTGCTCTTTTTTAATTTATGTAAGTTTATATTTGCTGCTCCATATTTCTTGGTTTCCTATATTGATTTTTACAAGTAAACATGTATAAATTTTTGTTTTTCGTTTTGTCGTTGTATCGCTGACGAGCATTCGTAAATACCATCAGGCGGATAAAGCACGTTTCTGCTTTACCTTACTACAAAAATGAACAATTTTAGATGCCAATAACGGCTGCGGTTCGTTCCTTCGTTCCTCGAAAAACAATGGAGGACGATAGGTAAACAAACGAACGTATCGTTTTTCATCGAGTGTGGCTTCGACCGCCCTACGCTTTCGATAATTTATCGTGCTATGGAGTGGAAAAAATGTTAGGCATTTCGTGTAGGGGCTTATCTATTATTAAGGCAGAAAGTATTTGCTGCTTAACCACAGGAAAAAGGAAAACCGAAAATTCAGAAATGGCCGCAATGTTCTCCTTCTGTGATGAGGTTTAATCGTTTTAATATCACCTTAGGCTTTAAATAACAGAAGAATTATTTATTTATTATTATCACCATTATTATTATTGTTTATTTTATCGCATCCTCTTTAATTGAAGCAACTAAAATATTCTGTTAGGTATAAATATGTATTCTCTTAGCTGTAACCGCTAACATCTAAGCGAACTTCGTTTGGAGTATTCTATTTTTTAATACTATATGAGAGTGAGTAGAAATATTCAGGTGATTGTCCAAAAAGTTGATTAGATCCTTAAACTTTCAGCTTTTTTTTCATTAAGTTATTGTGTCTTCACGACTTTCCCACTAACGAAACTATTTTTGATTGCTTAATAAACGATTCATTTTGCTTTAATCATATTTTCTATTACTGCTTGGACTCTGAAGTGTAATGACGAATGCACATTTCATCACAAGTGCAAGTTAGCGGTTTTTTTATGACATTTGTTACACTAAGAGATGAAATTCAAATTTACAATAATTAAAAATCTAAACAACATAATACCACACAATAATATTAACATTTGCACCTCGTCGGTTGCATGGGAAAAAACTTTGAAACACAACTCTAAAATTGTGTCAAATGCAATTGCTTGTCTTGTTCACAATTTATCGGATTATTTGAGAAGTTGGAAGATCAAATGTGAACTGAGACAAAGTGTATATTCCATTTAGAAAAGGGAACGTTTTTTCGTGTAATACCATAGCTCATTGTGTGATAATACAGTTCACATCAAAATGTGTCTTCCTTGGTAAATATTGAGTTTACTTAACCTGAATTTAAAATGTTTACGCAAGTTTTTTGTAACTTGACTTTAAGTGAGGCATCCTGCACATGCATTTTAAGTCTCTTATTTCGAACCTGCCTTAAATTTAGGGTTACTGACATGTCGTTGGTGACGTATTTCCAATCTAATTTGATTTTGGGCTGGAGATTGTCTTGATTACTTCGGATGACATACTTTTTGTACATGATATTTCACTAAATTTCACCCAGTGGTACCTTCGACAAATGAACGATGTTTGGGGGATATACTAACTATAGACGTGAAAATATAACTGGAAAATTGATTACGGACTGATGAATGTCAACGGAGGTGCATTGCATATAAGGTTTTTTTTTAAATCTAGCCTCCTTGGATATCAGGCAAGTGAACGATATTTGGGGTATGTACTCCATATAGGTCTAGAAATATAACTGGTTTATGGACATGTGAATAATAATGGAGTTTAATCATTTGTTTTAATCATTTAACATTCAAATGTAAATTTGTTGGATTTCGGTGAGTAGAGTTGCTTTACATAGCTCGATTTGCAGCAGTCACATATAATAACTATTACATCCATTTTGAAAATGTACATGCACATATATATGTTATTCAATTTTATTGTTTGAAAACACACACTAACAATTCTCACTAGATTTTTTATATAATATTTATTATATTTATATATTCATTACATAGATGAAAATAATAAATATATTGTCGAAAGGTTAAACACATTTTCTTACTCTTTCATTACAGAGAGGTGCCTATATTCTAAATAAAAACTATATATTTTGCTTCAGTATGTATTAGGAAAACTAGGTGAATTTATTTTCTATGTCTGATATACGCTCTTTCTCAAGACTAACCAGCCTCCTATTTGCAGCTTTGCTTAATTATCCGATACAATAGATGCATCCAGAGGTTCATGATACATTATCTTCGGTGTGTAGGTTACCGTCTACTATATACACCTCTATAGTTTTGGCACAATAATTATAATGGCTATATCCAATTAACGTTATAATTATTATCATATCCAGTAGGACTATAATCTTAAACAATTGGGTATTTAATTTAGCTTCTTTAATTTTTATTGTAACTGTATCCGTCCTAATAGCTCGTAAAGACCATAAATAGATTTGTATGACAAGATTTCTTTTAGTTCAAGTTCAAAGTTTTCAATTAGAATTATGACGTTATTGTTATAGCATTTAGAATAAGTTAGGGTGCTGTGGCAAGAGCTGTACAAATAAGCAGTAAATAGTATCCAAAAGCAAATGCAACTAACTTCAAAGTAAATAAAGTTGTATTGGTGTTTGACTTATTCAAATGATAGTTTCAATAATGGCGAGATACGTCTACTAAAACGGTAAGAGTCGCTTGTAAACTGTTTGCACTCCCGAAGCAGAGCAGACCAATATACACGGCACTACCCCTCGCTCTTTAATAAATAGATACCACATAGAGCATGGAAGGGGTTGGGACAGATAGCGCAACATAATATGGTTTATGAAAATTATATACTTTTATTTTGATACTTTGGGTCATTAGTGGAGCTGCTTGATTTTGTCAGGAAGACAGCGGTTCGAATATGCACGAATACGTGCGCAGGGCTCGATGGATCGGCTTTTGCAGTAATTGTTCAACTGTTTGATAGCTATATTCTTGCTAATTAGTTACGTCGAATGCACGTAAAAATAAAAAAACGACCACCTGTTGAACAAGTAAATATATATATATATAATTATTTTAAATAAAAACATTAATGAAACAAATTCCTGAGCAATTAGAATAGCAAGTAACCAGGAAAGGAAGAAGAGGAATAAGTGAGAAAGGAAAAGAAAATAAAGTATAAGAAAAGAAAAATATAGACATGCTTGAAAAAGGAAAATTTTATCGTTTTCTTCTTTCTTTCTATATATAACAAAGATAAGATTAAAGTACAACTGTGTGAAATTAATATGTTTAGTTCACGATAAGTCCTTATTATACCGGGAGAAAACTGCGTGTGCACATCACAAGTATAAAAAGACAGAACTGCATTGTTGTTTGACTTAGTTTTAATGATGATGGTATTTAATCAAACACCATTTCGACATTTCTTGGATAAATATAAGCGCCCCATGAAGTTACTAAGTCGGAAAGCATTAGATGAGTATATCGGATCTACATGTAGAAGTATTGAAGATAGTATAGAATCTCAACCGCACAATAGAAATTCCGGTTGTGCGTGGGCAGATTGTAAATTTTACTATTAACGTTATAGTGTATACAGTGGAACCTCTGGAAAGTATTAATGCATGCGGCTGATGGTGCTGAAACCATGCGTTTTGTAGATGTTTGTAAAGAGTGTGGCGACTTCTTAGATATGACGTATGACCTACACGTCTTACATCTTGCGGATGAAGAAATTCGGAAGATGTTATCCAAGCGCAACTGGATTACATCTACAAAAGTGGTGTTTCTTAGGTTCTCTAGACGTACATATTTGAGAATTTCACAAGCTGCTTTCTAACATCCCGGGGAACATAGTTAAAGGTACTATTTTATTAGTTTGGGCACTTCCATAAAATAAGACAATTTAATTACAAATAGGTAACTGTCATCAAAACTTGAGCAATTTCTCAAGTTGAAACAATAGAAAAATTGTAAGATTCTTTTTTCATTGTCGTCAATGGACTCACTATATACAGTGGTCGATGTATACTCACTGCTACTCGCTTTAAGTGACTCAAAGATAATAGTGTTGTAGGAGAATAGGAGTGTTATAAGAACTTACAAGATTTAAATAAGTGCGTAGTATTTCTGCGTTTACATAATTGCCACGATAATTTTAATTATGCCAATATTATATCATTACATATGACACGATCGTTTTCCAAGAGATCCTTTCTCCATCTTGGCGAAAATTGCTTACTGTAGAAAAATTAGAGTAGTCCCACGAGTTTTTATTTCGTATTACGTATCATTTGTGAGCAAATAAAATGCGAATTATAATTAGAGCTAAATCAGCTGCTAACGCTGTGTAGAACGTATTTTGCAGTGTTTTACACAGTATAGCGTATAGGTGGGTGCCGATTATTAGTTTCTCACTTAACATTACATAATTTATCTTGTGCGAATTATTATGAACCCGCGAAGATGACGCCTTTGGTATTCACACAAAACAAGCTCTATACATTAGTTTAACCCTAAACTCCCTGATCAAAATTTAAACAAAAACTAATTAATTTCAGAGAATGTAAATATGACTCATTACTCTATTTAATTCTGTGTAAAATAATAAACAAAAGTTCATTACAAATACCTCAATTAAAGTTTTTTCTCCAGTAAATAAATTCTTCAGTTTAAATCTTTAGATTTTTTAATGTTAAAATATACATACGTCTATAGCTTTTGGCACCTGTTTATATACGTACGTAACTAGTATTAAATATTTATAAGAAATAATCTTCACATACCTACTACTTCTAACCAATAATTTTCTATTTATCTAATATATAACTCGCTTAACGCTAAACGCCTAACAAAAATTACAATTAGCGTTACGAAATGGCGCGACTGTAGGTTCGTTTTACTGGAAAAACGGCTTGGAACATTTCGAAATCGACCGTTACGAATCAAGGTCAAATTCCACGATGCGGCAATATTTTCTCGATTCTTCCTCTAGCCAATAATAATGCCTCCATCATATCGATATCTTCCAATAAAACTAGCGTCATATAAATACAAACTAATTATCAATTTTCTTATCTTTTCTCTGATAAATTAGCTCCGTATAGGCTAGAATAATAATTGAGAATAAAACGAATGGAAATTCCATTCTGTTGTAAAGTTAAGGTACGCGTTTATACACGATCAATGGGAACCGAGATAAAAATAAGTTAAAATATTACCCAGACATGTTGCGTGTTATCGCAACAGCATTGACCTTAACATTTGAACGAGCAAGGTTTTTGATCGTATGCCAATATTTCGCGTTTTTAGAAATAGTGCAATTTACCTTGGATTTATGTAATTGTGTTCAGAGATTCGTGGAAATAAACCGAGTTTACCTCATAATAGCCGTTCAGTTGGTCTAATGTCGCGTATTAAACAAACTGAACGGCTATTATGAGGTAAACTCGGTTTATTGGGAAAATCTTTGTATCAAAATTGGACCGTAACTTCGTCTAAAGATTATAAATTAGTTTTCTTTCTATTACGTAGGATATGTGAAATATAGGAGTCAATAATAAAGGTGACTTCGAATAATTTTTCCTTGCAGAGAGCTCGATTCAGATAAACACGATGTTTTTAACTAAAAAAAGAGCTTGGATATTACAGTGTTTCCCTAAATTCATATTATTACGAATGACGAAATGGTTAGTACTGGCACCAGTTACAATAAAACTGAAAAAAAAGTCAGTAATCAATGGATGATTATACATATACAGCCTTGGCCAATTCTATTAGACACCCTTTACTTTTATAGATTGGAGCCAAATAGTAGCAAATAGAATGACACTACAAGATCAAAAAAATATACAACGATAATTTATTTACAAAATATTAGAATTCTTAATATTTAATGCTTCCTCTATCTGCTTTTATAACAGCACATACCCTCTTTGGCATACTTGCCACAAGACTATAAGCATTCACCTACAGATATTTTCCCTCATTTTTATTTTGTAATGTTTTTATTTTTGCAAATATGTTTTACCACTTTAACTTTTAAAATTTGCTATAAATATTCAATGGGAGACAAATCAGGACACTGCGCGGGCTACCTCAATATTCGCACGTTATTATCGCTGAACCAACTTACTGACTGTTATGATTTTCGCCACGACGCATTATCTTGTTGGAAATGATATTCCGGTACTTCAACATCAAATAATTTTGAGGCGGATGGCTCTAATATACGAGTATAGCGCTAGCCGTTCATGCGACTCCCGCACACGAAGAGAAACCATGATACTACCTCCACCAAGTTTTACGGTAGGGACAATACAATCGGGATGATATGCTGTGTGTGAATGAATGAATACTTTGAGAACTGTCATAATTGTAATGAACGCACTATGAATGTATCATATTACGTTATCGCTTATAACCAACCGTTACCAACCGTGTTATAGATAATTTTTCTAAAGGTAGCTGCATAAAAGAGAATATTTCGTTTAGAGCAAATCTATTAATCTGTGTAGATACAACCTTGCTACTTAAATATACATACAATATTTTAGTAAGGCCCAGTTGCATCACGTCCGGTTAAATGTTAACGTAATTAAATAGAATTCTTCGCTGGACTCTGAGTTTAAATTTAGCTTAAGAGTGTAAAAGAACTTAACTGTTAAATGAAAATTTAACTATTGCTTAACATTTAAAGATTTCTATTACTAGCAGCTAACTTTTAACTAAAGGTGGTGGCAATTGGGCCTGATTCATATACATATATTTATAACAAGTCATTAACACTCTGATTTCTTACGAAGATTATGAAGTAAATATCCTTTACACATTTTTACATGGCGCTTATGAAAACTTTCTCGTTAATTTCCTCGCGCCGATTTAAGGTTGGTGATAGAAAAATTTAGTTATACAAGTACACGAGAGTTGTACATTCGTGCTTTGTTCTGTAGTATTGTGTTGTTTTTTGCTTTTGTTATGTTGTCTAAGTCCTTTTTTGTTTTGTAAACAATCTAATTTATCAAATTTATGTTTATTTAATGTATGGTGGACAAAATAACGCGCAAGATCCACAATACCATGCAGAAATAATAACTGTAACGGAATAAAGGTATTTGTATATTTAATTTGCCAAAATATCACGTTAGTTCATAATGATTACTACGTTGTGCTACAGTTATGTTGCCATCACGTGTTGCTGCTTATATTGATTTAACATCATTTCATTTTTATTTGTGAGAACGTCTGGTATATTTATTATAAGTGGATGATTGATCCATAACAATGTAAATGTTATGCGAGCATCGTGGTTACGACGGGTGTGCGTAAGATGTAGGAGTGTCTGGCTCCTATTTCTTGCGGGCGTATAGACGACTTTGTATTCTTTTAAATAAACGCACGGAATTTCTGTTACTATTAAACTTGTATTTTTAACATTTCTTACAATAATGTGTGAATTTTGATGCGATTCTGTAGGTTTATGATTCGCCAATTCTTTATAAACGCTGGATTGGAAATTGATGAAATTATTCCTCTTTCTCGTATCTCTTTCTTTCTAGAATTAATTTGGAAAAACTGCACACAATTTTCGTTAGTTATGTCAATCGAAATTGGAACTATACACGTTAAAATCTTGAATTATATAATCTTTGATTGTTTGTATAAACGCATCATGTTTCCCTACTTCAGTACGTATCGTTTTTGCTTCATAGGAACATTTTGACTTAATTATTTATTGACACAAAAAAAATTAAGCTTTGTAAAGTACTTTCTAATTTCCTCGATTTTAGAGGCTTCAGATTAAAAATAAAACTGTTTTTTCGCACAATTTTTCTTTACTGAATGTCTTGCGAAAAATTCTTGTTATATACTGACAAGAAAAATAAAGAAAATACATAGTAAATTGGCATGTAAGCCTAATGACAACTACTTGTGTAAATACATACGAGTGAGATGAATTGAAATCCTGTCTTATTAAATAATCATAATAAAGAAGCAAATAGATTAATTTAATTGAATACATAGTGTCGTTACGAGGAACCCCCAGGTATTCGATAATAATACGGAGGACGTAATTTAATTAAAGTGGAATAAGATCGTTTATTGTGCAAATAAAGTTGCAAGCATATAATTCGAATGTCATTTACCGTAAATTTCCAATACAGTTAGCAAGGAAACGGCGTGGCAGTATAATTTGTATTTGGAATTCTAAATGGGGAAACAGCATCGTTCTGTGTGCATGCTGTACAACGCCGGATAATTATCATTAATTTTAAATGACACGTAATTACACATAGTCAGGATCATTAGTTTTGTATTAATTCCGCATTGATATTCCAGGGTTACTACAGAAGATGTAAAAGAAATTTAAACTAGCGAAATAATTCGAAATTTAATTAAAACCATATCTTGCTACGCATGACAAGATTGAGTACAGTATTTGTCGCTGTATGGTCATGCTATTACAATTAATTTAAAAATTTATTTGTGACGTTCTGAGATGTTATGCATCACAAATTCTTCTTTTTAATACATCCGCCTTTAAACTTTAACAATCTTTTTAAGCGTTGTCTTCTAGTATAACATGAAATTAATCGTAACTTAATAAATGTTGGATGTGTATATATTTTCTGTATTTGTCAGTGATATTATAACATCATCTATCTTATTAATAGCATCAATCTAAAAATAATCACTTAGTTACTTCATACAAAGAGGAATCACCTAGCAGGTTACGACTGAAATGTTTTAGCTTTGGGTCATAAAATAAACTGTTCGCTTGTTATGTGCTCGAATTAACAAAAAAAAATCATTGTTGGGTATATCAAGCATCAAGGATATACAAACTTTATTGTCTACTGCAATTGTTCGAGATACACCATGAGAATTCTTATCCACGCTTAATGTTAACATTTTCATTTATTTTCTTAGTACTTTCCGGCGTTTGAAGTGTAATAATATTAATATGCCCAGTTTTTTGACGTGTGATAGTGTATAAAACTGGTTATTCTTCATTTTGATTAATACTTGATCCCCAACAATATATCTTCACTTTTTGTTAGGTTTGAATATGTGGATAGCATTTGGAAAATTTGATTTAATTTATTTTTTGAGTAAGAACCATTATATTTACTTTTACACTTTCTAAGTGACTTTTATTTGACCATTTTGCCATGTAAGGTAATTAAAATTTCGATGACACCATTTAGGCAATTAAATGATCTACCAGCGGAAGCTGAAAAAATAAAATTAGAAAGGTATGCCTACCAATCAATTTACTGAGAACGTTTCATATGCATTAGAGACTATTAAAATGCAAACGAAGTATTGAAATGTAATGTAGAAGTAGTAAGAACGGTTTGTAATTTGCACCTAATTTTTAAGTCAAGTATTTAATTCTAATTTGTAATTGTAAACATTCAACGCTGTTTGGTAGGTTACACTAAATTTTATCTGTTGTTTAATATGTAAAACGGTAGTAATGTCATACTATTTTAGATAGTACTGCTTCATATATACCCATTTACAAACATTTATATTTCTAAGGTCATCCAACACAATAAAATATAAATATCTTCAATTTAAATAACCGCTGCAAATATTTATATAGTAAGTTGCGCAGGTGCAAATGAATTCGTAGCAAACTCGACGAAATTGTCGCCTCGGCATTAACAAATATCAAGCGGAGGTAAACGCAAACACGACACAGCTATACATCTATTCGATCTTGTTTGCTTTTAGGTCACACCGCGTATATTACTAACTACAACTATCCAGCACGGATAACCGTTGTACGTGAACAGAAACGTAACGTACACGATATTACAGCGTGCTCGTTTGTTGCAATAATTTACTGGCGTGGCGTTGTCTTGAGGTAATAAAATATCCTCGACATTGGATATTACTGGCCTGTGCTCGGTCGGGTCTATTTATAGGTATACCTATCTTTTGAACATAGCATACGTTCGTATATCGTACTGGCTCACACATCAGTTAGGTAGAGAGATACATAGCGCAAATTTCTGCGCTTAAGTGCACAAAATCCCTTATCTAAATCATACCTGATACGGCGCGAGTAATCTACCTGATAAATTTGGTTTGATAAATTTTTGTTTATATTCACATGCGATTTTCTGAGAAATATATAGTACATGTATGGAGTATGATAATGCACCCAAGTGTCACGCAGTTTTTTTTTTTCAATAACGATCTGCAACGTATGAAATTTCCATCAGTTATTCCGCCAATATTCAGAATATATTGGCGTTACAGAGTCTACATATGTATAAGATATCCGTACAAATTTGTGTATGTTGTCATAAATTTAAGTGTGCACATACAATAAACGTTGACATAAAATATAATCTAGAAAAGCTGCAAACTTTTCAAATAATGTTAGCGCACTTTAAATATATTTCTATACAGTATTCTAGTACGCCACACTGCTAGGTTCAGTTACTGTAACTATAGCTGCCTTTGTATTTTAATAAGTAGAAGGTGGAACGATTGAAATTTTACCAAAACCAATCCTTGGTTTTTTCATCAAACAGTACTCAACAGAAGAAACGTACTTTCAGTGACTAATCCGTTAATAATCTTGGATGATATATTTTTAATTTCTTTACTATGTCTGTGAAGTACTAAATGTTAATTAATGGTATGATTCTGTGTTAATGGTGAATATGCACCGATGAAACCTTTTCCATGCTCATCACAAACATCGTCTAGATTTTGATAAAAAGATCTCAATTGAAATGCAAGAAATGTATTTTTAAGGCCCATTTTACAATGCAATGGCATAGTAACTTTTTATAAGTTAATTAACAATTTCTTCATATTCTTAAGATATTCTTAAAAAGTTCTGTTATACTTTGAAAAGCACTCCAAAAATTTACGTTCCAAATTTTTTTAAATAACGTATCTCGTCGTAACATAATTTATTTGAGGGTCGATCAAATCATTTCTTCCACTTTCACAACACTTGAATCCTGATTCTTCTGTTTGAGACGTTGGAATCTAGGTTCTCCCTTACTCCTCGCTTTCATAAAGTTTGCCATTTGCATGTAATGATGGCGGAAATATAGAAAGATTTTAAATGTCGGCTCTTCAATTCCATATTCGCCACTATCAAGCATTCGTTTTTTCTGACAATTTTGTCCACAATGTATTAAAGCATAAATTTAGTGTTATTAGAATAACATCCGGCATCCTTGCTGATCAAAGAGATTGCCCATGGCTGCTTGTTAAATGGTTTCTGAATGTATATTTTAAATAAATATAATAATTGGTATTTGCTCCACAAAATACGGTCCAATAGTAATATTATCCAAGACACCAACTCAAACATCAAGTTTTCGGAAATATTAGCTCTGCGGATCGTTTGTCTGGTGTAGATTTTTTTTGTAGAGACGTTGTTTTTACCATATAAAAAGAAAATTGATTCATCCGTAAACACATAATTTTCGATAAAATCACTGTTGTCGCTGCACAAAAAATACTATCTCCGAATTTGTTTTTCTGACATATTTCGCTAGTTTTATTGAGCTTGTTAGAATTATATTTGTAAAATTCTTGTCATTGCGAATATAACAATACACAATAACTAGACTGATTAGGATCTTGTTCTATAAGAATACATACCGTTATTTCTTCATTATTAATTAATTTATGACTTGTTCTTATGGTTACGTCGAGATAGACAGCAGTGTCTTAAAATTTACTTGAATGCGAATTATAAGGTCAGACAAAGTAGTATGTCTGGTCAGGTAACGCGTTATGAAATAATTTATACTTTCTGTGCTGTGTCACAGATATCCGTAGCTTCATAGCTTAACACATATTTAAATGAAACGTGTGCTATAGCTTCGTCTTCATTGGATTCAGTATTGATACAATCGGATATCTACTTCGGCGAACTGATCTGTATATGCAAGAGTAAGTTTTGCTTTCCTAATAGATGGTGTAAGTGTTCTTACATGTGTTGTGTGAATCTAGTAATACATGTTTCGGAAAAGTCTCTTTATAATTTTTAAAACGTAGTATATAACATTTGATTAAAGGTCTAGTGGCGTTAAATCATACTATCTCATTGGCCATTCTATTGGTCCTCTTCGCCTTATCCATTTATTTGGAAATACGTTGTCTAACCACCGCCGTACTTGAAGAACATAGTGAGAAGGAGCTTGGTTTTATTGAAAATGCAATCCATCCGCATCAAGCAGGATACTTCCATTTCTATCCAGTTTATACCATTGTTGTAATGTTCTCTAAAAAAATTTCAATCAACGAACGTAAAATCCGCATAAAACGGTTTTTAATATTGGTTTTTGTTCCAATGTTTCTAAAAAGATTGACCAGCTACAAATACAAAACAAACCACACCAAAAGATTTTCTCTATTAATTTCAAAAAATTAAACTCCAAAATGTACTGTTTGAAAAGAACATTAAAATGGGGTATTACTCAATACGCATTTTCATTTAAGATTTTCGAGGAAGTTGCTCCCTGGGGCAGGGAGTTAAAGTGTATGAGTAAATTTAACATAAAAAGTTGTTCCGTTGGGTAATACTTCTTACATGTTTCAGGAAATTTTTCATAAATTTCCAGATTACCAGAAATTTTGGGTGGGACGTTTCTAAATGAACACACTGTAGTGTATATCTCTATGTACGTACAGTAAAATAGAAAATTTATCCACACATAGTTTCACAAGATTAATTCGCACCTTCGCATCTAATAAAAACGCGTTTTATTTATTCTTCAATTAGCTGGATTCGCCGTGGAAATCCAAATACGCATTCACGCAATAGATCAGGTTTATGATATCAGATTTTCTATTCTTCGCAATTACGAGTAACCGTTTAGCAAGTAGTAATAGGTGAAATTTAGTATAAGATTGAATTTCTAATTCCTCATGACACAATTATACTACTTGATAAACATAACGCGCAGTAAATTTCAATTTCAATTTTGTAATAAATCGTATTTCAGCTTCGTGCCGTAGCTAATAATTCTATTTTATTTACTGCGTTACCTTTAATAATGTTTAACACTTGGTATCTATATATACGACGCGGATTTATATAATAAGAGACTTCTGTCATTGTTTTCTGCGGATTTATGCGTTCCGAAATTAGCTTCTCTTGGCATCGGAGAAAATTCGAAGCAATTAAATCTTAAACGCGACCATTCTCGGAGATAGCTTGGTCTTAATTAAGAAGCATAAATATCCATTTTTCTCGGATAAGCCTCTTTTAATTCCTGCTTTATCTTTGCCGAACCCCTTAATCAGTTAGACTTTATTTACATAATATTTAATGCGCTTTTGTAATGTACAATAAGAAATAAATTATGTGATATTGCGGAAGCTCACAGCAACACATCGCTCAAAAACGACTTCAAGTTCAACGCATTTCGTTTTACAATAGAATTGTGATGTTTGTATGTTTATTGCTTTGTTTTAGAATTGAAAGAGATCTATTTTATTAATTATATAGTACCCAGAGAGGCAACTAAATGATAAGAAAATATTGGAGAATTTAGATAAAGATAATAGTATACTTGCCCTTGTCAATTTAAACATTTTAATA
Source organism: Trypoxylus dichotomus (assembly GCA_023509865.1). Classification (NCBI taxonomy): domain Eukaryota; kingdom Metazoa; phylum Arthropoda; class Insecta; order Coleoptera; family Scarabaeidae; genus Trypoxylus; species Trypoxylus dichotomus. The sequence continues at coordinate 71,352,577 of CM042074.1, read as the reverse complement.
ATTGGCCTCATATGCGTCATTATAGAATAAAATGAAACAGTTTTTGGTGATAAATGGGTTTAGTCCCGAAATGCTAGAAAGCAAAAAAATCATTATATACCATATTAAATAAAATACAAATGTGTGTATATCTATTAGCTAGTTCCATTATCTTTACGACTAACGGCCACAACTAATATTAAGCGATAAATAGTCAAGGGGTGATCAAATGATTTCATGCAAGTCACCATTTTTTTCTACAAATTTTGACATACAGAAAATGCTATTTAACGTATTTTAATTCCAAATTCAAATTTATACTTTACTTATAATAAGCGAGATTTCCACAGCCACCTTCGAATTTGTTGCAACTGTAGATTTATTCATGTCCTCAATAATATCAACTTTCACTATCCATAGCATGAAAATATATGTAGAATAGATTTGTAAACTAATTTTTTTGAGTTGATTTACTTAAACACGTATTTACAATATTTTTTCTTAGATTAATAGGTGTAGATAAAGAATATCTGTGCAGTATATCTTCAGTATTTTTATTAATTAAAATACGAGGGATATCTTTTAAATTTTGCATACTGGGAGATAGAGACCGCCACTAATCAAATATCTTTATTTAACCTGAATCCAAAGTTTCAGTCCGATACGTGTAGTGTTGTAACCACAACGAACTATTAACATTCAACATTAAATATTTTTGAAGACAATTACCTCAACAAGATTGCCGCGCCGAGTTGATTTCTGTTTTCGGCGATGAAGCACCACATCAGTCAACAATTTCTCGATAGTATGGAGAATTCGAACGTGGATGGGTTAGTCTTAGTAACGACTCGAGAACAGATGCTCCAAAGCAGCAGTTACCCAGAAAAACATCGATGCTATGCGCAAGATCATCAACGAAGATCGACATGTGACATATCGTGAAATTGGGGCATCATTGGGGATTTCAAACACCTCAATTTGAAAAATTTTGCATGAAGAGTTGTGTATAAAAATATTAGTTTCCCGTTTTAAAACGTTGGTAAAATGCGAATTTCACCTTTTTGGACGCCTGTTACCACGACGGAAGCGGTTGGTTATTCTTTTTACCGTAAAACCAGTAAAACATCGCCCTTATTCTAGGTGAAACCCTACTATACTTTATAAAGGGAATCATGGACCAAAGAAAATAATAATACAAAAGCGTTTCAAAAGATTATTTGTTACCATATATTGAAGGATTAGATGAAACTAACAGCTCATACACAGTTGCGCATACCAATGCTTGTCGTTACTGAATTAGCGCGGAAACTCTCAGAATCTAAGTCTAATAGAAAACCAACGAAACATTTTGAAAAACTTGGTGTCTTTGGGGAAATGCACCAGTAAGAAAGTAAAAAGAGGATTAAAGAAATTTGCTGAAGAAAGCAGCCATGAAATAAAATTGCTGGTATAGGAATCAGCTTATCCAAAAGAATAGCTGCTACTAAATACTAATCAATTCGCATACATATTCATTTATTCTAATAACAAAGTTCATTTTTTTGTGTATGGAAATATAATAATTTCATAGTAGTCCTAATTTAAGGACTAACGACTATATGCTTGTCCTAACTGCACAACTAAGATTAAATCATAGGTTTCATTTGCTTCTCTTAAACCTGTATAATAAAATATATCCGATTTACGTTACCAAAATAACTTGGTTTGAACTACAGATATCTTCATCGCTTTTCTTATTTCCGGCACATCCTAATACTGCGTGCGCGTCGTTGCTTGCGATGGTTCTCTTCCATAAATAATTTAGTCTCCATTAATGATGAAAATATAAGCTGCGACATCGCCGCAGCCGCAGGTCGTCCCATCGGTCCTTTTCATTATTTATTAAATTGGCTGGCTCTCAGAATCGGGATTGTGGAGGAATAGGGCAAGAAGCTGTGGAATCCGGCGTACGTTTTTGCATGCAGGATCTTTGTAAAACGACATCTCCCTGACAGTTGCCACGTGGATAATTGGAGAGGGAGAGAGCCTCGGTAATCGGTTCCTCATCATAGTAGTTATGTGTGGTAAACGGAGAAAATTCTGTTGAAAGTATAGATAATATAATAACGGTACCACTTATTTCGGTAACAAGCATATAAAAACAAAAATAGTTTGAATGTGCACTACCGTCCGTAGAAGTTTGGCCAAGTAACAAGAATTTAAAAAATAAAAAAAAGTGAAGGATAATTAATATTATCGAAATCAATGTATTACTCTTAAAAATAATAACTATCAATTTTTAACGAAAAGGTTTATTTTTTCCTATTCATTGTTAATAAAATTCTTTTTTTAATTTTTGATTAATTTTTTGAGGTTTTCGCCTGGGATATTGTTCTATTATTGTTGAAGGATATTCCAAAACTGTTCCTTGGAAGTAAGACCGACACTTCGAATTCTTCTATCAAGTTTATTCCACAGTAATTCAATAGGGTTAAGATCTGGACTATGTGGTGGTCATAACTTGCAAAATATTTACTTGATTTTGCTCATTCAGGCACTGTTTATATATGTATTTTGGATCGTTATCTTGCCTAAAAGTAAAATTCTCAGTTCATAAAAGATAAAGTGCTTAATGACTTATTTTCTTTGTAATACTTTCATTATTTGAGTTGCAGATGTATTTAAGATAGATGTTTATTGAAATTATTAACGTTGACTACAGTAAAGCTTATTAAATTAAAGTATTGTAAACGTTTCTCCCTTTGCCAAACTTCTGTGGACGTCAGTGTAGATTTATTAGAACAAACGTACTGATGAACAGAAAAGGAATTAAGAATATTTAAATATTTGATTAGTTTTGATGATAGACGTAAAGATTATTCCAACCATCATTTTTGAAAAGAGGTTTTACCGTTCACAAGTTCGAATCCAAAACAATGAAACACGTTTTTAAAATAGTGACTAATCCCTCTCGTCCAAACAGTTTAAAATAAAAATAAAATAAAATAGAAACCTAGAATGGTAAAATAGAGTTACAGTTAATACTGTCTAATGTTCGGATAGAACTGTAATACAACCGGTAATTGTAGCGAACGATACTTGTCTACCGTCTACGAACATTCGTGGCTTCTCTAGTTGTAAGTCTATAAATAAGGCATAACTGTTTGTTGTTGTTTCTTTTGTGTCTTATGTGAATGGAACGTTCCAGTATCGAAATAAGCGGCAAGCACGTCTAGTTTTACCGGAAATTTATGACTTGTTGGAATTTTTATGCAAGCCAGCAGACTGACTAATCGTTACAACTTCGAAAATTAGGATAATCAAGCCGGCTGTTGCGGTTGCCGGAACATCGGATAATAACTTAAACAGCTGACAGCTTAAACAAACTTAGCCTGATTGATATCGCAATACGTTTTACTTCAGGCTTGTCTTAATAAACACAAGGTAAAAGTCGAATCGGGAACAGTGTTTTGTATGAACTTTCTTCGTATCCAAATGTTTATGCTGCTATTAATAATTATTATGCATCTAATTGAATGTAGTTAAGCAATAAGAAGTATATGAGAATATATATTGATGGTGCTGCTTAGACCATACGGCTTAATCATGGATATCTCGTAATCGACTTACGGTAGTTAATGCTGACTGGAATATACGAGGCATGCTTTCTAAGCACCGTTTTCATATAGAAAAAAAGATGACGGGTGTTTGAATTACCCCTCCCGTTGTCTGATTTGCTTACCATTATAGTACGTCGGTTTTAGCGTCATCATCGTCGTTGTAGCGTTGACCGGAAAGATGCTTCTTTGAATACAAGAACAAATGATAACCCTTGGTCGTTAGGTCAGGGTTTTCCAGAGGCGGTTCAAGTTGTTCCCAGCCATATGAAACGATGAGATCTTAGATTAGATGAATTACGTGTGGATAAGCATTGTCGTGATGCAAAACGGTCCTTGTATTGAACATACCACGCCCTTTGTTATGTATTGCAGGACGCAGTTTATTTAAGGTCATAGGTCTTGATTTTTTGTGAGTGACGTTGAATGCCTCAATTCCATATATTGTTGCTTTGATTCCAATGTAACGTAAGCTACCCATGTTTGGCCAGCAGTGACAATTTGGCTTAAAACTCACCTTCTTCGACACAGTATTTCTTGAGGAATGTCAATGCACTAGCTAAATGATTACTTTTGTGTAACTCTGTCGGCATTTTTGAAACTTAAACTTAGACTTAAATAATGATGAAATCGTACAGCGTCTGTCTTCAACTTTTTCATCAATTTTTAGCACCAAGTCATCATTAATTACAGACGGTCGCCTACTTAATTTCTCATCGTGCACATTAGTGCGCCCATCTTTAAAATCTCTGCTTTTCTTACCATTCCAACGGTTGTAGTGTTTTCTCCATGCTAATACTTCATTAAAATGCTGACGAATTTCTTCTTTCATGTTCTTTAGATTTAAGACTCGAATGGTAGCGCAAATTCTACATCCAGCGCGATTTTCAATGGTTTGAGGCATTTTAAACACGCCTAAACAAACTTCAAAGCGAGTGAAAGCTTTCGTTACGGTGTCTATTGAAAATGGTTCTTACTTACAAAGCGGGCCCCGCATTATAAATGAAATTTCTGGAGGAATTAGTTTCTTTTCATTATACCTCGGTTTTTAATGTTAGTTCATAACCATAAATCAACCAACTGGATCGACCAATGATCAATATTGACTGTATATCATATCGCCAATATGCTAAATATCAAAGTCTTTTCATAAACTCTTTGTTAGCTGTTTTAAGTTGCATTTCACCATTTGGCTGTTTACTTTTGGATGGGTACTTTATTTGTGTTATCATGTCAATGCGTTTGAAAGAAAGGATTGCGCAAGGAATACATAAAACTTTCAAGAAACATAATAAAGATTGACTATTTAAAATTTTTATGGATTTTATAGGTTAATTGTTTTACTAAGTCAATAATTTTTAAAAGACTACCGACTGGATAATGAAGTTATAGCGTTTTTAAATTTTGAAGCCCAGCAAAGAAAGTCTGCTTCAATATCCCATTTCAGGTTTAGTCAGTCTTGAAGCTCTTAGTTTAACATCTATCATAATATAGTTAATCTTAATTTAAAAAAACTTTAAGAGCGCTGTAAATTTTTTTGTTCTTTGCATTTTTGTTAATAGAGTTCATTAATCAAACGATTTATGGAGATAAATTTACTTTCGTTTCAATTCCCAACTTAAACAGCGTGCAGTTAGGGTGTGTTGTATGTTTTATAAACTGATCTGTCCCTGGAATTGACTCTCTGTACCCTTGAGTGCCGATCCCTAGTTATAAGTATTTTTAGTATCAGTAACTCAATACTATATCCGATGTGCTCATTTGATCGTCCGAATCTTCTAATATGCAAATATATTGTTTCGTAAAAATACAGGCATATTGTGCAAATAGTCGCAGAAAGCGGAATGCAAATACGGGAGAGATCCCAAACGTTACCGCAGCGTTCAGATAGCAAAATAGATGTGACTTAACTGTCCAATGCATTTCTTGCAAGTGCAGGATCAGGTTAATCTTGCGAGATATTATTTCTTTAACAATTTTACATATTAATCCTTCTTAATATATAATTTAAATTGTGCATACATATCTTATTCAATCTTATAATTTCTACAATAATTTACAATTTTTAAAACAAATAGAAGCCTGTAAGTGCTCTCTAATTTCATTGTAGAAAAAGTAATCAATAGAACATTTGCTTTAGATGCCGGATGCTGACTACTTCCTTTCGTTGTGAAGTGCTACATCATTTATGGTGCCGCGCTTACAAACTATTTGTGCTGTCGATGTCGTGCATACAACGGTTGGCTATTTACCAGTTAATTTTTCTATTAAAGTATTGAAAACCCTCGCCTTTGACAAAGAAGCCTTTTGAGTATTGGCGCATTCAACAACTCCATTACCAACAAGTAGTTGTTCTTTTATGTTGTTCTTTGTTAACGATGAATGGAAAGAATGTATTATTTTTCAGCGGAAAAATACCTCCGGTTATGTGTAGGTTCGGTTTTTTTCTTGTTCGGTTGACGACGTGCGCCGCCGTACGACTTCTCATTTGTCGAAGAATTAGTGACGGAAAATCAAGTAGATTTTTTTCCAGTTTTGAAGCATTTTATCATATACTAAGCGTAGCTGATATTTGAAAATACTTCTTGACTTGGTTAAATATCTTATAATCAAATATGAAGTTCTTTCGAATTATCTATTAATAAAAAGTGAATAAATACACAATCATAATTGTATCAAATTAGTATTTCATTATCTTTGTTCAAAGTCCATTCTTTCGATTTCAAATGCGAAATATTTAAACGTCACAATCACTTCATTATTACAGAGTAATACAAGATTAGGACGAAATGTGGATATTTCTAACTCAAATGATCCTTCCATTCACCCTAGAAATTAACAAATTTCCCGAACATTATGCTTTTATAAATTCGTGGAAGTTAGAGTTGTGCCGAATATTCACAAAATTTCATAAACAATTCTGAGAGCTTTATTTTAAGTTCCCCTTTATATTCCTTACTGAATCAAACGCTCGAAATTCTCGCACCATCTGTTTCCTATGAAGACCTACAGGCAAACTTTAATGGATGTCCTCCGGATCCTTTTAGACGTAACATTTCCCCGGCAGTGTTCAGCGGACGACGACGATAGAAATGTCCGACAGCTAATGCATCGGAATCTGTGAAATGCATTCATAATATCGTATTGATTGACCAAGCGCAAACAATTTCTATTCGCTTCGGCACATACACATACATACCCAACGCAGACAAACTAACAGTTTCAAACTCCCTGCGCTTTGAAACAATGGAAATGTTACCTGGAACAGCTTCGAGTATCTACCATCGCCGAATAATAATGCTATCTCTATTTGATTCTAATAAATTCGGCGTACGTCTTAGATATTCCGGAATTGCTGCTTTCTTCCCGAACTCAGTATCGCTGCTATTATGGAAGACCGTATGCATCTTAGCTGATATGGTTTTGTTAGAAAATTGATTCCACGGTTAATAAATAGAGCAATGTGTTTTGTTACTCATTCCAAATATAAACTCCAGCATGACTTGCAATTAATAGGATTTCGTTCTGTAAACAAGAGTAGGATTCTGTAAACCGACAAATCTTGTCATTTGGTTCGTATGCGTGTTACAGAACTTAATGTTGAATGACTGTAGATATTGTAATTAGTTTTAAAACGTCGCTACATATTGGTACCATTTAGGTACGAGGGCGGATCCTCATTGATAAATATTTTTGACATTTAGTTAACTGACATTTGTTGATAATATCTATATAACATCAAGTTTGTATTTCAATGTGTTGTGCTGTGGTTAATTCTTTAATTGTGTCTTGTGATTGTTCATAAAAATGGATCCTGTCGTATAAACAAATACCATTCGATAGGTTTGTATGAGGGTGAAGAATTTATAGGAAACTGTGGAAGAAATGCGAGACAAGTAAGGCGATGGGATAGATGATACCAAATATGACGCAGTTTTGGAAGGAAGCGAGCACAATAGTTTAAATAGAAGCAATACAAACGATAAAATTAACGAAACGAGTACCGATAGTGAAACTGTACTGAATTTTGCTTAATTAGTTATCTCAACAATAAGTAGGAATTTGAAAATATTGTTTTATAAAGAAATGACTCATAAATCTGACAAAAAAATATAGTATATGCAGCTATACTGCTCTGACTCAAATTAAAGTAACAGAATATATGTTTACGTAATATTCCAGCGGAGCTACAGTCACTTCGTTGGTTTACGTGCACTTTTAATTAACCGTGATTTATTGCTTTCAGGGAGTAAATTGTTTATTTTCTCATTGCGGCAGTTGCGGAAACGCAATGTTAGTTCTCTAGATTTTTATTTAAAATTGGCATTGGAGAACGAATCTTTGATTTGGTCGTCTGTACAACAGGCTTTGCCGTTAAATTACATCCACGTTTGACGTAGGCCAATTTAAATCAGATTCTTTGAATCAATAAATTATTTGAGTACAAGCAATGCGCAAAGGTTGACTTTATTAGGCAGATACTTAAACATTGCAAAATAAAGAAAGTGTTTTTCTCAGCATGAAGATGTAACTGCAGTATAAACAAAACATCTCGTTTCTTACTTACTTTTTCTATGTTTTGTTGCTCTAACAAAGAAACGCACGTGTATGTTTTACATGTTGGGAATGAAGTATATATGTATACAGTGTGTTCATTTTAACTTTCCACCCTAAGTTTTTGAAAATCTGGAAATTTATGAAAAATTTCCTGGGTTACGAAATAAGTATTATCGAAGGGAACGATTTTTTATGCAAAAATTGAATCACCCACTTTAGCCCTCTGCTCCCCTCCCTTCAAAATCTTAAATGGAAAGAGGTATCGAATAATACCTCATTTTAATGGTCTTTTGAAGCAGTACATTTTGGCATTTAGTTTTTTAAAATAGTACTTCGTTTGAAAAAGTTGTTTTTGTAAATGATTGTGATTTCCCATTACACTCTTATTCAAGACTTTTACTTTCTGTGTTTTTACCATATGAATCCACAAAAACAACAGTATAAATGCTCTGATTTAATCGATCTCATAACTTTGCCTGCAAGAGATAAGTAGATACTTTTCATATTTATAAGAAGTCACATAATTAATTAAATTCAAAAAGGCTTACTGTGCTTGTTTCGGAACTGTGGCTCTATTCTCACCAGGAACAGTTCAAAGTGTTAAATATTAAAGTGTACATGTAATGCCGGATACCGATAAAAAATCTTGAAAGCTGAAAAATAAAATTGAAAATAATAAGAGAGGAAATTATTATATTAAAATGAAATCTAAATAGAGATGGAATGATGATGCATCTGAACAAAAGAAGTATCAAAATGTTAAAAACTGAAATTGTAGGAAGGAACTGAAAGCACGTTCCTCTGAATATTACCAGAGCTGAGAAAGCTTTTCTTTGCAGGTGCAAACCTTAAAATTTTAAAAAGTAATGAATTATAAACTGGTTTCATTTTTTCTTCTTTTATGCTTATGTGTTTTATTCACTCATAAAAATATAGGTTAATAAGTAAGCACATAATTTGACACTCCTTATACATAGAGCTTTTCTAGTTCCGCAAGGCTTAATCTTAATTCCTATTTTAATCTGCTTCTACACTTGGTTAATGGTGCAATATCTACATTCAAGATATGTTTGTAAGCAGATTCAGATGGCTGTCACTTGTATTATTTCCTTAAACCCATCAGAATCTATGAAAGCTCTCGAAAATTATTATTGACCGCACTAGTGTTTATCGTATCCCCATAACTATGCATATTAATCTCTTCAAATCGCAAGTTCCGATTTTTAGTCATAGCGGGCTCTGTATATCCATACAATCTGTTGTTTAAATCCTTATTAACAACCCTATCTTATCCTTGTCTACAAGTGTAAAAAATCTTGAACAAACAATAAATACATTTCGCTTTCATGAACATACGTACTACCTTCAATTTCGAGTATGAACCTATACTCACCGTAAAAGCCTTAATGAAAGCATAAAATACAATTATGTGACAAGTGCGCTCTCTCTCGCTTCATACATTGTTCAGAAGTATACTTTCCATGTTTAGACAGCGTTATAGTTAACTGTGTTTGAATAGTTCAAATCGCCTCCATAAGAAGTCACGGCATAAGACAGTTTGAAGATATTTTGTATAATTCACAGATATAGCAGTAAACTCCACTCAGACAAATTAATTAATTATGCGGAACGCAGCGTTTCGAGAGCACGTGGGCTCCCATTGTCAACCGTGTTACCGACTACGACGATATTTTCTATAAATTAAAAGATAACGGACTGTTAAATATGAGGAATATTAGAGAACAGGAGAACTTGGCACTTCACCGTAAAATATTTACCTTCAACTGACTGCCTTATATTAAAATCCACGTGCATAGTATTACAAGGCGTTTCTGTGACCGTATATAGGCCACCTTCCCACAGAAGTGCTTTCCTTGAAACTTTATTTTCTTTCAACTTAACTTAAAATACAAAAAATTAACTATGCGTATACAATTCGGCTTTCAATCAATATGCAATTATGGATAAGCTGACAGATTTTTTTTTATTTGCAATTGGAATATGCATTTATTTTTATTTTTATCTTGTTCTGTATATGTCCGCCCACATAGAATAATTATTCCTGTAGGTTCCTATCGTCTTTCTTCTTGGGTGTTTATACATGCAGAGTTCAAGTTAAAGGAGCTTACAACCGAATCTTATCTTAAAGTTGCACGGTACCTTCTATTTGATTCTGTTTCACTCTCGATATTATAATAAGGAATATTATTTTTATTAGCGTTATTCTTTTTTTATGGTATATATTCTCGAGTAGGATGAATAATTTTATTTACGATTCATAATTGAAAATAGTCTTTAATTAGATATACGTACTTTGTGTACGATAAAAAATTAATGTCCACAAAATAACAGAAAGAATAAAACACTAATATCGTGCAAGTAAAAAAAACAAACGGCCGCGTGGTTTATTGCATTTAAAATAAGCCGGTGCCGCGTAGAGTTGAAAAAACCGCTTATACAACACGTTAAACAAAAGCGCTGCGGTTGCACGTTCGTTTTTTTTCCCTTCATTCGCAATTATTCACAACGAAATCACCTGTGAAATAATTAGAAATGATCGTTATGTTTTAAATCCTATTCAAGCGCTTTTAATCTGAACGACACAACGCAAAACACAATAGAATTGTGTGTACTCAGTTGCCGTAAGCCTGTTACCTGTTTGCGTCATTCGTCTGCCCCGACATCTAACGCAATAAAGCAGGTTTCAGTAAAAACGCCTGCAATTCACATGCGTACTTCGGAATCGGGAGGAAAGCATTTGCTAAATTTAAATAGACGTATGGACTGTAAATAAGTCGTACGAACTGTACACAAGTGTAACGCTTCAGACTACTACTTAGAGCCTGTAATAGATATACTATTTTTGGAAATACCAGAAGGAGATTGTTCAAGGTCGTTGAATAATAAATATTTTTATTCAGTGCTTACCAAGGACATAGAGGAAAAAATATGGTAAAATCTTACATGAAAAGCACACTGTAGGCTTCTTTTAACTATTAACATTGATTGTATAAAACATGTCAAGTGTAGGAGATCCTTCTTTGAAAAAGTAATTGGTATTTTGGTAGTGTGTTGTATAGATATACATATGAAATAGCACTATCGCCTTTCTTAAAGTATAAAAATAGTTAAAAATGCTTGGCTCTGCTCCTGACCTCGTAATTGTTTGTGAGATGTACCGGTAATAATATTCGTTTTTCTGTCCAAAGTAAAGAGATGGAATTCACCTTTACATCTATATTGTCAGCGTTTAGTTTACATTGTACATTATATTTCTAAATCTATGAAATAATTTACTATTCCTCATAAAATAAATTTCTCCGTAGAAAATCTATTGTCAATTAGCTCTGTTTCAATACTGAGAAATGACCTGCATCTATATTTCGCTTATAAATTTGTAATAACGTTCTGATATTTTTTACTTTATATTTGTAATTCTAGTATTGTCAACTAGTATTGTTCCTATTCAGGCTTGTTATTCTTAGTTTCACGAATCCGCCCGTCATGAAATAGTGTAATTTGTTTTTACCGCCTAGTGCGTCAGTATTATTTGAATACTCTACAGCTGGTGCCATCCAATTATTTTTTGTGCACTAATATTTGTCAAATATAATTCACTTATTGAGAGTAATTAGGTGGGGTTGAAAATTTAACTGAAGTCTACTAGAGCTAGTTAGATTTAGCTTCACATACCCATTAACATTACAAGGTGTTGAATTGAAAGAATAATGAATAGAAGTTGTAAAAACTGGGATGGAATTTTCTTAACTCTGATCTTTCTTAGAGTCGCTGGTTGGTCGACCAACTACTCATTTCTCCTGTGTGTTACTGTTCACTTTTCTGTTTTTCGTTTTATACATCTGATTGGTCAAATTTAACATTCTAAAAGTTTCTTACCTAATTGATTAATAATATTTTACAACTTGACAACAGTCGTAACGGTTGTCGGGTTCCGCCGTGTCAGTAGGTTTTTTTGTCCCTGACGTTTCGCGAACAAGTGCGGTTCGCATTTTCAAAGGTACAGTACCTTTAAAAATGCGAAAAACGTCAAGGACAAAAAGAACTAGTGATACGGCGGAATCCGATAACCGTTACGACTATGACAACCGGCCGTGAAAGTTTGAGATACTATTTAACTTGACAATAGTTTGTTCAAAGTAAATTAAACAAAAAAAATTGCATTTTTCCATCTTCTCTTTTGTAACTCAGTTGTAGTTATTTACTACAAATGCATAGTATAACATTTAACTTAGTACGTATACTATTATTTCTAATCTGATAATGCTATCAAATTACAGCGAAACATTAGCAATTTAATAAAAAATCTTTAAACGGCTGACTACCTTTGTTCGTTCAATATAGTTAAAAAAGTCTACCCTCGTCTTTACAACTTTATCTACCTCTATTCGTTACGCTGCTTCTTTTGTGTCTGAAAGAATAATATTGTTTGTTCCATTAATGTGTATTTAGCACATGTCTTTACCATCATAAACTAGTGCGAGTCCACAGAAGGTAATATACTATAATTTCATTTTTTATATTTTATCAAACCGCATTTTATTAACCACATTTTGGTGACTGAATTCCATAAAGAAGTTAGCAATATTAGTACATACTTAGATCTGAATATCGTCATTGGGGTTTTGATGCATGTGTATTCGCCTAAGCTAGGTAAGGAAGTACTATTTCGATTCCATTTTGATACACATGGGTATCATATATTGGGATGTATATTGAAGCAACGCATTTTTCAATTGTACTTTCTAAGTGGCCAGCATCTCTGGAAGATCTGTGCACAAAACCTTTTCGATTCATTTTAAGCTGCTCTGTAGTAACGCAACAAACATATTGTTGAAAATACATTCTTTTCAGGTATTTTACGGCTTGTCGTAAAAGCAATTGAAGCAATCTTTACTGCATCTCATTTGGTTGGTAAATTTACCTTAGTAATGTAGCAAAATTATTAAAGTTGACATAGGTTTAAGATCACCTTGTGGCATTCATATCTCCTCGATATCCTTTATTCGTCAAAATGAACAGCAGTTTTTGAAGGCTTTAGTTCATTTGTTCACTTTTGCCTTTATTGTGAGGTGTAGTTATTGCAGCACGATTTTCAATCTCTTATTTTTACCAATATTCTGTAAATAAACTTAACGCAATTGCAAGCGATAACAGTTAACATACGATTGAATTAAGCTACCACCTAAAGATTACGGATTAATAAAATTAATTCAAAACATTCACATTCACAATGCGATTGTTAGTTTCAATTTAGTCAAGTAGGTGTTTTGATTAGAATTTTTAAGAATTTATATATCTATGTTAAAACAAAAAAAAGATTTGTAACGATGTAATAACAATTTTGGAAATATTATTACACCATATATTAAAATCATAGTTAACCATTTTGCTATTTTTCTATAGGCGGTTTGAAACTTATGAGCGATAGTGTAGTATGATTTATTAAAATTCTTATACAATTTAATCAATCTGAAAAACGTATGTTGAAAGCAAATATCTTTTGTTGGTAAAAGTATACGTACTTTCGCTTTAGTTCTAAGCAAATAAACAGATTTTCCCGAGAAAAGTATTTAAGATAACGTAAGTGCGCACGATACGAAACGATACGGAGTCAATTACTTTTAACTTCAGATAATGAGAGTCCGCGTAGAAAAGAACGCAAATTACTAGATAATAGACGTTTCAGAAGTAAACAAGCAATTTAGATTTAAAAACGACAGTTATTATGGTTTCCGAGTGCAGAGCGACGCAATACAGTCTTTGAAATTTCCGTCATAAATCTGGAGGTAACGATGCTTGAAATTACAAAACAGCACCGGTGCATGAAAATGCATTCTCCACATCATCCAGCATCCACGCGACTCTCACTACTCCATTGATGGTTAGTCGTTGATAATCGTGAAAGAGACAAATTCTACTTGTCGTAACGATCTATCTATGTTTGTACACTCACTTAAACTTCAAAGAAAGATTTTACAAACTAATGATTAATTGAGTTTACATATAAAAGGGAATCTCACTTGTTTGTATCATTTAATCTTTACAATCGTTTTTTTTTCTTTCCTTTGACACTATTTCATATTTTCGTAAGAATAATTATTTATATGTTACAGATTAACCTTTACCATTTTGAACGTGAATAAAACATACAATAATATAAAGACGTTTCATTGTTTTAAAAAGCTAAATTCTTTAATTTTCACCATTGAATTCAGTATTTTACAGATCATTTGGTATATAAGGTGATATGATGACATTTTTAAGCAAATATTAACCTAAAACGAAAAATGACGTTATGTTTTTGTAATGGAATATTGTATTAAGCATGATTCATTCCTATTTATTATATTTTATTTATTCTGCAATCCTTAATGAACCCTGGAAAGTAACATTTTTATTATTTTGATCAAAAATGTCTTTAAAGCTTTGCTACGACTTCGACAAAGATGATATCATAGTACGTTTATCAACAAGTCTCCCTTTCTTTCTTTGTAGTTTGATGCAGTGTTAGATATACTATGTCCAAAATTATCTACTTAATTTTGTTATTATTAGAGTCACAATAATGATCAAATTAAGAATTCTACTCAGAATTAAAATAAAAAAACAATGGGTTGGATAATTTCTGAAATATCAAAACTAATACAAAAATTAAATATGTATATAAAAAGCACGAGCAAAAATAAAGTTCAAGTTGGCCTTGGTAATATAGCCATTAATAGTCCTAATTCAGTTAAATATGGCAACAATTAATTTTTCTTCCAAAATGTGGAAAAATATATTAGGCACTCAAATTAAAAAGAAATGTGATTTCTGTAAATAGTTTATTTGATTTAACAGTTTCAATTCAAGTTATCATCTTAAACACCTCAGATGTTTTTCAAGGTTTTTTGGTGTAGAATGCATTTTCTGTTTATTATGAATAAATACCATAGCTTCCAATAAATACTGGTAAAAATCGAAAATACGAAAAGATATCATTCAGAGACAAATTTAAATCTCATGATTGCATATTTAGCATATTTTATATTTACGATTGTCTGAGCTCTCTTACAGGATAAGTACCGAGAAAATAGTTGCACGGCATCCACCAGTTAATTTAAAACAAATGGATGTCACTGTTAGTATTAGTTTGACAGAAAAGAACTCTTTATCAAAGCCTATCGTCACTAGATCACTTCATATTACTGGTAATAGCTGATAAGTTACTAAGAAGAAAGAATGTACATAGACATATAATGCGTCTACGCATAAATTATGCCAAAGAATTTATACATTACAGTTAAATTACGTAGAACGGCAAATTGAGAACAAATTTATAGCATCTTTTACAGAAAGTACGTACTGTAATAATAATTTTAAACAATTCAATTTCTATGGATCCATTATCTCAAAACGGATACATAAATAAGAAATTTATAATTCTACCTCAACATAATAAGAAGTGTACACTTTATTTAAAATAATTTTAAAGATTTCAGTCGCTATGGGAATCCACTGCCATTGTCACTTTGCCTACTATTGGCCTATATCTTTGCCTATACCAATATTCTTCGTAAATTCTTAATCGATTGTGCGGGGTTTTATTGTTATTCGTATAACCTCTTCTAAACCAACAATAGCACAGCGATTTAGATGTCGATTCATCGCAACTTCAGCGTTCTTGCCCAAATTGTGATAGTAGTATCTAAAACCATTAGGATTCCACCAAAGACAAAACCGCTGTAAATACAGCTTTTCTCGTGCTATTGCACCATTAGGATTGTTCAACCCAAATTTCTTCTCATCAAAATATTTTACGGACTTTCTTCAATGTTCCTATTCTACGTTAAAAGTGATTTTGAAGCACTTTGTACTGGTTAGTTCAAGCTAAATTTTATTTGCTGTACGATTAAATTACCAGTAGGATCAATATCGATAACCACTACCTACGTGTCAGTTTTTAATTTTTACTTTATCGCGATCTTTGAAACAACCTTTACTATACAAGGTGTCCCTGAAATAAAATAAAAGAGTATGAAAAATGGAAAGATCTAATCTTATTAGACTTAAATTCAAAATATTTCTTTGTTATTCACAGCCGAATTTTCGTACGTAAGCATGTTATTAAACTCTTAGCATGCCGTTTAAAACGTAGACAGTGTTATCTTGTAATTTTTATAATATCGATAGTTGTGTTATTGTAGCGTATGCAGTCTGCATGTACGTATGCGAGTTTGGTTGGATGGATGTATTATCTATCCATGCATCCATAAGCGGCGCATATTGCAATTTCCGAGCGCTTTTTTTAATTCTGACGTTCGCATCGTAATTGGTTCAAAATTTGTTGGATTTATCTTCTCTATGATCACACCTTTTCATTTTCCGTACTTTTTTTATTTTATTTCAAAGACACGTGTATGCGGTTGTACCCCATCTTGTTGGTTAAGTAATAAGATGATGCTATTTTCTTAGATGTAACCTGGCTTGAGGAACCCGCCTCTTTATGACAATTTTTTTTTAATTACCAATAAACTTCTCGGCATATTTAGAAACCAGCGAATTTAATTAACATTATGTGTATTTAACATTTAGTAAACTTTTTAACATGTTCAGATTTTTTTGTGCTAGAAGGCAACTGCTTGATTTCGTGCAATATCTACTTAACTCTCTACAACGGCAGAAATTCCACTTGTATTTATATGTAGCTTTTTTATATATTAGCAGCGGTATTGACAAAATAATACCTCCACTACTTCATTGTGCTTAGAAATGCAGTTATATATAATTCCCTTTCGTATAGTATCCTGAAATATTGTCTAGAGGAAGAAACGTATTTCATAACAATTAAATGTATCAATGCCAGAACGAAAATCTATTTGATAAGGCAACATGATTGCGTACTATGTATATCTTACACAATATAGCTTACTTTTATAAAATTGAGACAATCAAAAATTGAAATACCTAAGTTGATCGCCTTATCTCTTACTAAATAGGCTTATTAGAATTATTTTCGTTTAATACAATGTTATATATAAAAAGCCGTAACTAATCACATCTAACCTTGGAAATACTAAACGTTTTCCTTATATTCTAAACGAAGTATTATCTCCAATAATTTTGTCATTAATTAAAGTACTCGCCAAAACTACTTAACCCAAAGCAAGTCTTTGCAGCTTTTGTGTGATCATTTTTACCGATTTTTGGTAATTTAAAAGGAGCTTTGACGATTAATGTCATTTTGCGTTTAAAGTTACTTCAATATCTTCATTGTAATCAAATCTAAGAATATATTATACACAATTGCTATAGTATTGGCTCTAATATTATTTCCCACTAAGACACTAAAGAGAGCTATAAAGTAGTCTACAACATTCCTTCTATTCACGACAGCGTTCTATACTATTGTTAGAGATTAGGCCTGACATTGACCGGAAGGATACCATAACTTCGACGTTCAACTGATAAACCGGACAAATACGCCGATAAAGGGAAGTCTGTGGTCGCGTCAGGAGAAATTCCTAACGGATAATGAGTGTTTTGATCAAAATCTACAGTCAGTTGGAATGCGAACAAAGAAAAAAAAACGAAGCCATAAAGAAGGCATTCCGTCGGGTAATTTTAGTTGCCTACAGATAGGAAAAAATACGTTTCCACTTTCGGGCATTACCACAAATTGCATGCCGTAAACGCACCTACGCGCTTCGTCTGTATGTATCGAGAAGAATTACCGTTTGGGTTCATGAATGAATGATTTATAATAGTTCCCTGGTCGTACTAAAGAACTGTCAGACATTTTGGCTTTAATGGGATATAAATTAGTTCGTTAAGATAAAGACTAGCGCTAATTAGTTGTAATTAAGATGGATTCCATGCTTAGAATAGGCAGGCACGAATTGGGTCAGCAAGGGAGTATAATTTATGCTTTGAAATCCATCCGATAAACATCCAATACCAACTACGAGTGTACAAAATTAGGAATGTGTCATTTATAATTATCGGTCGCATTGTGTATTTTTCGTTGAGTTCTAGCCAGATAGTTAACGAACAAACAAGGAACGCTTGATTTCTCCACTAACTTTGTTGACTTCCAATCGAATGTATGATTTACTATGGATTTTGTGATTATTCAGTAATAGTTTAAATAATAAAGTACACGAGTAGCTAATTATAGATAATCAGTCTTGTAGTTTTTCCAACCACTTAACATGAAATTATTTTTCATTGTAGCTATTTTTTATGTGAATATAGATTTACGTTACTGTTTTTCGTATGGACCGAGTTCGATAATTTTTCTTCTTCATTACTATTTCATAAATTCATAATAACACTACGTAAAAATAAATACCTACATAGTCCGACAAATAAGTTTAGAGACTGGCCCTGCGAAAAATCATTGAAACAACAAACATATTCTCCTCCAGTTTCAATACACTTCTTACAGCTATTCAACAGTGATTCAATTGCGTGTTCTAGCTTCTTTTGTGGAATTGCCTCTAGTGCTTGTGTTGTAGCTGTTTTTATGGTGGAAATGTCTTTAAAAACATCCTCTCGATTTCAATTTTGGTTTTGGGAATTGTCGGGAAGTCGCACGGGGCTAAATTACGTGATAAATGGGATGTAACTGGGTCATTATCGTGCAGCAGATACCGAATCTTTTGATCACGATTTTCGGGTCGAATGTGGCGGATTCTCAGACACTTCAAAACTTCGAGATAATACTTACCAGTAATTATTTATCCAGTTGGAGCTAATTCCCTGTGGACAATTCCTTCGCCATCGAAAATTGTAAAGAGCATTGTTTCGATTTTTGATGGAACTTCCGTATTTTTTTGGCTTTCACTGAATTTTTCGACTTCTATTCCACACTTCGGTGATTGGTTTTTTGGGTCGTACTAAAAGCAGCATGTTTCATCACCGCAACAATTGATTTCAGGAAGTATGGATAATTTCTGGTGGTTACAACGACTTCTGTAGAATGGTTGGCATGCAAGAAATAAGTCCTTAACTGTCTGCAGTTTAAAAATCGCAAGGAGAGAAGCATTACCTTTAATACTGTATAAGAAGCATAGGTAAAGACTCAATATGGCGGCTGTTTGGATCGTAAACCATACTCTACTCCCACGACGTCACCAAATTGAAATTGAAAAACATTAAGAATGGTAAAGGATTAGAATAATCAGCATGTAGAAACAGAAAAAGCATTGAAGTGTTACAGTTTACATAGTATTATTAGATTTTGAAAGTTTGTTTACTTGCCATTTGAAATTGCCACACTCTACTAATATCTTGAATGTAATTTAGTACGTTACAATATTAATAGTACAATAGTACAAAGAGGTACAGCATAATACAGAGTGCATTTATTTTAACTGAGTTTTGTCAATATTATTACTAAAAATGTTTCTACTCTCTTCCAATAAAGTACGGTGCGTTGAAAAGGCTCATGTTTAAAAGAAACGAATTAAATGTTAAAATGATACGTATAACGAAGAGAATCTTTTCAGCGTTTGCATCAAAATGACCTATCTACTTCTTACCATTTATATTGATAACAATTATCATTTCATTGATCCGCTATAATATCCGAGCATCTTCATTTGTCAAAATTACTTGGTTCCAGAATGTTCATGCAAACATTCTTATCAAACAAAATTAAAAAAACTTTAAACGTATAAATGAGATCATAATTTATATATTGTTCTTGGGAAATATTACCTGTCACAGGTTGTAAGGCCATATACCATCTATGTTAATTTGACTGGTCACAGTTTATAGATATAGGGTAAATTAATATAATTTATTTATTATAAACTTAGCACATAATAGTTTGGAACACTTAAAGACAAATTCTGTATTTTATACAGTTGTAACTCATTTACTGCGATGAAATATCTTGTGCAATTTGCAGTGGATGGGTGCTTTTATATCTTCTTAGAGTATAATATATTTTAGACAATCAGTTGTTTACATACTTAAAAGCCTTGAAATATCAAATGAAATTTGCAGTGAAACTTTTAATGTGTCAAAGGTAAAGATTAATAACAGAAAGTCCGTACTAAAATGTAATCGAAAATAAATTATAATGAGGTATAAATTTCTTCATTCCGTGAATTTTACAAGAGAATAAAGGTTTATAATAGGGTGCTTTCTCAGATAGGAAAGGTACATTAAGAACAATTTACATAAATTACGGATATATCTAAGGTAATTTAAATAGTCTTTGAGTAAAATAAATAGATCTAAAACTTAACGAATTACAACAATAACCTAGGGCTAAATTACATAATATTTACATTAGTTCGTAACAATAGTAGAGAGAATTAGTTTTTTATTCTTCTAATTTGAGGAGCTAATCAATACATGATCCAGACCAAAATATTGTTTAAACCTACATACATATTATGAATATTAGAGTTGCAACCTCTAAATAGGTACAATTTTAGTGTAATCATTAATAATAGTTATATATTTATCACTCTATCCATTTCAATTTATATTATTGTAACCTTGGGCGCTTTCACTGGAGGTCAGTATAATGTATTTTCTTTTATTTCTGTTTTTTTTCCTTTTGTGTGATTCCGAGACACCGTAAAAACCTTTTTTATTTAAAATATAAAATGAATATTTACATCACGCCATTCATTTTCAAAAAATCCCTAATACAATCATAAAAAGAACCCATACGTTGTGACTCTCCAATCAAAGTAGTAGCCTAATTGTTTACCTTAATGTATTGGCGAAGAATAAAATTTAATTTACATTTTGAACACGAAACCGAAATCTGTAACGTAATGGGGCGGAGTGCACGAAAATAAAAATATAATGAATAATTTGGTTAATTTTTTCGGCGTGTTGGTCCAATTAAAAGCATTCTGCCGTTAAACTGGAAGCGGTCATCGAGGCGGAAAAATAAAAACATTCCGTATCAGTGACTAGGAATGACTTTTGGTTTCATAAACTCATGCATTATTAAATTGCTAATTAAAAACACGTAACGACAGCTGGTGTTGCCAATATCGAGTCATATAGATGTGCGTCGACAGGTTTACACATTACATATATAATACGGTATTCCACTATTATAATATATGTAGAACGTGTAGATGTGTTAATATAAGCGAGCTTTGAACATGTTTATTTTAGTAATACAGAAATGGTCTTTTGGTATATTTTGAAAAGTATGCATATATTTCGTCGTTTACATTAAGATTAGTAATATGGATAGTGATGGCGATACGTAACCTATCTAATAAATTCAGTTATTCAGTAGAAGTGTTCTCTACTAACGAATTTTATTGGTTATCCTCATTGCCGAGGTATTTAAAAAATGTGTGGTATAATAACAACGTTACACTTCGGAAATATGCCCACGCATCCAGTAAATGAAGGCTACACGTATTTGATACTTTAACTATAAAAATGAATCACGGAGAATACATACATAAATTATTATTGATATAATGAAAAAACCAAGCTTTCAAAAATAAAATAAAACTATGTGACTAAGCAAAAACAGTATGTGATGAGTCTATATTGTAAAAAATGTTTTCAATATTGCGGTACACATATATAATTGAATACCTTTTAATCTAGCCAGTTCTCTAAGGTTTCTAAATATTATTTACCATATCAAGGCCTTCCTGATTATAAACACTTCCAAAAATCTATAAAATGAATCTAGTTAGGTTGGACTAGGTCTCGGTTAGGTTAAAATAGTAATCTAACGTTATTAATACTTTTTGGTATGCAAAGAATTTGATCCATTTTCTTGTAATATTTTGTCTGTCTTTGTATTTACGTTTGTCTGCACTGTGTATTAATTTAGTAATTACGTGAATAAATTTTAAACAATTCTATTGACATAGCAAACCATGTATAGGTACATATCTATACTGGCTATTCAAAGTTATCGATGTATATCAGCAAATCAGTGCTGGGATGACCATTAAATTATAGGGAAAGCATTAAATTTACAGAGATGCTGTATAAGTCACATGGAAATTACTTTATTACCTGAAATAAACCAAAATTGGTTATTGTCACTACATGAAGATGTTTTAATGACCTTAGCTATTCCTTCAGAATTAAAACTATTGGGTTCTAATTTTGTGTTCCAACAAGATAATGACCCAGAGCATGCATCTAAACCATGCAAAGATTATTTGCCACACCTGGAAGCAGACAGATCCGCCAAAGGATTAAGTTAATAAAGGATTTTTTTTCTGTTCATTAAATAGCACAACCAAGAAAAAAAATTGCGTTCCTCCTTTCAAGTTAGTTAAATATGCAGTGTTTGAAAATGATTGCCTTTATCTTCTTTTATTAGTTATTTGCGACTACATGGTAGAGTGCAAGTATGGTCACTACGCTGTCTAATCGTTTATTGTTTGTTTTATTGAAATCAATGGAAAGATCGGTACAATTTTGGAATTATCTTAGTATTGGTTATATTATTTTTGTTTGCAAATATTGCAAAGCTTTATTACCTTGGTAAGCTCGCAATATACGAGCGTACTACGTAGAAAACGAGAAAATTGCAAATAAGTGGTAGGAATAACTGTACGGATTAGATAATGAGATGATAATACATATAACATATGTCGCTGTCTTATCCCTTAGTTATGCTGATGCACCTATTATATCAATAAAGAAAAACATTAACAATCAGATATAAGAAGATGCAAAGATCAAAACATTCCTACGGAAAGCGTCGGCCTAAGAACAAAGTGATATTGCACTCAATTCATATTCTAAGGATGAGTTGAATCCCAATACATTCAAACTGCTAACATCGACGTTGCTATCCTTGAAACTGATTTCTACGACATTTTCTATTTTCAATGTTTTTGCAATTTTCGCTCGTCCCTAATAGAAATTAGTCATCCGATAGTAAAAATATATTATTGTTGAATTCTATTAACCACAAACGTGTATCAACGACATCAATTAACACACAATTATAATAACGTTTTAAGTACCCACTCATAAATACCGACGAATTAATTTAATCAAATTCATTAAGAATGTTTATAATTATTAAGCAATATCTTATTTTCTATATGAATATGCAGATGTTAGTGGTTATTAGTCATTATGCTGCTTATATATTATTTTTTTATTTATATCTCACGGTTCAGGATCATCTCACAAAACCTAAATAAGGAATTGGTACCACAATGTGCTTGCCTATCGGCGTTTATTTGTCTGAATAGTAGCAAACATATCCGATAGAAGTACATATATTTACTTTTGCGTAATTGGTTTATATATTCACTGTCGTCCAAAAGTATTTGGGCACTTATTGATTTAGAAGAAAATATTAAAAGTGCTAGTGAAGTATACTTATTATTTACATATCTGGCAGTAGGATTACACATTATATTTAAACTTCGGATTTGTCTATGTGATCTTTCTTTTCGATAACGGCATTAGACAATCTTCTTGCAGTTAGGTTTGTCAAGATCTTTTGTGTTATCCAGACCCATACCTCTAGCACCTTCCTTTGGCGGATCTGTCTGCTTCCAGGTGTGGCAAATAATCTTTGCATGCTTTAGATGCATGCTCTGGGTAATTATGTTGTTAGAACACAAAATTAGAACCCAATAGTTTTAATTCTGAAGGAATAGCTAAGGTCATTAAAACATCTTCATGTAGTGACAATAACCAATTTTGGTTTATTTCAGGTAATAAAGTAATTTCCATGTGACTTATACAGCATTTCTGTAAATTTAATACTTTCCCTATAATTATTGGATGTGGCAAGAACGAATTTCTCTAGAAGCTATGTTGTATAAATAGTTTTATAAAATGAGGATGCTGAAATACTTTTGAACGGTGGTGTAGCTATTTCTGTTTAGTCGGGCGTATATTAGGTTTTAGTTTGTTTTAACAGAAATTACTGATCTGCAAAGGAAGGGAATCCAACATGTATTTTAGCCAATAAAGTTTGTGAAATAGAAACAATTGTTCCTTTAAACAAATTTAATGTGTTGTTCTTAAAAAACATGCAAACTCAAATAAGCCTATGTTGAATTAAATACATAATTTGAAATATATATTTGCTTAATGCAAAACTTTTTTTTTTATATACACAAATTTTGCATCACCATACACGGAACCGTTATCCTCTTTATACAAGAATATTTTTGTATTGCGACGAACATATTTTTTTTAAAAGAATGTGCACGTGTTTAGTCTAGCTTAACGATAATTAAAACATACTAATTGTTAATTATTTATTGCAGCAGTTATTGCTTGCCTACGGTATATACATACTTATGACTGAAATTACATATAAAATAAAAGACAACATTGAGGTGAAGAAATTGGTTACACAACCTGACATTTTATGGTGTTGATGCATGTCAACATATTATTGCGGCTAATTGTTATATATTATGACTTACTTTTTAACATATATTGTATCTCTATTTTTCTATTAATTTTCTGAAAGCCTTTTGAATTGTGTAACTGTTACATGAAATTATCTACGAGTTTTAGTCTATTTACAAAAGTGGAAGAAGCTTCTATTTAATGTTTCTTATTGGTTTTTTTGTGAAATATTTGACGACATGCCTCGTTCATTATTGCCGCTCTGTAATTATTCAACTTTCCATTTACTTATCACGGCACGTAAATATATCGATTGTATATCAAATATCGCAACTAAAAGGCGTTCCTTCACCGTCGCGCCGACACCGCACAGTTCGTTTGGCGTGTAAATAAAACAATGGGTAAGAGAGGAATGCGTCGCCAGAAGATATGCCTTCTACGAATATCATCAAAACAAACCCCGCTACACGGCAACGAGACAGTGTCTACTTGCTATTCCTGCTCTGTCTGTTACAGTCACTCAGAGACTTGACTATCTCCTCTCTATGCCTTCGTTCGTTTTGCTTATCTGTACGTCTACGTCGGAGAGGGTGGACAATAAGCAACGTGGAGAAGAAGAGGAGGAAAGGGGGAATTCCACAAGTTTGAAAGGCCGATACCTATCTGTATACACGTATCTCTCTCGGTCCTTTTCTCTGGCTTGCTACGATTCCCCTCCGCAAAACTAAAGTATTTGTTTACCGAGTGACTGACTGACTGAGTAATCGATCATATTCAGAATGGAAACTCGGTCCGTTTTATCTTCGGTACGGACACAGAAAGTGGTATCCTAAAATAATATCGAATTATAAAAGGGAACCGGCGAAATTTGTTTCGTTTTGAGAATTGCTCCGTTTTGCGCGTATTTCAACATGTGAAAATAACAGATACTTGTTTGGGGAAGCTGGGAAGGGTCTGTAAAAGTATAAATCTGAAGGAATTGTTTCATTTGTGTGAGACTTTTAACCGGATTCAGAATTCGGTTGGAGACAGGTTTTATCGATATTGTTGTTATTAATATATTTCTAATATATATAATGTAAACAGTTTCTTTTTTAAAACACATCGAAAAAAACGCCTGGAAAACAATCCCTTAACATAACGCTGCTTAAATATTGCTACTCATCATATTGGTGGGATCATTCACGGAAGAGATAATATGAGAGAAAAGTCGCTAACACATGGACACATCAGCCTAACCAATACCATGAGTAGCTGTATTTAAGCAGCGTTATGTTAAGGTATAGTTTTGTTCTTTATGTTTGGTATTTGTTTTTGATGGAGCTGCTTACTTTTATTTTACTTTACATTGAGTGATATAGAGAGTAGGATGTAAGTTCCTATACTACTCTCTCATAGTGCTTGTATGGATCGATATAGTATATTGCTTACGTCATTTAACAATTTTCATTCATCGTTTGCATGTGTGTTTCACCTTTCGACGTGAAAATAATTTATTGCGAATTTCACGTAGAGTATATACAATGTATAAGTACACCTAATGTGTTGATATACAAGTTCGAAGCCTTTTTTGGGTTTTTAAGACAAGATTTCCTTATTGTCCAATTGAATAGTCCTCAAATTTGTAAATTTGTGCACAGAGTATATAATTCATTGGCAACATAAAATGAAAAGTAGAAAAAACGAACATTTTCGATATATGTATACTTTAGTTTGACTTCAATAGAAGAGATAAAGTATCAATCTAGGTGTATGAGTCCTACACGTTTTCAGCACAAAGCACAAAAATCAACATTTGCGCCTCTTCCCTAGCTCATCATGGTTCAGCTCAATAATAAAATTGTGCCTTTACATTAACGCCGAAAATAGGAAAATAGAATGGCTTAGTCCCAACAAAAAGGCCACCCCCGAAAAGAAGCTGGCATCCATCTACGTAAGTTGACGTGCATTTGGTAGAATAAAGAAAGTATCGTCTAGTACTAATTGCTTTCAACAAATGCAGCTATAACTGGTAAGATTTACTATGAAAAACTCTGTCTTCTTGAGCCCGCAGTTCAAGAAAGCTGACCGGGAAAACTCCATCAAGTGATTTTGCTGCAAGATAAGTCCCGCGCCGCAACTTGTAACTGCATAAAAGTGGCTATTCAGCAGCTGGAAGGTTTTTCCTCATCCTCCTTATTCTCATTATCTCGCTCTATCAAATTTCTGTCTCTTTCCAACAGCCTTCTGGGAATCCCCTTTAAGACGTCGTTCTTTAAAAGTGTGTTGGCCACTTATTCATTTCCAAACCACTGAATTCTTTAAGTGTGTAATTGTAAATAATTGAGAAGGATATATTTTTGGTTACTTCATATATTTTGTGTATTTCAAAAATTAATAAATTCAATAAGAATAATACCTTTCGTGTAATAAACTCAGTGGAACTACTATCGAAATTACGTAAATAACTGCCTAAACTAATTTATCTTATTTGTGTATTCGGAGTATTCAGTACTCGATAAATACTCACTCTTCTAATTACTATGCTATTTTTAGTTTCAAAATCGAATGTGAAAAAATAATTAACAGCATTAACACCACTGCATAAATATCACTCATTTACATATACATTGCAAAAAGTACGATGTATGTACATGTAAAGCAAGGTAATTTCGATGAGTTTTCCTGATTACATAAATGTTAAAACGGTAGACGTATGTTTATGGGCCAACAGCGATATTGCTACAACGTTCTACAAGATTTTAATACTAAAAAAGGATATATTAAGAAATGAAATTTTAATACAATATCTTGTGTGTATTTCGTTATTACTCGACATGCTTTGCCATCGAATTTAATGCTACCGTTGCTGAATAATCATGCATTTGTCGTTCTTGCTTTTAGCGTATAGAACTTATAAATATTCTATACAGAAAATTCAATTTTCTCTTTTATAGATAATATCAAATTAACCTTTTATTAGAAACCTGGTGACGTTTGGCGCTATCATCGGAGACTAATGCGACCACATTAGTCTATTAATGGTAATGTGATATTGGTAAAACGTAATTCAGGAAAGCACGATTACCTAAGCAAGTATCGAACATCATTGATAACTAGAGACCGGATTATATGCAAAGTGTATTATAGTAGTATTTTATTTTATTTATATATTATATTTTAGGTCTATATATGGATGTATTACACTGATTAAAGTTAATTAACGCTAATTAACTTTAATCAGTGTAAGACATCTACAAATAGACGTAAAATATAATAAATAAACAAAATAAAATATATGCACATTGCATATAATCCGGTCTTTATTGATAACAAACAATCTTAACCTTTTAGAACTCTTTGAACAGATGGTGGGTTTTGTTTGTTAAAAACGAAAGAATTCCTAACTCATTTATTTACTGACATATGTGAAATACTTATTATGTAGCAATTTTAATTGTTTTTTTTATTGCAAACACGGGTTATAAGATGCTACGTTGAACTTAAATGCGCATATCATGATTCATCCTTGCAATGTTTTCTTAGGTAGTCGCATATTTGATGATGTTTGAACACAATGTTTGTAATATAAAAACAGTGATTACACTGTCGTCCACCGAAGTTTGAACACTTCGATTATTTTCAAGAATAAAGTCAAATTAACTTGAAAACAAGAATATAAAGAAAAAATAAAATGTCACGCAACATTTTTTCGCATAAAAAACACCAAAACAAATAAAAAATGTGGAAACGAAATATTACAATGGAATAAAAATTAAACCTTCGTCTCATCAAATTAGCAGCTAATGCCGTTGGTACATGTGATTCTCGCAGTTAATTTCCTAATTGTTTCGTAACTAATACTTGTTCATTCTCTTGACGTGATGCTGTTGACGATGTATTCTCATAATAACTATAGTTGTTGTTTGAGCTATTTCCATTGTTCGTTGAAGTATGATTGCTCTTGCAAGCAACAGCCCTTCTCAGGAGTATCCTGAAGACGACAGTAGACGAACTGCCGAAACGTCGGACTATAAAGGTTCAATGAACGATGGAAATCGGGGTTTTGAAGGGATCATTTCATATTTCTTTTATTGCATTTTGAAATGTTGGTAACATAACACTGCCATGCGCTTTGGATAGTGTTTTCAATAGATTTTCAATAAATCTCCCGTATCCTAGTACGCAAAACAACTCCAGTGCTGAATTGTTGGCATAACAGAATTGTACATCATTTTCTCAGGCAACCAACAACTCACGAAAATTCCTCGTTTTTGTTTGAGCAATACAAATTTGAATTTATCTGTTCAAAATATTTCAATACTCCATGGGTCACTCGTAATACATTCTAAACGCCTCACTCCATTACCGCGTTACAGAAGCCTTTATCTTACTGCAACTCGATGGTACAATCCTGCTTTTGTCAATCTACTTTTTACAGTACTCACCAAAATCCGATTCGAACGACCTCGATTAAACTTTTTGCACTTTTGATGCAATCAATCTTTAATTACGTTTGCCTATGGGTTTGCTCTGGGTGGTTGTTGTCTTGTGCCCTGCTTATTGAAATTAGGTTTGTTCGAAATTCTATGTAGTTCTACTACTTATATGCATGAGCAGTAAAAGCCATTCGGTCACAGTAATTTAAGAATTTCTGAAATTTCGAATTGCTAGTTCATTGTCCGGACTTCTTTGAATATATAATTCAGAACTGCTCTGTATGTAGCCGCACAGTAATACTAATTTGCTAGTACAGTAGAGTCTTGATAACGTGAACGTCTCATAAACGTGAACATCCCTAAACGTGAATAACCGAATTGATATGCATGTATTCCAAATCGTGAACGTCAAAAATATATTGCTTTTAATTACATGAATATTTCTTTTTATTTCTTTTATTGGTAAATTTGATGCCTTTGTATTAGGCCGCCAATTATATCTAGTGTTAGCCTACGTCTATAGAATGGAACTTCTATGAACATGATGAAAATTGATCAAAACGAAGGATTGTCTAAGGTTATAGACAAAATCAGCCCCGTAAAAGCAATTCGTATATTTAACAGAGATTTAGAATGGGCTAAGCAAAACAGTGCTAGCAGCGAGCGTATTCAGTTTCTATAAAAATTACGTGAACATACATGAGTTTGCTCCTGGTCGTATCATTTCCCGGTTTGGTGACCAGAATTGGCCGCAATGTTTTTGCGATTTAATACCTTTGGTCTTCTGGCTGTGGGGTTATCTGAAGTCACAGGTTTATGTCAACAAGCTCGCGACCACCGCAGCGTTGAAGGCCGAAATTAGCCGCTCTATCAATAAAATATCGTCACATGTGTACAATGGTGTTATTGCAAATTTTCTCAAGTGCGCATGTGTCAGCAAAACCAAGGGGGCCATTTACAAAATATTTTGTTTCAGGCATAATACCCAAATGTATATAAATATTTCGGTATTGAACCTTAAAATCTTGCGGTGTTATTGAAACACCCTTTATTTAACGGTGATTCTTGTAGTTCTAACTTTTGAATAATTTAAAGAAACAACAAAAACACCATATCGAGTAATGCTTCAAAATCGTTTATCAACACTTATCGCCTTTCCTTTAAGAAATTTTGGTCACTCTAGGCTAAATTCCCGTGACTATATGCTAACACTCTGCAAGTACACTGGTTAACTTGCAATGATTTAAAACTGCAACAATCTAAAGTGCATTTGAAAAGATATCTTAACCAAAAATAAAGGATGTAAATATTCTACCATACTGTGCAACAATAATAAATACAGATTCACTTTTCTACACTTGATCTACTGTCCAACCTTTTATGAGTGAGAGTATACATACATACATAAATATAACGCTACTGATTGTTGGAAATTTACAGTTCAAAGTACGTATATTCATGTGATAATACGAGATACTCCTGAGAAGGTGAACAGTTTTGTATGTTAGTAGATCATACTCATTTATGAAGTTTAATAATCCTTTTACTTTTATAAGTTTTCTATTTCTTTTTTGTCGAAACTACTGTCATCATAAGAAATTTCGGCAGGATATTTGTTTATCTTCTTCTTAAAAACAAGAGAAGATCTTCTTGAACTGTTTACTTTTCGAAAAGTAAACTGCAAATAATGTATAAATTTCCATTATTTAATCACACAACTTTAGATTTTACAGTTAGGCTCCTCCGTTGAAGATTGATCGCGCATTACTTTCAAGGATGATAATTAATAGTAATTTATGAATGTACAACGCTGTGATAATTAAGATGTGCAGATCGATAATTATTTAAGTATACATAGTACCAAGTACAACTTTAAATTGGGTTATTAAGTCACTGTGTGAGACTAACATGCGTTAATAATAGTGATGACATTTTCTTGATTCTTCGAAACAAAAAGTGACTATTGTTTACGTAGTATCTTGGCAAATGCTCTTTGAGTAACGATTTTTATAGCTGCTCTTGTGCCAAATGTGATAATCGTAGTTTATTCATACCTACTTATATTTATGGTCCTCCAAAGCAATCTTCACGAGTTTTTCCTTTATTAATAGCATTTGTCTTTACAGTTTATTGGAAACGGCCTTAGATAATTGAACGCCATCCAATAAATAAATATATCGCTTCGTACTAACAGGCGACTATTGGGTGCAAGTGAAAAAACATTAACCGTCATTGCGAGAGGTCGAGAGCGTTGAGATATTGTTGTTTTAGGTTGGCCGTTTCCATTACATACACGCACTTCTACACACGACATTCGTACAGCCGCGAACTCCGGTCGAAATTTTTGATTTACGACTTTCCGCATGGGAGGATGCCGCGATCTGCGGAAAAACAGACTGCCATTTGTTTTCTCCTTTGCTCACGATTCACCGTTGTTGATATCTGAAATTGTATTCGATTTTTCTACACTTCCGCTGATATTCCGTGCCGTGCGAATAGGAACAAAATACGAGCGTGTAGGATACTATTTCAGTGACTCTTATTTTTGGTTAGTTTCCATGATTTATACAGAGTTCAACGGAACTGGTTACGGTTCGTGTTCTATACAAATATGTAATTTGAAGCGAGTCTTCCGTGTTGTTGAATTCTTTAGTACATACGCGTACACGTATCCCCATAGAGTAAGAATATCAGGTTGATTTTTGTAGACACAAATCAATATCAGTTTCCAATAAATATGAAGCAAGTAACAATTTTCTAATAAACACATTTTTTTCTAAATATTATTAAAATTATATCTATCTTCTTTACATAACATTCTTACGTTCTTACTTCATCGTCCAAATGGAAAAACTTGCCAACCAGGAAAGTACTCAGATGTTGGAAACGGTGGTAGTTATTAGGTGCAAGGTCTGGACAATATGGTAGATGATTGAATTCCTCCTAGCCGAAAGTGGTGATTAGATCTCGAACTTAAGCCACAGTATGCATTATGAGTTTTCCTAGATCTCACAGCATAAAACTGAGTTAATTGTTGTTCTTTGCAGCATATGTCCATTAATAGTAAATTCTGCCAATTCCAGAATACAGTGAACATAACCCTGCGCTTTGAAAGTACGAGAGTGGTGTGATAATTGAAGTAACTAATACAGAGACGGCGCGATAATCTAGGGATGCGTTTCATGTGTGAAATCTATCATATGTTAGAAGACAGCTGTAAAAGTTTGTACCAAACACGGTTATTTAAAGTAAACATGTTACGTCGTCTTGTAAATATAGTCAAAAGAGCATTTCGTGCTGTGATTAAACACTTCTAGATCGCCGGGAAAAAAATCCAAAGAAATTAAGGAAGGGTTGGATAAGTTTTACGACGAAATATTTAAGACAGTCTGTTTCTGAGTGAATGAATTTAACGTGGTCGTAGGATCACCGAATGTGAACCAATACCAGGACGTTCGAAAGAGGCTACTGTTGACGAAATGACCAAAGTTCATGATATTGTTTTAAATAATTATTGATTAAAGGTGTATGAGAGAGCAGACACTGCAGGTACATCTAAAGAATGCGTCGGTCGTATCTTACATGAACACTTGGGTATGAGAAAGCTCTTAGCATGGTGGGTGCCGCATCTGCAAAATGTGAACCAGAAACGAATACATGTAACAACTTTTGAGTACTGTTTGACCATTTTGAAACATAATCCTTCCGAATTTTTGCGTGATATATAACCAATATATATGGCCACCGTATTGTAGAATGCTTGTGATGTTATCTTTATAAATTATATGGAATTCATATCCGGCGACTGGGGAGGTGGATTCAACTTTTTCGTGACGTTATAGAGTAACCATCCTTTTACAATGGCAGAAGTAGGTTTGGAATCTGGAACCTGTTGGAATAACCGTCGATTTCGTAGATGCAATTTCTCCGCACTTATCCTCAGATTGGTCTTTAATGGTTCTAAATAAACCCAACGATCCATACTTCCCTCAATAAACACTAAATTGGCTACACCAGTCGCCGCTATGCATCCCCAAACCATAACCATCTCCATGTTTCACCGCCGGAATTAAATTTTCTAATTTCAGTACCATGTGTTTCTTCCTCTTCCATTAGAACCAAAAATATTGTATTTACTTTGATCGCTAAACATTATTATGTTCCACAACTCCAAGTCTTTGTTTATGTGGTCATTTGCGAACTATTCTTTTTCTGCGATTCTGCTCGCTAATAAATGCTTTTTTTCTTGAAACGTGTCGATTATAACCAGCTTTTCGTAAATATTCTGCGAACATTTTCGGCATTAACAACTTATCCAATAGTGTTTTCTATTTTTTGGGCTATTTTAAAGGCACTTATTAACAGAGTTGTTCTTACTGTTTGAATAGTACTTTTAATATGTCGATTATTTAATATTGTAGGGCGTCCTGTACGGCATTTATTTTCAATTGTTTCTGCTGATTTATACCATTTGACGATGTACTGCACTGTTGAACGTGGTATTGCAATAATATCTGTTATCTGCCACAATGATTTTTTTCGTTTTGCAGTTTAATAACGAGCTTGCGAATCGCAACTACCGTTTCCTACTTCGTGGTCATTTTTACAGTTTTTGTGTAGTAGACTACGAAATCATAAACTAAAGCAGGCCACTGCTTCGATCTGTTAGTACATACACCACTAAGGTAATCGCTAGATTAGGACAATTCCCCGTTTTACTACCGCGCGATTGACCGTGTACGATGACTTGTGACTTCGCTGATAAGGATTTCTTTAAGTTTATAGAATTTATAGTATATAAAAATCTATCGCGCATGCAGTTGTTTATGAGCATTGTATATTTGAATACAGCTATTCCCTTGCTAAAATAGTAATTATTTCGGTAAAACTTAGCAATTTGTGAGGTGTACGAAGACTTTTGGGACTGACTGTACGTATAGTTTGCGACTTACAGTTCTTGTCACGTAATCCTTGCTAGAGTTCCGTTGCAAATAAACTATTTGATAGTATTTATGCAAATAAAATAAATTATTCCTAAATGCGTTCGGGGTTATGTTCGATAAGTTAGTTTGATAAAAGCGTGTCTGTAAATTGCTTTGTAAGTACGCGTGTACGTGACAACTGCATTTCGCCGAAGTTATATGTGTATACTATATATGAATCACACACTAAACTACGCGGCATGATATAAATAACAAAACTTGATACTGTAGCAATTATATTACATCATACGTATACACGCACACACGCGCGCGCGCTTAAACACTATTGCAGCAGAAGATAAAGAAATTAACGAAAGCACTAGGATGGATATCAAACCGTTCGTCGAAATTCCGATAGCAGCTGTCTTCGTTGCAAGCATTACGAGTCGTCCTGTTTGCGAAGTCGCGGCATTGCTAATTCAGCCCCTCCAGGCTAGCCAACTCATCAGATCAAACGTAGACAGCGTTGTGATGCGGCGTACGTCATTGTACTGAAATAGCAGCGGAAAACATTATTTTACCCTCCCACCCACTGCGTTCGAGTATGCACATTCATTTTTCTCTGTAGACAGAGTCGTCCACATATTCATCTTTTGCACATTTATTAAAAATACTTTTTCGTTATTTTTTGGGTCGTAGAGATTAGGGACTGGTATATTGGATTTTACATACACGTGGTACGTAGTAACTGGGAAAAGTATTTCCACAATGGGGTGCTTTATAAAAATGTTATATAATGTGAACGTATACGCTAAATAAAAATCGATCCTGAAGAAAAAGAAATAGCCAAAATTCGTAGTAACTGAATTACTTGCATCTATTGTACCGCAAAAATTTAGAAGCAGTGGACAATCCTTATTTTATTGAATTAAAAAAATATTTTAGAATATGATAACTCCGTAGTTACGACTTATTTGCAAAACGATTCAAACATCCATCCAGTGGCAGTAAATTGCTGCAAAATTAGGCTAATATGATACTTTGTCAAATACTAAATACTTATCGAACATCTTTATTCTCTTGTGGCTGCTCTGTCAATCTGTTCTTGTAATCTGTGCACACTATGTCGTCTACAAAGTAGGCGTAAGTTTCCATAAATAAGAATCAGATAATAGTATATAAAGCAAAATAAACAAAAGCTGATCGAAGGAATAAATATCAAAATGGTGAAAGAGTAACAATTAACTATGATAAATAAGGAAAACACTAGGGTAATAAAAAGGGTTAACCAAATCTTCGGCGAGAGCGATACGAAAATTGACCACGTTCGTTGAACCAATTTGTCTCCGTTTCCCTGCTATGTATCCAATTTTCGTATCGGTCGTTCGTGGGGACGAGTTCGGACCTGGCGCGTCGAAGATATGGCCAACCCTAGTAAAAAAAAACCACGGTACCTGTGAGCTATTCACTTATAGCACGATCGGTACGATATTGCTATGTGTGAAATGCCAAGTTTGCGATGAGGGCGCGTTCTCACGAAACAAGTTTAATTATCTTCTGGTCATACTTTATCGTTCTAGTGATCAGACAACCGTTCAAATGAATCCGTTTTAAGTTGAAGCTAACTTTGGGACATGTAAACTTTAATTGCCTGTTCACTTCAGAAATAAACCTCACGTAATCTGAAAGTCCGACGCTAAAATTTTTAGAACTGGAGCATACGCATCTTAGGTTGTCTTTGGAACAACCGATGGGATAAATAGAAAAATAAAGATGCAAGAAAAACTGCTTTGGGTACTAATGTCATAGAAATGGAAATTGATGTTCTTATTATTGCTAATCTGAAAAAATGATTAGAATGTTGTTTGTAAAAAAGGATTTCATGGTTTCTTCAGTATTGTTTCTGGTGCTTCCAATCGATTTGTAGATTTTATGGAAAAAAATACTATACATGTTATGTAAATATGTCGCCAGTTCCCATAGCGCTTGTTCACACATACCTGGCTCGTTGCTTGTTTGTTATGGAATTGATTCGGTTTTCGTTCATTTACGTATGCTTCGTAATGCATGAGCAAAGAATGAGCAATGAAATGTGAAATCTAGTAATCTGTTCATAGTTTAAATGCTGAAATTCACTTTCAAATTTGTGACTTGTAGGTAAGGCTTACTGACATTACAATTCAACATCTTTCTATCTTTCTACTTCTTAACGATGCGAGAACTGCGAAATAATCGTTAAGTGTCATAAGTTGGGTTTTCTTTAACGAGAGAACACAACATTTTCTGCTTCACTGCGGTAGCAATCCTGGAATCATAGTTTCCGGAACAATAATGTAATGTATTGAAAACTTCGACGTGTTAAATAAATTAATAAAATATTGGCCACACAAAATGATGCAAAATTATGCGGTAGTTGAATTTTGGATGTTCGGAGGTGGTCGGACATGCATTCCTTACAACGCAGCAGTTGTTTTTTTTGTGAATGGTGACGTCACAAGAAACAATGAGATCTGTTCCTTTAAAACTGAAGTTAGGCTATTTAATAATCCTGGATATGCCTCTTGTCGTTAAAATTTTTGAGAACAATACCTTCAACTGCTTTCATATCTCTCAAACAATTCTTATTATGTCGATAAAATTCTAATTTAAATGTTGACGTTCAGAATTGGATGTTGAAGATGAAACATATTGCACTGGTGTTTTATTCGGAATGATGAAATGCCAATTGTCACATGAAAAATGAAAAGGTAGAAAATAATCGCTTGCATTTGTACGACAAATACCACTGTGCTGTGGATCCAGTAACAGTGTTACTATAAAAAATAATTTAGACATCTTATTTTGCACATAACTTAATGAACTCTTTTTTAAACACAATACTAAGGCAATATGTACCTTTCATCGAGTAACATAGAATTTTCCTACATCCCTGGAAGTGTATAATAGTGTTACTTTTACAGAAAATACGCAACTATCGTTATCTGGAAAAACACGAATAGAAGAGAAATTAAAAAAATGGCAATTTGGTAATATATATGGGAAATCCATGAAATTTTCAGATTTCCCTAACTGATTTATTTTGAGATGTTGATGCTTTCATATTACGGAGAGACACCCATATAAATGTAAAGTAAATTTTAATGTACTAAAACAATCGAATGTAAACCACTTAACCGCCATTATGCAAGCAACTGTTATACTCGATACTATATTATTGAGAGAACTAATAAAGTTAACACCACGTGATAAATAGACATTAGTTTCTAAGAAATTCACTCTCACATTTTATTTATCGTAAGGTTATCTTTTGTTGCTCTATATTCCATTTCTCTGAAGCTGTACATCCTTTGAAAGAATGTTAATGCATATGCGTATATTTATATCAATAAAACTTAAAATTATAGTTGCTCTAATGCTGTTGAATCGGCAGTAGAAACCATTACAATTACCTAGAAGCAACTCTACGTAATTTAAGAACAGAAAGATGAAAAATAAACGTATATTTGTGATGCTGTTTAAATGTATTTACTAAAAAGAGGAATGGTAATAGTATGTGAATATATATGTATGTATGAACATTAAAAAGCCCGGTTTCGTCTGAGAGATAATACTATATTCAACTTGAGATGTATATACAATAATCTGGGAAATATATTAACTGCCAGTGCATGCAGGTGTTCATGGATGGGAACAATTGGCTCGGATATTGGCGTGCCTGCTTGCATAATCATTCAAGGCATATGCTATTAGAACAGAGTTATGCATCAGTATTCTGCCAGATGTTTCGGGATACAAATGTCTATTCCAAGCGATCATAATCACTCTTCTTTACGGCACGCTTAGCTATCTTATATATTTAGATGTCAACACATCATTTCTTTATATCGTACTAAAGTCGCTTGCATGCATTAGACGCAACTGTAATTAAAATACAGGCGGTTCTGGATAACATTTCTAGGATAGAATACTGGCTCAATTGTATAAGATTACGGCAATCTTAATATTTGTCATTATGTCATCTGTAGTCATTGAAGTTTATTGTAATTGTTGAAACACATTACAAGTTTGGGGAAAAGTTTATGGAATTGTTGGTATCTGTATTTTATTTAGCGAGTCGATCGTTAGTAATTTAATTAAAAAAAAGGGGAACGGGTTCAATTATAAACAAGCAAACTCTATGATATGCTGGTCCTGTGCGGCAGAATCTGAAAGCGTTAACGTCACTGTCAACAGTTGAATATTGGAAAAAAATGTGTTATCGCAACATGTATTGTGGATAAAACCTTCAAATATGCGACATTCAAATGTCATGGTATCTGGTGCTATGGGATCAGTGTAAGCGTATCAACTATTTTTTTTCCTTTGATGGTGAGCGGTACAACAGAGTTATAAGTTATTTAGCTAGTCATGACTGCAAGAATCTTAGGTGTAGAAAAGTGTTTGTAAAGTGTTCCGTGGCCTTGTTATTATACCATACCGAATTCGCCCGAAAAAGTGCCCCGCCACAGTACTTGACGGACGTCGGTTTCGAACGCACGGTACTTGAGTTGCCAAATTCAAGTATTGGCTCTCTTACCTCTTATTGATTACATTAATGCTACGGCGGTCAAATGACATTATTCAGACTCATGGAAGACATGCACATTATTTTTTATAGTCGAGAAAAAAACATGTCTTGTTTCCTGATTGATTTTTTGAAATAAATTTATTGTTTTGATTCTTTTTCATTCCATGCTTCTCTCGTATCGCTAACGAAGTAGGCTTGCACTAATACCCTTTGAAGTAAATGTATATTTCAAGGTGGCCGATTTTATTGTCGATTTCAGTTTATATTCGTGTATGAGATATTGTATCGACTAATTCGTTTCGTTATGCGACGTGAATATTTAACTTGAGCTTCTAAAAATTAATTTTACAGATTGATTAACGCGCTCCTATTCCGTCCTCAGATGCTGACGCAAAAATACGCGATTAAAAAGCATAGAGGTTGGGGTTTATTTTTGATTGAGTAACGTTGTTTGCTCGCTGTTCGAGAAAATGCAATTACCTGCTACTTGTTGGTTCAATTGATTGATTTATCGCATAGAAAAGCGCTTAAACTATAAAGCATTACGTTCCGTTTTGCATTGACATTCTTATTGTTGTGATATTGACTTTTCAGATCGCTATTTTTGTTGTTTCCTTCTCAGCGATTTTCTATGTAAAACTCGAAGTAGGATTAAATTTGATATTTTAATGCATGATACTTTGGCCAACTAAATACTTATCGAACATCTTTATTCTGTTGTGGCTGCTCTTTTAATTTGTTCTTGTAATCTGTGCACACTATGTCGTCTACAAAGTAGGCGTAAGTTTCCATAAATAAGAATCAGATAATAGTATATAAAGCAAAATAAACAAAAGATGATCGAGGGAATAAATATCAAAATGGTGAAAGAGTAACAATTAACTATGATAAATAAGGACAACACTACAGATTTAAATAGAAAAATAGAATGAATTATGTGCTCTTGATGTGGTTTTGACTTATGAATTGTTAATTTGCTGGACGGTGTAAATCACGTTTGTTGCCTCGTTTTCTATCAATGTAACAGCTTTTTCTTTACTTTTGCGAGAACGTGATTTCCATGCGTTATTCTTCAAGCTGCATGCTTTATTGTAGAATACAAACAAATTAAGTGTGTGTTGATGTCTAAGAATTCGCTAATTGTTCAAGATCATATTGATTTAAAAATAATACAACGATTTAAAAATAATTCTAGGAAACCTACTCAAAATACTGAATTGACCTTCGATAATTTAATTCTACGCTTCAATGGGTATTTCCAGCGAACATAACCTGCATTTAACGGCTGCCTTTAGTTAAATAAATGGTAATAGATGATTTTGGAGTTCAGTTTTCGATTATCTAAAGTCCAACTATTGTACCACTTCTTATTTAAGAAGTAGTTACAGAATTTTTATACGTGGCACTAAAAATCCAAAAGTTAACAAACATTTACAGGAAACTGAGTTAATACAAGCCCTTTTTGTCGTTCATCATAGAGGACAATATTGTGGCGTAATATTTATTTATGCCGTCTTGTGGCCAAAGCTCAGATCAAATTTGTTATAAAATATGGATTACTTTTTTATAATAGACAAGCAATCGTTTAATGGGCATCTAGAAAAAAAGCACCGCCGAAATCCATGGCAATAGATAGTACATGAAGATGTTCATGAAGAAACATGAGATATGTTCCAGAATTAAAGAGAATGACTAGTTTTAAAGCGATAAATTGAATGTATCTACAAGTTAATGTTGTCTCTTTCAAATTATAGTCCTTTGGAATGCACACCGTGCCTACAGCGTGTTTTCCATTCCTGGTAGTAATTGTGGAAAGCTTGTTCCGCTAAGATGTTTAGAACCTCCATCATGACTCTTTGGATGTTGCTTACAACTGCTTAACTGGATCGCTTAATAACCGAACCCAACTTCATGTATAGAGTGATAACAGGTGACGAATCATGGGTATTCGAATACGATCCTGAAACAAAGCGTCAAAGTGCGTATGAGCAAATCCCGAATCAAGTCCACGCTTATCATCTTTTTTGATTCACGGAATCGTACACAAAGAATTAACACCTTGAGACCAGACCAGTAAATCAAACTTTCTATCGCGAGGTGTTTGAACGTTTGCGGAAAAGAGTTTTGCGTTTGCAACCTGACATTGTCAGATCGTGGATCTTGCATTATGATAATGCCTCCAGTCACAGCTCATTGTCGGTTAGACAATCTTTGGCAGAGAAAAACATTCCTGCACTCCCAGATCCGCACTATAGTTCAGACATTGCTCCATAAGGCTCCCACTGAGAAACAATAAACAACATCCAAAGAGTTACGAGGCAAGTTCCAAACAGCCTAACGGACCAAGACTTCCAGAATTGTTACCAGGCATGGAGAACTCAA
Source organism: Trypoxylus dichotomus (assembly GCA_023509865.1). Classification (NCBI taxonomy): domain Eukaryota; kingdom Metazoa; phylum Arthropoda; class Insecta; order Coleoptera; family Scarabaeidae; genus Trypoxylus; species Trypoxylus dichotomus. The sequence goes on along the minus strand of CM042074.1, from coordinate 71,311,818 downwards.
TGGAGTCACCGCGTGCATTCCAAAATAGCACACTTTGAAGGGGACAATATTAAATTGCAGATATATTCAATCAAACACTTTAAAACTAATCATTCTCATTAATTCTGAGACATACCTCGTATTGTCCTTTATTGATTGTAAAATCGTACAGTAAAATTTCAACATCTTTAGTTGTTTTACAGAACCTATTAATAAAATCTGGTGTATATACATGTATATATTTAAAATAGTGGTACCGAAAATTATATACAGATAACATCCAACAAATTTCGAGACAATTTTTCTTTCTATATTATTAACAACGTGTTAAAACAGATAGAATGGTAACGAAAGTTAAAAATTCGAAATGGTTTCGATGAGATTCCACAAGCTCGAATATGTTGCCGTTGCTTGGTATCCTTTCCATTATATTCAAACCAATCTTCAGCGGATTCAGTGCAAATTTTTGAAATATCTTTCACATATGAGTGATGAGTGTTATCCTTACAAGAAGCTAATTGAGAGGCATGATTTTGTTAGACTTGCTTAGAGAAAAAACTGCATCAGCGCCATATTAATGCAAAATATTGCTACCAAAAGAAGTGATTCACCTGGTTTATTGTCTGGAGTTAATATTCTTGTACCACACCTGGAATCATTAGGATCGCACCACGTGCTTCGCATCCCTACAGCTTTGACTACCGTACTGCGGTGAGCACCTTTGGTGCACTCGGCAAGAAATTTTAACTTCGAATTGCCTGAATTCTTCATATTTTCATATTTTTTATTTGTTTTATATTATTGATACTTCTTTTTTTTCTTATATTTACTTAATGCATTCATTTCATTTCTTTCTTTGTGTATTTTGAGATATTACATGTATTATGTACCACAGACGCAAGCGTAATAATAATTCGTGACTGACCAATGCCTTCTGTAATTGGCAAAAGCTGTTGGGGGATGCGAAAGGATGGCCTATTATTATCTTTTTTAATTCTGTCCATTTTTGGATGTTGATCTGCTGAGCATTTAATATCGCATTTAATATATTGTTATCATTTACCTTTAGAGTTATGAAAATGTCAGTTCTCACACAAGAATAAGATTTTACACGCAGACATATTCCAAGTGACTTTTATCCAAAACATCGAAGCGACCTATGTACGGCTTCCAAAGTAGTAGATTGTATTAAATATGTAGGTGGTAGAATGGCAATCAAAGTCGTCAGATTCTAACCCAACAAGAACGTGTAAGCCTACACGTAAGGTTATCTTAATCGACAACGTTTACGCACTATCAAACAGTTATCTTTTCAGATTCGAACAATTTTGCGCTCCTTAAGTCGACAATATGATCAAAAGTTGGTGAAAGTATGAGGAAGAGGTACCAATTTATATTTGATAATGAAGGTGGTTGGACAACTTACTAGTGCAATGATTAAAATGTACTTCTCAAAGATATATAGATAAATTATTGTACATCATAAGGCAGCTTCATTTATCTCTTGCATTTAGAACAAATGAAGCTTCCTTTTTCCAAACATGTTTTGTAAAAGATTTCGTAGTAGAGAAATTCCACGTTATATTTTGAAAAAATAACCTGTAAATAAACTGTACAACCTTAGCCCAACAATATTGCACTCATCTACTGAAAATAGCAACACAACTGCTCTTTTAAATTACGGTCGTTTATTTTTGTGGAATGTTTATTGAGCACTTCGAGCTTCTTTTTTGCGGTGTAATTAAAAAGTATATGCATTTGCAATAACGCCCGAAAAAATATACAAATTCCTGTTTAATTACATTACGGGTTTCAAAAACGCCATTGCAAAAAAACACAGATAATTGCAATACGATTTGGTTCGATCGAATTCAATTACCATTTTATAAGCCATCTAGCGGCGGCCGCTTACCGTGGTGCGGAGCGTACCTTTGAAATTCTTTTCGCCGATTAATATTTTACTACTGAATAATTCATCGGCAATAAATTAGCACGTGTGAAAGGTACAAACAATTTTATTATACATCGCTGACTTATTAATATTTAATAACTTCATTATTCATTGTTTTATATCGGTACGGTAATTGATTATTGATTCCGTTGTTATAATGCATTTTCGAATGCATAACTAAACAAGTCCGTCTTCCTGTGACAATACGCATAAATATTTGCCGATTTAGGCTAGACGGAAAATAATTCATATGGAGAAGAATATTTATAAGTTACAGGACAAATGTAATCAGGTAAGCTGGGAAGAAATATAGGCTGAATTATTTAATAGCCTAACTTAATATGCATTGCTCTAAACTGGTATGTTGGCCGATTTTTTCATATCCGGATCCATCAAACTTCACGTACAGATTCATTATTCGGTATATTGGTTGCATATCTATTTTGGAATAGATTTTGCTGCATTGAATAACTATAGATAAAAGATATAAATGTGATTATGTGACTCATTTTCAATTACTACGTCTGCATTACCTACTTCGTTGGAAATCGTCTCTTATTGGTGTAGAGCTTTTGATAAAATTCAATATGACACCTTGTTGTGTATTTTAGATTCTATCGGTTGCAATCCATCTGCAGTGACACTATAGAGCCATATTTGCGAGATAGCATGCAGCAAGTTGTATTAGATAACCGTTATGTTTGATTACAATATACACTACTAACCATAAGTTTCGAGGCAAGGTGAAATTCCTTTAAAATAATACAACTCATAGCCATATCGTGAAATCGTTAATCCCTATTATGAATTGTTGTATATAAATATGTAATTGTTACACATAATCCTTAAAGTCCAAACACTTAGTAAGAAATTTTATCCGAATACATTTTATTGTTCTTTTCCAAGAATAATACTATTGCTTGACGGGGCTGGGGTAGAACACTTATAGTAATTACGTTCGGTCAAACGATTTAGTACTGCTTCGGTAATCGTTTAGTGCATGTGGTAGAGGTATTAATCCATAGTGCCTTATCGTTTTCGCGAGCGGAATTAGTTTTTTGAAATCAATACGCAATTTTCTCTTCGCGACGAAGGATATATCCGTGAAAGAAATTGCTCTACGGTTACGGATTTCGCCGAAAGGTGTGCATTACACATTGGCCTGGAGAAGAGAGGCAAGACAAAATCTTGATAAAAGACGAAGTAGGCGGCCACGGGTGACTGGAAGCTGAAGATAGATTTATAGTAACCACTGCGAAACAAGATCGACGTCTAACGGCACTGGATATCGCGTGTTAATATACAACGACGAGCAAATGCTTTTGTTACCATCGTCAAAAGGCGATTATTGGCAGCAGGTTTAAGTGAATATATCGGCCGCAAAAATGGTTTTAAAGCGCGTGCTTAAACAGATGATTAACATGGGCACGATAACATGAACTGGTGCAAAACGGAAAGAAGAGTAATTTGACATTTTGCAAAATCGTGCTATTCCGTGCGGAAGCTGTCTTGTTGGTGATCTGTTTGTGTTTCAGCAAGAGAATGATGCCAAACATACGGCTTGAATCTGTAAAAACCTTTTAGAGGAGAAACTAGCAAGAAATGTATTAAAATTAATGGTTTTGCCTCCTCAAACTTCGAATTTATCCCCCATCGAGCTTTTATGGGATAAACTAGACAGCGACAACCTCAATGCCTATGGGCAGTTGACACGGACTGTCTCGAAAAATTGTTTCGAAGAATGCCTAAAATTTGTGGAGCGGTTATCAAAGTCAATATCGATCAAGATAAATTTACGATCTAAACAATGCACCAATATTATAATGTTTGAATTAGTTTACTTTCATTTGACGACGGTCACTTATATTGCATAAATTTATTAATAATCACAATAAACTTTTGCTGTATCTGTGACTTTTGTAAAGTCCGTTGCTGCTTTCAAACTTTTGGACGGTAGTGTAGATCCACGCCATTACTGTGGGCCCTTCTCAGGACTCTTAGCCTTTGATCAAACGCATTATTAGCATTGTTGATCTTCTAATTAATACTCCAGGTTCAGAAAAGTTTCCTATCAAACATAATATCGTTAAGGTCAATGTCAGGGTACTAATTCTTATATTTATGACCAAAAGTATTTTTACCGCTTCTATCTTCTATTTCCTTATAAATAAATTATTTCAGCCACGGTGGGATTGATGGATAGTTTATAACTTTTGCGTTAAGATTCATTTTTAGTGTCGTTTGCATACGTTTGCGGAGTATATTTTCATATTTATCGCTTATCAATACCGCCAAATCAATTACATAAGCAACCGTATGGTAGCCATTCATAACTAGGTGGCAGATAAGGCTGTCACCCACTCAACTTATACGAACATATATAAGCATTTTCTTTCTCAAGTCGTTCTTAATCGCTTTTTTTTATTGTTGGATATTTTTTAGCCGGCATATGGGATCAACGAGAAGTTTCGTAACTCATTTTCGAGTTTCTATTCAACTTCATCGACAGCCCGATATGGATACATAATTCGATTTATTCGCGTCATTTATTTGAATAATGCTATACAAACAAGAGGTGGCGAGCTCCGTTTGGTCGCGGAAGATGGAACCGGTATCTGTCTGCGATGGACGAATGAGAGGTGGGCGAACCTGCGTCCTGTCACCGGTAATGGATTGATGCGTGCGGTGAGGAAGCGTGCATGCATGTGTGGTTGACGCGATCTAACAAAGTTTCACGCATTAGAATTGACATTCGACATGGTGCTCAACTCATTCACGATGATATGTAAAATTCTTGCCAGCGAATCCGATAATATTCTATAAACACGGGTTTATCTATTGCAAATTACTGTAATATTCTTCGACTAATGTGGCCCCCTGAAATAAATTGTTTTCACATTTTACTTTAACAGTAGAAAAACTTAAAAACGAACGTACGATAGTTCTTCTTGAACCTTCGGTATTGCCTCCTCCAGTGTCGAAAAGAAATTAACTAACACTTCGGACCTCTCGTGCAAGATACTAACAGCTGCAGTTGATTTTTTGCTCTAATTTTATGCGAATAGAGTTGATTTGCAAACTTTTCAATCTTCCTCGATTCATCAATCTTGCATACATATCTCACCATCAGCGCAATTCAAGATTAGAAAACACTGTATTAAATAAACAAATCTTGATGAACTGGACATATCCATTAACAGGATTTGTGCAAAGTAATTCGTTCGCGGATTGCTGTAATTTTAATTACCTTATTGCTTGCTATTTAGTTAAATTATAGTTCTATATAAAATTATGAGATTTGTAAGCGACCCAGAGTACCATAAAATCTATTTACATTATCCCATTTGTAGGCAATAAATGTATTGGTCGTCTGTAGATTACCCGGGGGAAGGTTGTACACACAGAAAAAATTGATAGAACAGTGTTTTGGATGGTATAACGATCTAGCAAGCTATTCCTATTAATTGTCTGTTTCTCTTAACACATACATACACAAAGAATAAATACAGGTGTGTCTATGAGAAAGAAGAGATCATTCGTAACTACTAGTCGGATGGCTATAGCAAGGAAAGAACTACAATAAACTAAAAATAATTATCAAAGCATATAAATCTAAAATTCATATAAAATCTCAAATGATTTATTCCAAAGTTACTAAACTAAGTTTATAAGACACCCGCAAATCATGATTGTCCCCTTTTAACGCTGAAGCGACCACTAACCACAAGCTTTTCATTTAATGTTTCAAAGTATGTCAAATCAGTTTCGACGGTTTCATAGTGTCATTGTTAAAAAATTCTATTGCATAAAAGGCACATATGCAGATATTTCTCCGATAAGAATGAAATGAAATCAAGTTTCAAATAAATAATGTTATACTACTTTTATTTTAGGACTCAGCCACGTTGACTCGATAGAAAAATTATATGTGGTTTCATGGCTTTATGTATTTTCGATTTTTTTATAAAAGATATATGTAATTTTGGTTTATCGTAATCAGGAAGTCAAAACTGAAATAGTATCTTATCTTTAAATTTAAATTTAAATGGTGACAAGATGAAGTATTCTGATCTAAATATCAACTTTAGCTAAAATCTAAAGTTATGGCTCGCCATTTTGATTGTTGATTGGAAGCATTTTGTTGGGGAAAATTCAAAATTTAATTGTAAACTGAAAAATGCGACATTTTAATTATACTTTCACAAAAATAAAATAAAATTATATTTTACTTATAGAATTAATATTTAATACGGGAAGACAGGGGCATATGGTGAATTTTTATTAATTTATTTTCTTGTACGTACTCAAATAAGTTTAAAATATTCTTTTATACCATAATACAAAGTGTCCTAAAAGTCCTTTTCAAGCTGAGAAGGATTTAATAAAATAATGGCCATGTTTAATAAATAAATGTGTAGGATCGCCGTGTTTCTTTTCTTAATATATTGAAACAAAAAAAACTTCCGATCTATTCTTGCCGGTTCACTACTTTATTTACAGTTACTATTTGGTGAGTTCGCGTCGAATGCTTTTTACCTACCCTTATGCTACTATTGTACTACAAAAAAACGTACAAGACAGAGACACACTAGAATGACCTCTGGTGGTCGCTCTCTGTACTTTGACTTTAAATTCTAAATAAAAAAATACGGTTTAACAAAATGTTTATATTTACTAAAGCATAAGCTTTGTAAATTTATTTCTTAAAAATTATGTCTTCTAAATGTATTCGGTTATTTTGCTGGTACTCTTCTAAACCTGAGGCTAAATTTTCTGCTCGATATATATTCTTCATGATAGCCGCGACTTCTCTTCGAATATTCTCTTTTAATTCATGCAGAGAGTGAGAAGTGTTGCGGATTTAAGGTAGCATCACAGGAGAAAATTCATTGTTATCAAGTAAAGACTATGTACTTGTCACGGCGTCTGGATATCAATTTTCCAGGGGAAAATTTCACGAACAACGGGTAAGAACACGTTACACCTATATAGCGATATCGAAACAGGTGATATAATTAAAACTATTGAAATCTTAATAAATGAACTACTTCCGGAATTAAACCATGTCATGATGAGATAATATAGAAATTAAATAAGAGTAAGAGGAAAAAGAAATAAAAAGACATAAAACGACAACCTTTCAGAAGGTTTTCGCCTCTAGCGCGGTTAACACGACGAGTCACCGTAACCTTCTGCCAAAGTGGCTTCGCCTCTAGCGTGGTTTACAGGTCGAGTTACCGCGCCATTTTGGTTTTCCCTGTTTCTCGTGATGAAGTCTTCTACGACGAGACGTCGAGATCCCACCTTTGTCTTTTGCTCTTTTTTTCTTTCTTTTATCCCCCCCCATTTTTCTGTCTTTATTTCCTTCTTTTACTCTTTTCACCTTTCTTTCTTTTTCACGCCCCCCCCTCTCTTTTTTTCATTCTTCTTCTTTTTATGTCTTTGTTTTTCTTTCCACTCTTACTCTTATTTCATTTCTATATTATCTATCTCATCATGACATGTTCATTTGCGGAAGTAGTTTATTTATTACTAACTCTGGCCGTGAAAGCCTACGTATTCATTGAAATCTTACACAAAAGTTGTTAATCAACTCCACGTATCGCTCGGAATTTACGGTTGCTGTACAACCTTTGTCATCTTAAAAAAAAAACAGGACAATAATTCTTTGCGTCTACATTGAAATCCAAACAGTGACTTTTGGCGAGTGATGTGGCCTACGTTTTGGATTTGTTGCACTCCAATTAACCGCGTCTCATCTGAAAGGTTTTTGTAAAATGCGCGCACACAGCACGCATGTTTCACTTGCCATACCTCCCATTCCCCACTTAACGATTATGTTCACGCAGTCAACCAAACAAATTGAACAAGACTTTTGAGATACCCAGTATAATAATAATTCAATACCTTTAAATTGAACGAGAGTGTCACAATCATAATATATAAATACATAGAATTATTATTATTATTTTCAGACATAATCAAAATTCATCATCCATTCTCTCTCCGTTCTGAATCAAGTTCAATTAATTTCAGGGTCCAAGGGTAGAAGAAATTGCATGAATTATTGATACTATTATACAAATCAAATTCGAAATTCAAAACACATTAGGATATCTAATTAAATTGTTGAATGATTATTATACCACACTATAATTTTTATTTATCGAGATGAATTGTTTTTGCATCGTGGACCAATTTTAATTACGATTTTTCATTACTTTATGCAACAATAATACTTCAACGGTTAAAAAATAGTTATAAAAGCTTTTATGTATTTATTTTTCTTCTTTAGAGAGTCCTGAACAAGGTAATTTCAATACACTTTTGTACCTATGTATGTTTCCAAAATGTTTTTGAACCTTCGAATTACTTTTCTTTCCAAGATTCAGAAAACGAATGTTCAATGTCTGTCTCTAACATGTATAATTGCTTTTGAACAATTTTACACATGTTAGTAGCTATTCGCATGATGCGTTGCTGCTTGTATGAAACTTATAAAAGCATAAACACCTATAGGGCATCTCAAAGCAGATACATACATAAATGATTTTATGAAAAACCAATTATGTAATTTCTGCACAATCTGTAATGTTAATCCTGAGTTGATGTACCTTGATTTAAACCTCGTGGCCTCTCAACATTTTTTCTTCCTGACATGGACCCTTAGTGGAATAAAGTAGACCCTCCGGAGATGGGAAATATAAATTTAGCAGTACAATGCTGCACTCTAGGAATTACATTCCGTTTGTGCATACCTTTAGTTTGTTTAGTTTGTTTAGAAAACTAAAGAATTTCTAATTTTTAAAAAAACTTTTCTATCATTAAATTTTTTTTTCAAATTATTGCGAGAACAAAACTTGCATCGTATTAAAATGGAGAACATATCTTTTTTGGAATTTTTTTTAATAAAATATCTTATACCGATAACATATGTCATATCAGAAATATTGCAAAGAAAAGTCCCTAATTGCTTACGTCTACCGAAATATTAGTTCGGATGGAACTTTCTCATATGACAGCACATTTATACGAAGGTGCCGTAGAGATGATGAATTGTTTAATAAAACGATGCGGGCGTATTAAGACCTTCCATCTTCACTTCTTTTCACGATTTCCTCGATGTTACTTGTACGTATATATGTATATACACATGTATGTGTTGATCCGTCTGCGTATCGTTCATTTTATCCAGTTCGCCCGCATTCGCCCCATCGATGTGCTATCATGTCGTTGGTTAATGGAACATTATTAATTTTATTGTTATTTTATGGAACTTGACGTTCGTATTGAATCTGAGGGTTGGTTAATTCGATTTTATCGATTAAGTTAATGCGCTTCGGAGATCTGGCGTTCGGGCGACGAGTTAAGCTGTTATAATTTGATTTTATTTGCTAGTGGATTGTCGCTTGGAAAAGTGAAAAATTTATTCGAACGAATTTCCACGTTTAAATAATAATAATAGCAGCTGGTCTGCCTTAAGATAGCTTCTGCAAAATCTGGGTTTATTTTTCTCTCACATCAAGCGTTTCGCAACTGAGTAATCTGGAGCTACGCTAGGTCGCAATTAAGCTGTTATATAATTCTTGAACGTAACAGATGGAAAAACGCCTTGCTGTAGGTTTAATTCCTTATTATTATTGTATCAATTTCTCGTTCATACGAGGGGAGGTCCAGAAGTTCGTGGAATGAAAGGGTTTTAAATAAAACAAAACAATAAATCTATTTTTCCTTTTCAATATAATCACCCTTAAGCACAATACATTTATTAGATCTATGAATTAATTTTTCTAAACCATCATAAAAATATTTTTTATCTTCGCCTCAAAATTTTGGTAGATCGAAGACAAGCAATTGCAGGAGTTATTGGATGATGACCCAACTCAATCGCAACGGCAATTAGCAAAAGGATTACATGTGTCACAATCAGCAGACGTTTACCAGCAATGGAAAGATCAATAAACTCGGCAAATGGGTTCCATACGATTTGAATGAACGTTGAATAAAAAATCGAAAGGAAAACATTTTTGCATAGAATTGTGACGGGTGACGAAAGATGGATATATTTTGAAAACCTGAAGCGGAAGAGATCGTGGCTTTCACCTGGCGAAGCCTATCTTTTAACACCAAGGCCAAATCGCTTCAGTAAGAAGACCATGCCTGTGTCTGGTGGAACTAGAGCGGTATTGTGTATTATGAACTCTTGAAGCCCGGCGAAACTGATAATACACGACGCTATCGCCAACAAATGATTAATTTAAACCACTCATTAATCGAATGACGCCCGGAATGGGCCAGAGCACATGGCAAAGTGATTTTGTTACTCGATAATGCGCCGTTTCACACAGCACAACCAGTGAAAGACACTTAAATTGCTTGGATGGGACATTCGTGCGCACCCGCCGAGCTCCCCAGACTTGGCACCATCGGACTATCACCTCTTCGCATCAATAGGACACGGCCTCGCAGAGCAGCACTTCATCAATTTCGAAGAAGTTGAAAATGTCTCGACGAATGATTTGCCGCAATAGGCAAGTAGTTGTTCTGGCATGGTCTCCATAAATTAACTGAAAGATGCGTGAAATGTGTAGAATCCGATGACCAATATTTTGAATAGCAAAAAATTAATTTCTGTTTTTAGCAAAAACCCGGAGAAAACTTATGCGTACCTGGTAATTAAATTATTTAAATAACTTCCGTTGGGTTTTCAGTGCTAATTCAATTTCCCTTGTTCCTGTCCTTGTCATGACCAACGTTGTATTAATGAATAAAAATTTCAGAAAGATCTATTCCGATTAATTTCTGTTCGTACGCAACTGATGTTGCAACATTTATTGAAATACATTTTTTGCAGAAAAAATATGGAAATGAAAATTACATATACATTTTGGACGAGGCAGTAAATAGTATTTGTACAAAGATAAATATTTACATGTTTACAGCCGTTGTTAATTAAATTAAAGCTACCCTCGCGCTCCAAAAAAAATGTAATCAAGACACATCATACATGAATATATTTGATATTTTCGATTGCAAATGTGTTGGTCCTTGTAATAAAATCATTTCATGCATGAATATATTTGATATTTTCGATTACAAATGCGTTGGTTCTTCAAAAAGAAGATGAATTACTTAATTAAAGGATATTTATTGCCAACATCGAACGGTCACATTGGTTGTAGCAGTAATCATAATTCTATATCAAGAGATTTGCCACTAATAAGTAAGATAAGAAAAGTGCTGAAAATCGATGAGATAGCGTCAAGGAGCTGTTAGAAGAAAAATTACGAAGTTATATAATAGAATGGTCGTCCGGAAAGTAAAGAACGTTTATTTGTCGGACATTTTATTAATTGAAAGAATGAAACAAATGTCGTTACACCCTGACTATGACTCTTACTTTATAGTAACAATAATAAATAATAATCCCTGCCTTCATATCACTCAACAGCTTTCGCCAATTGCAAGAGGGGTCAGCCGGCCATGAGTTATTATTCCGCTTGCGGCCGTGGTAATGAATAAAAATTTTGCAAAAATCTAATCCAATTAAATTCAACGTAGGCCATAAATGAGGAAATTGAACTATCATGCTACATAATTTTGAAAATTACTGTGGGTTTGATTTATTTTTGTTCGATCTTTATCTATACTGTGCTATATTTATATCTGTAAATGTCTATTCGCTTAATCGGTAACTGGAATTTCCATTCTACGGGTTTTCCATATATTAATACAACAGAAACAATTCCAACAATTGCGATGCTGCTTTGCTAATTGCTTTTGCTAACTATTAATGTATCGTATAATGTTTTAACGTGCATTGGAGAGCTTAACACCCTCACTTTTAATTGTTTATATAAAAATGAACCTATTTCCCGGTGTAGCTTTTCGACGCCACCGCTTCTGTTGCAAAAATGTTGCGATTTGCATAATGGAATATTAAATTAGAATGTATATTACTGCATTGTGTCTATCGTATTCATTTTGTTTGTTTGTTAAATATTTGAATTATACGTACATTTTAAATTCTGCCAAAGCTCATCAATGGAAATTTTTAATCTTCTTTAAAGTTTAGACATTAAAATACTATCTTAGTATTGGTATCATAATAATTGCTTTGCATAGTCTTCTCGCCGGAATATTAAAGTTGGCTTACTAAAGTCGTCGTTATATGAATAAGTATTTAGTTTCTTTTGTATAATTGTGGATATTAGTTGTAGTTACGGCTTTACTTATGCCGGAAGAGCATTAGAATTCAAATTATGTCATCGTAGGTAAGCAGAACATAGAACTATGAGAAATGAACTGCAGTTCGAATTATATATAAAAACATACTATTTATCTAGGGGAATTGTTCATGAACGAACTGGTTATTAAGGTGAGCTGTAACGACCATTATTAACGCGTACAAACTGTGGTATACTCTAAATGCATAAGACAAGTATCAGCTTCAGCACCTGCAACATTGTGTTAGCCTTCACATTCTTTTCGGAAAACGATGCTTCTCGCGGTGCATAAAAGAGATATTTTTGTATTAAGAGAATGACCCCTCAATGTCTAGTAACATAATATTTATGTAGTTACAACCCTTTTCGTCATTTAAAGTACATAGCATTGTTTACATATCATGCACTATTTTCTTTTGATTGTTTCACTAATGCTGATGAAGGAGTTCGTAACTTTTCTATAGCAATCGCTAGTACTATGTAATGCATGTGAATTGTTTAAATCCATTTCCACTAGACCAGTGGTGACTACAAATTCTTCAGGGTTGAACTGTAATGCGAACTTTCTTTTGTGAACATTTTAAAATAAAAAACTTCTTGTGACCATGTGCTCCAGCTTCTAAAAACTGATTGGGTAGGTTTGCAACTTTCAGGATAGTGCTTCTGAAGTTGCCGTATACATTTAGGTATTTAAGGAAAAAAAATTAGTACTACTTATTATCTGAGTTAGTTTTTGCGAGTAGCTTCTGCGAACCGATATAATCCATGTATCAGACAGAGTACATGCAGTTAATCGGAACACCTACTGTTAAGACAATATCCTGCATCTTCTTGGTTTGGGGTCAATTGAAACTTTGTCAATGTATTTCAGATCACAGCATTTCGTTAATAGATTTGCTGGTACAGATTAACAACTCTTTACTTGTTAATAAAAGAACGGAAATGAATATTGCAAAGGTTTCATTGGACACACTACAGTAATGAGCTTAGCCACGCTTTTTCTATTTTTCAAAATAACTTTTATTTTAACAGGATCATATTTTGTCCAACGCAAATGAAACTAACTCAAATTCGTCCTTAAATTTGTGACCACGTTTTTTATGTTTATGTTTTCTGACTATTTAAATATCTAAAAGACACGCTTTAATTCCAATAGACGAATGTATCACACACTAAGCGATTTCAGCCATCGTATTTTAGGCCCGGGAATTGTCTCATAAACTTATAAAAATTCGTCCATATCTAAACCTACAAGCTCACTGAAGTCATCGGATCAAACGCAATATTTGTGTGATGATCGTGAATTGCGCCAACATCCCTACCGCTACATGTCCGGTGTTCGACTGCCTCACTGGCTGCCCATCAAAAGTGTCTTAAATTTAAGCGCCCTAGTAATCATGAATTAGAACCGCTATATACACACTGCTTTAATTTTTTCTGGCATTTTGACAATCCAATTTTGTAGCACATTTTATAATGTTAAGGTGTTGGTTCCTTTTACTATATTTGAAACACAAATCTCGCAGTTTTCAGAACAATGTATTTGTTCATTTTCACAAAGTAACAGGAAAGAAAAGTAAAATAAGAATATATAAAGGAGATTGCCTTAGCTCAGTGCTACATCTATGAAACTACTTATTTCTATTGCTATTAGAAGAACTTGCGCTCGTTAATTGAATTATTAAAATTGATTAATTCCTCGTGTAGTTTATGATACGTTCTTAATTGATACCGTAAAACTTTTAATCACTGGAAATGCACGGAAATGATGCTTACGTCGAGATTGCGGTCTATAGCATCCTGAGAAACATACACGATTGTTTGTCATTTTCGGTTTTCTTTTCATTTTTGAATTGTACGTAGGTAATTCATGTTGTGAGTATTGAATACAACTCGAGACATTAAAAACTATTTTCGTCTCTGTTTTCTACTATGCACTAGTGAACCCCAGAACTAGTTTCGCCTGGATGACATCTTCACCGGCCTAGGATAATCAAAATTAAAGTACTGGGTAAAAGGACATTAAGATTCGGATCCTAAGATATATATAGATATATTTATATACTGAGTGATTTTAAATGTTTGAGGACAGTTTAAATTTCGCGCCTTGCTAAATATTTGTCACGTTGGCGATTTGGTTTTGAATTCGTAACCAGTAGCGTAGCAATGATTTTCTAAGGAAATGGAAAATAACACTGATAAACAGTAGCTCCAAGAAGAACAGATTACAAGTAAAAATGAAGCAAATAATAACGAATAAAATGAATATAAATAACGAATAATAAATAACGTGCCCCACAGGCAGTTGACAGGACCAATACTCACAATGGCCACTTTTAACATGTCAAATCCCCTAGAATCCACCGCGCGAAATTTAAACTGTCCTCAAACATATAAAATCACTCTGTATATATATGATCCGATATAACATACATATATGTAAGATTTTTGAGAGTTGTTATCTCTTTCTATACTTTTCAGTATCTCATAATATACTTTTCATATTGTATTATTTTTTTACATTGTTTGGTGTTTCTATTACCTTTTTCTTTCTTTTTTCAGGTATGTCAGATGTTTCAATCCCTTCTATCCTAAATAATTTTTGGTAAGACTTCTTTTAGTTTATTTTTGATTTTCTTTTCCTTTATGTAACGAGTCTTGATATTGAAAACTTTTTGGAAAAAGCAATGAAGTTTATTGTTATTATATAAAGTTCGTGGCTTGAGGTTAAAGTTAAATTCTCATATACCGAAAAAGTAAATACTTTATGTTGCACTGACGTTTACTTGACATTTAACGTCAGTTTTATAGCATAACCGATAACCATCTATATCAAAACTACTTTCTGATGTAAGCAGTATTCAACTGATACGTTACATAATGAGCCAAATTCTACTTGTTTACAATCAGCTTTCCCTAGAAGTGTAAAATGTACCTAGTAATTACTTGCCAAATGTAAAGTTTTAGGTTTCAACCTAAAGACCGAAATCGCATGTTGCCATAATACTGTTGGCGTTATTTAATACCAACTGGCTGTACATAAAATAAATCCTTAATTATAGTAACATTTAGCACCTAAAGTATTAGACTTCGGTTTTCATATCGATGCCGTTTAAAATGTAGAATTGACTCACAAAGGAAAAGGAGTTTTATTGGTTTCGACGTTAAACCACATTTTTATCACTTGCGTTCAACCTCAAACTCGTAAAAGTGTGAAAGCGTTGAGTGTTTATAATTCGATTATAGACTTAAATAAAGTGTACTGCTTCGATATAAATATCCCTTTATTGGTGTTTATTTTTGCATTAATATCAAACACTAATGTCTTTAACTTTTATCGCACGTACAATTTTAAATAACACTTGTTGACCTCTCGAATGTCAGTTACATTGGAACAAACAACGAATGTACACAAATCCAGGCAGTGGTAGTAAAATATTTCATTGTGATGTTAAAACGATGCATGTTTTTTAAAATTATTATGCGTCTGATAACGGTATCAAAATACTCTTTATGTCATGTAAAGGAAGTTGTTTATAGTAGATAAATCATACAAGCATAACCGTTTGATAGTTCATGATATGTGAATTATGATACGTTTTATTTTACAAGGAATTACGAGTGTGATACGAAACATTTAAAACTATAAAATACTCTGCTCACGTAACGGTAACCATTTAATACTTTGCTTTTTAAATTAAGTAATTTACTAGTATAAAATAATGACTGTCATAATTATACCTTTGTATCTTCTGGAATACTAAAACTACTGTACATGCTAAAAAATAAATATCAATAAATACTGTTGAATATAATAATAATAACAAAAATAACAGACTGAAAATTTCTAGTAACCCTAGCGAATGGTTTTGCAAAACTTTTTTACAGTTCCTTCTAGTACACAAAATGGTAACATCAACAGTTATGCTTGTAATATTAGGCATAATTCGGAACTAAAATTCTTACTGAACTAACCATAGTAAGTATTTCAAGATAAGGTATTTGCAAACTAAAGACAAACATTGCTACAGAATAGATGCCATTCCTCTAAAGGTGCTTCAGTGTAATGTGCAGTCGTTTATGCGACATTATGAAATGTTTTTTGTGTGAAGGTGTACTTCCGGTTGCATTGAAACACCTCATTATCATACTGAAACAGAAAAAAGGCAGCACTACTGATGTGCAAAATTACCGACCAACTACCGAATTAACTTGCTTTTCAAAAATTATTGAAAATATTGTCTATTAACAATATACTCATTTTTATTGGTGTAGACTATTCTTCTCAAAAAAAGCATCTATTATTCAATCACGGACAACGTGGATTTTTTCCTGCGAGAAATATATCAGTATACTGATTAGGTGCTCTTTCAATTAATTCTTTCAGGAACAGATTTGATTTAGAATACCTAACTGATTAAGAGGTAATGAGTTACAAAATAACCCAGCTGAAGCAGGTTGTGCTTTAAGTTCACTCAAACTTCACGTCCCGTTGTTTAAAATAACACTAAATTCATATTAACCATTGTAGGTTATCTCAGCTAGATTTCGAAGTATTGCTCCTACGGAGAGGGCAGCCCACGTTGCCAAGAGTTGTCTCAAGTAACAGATTGCTATTTCGCGTGATCGTTATGTCAATCCGACAGATACTCTTGTTCGTCTGTTGTAGCTCAGTTTAAGCCAGATCAGTTTTAAGATGTGTTCATCACACAAAAGTTTTCCTTCTGAACTAAATGCACAATTAATACCCTCAAACATATTGAAAAATAACATTGAAAAATCAAATGGTTCTTCTTCAGAATGCAATGTATAGCTTTAAAGTTTATATGTAAGGATAATTTTTGTCGTATTTACAACGAATAATGAGCAATTAAAAAAACAATTCATTCAGAAATTGAAAAGAGAAATTTAACACTGTACTAAATGATAAGTAATATAAATGGACCAGAAAGTTCTATACATATTGGTATAAGCTAACAAAAGAGGACTATACTTTATAGGACTTAAAATACTTCGAAACTTAAATAGCACAAATTGTAGCTGTAAATTTCCAAGTTATATTTTGCAATACCTTAAACTTGTGGTTGTTTTTATCAGCTACGTTGTGGAATTATTTATGTTGTTCTTTAGACTGGAGAAATTAGAAGAAATTTACTAAAAACGTATCTTACCGCAAGTGGTTTACAAATTAAGATTTGCAATCTGCATCCGGCTTTTATAAAAAAAATACTACGTCCGTAAAAAGAAGAAAAGTAGGTTGGTTCTAGGAGGATATAATTTGCTGCATATGGAATAGATCGATAATATTGCAACTCATAAAAAATAAATATGTTTATGTTTGTCAATCTCAACAGGAATACATATTAAAATGTTATAATGTTTGTCTAAATATAATGCTAACGGTGTGCTTGTAAATCTGTTAGCAGAACAAAACTAAAGGAATGTAACATTATTATTTATTTAGTTAAAGTTAAGTAAAATTTTTATCATATCTAATGGAAATTACCTAAAACAGCCTCATTTTAGTAATCTTGCCAAGCACCAAAATTGCTTGAAAAGCATTGAGGTAACTAAGACATCGACATATGCCCATATTCATTTAAAAAAATATTAAATATCCCTGTTTAGATGCACTTGACGTCCTGAAAAACGTTCAATTCCTAAGCTATTATTAAATTTCAAATAGCGTATATTTCAGTGTGGTCTATAATAAAACTGGTTTTCAATGTGTAAGTTTAGAATTGGTATGTTTCTTAGACAATTTTGGTTCAACTGTGTACTTTATTTTACTTTATATCTTACAATTTTGCAAATGCAGTCAACAACATACAAATATTAGAGATTTCTTTGCATATTATATGAAAGGTCTGATTACTTTGTGCTAATACTACTTACATAATTTCTATAATACTTCTGTATTATAGAAGTGTCACAGTATTCTCAAATTGTACGACGGTATACCCATTTTTCATATATTGCCTGAAATAGATCATAATATAAGTAGTACCAGTATTTTCAGGACCGGTACTGTACGATTAAGTAGATAAAAATGTTGGAATACAGTAGATTATCATCATTAATACTAGCAATTGAAGCGTCATAAACTTTATTAAACATGTATAATTATTTGCGGCAAATTGTCATATCATCATGCATACATTTTCAGGGTGATGTGTATGTATTAATGATGTGTGTGATGCACCGAAGATAATCGTATTTTTAACAAATAATAATATTTATTCTCTATTAGATCTTACAAAGAAGCATAAGCCAAAATATTTTTATAATTGCAAATCGTAGAAACAACGCAACGGAAGTGTATTGAACCCATTTGATGAACATGTTAGTTACTCATATACTGTATAAAAGGCATTGTCTACTAAATAACGTTTGAATGTATTTGTGAAGCTTATAATGTTTGTTATGCTCTTGTTTCGTTACAAAGTACTGTTATGCTACTTCGTTCCCATGTAATATAGAGATCTTTCAAATAAATGTTTTGAGACGATGTATGGGAACGCATAATTGATTCTTATGCCGTGTATTACATTCGTGATAGTCCTAATTTGATTTAAAATTTACTCCGTTGTTCTTGACGTATAAAATAACCTGTAGTATGTGGATTCTTACGGGAATAAATATCTTAAGTTTTTGGAGATATTGTCTATCGGACTTCAATCTAACCTTAATAATATTTTTAACTTCATCTCTTTACTGTATGAATATGTGTTTGTAAAAGCTAGATGCGCTCCGATTCCATAAGAAATTTTGGAATGACGTTGTATCGACTTTCCATTAATTTTCAGCAATAAATCGTGGTTTTTTATTAGTAGCTGGTGCAAAATTAATTTGATTAGGTCTTCTCTAAGTTAAGATATTACTTAATCGCATTTTACTAAGCTTGAATTTTAGACAACATATCCACATACTCAGCACAAGAAAGATAACTGCTGTTGTATGCATATAAAGCTATATTATTTGTAGAAATTCTTGATAAAATGTTCTAAAACGAGGTGAACATTAGAGGGCAGATTATAGGTTTCCGTAGTATGCCCTTGGTTAGCTTCATTTTTCCAAAGATGATATTTAGCAACTTGAATACGTTCTTGCAAATAAGAGTTTATCCACACTGCCATGTACTTTTGCGAGTGCCGTATGTGAAATGCTTCTCAAGTAAAGTAATGCAATAAACCATGCTTAAATTCATAGAAACAGCAATATAGATGCGGTTTCTGTTTAGATTTTTATAGAGCTCATTAATAAGTATGGCGGTCGCTTTTGTGAATTTGTTGTTAATAAAACCATGTCATTTAAGAAGTTGATTATCTTAGCGCAATGATTGCAGAAACTGCGTAATTATACAGTTCACATGTAACAAAGTAAACTACACAACACAAACTATTTATTCGGAACACAACGTTTCAAGAGTACATTGGCTCTCACCGTGGTTTTTGAAAACACCGACAATATATGTAGGAATCATACCCTGGTTCTGTAATAATTTTTTATTGCCCTTCTTAAATACTGGAATGACTTTTGCCTTTTAACATTGGGAAATATGCCATCTAATAAGGAAATACTTATTGAGCAAGTTAAGGATTGAAGTATTAGATCTATAAGAACCTTGAGGTATGTTAGCGTTAATATTGTCTATTCTCATAATATTTGAAGGTTTGGGTTCTTGAGTAATATCATATATCTCAGCAGTAAAAACAGTATTATTACGCATTAAATTCGTGTTGTACTTTAAGGATGCGATACTCTATCTGAATTAACAAGTAATCTATTTAATGCGTTAACTATAACCTGATCGTCCAATTACATTTGTTTTAAACCATCTTAAATGAATCTTATTGCCCTACTTGTATTAGGGAAACCATGTTATTTCCTATTATAATACAGTTGCTTGGCAGATTTAATTACGAACCTGTATGTTTCTTATATTTTTCGTAGCATAAAAATTGTCTTCAGTCTTAGTGAAAACTGCATGCTTATTTGTATAGTTGTTTATGCGTTTTAGAAAATTAAGTCTGTTGTGATTGTAACTAAAACAAGACTCGGGTCAATATAGTATTTATTATAATATTTTTAAAACAATGGAAGTAATGATAGTTAACTTTCTTATTCGGCATGCCCTATTCCTGTAAATCGATGTATATTCTATTTAGTCAGCTATCAAGCTTTTTGCTAGGCAAAATTGGTAACTCAAACCCATATGGATAATTTTCGAACGAACGAACATTAATAAAAAATCTCCAAATCTAAAATCTCCAATCTTTACTTTCATACCTTAAAATCGGTTCTTTTGTCATAAATACAGCTAAAAAATTGGATTCAATATCGTATTGGATTCCTTTGATTGAAATAAATGGGATATTTTTGTATAAACATCGCGAATTTCTTGATGCAAAAAAAATATACAGAACAGATATCTTATTGACTGAGTGCAAAGACTTGTTTAAGTAGTAGACTACATATGTGCGGAGTGTACATCGGTGGAATATTGCATACCGAGGATACCGCCTACGAATTCGTTATGTGTACACCTCCCTTTAGTCAAACACGTTGATAGAAGGGAAGAGTTCGGTGAGGTGAGAGTCTCTCCCGGTTCGTCGAGAGACCAGCAGGGGGAGGCGAGCGCACGCACCGTTTCATGAAAAGGCCCTCGCCGTGCCCCAAAGGAACGAACAAGGGTCTCTCCCCCTGGTCCTAGATGACACGAGCACACCTCGCCCCGGTGTACGACAACAACAACGGTACAGGCACAGAAAACACAGTGGGGTTCTTTGATCTCCTTTCTACCAATTTCACTCCGATTGAATCAGACTGTATAAATGGCCCGGTACCGTACGCGTTCATTCTTCGACGATAGCGTGCGGTTGCTTTCGGTTTCTCAATCGGGGTTGTGATTTTAAACGAGACTGTGAGTTCCTATTTATCAGTAGTATCTGTCTATGCCGAAGTATAGTATGTATTATGTAAGAATACAGTTGGTTTATCAGCCTACTGTATACCGAAATTCCAGAATAAGTAGTACGGTTGCGTTTACTTTCTCTAAATAATTCTTTCATTTGGTCGGATGCGCAATTATCTGTAGCTAATTTTGTTTCGTTATAGATGGTAACTCTTTATATCATCAGTTCCAAAGATTATAACACAATTTCTCAGCTATTTTTTTGTTTTAAGAGCTCCTGATTGATAATTGATTGTATATACAGGAAGATGTCATTTTAACTATACTGTTAATGTTAATGAGTTTTTCTTGGAATTTTCATGCAATATAGTTAATTGCTTTACTGCATTTTATGATGCGAGGTCTTTTTTACCTCATCGTTGTAGTTTGCGTTAGTTCGAAATTTACCGAGAACAAGCAGAAGCAAAATTTTATCTGCGAGTTTTGATATTTCTTAGTTATTTATGTTATAATGACGAAAATACATTGCACGTGAATTGGACATTAGTAGGCAAACAGCGGACTACAATGTGTACAAATTTACAAGTAGTGGTAGTTTTCTCACAAAAAGAGTAATCTGCGATCGAAAAAAAGAACAGCAGAAGATCATGGTCATAGTTCTAGGAA
Source organism: Trypoxylus dichotomus (assembly GCA_023509865.1). Taxonomy (NCBI): domain Eukaryota; kingdom Metazoa; phylum Arthropoda; class Insecta; order Coleoptera; family Scarabaeidae; genus Trypoxylus; species Trypoxylus dichotomus. The sequence goes on along the minus strand of CM042074.1, from coordinate 71,290,082 downwards.
TTAGCAAAGGAAATTGACGAAAAACCACCTCAGAAATTGCGGTGCAGTGAATGGGGAACGTAGGAAACCGATTAGGGTGATTACAGTGAAACGACAGTTAGGTAAAACTGAATTTCTCAAGTGAGTAGCTGTAAGAATGCCGTTATTAAGAAAACAAAACAAGCGGAAGCGGTATAAGTGGACAAGCAGTAAGAATTGGACCGTCGAAGATTGGAAAAAGGTATTGTAGAGTGACGATTTGAAGTTCGAAGTTTACGGCACACGCAGGCGTGTATTCGTTCGTAGGTCAGCAGAAAAACGACTGTCGGAGCAGTGCATTGTACCGACCGTCACACATTTGCGGAGATTCGGTGATGGTTTGAGGGTTAACGGTATTCTGCGAAAAGAGGGGTTCAGAAATATTTTAGAAAATAATGTGGTGTCATCGGGATTGCGACTAATCGGTGGAAACACACGATGTTATAAGATAGGATTAGTTGGTAGAATGCCTCAATTATGCGTGGCTGTTATAAAAAATTGAGTAGGTTATATTAGTGAAAGCAAAATTTCGTTTAGTTTTGTATATATCATTTTTTTAACTAGTATTCATCTCCGATCGCTAGCCGAACGAGAGCGTCCAAAGGAAGATGAGTGAGTTATGTAGATGTAAATATGATCTAAATACAATTAAGTAATGATATCCATGATTCAAATGCGACTGTGTTTCGAACTTTAAGGAACGTGGTCAAATACTTATGAGCGGTAGTGTATATACTCGCGTCAGTCCCATTAAAATGCTTCTGCTTGTGTGTGATTTTTCATATCTTTTGCAAGACATAGATAGCTGCTTTGTATTTGCTTACCTCGTTACAGCACCATTACAGACGCATGCTTGTAATTCTCACATATTATTAACTTCTACTTCCACTTCTGCGGTAAAATACGTATTTCACGTATCTTTTCAACTGTTAATCAATTGGAATTACGTGGGTATGGTAGATAACATATGCATATTTTACAAACAATTTAGAAAACACAAACAGTAAATACTAGGATACTTAAAGAGTAACAACTAATCATGTAAATCTTACAGTCGTAAAATTAGGAAGCAACCATGACACCGATTAGAAAACCAAAATCGCACAATAGATGACAAAATAAATATTTAAAGAATGATTTTTTTAATGCGGTGTAGTACATCTTGTGTTTTCGCTGTTGCAGAGTAAACAAACAAGAGTCTGTACGAATGAAGATCATGTGACAATCTACAAAATAAACAACTTAACAATGTGTACGCTAGGCAACAATATCAATATCAATAATGTTCAAAAATTTCATGGAAGGAATAAACACCGTTCCATGTTAGTCCTCAAAGAAAGTTTTTGCTTGTTTCTCAGATGATAATTTGGTGGAAATTTGATCAATCTTTTATCTTGTATCTACGTATTTTTACATGTTGGAAATATATTTGTATACCGGGAAAAGATTCATATATGTATGTTTATGTCATAATGAGTTATGTATATGAACCTGAATTCATTGTATTCGCTATAGCCATAAGCAGGAAGTATTACACCTACATACAAACACATTATTTTCGCATTTTTTTAGATTTTTGGATACTGTTTTAAAAGTTTTTTAGTGTAAACTTACCTTTGTTTGTTTTGTACCACCTGCGATGTCAGCCATGTTGTGGAAAACTCTTTCGGTTTGTCATCATTATCAACTACTGGCCAGATAGCGAGGATTTGAGGTTTAAAAATAGATGAAAATCTTTAAGTGCAAGGTCCGGGTTATAAGGATCACTATAAATGAAAAAAAATATATTCCAGCCAAAGCCTTGCAAAATTGTAATTAGTGCATGAAATCCACTAGTAAATCACTCCGAAATTTGAAAATCTTCCAAGAATTAAATATTTCCATTTTCGGAGCGAAGAATAATAATTTTATTCCCTAAACATCATTTCGAACTCAAGTGACTTGCCATGTTTTGTAAAGCTAAGCTCATTTTACTCTATTGTGGAAAATCTAGCACTTGAGGTGTTGAGTAGAATTGGTACTCTTTTAATTGTAAGAAATTTACAATATTAGTTTACGATTAGTTGCTAATCTTTCTCTATATTTGTACTTTCCATTAAAAACGGACTTGGACATAGCACGAACTAAGCTTGCACTTGATTGCACTAAGTTGTTCTACATACAGTTACATTTTTGAGTGCAGTATGTAACAGCATTTATAAGGAAGGTACGGTTGAAAATTATGGGCCGGTTAATTTGAAAAACAGCTGAAAGAAATAGAAATTTCTTAATGATTTCAAAAAATGGGCATCTTTATTTTCCTACGCAGTAATTATATCGTTCCAAACACTTTTGACATCGTAAAACAAGCTTTTTTAAACTTTCTGTATAAATTTTCACTGCCTGGGATTTTAGCGACAGAGACTTTTAGTGTCTCATCTTCCCCAAAATGTTTAGATGCAAGGTTTCGAAATGTCGGAAGATATGTTATTTACTATGCGCACGATCAGGACTATAAGGATGATTTAATTAATTTGCCATCCATTTTTTTCCGTAGAGCGTGAAATCGTGCGTGGATGTGCATTATCACGAAGGAAAATAATTCCCGATTTCATAGTTTAGGACGTCTTTCGCAATAGATGTAATGGTTGTTTCAGGTTTCATAAAATCAATCAGAAGCACACCCTTTTGGTCCTGAAATACAGTTGCTATGATTTTCTTTTGAGACTAGATTTGCTTGAATTTTTTCTGTATAGATGAACCAGAATAACGCCATTGTTGGGATTATCGTTTTGTCGCAATATTGACGTAGGTTTCATCAACTGTGATGATATGGGAAAGATATTCGTCTCCGTCGTGATTCAAGCGGTCGACAGAGGTACATGAGGATGTCATTCTGTGATCGTTGCGAGTATTTTCAGCATCCATTGTTAACATAGTTTCCGATGCCTTAATATTTCGGTCACAATTCAACAACGTTTTCCTGGAATCTTCTAAGCATTTTAGAGAAAGTTTGCTTGGCGTGAGGCGACGATTTTCTCTCGATTTTGCATTCACCGTCTTAACGAGATCCGAATCCGAACACTGAACTTATCACTTGTCTGCGGAGTGTGAAAATTTCAACGGCATTCTCTAAACTAATGACACCATTGCCTTATTTTTCCTATATGTTTAACACAATGATTTTAAGTAGTATTAGGTCCTTCTGTATTAACTGGTCGAATTTCACAATTGGCGGAATTTGTTATTACCGCATCCATTTTAACATTCTGCTAAGGCAGACAACAATGAAGTGGAAATTACATTCCTAACATTAAAGGCTACTATGCATGCGCGAACCAATTGCTTTTTGTACATGATCGGTCTTTAATTTTTAATCTGGCCTCGTACTTTAAAATTATACCGTGTGCGTTTTTTTCGTTAACTTATCGACAACAGTTAGCTTATCGTGTTAATTCTAGACGCGATAAATTTCCCTTTCAGAGGCGACTGAATTTTCAGCTAATATGTGCGACAACGACTGCTACAATGCGTGTTAAGGTATAAGACGGTCGGGGCGATACATCAACGCCAATAGGGACGAGGCGCATTTAGCGGATGTACGCTCTCTAAACCGTCATTCGCAGCACCTAGAAGCGTTGTCCGCGCAAGGCGAGGTGATAAATTGCGTTACATCCAAGCCTCGGTACACATACGGAGTTAAACGGCTTAAGAAAATGTTCCTGGCGAATACACGCAAACTCCATTTAGCCGCGTCGCATACTTTGCTTGTCATCCTTCGTGCTCGACTTCACTTTCTTTACCATGCCAGCGCTAGAGTGATTTTCGCCTAACGCATGTACGTGCAACATAAATAGCGAACAATGCAGAGGCAAAACGCCGCATATTTAAAGGTTTACGTTTTTTTTTTTTGGTTACAAATTAGATTCCTTAAAGGACGTCTAGACTACATGCTATTTGCAGTTAAGGAATTCTACGAGGGATGTTTGCTTCTAAATGAAAGCAAAGGAAGAGCAATTTAATCCAACACAGAGAGATAGGTCCATCCAATGTTAGGAGACCGGTAGTAGCTTGTCAAAGTATTCGGAATGATTGCATATAAGATACAAACATTATCGCATTTAAGAATAATATCTGGAACTTTCCATCAGTTATTAAGTAAAAAATCTTGAATGCATGTACTCCCGGTTATGGAAAATAGGATGGTTGATCAAATCTTTTAGAATGTGCATTTATAACACTATTATGTAAATAAATGAAGAATTATATTCCTCTACAAAATACTATGGTGTGCCTTATATATTTATCTTTTGCATTGCATTCTAGAGTATTACAGCTTTAATCATTGCAAACTAAATAGGCCTCTTATAAAGTGTTAGCACGCAATCAGATGAAGTTAGCCTACAGTAAGTGAGTCGGAAACTCGACGATACAATCACTATTTTACAGAAGAAACTTATTCTATCCGAGAAATTAGTTAAAAAGTAGGAATTACAAAATACACCGTTAACAACATCATACGCCGATTACATGAAACAGCAATTGAATAAGCATTGAGCAAATTGAAGATTTTCCAGTTATTGTGAAACAATTTATAGTACTTGCTTAGAGGTGACTGATATGCGTAGAGTTCATGTTCTGCAAAATACGTGCCTAGAATTTATATCTGGTGCTAGACGAGGTCAATAAATTTCACATAAAATTGTAGAAGTAAAATAGTTACACACGGCTAAGCGAAGGAAATTACACATTCTTTGTCTTTCACGTGGAATTTTAAATAGTAGCTTACAATTAAGAATAAACGCATTGTCGAGGAAAATTGACCAAGGGTGTGTTGCTCTTGCAAGACACAAGAGCAAAGTTGCAATGGCAGCTCTGCACAAGCATGGCTTTCAATCAATCCATCCACCCTATAGTCCAGACCTGGCACCTAGTGATTTTTATTTGTTCCCCAATTTAAAAAAGGACTTACGTGGAAGAAAGTTTTCCGACGACAATGAGGTAAAGGAGGCAATTTTGGCCCATTCTGAGGCGAAAGATAAAAAATATTTTTATGACGGTTTATAAAAATTAATTCATAGATCTAATAAATGTATTGTGCTTAAGGGTGATTATATTGAAAGGGAAAACTAGATTTATTGTTTTGTTTTATTTAAAACCCTTTCATTCCACGAACTTCTGCACCTCCCCTCGTAGAAGGCTTCTTCAGAAAAGAGAGACCTGAATTTAACGTATAACTACCGCTCAGGAAGAAAGCCACAGTAATTACGTCTTAACCACGGTAAACGTGAAAATCTTCAGAGGTATCTTGATTATAGCTCTTTTCACAACCACATATTTATTAATTTTATTATAATGGTTATGCTTTTCTTTTTTCTCCATTTTCTTTTTAATTATGCATACAATTTTTATGGGTTGTGCACGACAACTGTTTATTAGAATTTTTTCTATATTGTATACATATAGAATTATCGGGATTACGGGGTCGGGTTACAGTAAGAAAAACATTTACGATACGCACAAACGTATCGGAAGTGAAAGGGTAAGAGCGGAGAGAAGTGCTTTGGACAAATGAGTGCTCGACAAAGATTTTTCGCATGAGAAAATGCTAATGGTATCTAATTTTAATAGATCTTTTTGTCTGCCCAAAGTATGCTTGATCACTTTATACGATATTTTGTAAATTCTCCTGATTTTACCACGTTATCTACTTGGTCTTTAGGGTTTCCTACAAAGTTTTTGAGGTTATTGTGAGCCAAGAAAACGATTTTGCAATAAACTTTAGAAAAGATTTTTTGAAGACCTTTCGTGTACCATGGGTAAAATGGTAACTTTACATACTTCTTATTACTACTACTAGTATTTTTAGTGTGCTTGTATTTCTAACTCTTAGTTTTATTTTTATGCTTCCTAATAGTATTATAGAGTACATTTTCGGAGATACGTGCGTCCAGTTTTTTGTACCACAGTGTGCGAGCTTTGTGATTTGTACTGTTGCGTTACTTTCGGTGTTTGATAATACAGATTACAAAATATTTTTTCAATAATAATAATAATAATCGATCTCATGTGTATATATTCATATATTTAATAGCAAAGCAAATATTCAGTTTGCAAATACAAGAAGAATAATATAGGTTGATAAGTATCGCAGTAAACTCTACTTCACAAAAATTAATAGTTTAGTCGGAACGCAGCGTTTCAAGAACACGTGGACTCTCATTGTTAACCGTGTTACCGACTGCAGGATCTTGTTGCGAGAGATTCCTTTCAGGCAGATGTACTCCCGTCATATTCCATTATAGTCTTAAATCTCTTCTAAGTTTCCAACTAGGTCACGACCTGCGTATTTTGCTGCCTCTTCCATTTGGCTCTTGTGGAGTACTCGGTAAGATTTATATCTACTTTCGATACGGCTAGTAGGTATGTTCACACTCATTTCTTTTTAGTTTTTGGCTATTTCTAGATATTAATTTGGTGTCCAATAGGCACCAGATAACATTTCCAATATGGGGATCTTGCGTATTATAAAACTAGGTTAAATCATAATTGTTCTTTAGCATTAGTAGTAGTTTTAATCGTTTTTAAATGTATAAAATTCCTTTTATTTGGGAGTTACATTAAGAAAGAGAAAAATCTAAAAAATCTAAGATTTTTTGCGTGATAGTGTTTATCATATTTGCACTTAAAAAAAAGTATAGTAAGTTCTGTTATCAGAGAAATATTATCGAGTAAATACAGATATTGAACCAAATTTGCAATTTTGGCAAGTAATTAGTTTTCCATAAACGACATTCAGGACTGTGCACTACATTCCTATATTACCTGAAGAACAAGAATTTAATCTTTTTTTTCAATATAATTCAAAATCACGCCTCAGATTGTAGATTTGGTCGGTGATTGACAGTTTGCAAAATGTATGTATGTATTATCCCGCCACGGACCATATCGGCAGGCTGAAATGGCAGATCTAGAGTGGAAAAGAACTCTTTCAAAAATCCGCTATATGTATCATTATCTATCTACTGTAAAGATTTACTAGCTCTTTTTCCACATGTAAGGCAAAACTTGTACTACTTTTGGTTCTGTTAAATATCATGAATAATTACGCAGAGACTTCAGTTATTGCTACAAAATTCTTTTATTAGCTAAAACCCTTTTCAAAGCGAGGTTTCTTTTACGAAATTTGGATGATGCTATTTTTCTATTAATAAAAAATCAAACTGTTTTTGAAGTAATGTACACACACGTATCTGAAATTTATTTCCAACCACATTTTATTTCACTCAACCAACGGTTACAAATGAACTATTACAGTTATTCATGTGTTAGATGGCAAATAAATATAGCATTTGTGTTTCGACTCTCAGCGGCGATAGTAAAACAACAATTCGAGACACGACACTTGCAATAACAATAGTTTAAATGCATTCGGCTTTTGCGTACGGTACGCTCATAAATACTTAACTCTAAAGCACATGGAAGACACGTTTATTTTCGGAATACGAACCATTATTCTCTTTATCACATGGCTCAACGCTTGCACATAATCCATTTATTATATTGCTGGACGGCGTTTGCGTAGGCGTGCTCGGATACGGACGCCATATGCACATATACGTGTGTGTGCCTACGTTCTGGTATGTAAACAGGTAAAAATGTGCTAGCGAATGAAGGTGGTGCGGATTACTTATGAATTATAATATCCGATGAATACGAGCATTTCAGCTGCGGTTATAGCATCCTCACAGCCTAAACCACACACTCCATACCTTGCATATCACAACTGGTTTTCTGCTTTGTAGTCCTTAGTGTGCCCGCCATTTTGTTGTTTTTAAGAACGATAATATTGTATCAGTATTGGTAAATAGCTAATCCAGAATCTAGTAATAAAAGTTCAATTATTAATGGTTTTTTTTTCAATTGAGTCTGCCGAAGCATGCTGGAAATCTATATTAATCATGGGCGATGAAGTAAAACACAGTTTTTTCCAAATCTATCCAGTTTGTTCAACACAACGTAATACATATACATGACATGTTTCGCTATCACTGGTAACTTCACCGGATGTTGTATCGGATGTGTATAAATAAGATAATGCAACTGCTAGCGTAGTGTTTAATTGGCAACACTGTTGATCTCTCCTCTGATGGGGAGGCATACTAGTATCTGATGCGATTCAGCGCCAGTTTGAATTTCCAATAGTAATTTAGTGGTCGCGTTTTTTTCGTGAGCCTTATATTGTTAATCCGTTGTGGAACAGGCTGACAACAATTTCAAGCAACGACCCTCTAACAGGTTTTGTTTAAAATTTTGGCACGGTGCGACGGAAAGTTTTGCACAACTTGAACAGATGTAGGTTCTCAGTTAGTTTAAAATATCATCAGAAGATCGAAACTCAATTAAAGCGTCTGTGACCAGTCTTGGATTTTTGAACATGACCCGGAAGCGAAGCGGCAAATCCAAATATGGGATTCTTCAGCCGCGACAAAATAAATCATTACGGTAAGTTAATGATCAAAAGCATGCTGATTTGCTTTTTTGATAACCAAGGTATCGTCTATAAGATTTTGTGTGTCAAGATCACAGCACAAATCATGATTTTTATCGAGATGTTCATGAAGGTTTTCGAATAAAGATTTCTCGTATGTGACCGAACATCTTGCTATACCGTGACTTCATCCAACGAATTTTTATCGAGTAAAGACATCCCTATGGGCCGACGGTTCTCTTGCTCACCAGACTTGTGCTCTTTTCCCAAGATTGAAAATTTACTTCAAAAGACACAATTTTGGGCAACTGGAGAACATCGAAAAGACCATAATCGGCCACGTGAAGGCAATTCCAATATCTAAATATATTCCAGCGCTGCCATTGAAGATAAACTATCTCGTTACTTTATCTATATACCTCCTGAATGTTGCGAAACGTGTGTGGATTCAATGGAAATGTTGAAGATTCGATGTTCTTTTGTGTATTCTTTGTCCTTATGCGATTGGGACGTACTTTATTAGAACAAATTTAAGATCCATTTTGTGTACTATTAATATCAAGATTTCATTCTCATCTTTATAATGTGCTTGTTGCAATCAAACGCCAATTATCCTTCAGTTGGTAGTTTCTGAAGATATGTTGCTTTTGTCCTGACTTTACTTCAAGAATATTCTAATTATTATCTGCGTACTTAGAAAATCTAGAGAATGTTATGTATGATCGGGCAAAGAGGCTTCGTTAATTCGTTAGATAGTTACGCAGAGTACGTTCTACATCAAAACACTCTCTTCACTTCATTGTTGACCTAAATTACGTACCTAGAAATATTATTAACATATACATGTTGATTAGCTGTTAGTAAGAAACTGTTAATGTGGCTAAATATAAGTTCGCTGCAGGTACATACTATTCTACTGCCGATATTATTTGCGTTGACTTTATTACAAATCATTTCACTTACTTGAAATGCTAGAAATATATGCTTAAGTTAATATGTTCAATGTGTAGAATGGCGTTTTTAATACGTTCCATTAGGTAGATTTTTGAGTTATTTACACTCGATATTATTTATGATTATGTATACTGAAATAACGGGCAAGGTTTATTGAAAGAATCTACATATGTACATTATTGAAGCTAAGAAAATCGCACTTATGATTGGCCTCACTATTGGCATTTTACATACTGGTAAACGTCAATGCTAATCTGATAAGAAATGTAAAGGAACTTTTTAGAAATTGTTGATTAGTTGCATGCGGTCTTTGTCAACTTATCAGCTTGACTTAACTTTATGGCTAATTTACTCGCCAGATCTTACACTTCTCGACTTTTATTTTTAAGGATACGTAAAAAGTGAAAAGTATAAAAATCAGTATGAAGATTCTTCGTAGACTTCAATAAACTGTTAAACGTATTATAAATGAACCATAATTAAAGGTCACAAAAAGTGTGACAAACGGGTTCAGAAATGTGCAGTATAAGAAGATATCTGTTTGATCATTTGCTATACGCTTTCTCTGATATTTATTATTTCAGATAAATTTTAACAGCTGCTACGAGTTCTTCCTTATTGCTGGGTTTTCGGGGTCGTTTCGCCATATTTGTCTGAATTATGTGCCAAACATTCTCTATCGGATTCAGGTCTGGTAATTGGCCTGGCCATGGTAAAATCCGAATCCCCTGTTCCTCTTTCCATGTGGTTGTTGTTCTTGCTTTGTGGTTGGGTGCTCCATCCTCCATAAAAGTGGCGTCTTCTTTAGATAAAATGGCGTTGACGAATATCGGTAGTAGTCCTTCTGTTAATATTTGGATATATTTTGCCGCATTTATATTTCCGTCGCAGATTACTAACTGCGATCTTCCACCATACCATATCGCGCCCCACACCGCCGATTTCACCATCTGATGCAAAAATTTGTCATCCAGTTGCTGTGACGAACGTCTCCATACCCACGTACGACCACTATCACTGAATTGGCAGTATCTGCTTTCGTCTGAAAAAATGACAGACCGCCAAAACTCTTCGGGCTTCGTTCGCATTTCGATTGCCCAAGCCATTCGGCGCCGTTTTTGAAACGCCGTAAGGAGAAGTTTTTTCTTTGCCACCCTTTTATACATCCCCACACTGTGGAGATATTGCAGAACGGTGCGCTGAGTTTTCTGTGAAGTTGCCGCAAGCTCAGCTGTACTTTTTCGCGGTTCTCTTAACACTTCGCGCACAAGCACCCTTTTACTTCTTTCAGAAGGGCCGACACGACCTGGTCTCGGCTCCATTGTTGTTTTTTCCTTGCGTTTAAATTGTGTAATCACACATTTAACTGTGGACAACGGAATATTTAAAAATTTACTTATTTCACGTTGCGAAGCGCCGCGTTCACTCTGGCCAACGATGCGACCCCGGGTGAAGTCGCTAATATCACTCGAACCTTGTAAGCGATGCCTAGTTGTAACGATAGTAAACTATGACGAATTCCTTCCGATACATCTACCCCTACCCTAATGACAAGAGAAAGTTCTTAATTCGTTCTTAGAATTTAACTGTATATTTATACCGCTTTACCCGGTGTCGATTTTATTCTGTCTCCCTAGTGTATTTGTTAATCTTTAGTGTCTTATCGCTTTCCTGAACGGAATTGCTGTTTACATATTTATACCGCTTTACGTGGTGTCTATTTTATTCTGTCACCCTAGTGTATATATATATATATATTCATACCTACATATGTGTACATATTATTTTCTTTGGGATTTTCATGGATATGAGATATACTTCTTCCGGGTGTTGATCCAAGTAGATAGCTGGTTCTCAGAAGAACCTGACATAGCTCCACGTTTCGATAAAGCCTTCTTTATCTTCTTCTGCAACGAGTCGCGACAACTATCTACGCGGGTCAATACTCATACACATACTTTTTTCTGTCACAGTGGAATTCACATAAACGGAATATCTTTTGCGTTGATTGAGTTTTGATTCTCCGCCTTTTGCGGCTTAATAAGTTTTCTGGATGTTGGACAATTATATTTTTTGAAAAATCAGCTAATATTCTATTCAACAAATACAAATCACCGACCATGCTATGAATTATTCTAAAAATAATAAATTTTATTAACACTTTCCGGAAATATTAAATTCTAATGCAAAGAGAATTACTAATGAATCTACAAAACCTAATTCACTCCATAATACAATTTTTGCTAAATACCTTTTACAATACTATATTCCATACTTACCAGCTTTAGGGACGTCTCAGTACCAAACAAAGTGATAAAGTTAAATGGAAGCTTGATTCGGGGTAGTAAAAAATAATACTCTTGCGAAAGTACAATACAGAAAATGCCCTAGATTTATTCGACAGGTCCGGAGATATACTGTAGGAAGGTACATAAATAATAAGCGTGCTGTTTAAAAAAAGCGAAAGAAAGCGTACATACATATTTTAAAAAGCAAAGAAATAAAGTTACCCCAGAAAATTACCAAGAAAGCCTCAACAAAAATCCAAAATAATCAAATAAATGCTGTGTATAAACGCGTTAATTCAAAGTTTTAAAATGAGAAGTTGTATCTCTCTAGTTCTGGATCCACTCACTATTCGCAAAAAACTTCATGATATGTGTATCAACAACTGCACAATCAATTCTTGTCTAAATCTGCTGTAGTGGAACTGATCTTGAACTAGCAATTGCCCGCGAGTCTCTGAATCCCGTTGAGTTTAAGAAACCCAAACTGTATAAAAGGAAAACACTTCTATTTATAATAATGTAAAGTATACATTGGATGCTGCTAATTATCAATGTCCTTAGAAGAAGAAAAAAGAATATGAAATTGCAAGAGCAAATTCACTCAATTAAAAAAAATCACATAATGCTGATGATTTCATACTATTATGCTCAAATAGTAATTAAAACAGAAAATTTTCGATCCAAATCTATCGAAACTACTTAAAAAATATAACTGTCCAACATTTGGAAGACTTCAAATATGATTGCCTGTATTGTGCGAAAAAACGGAGAAATAAAATGCAATCAATGCAGAAGATATTGCTATTCCGTTTGTATGAGTTGCAGATCAGTAAATTCGAAAACAGTCTCATTTTTACACTCTGCTAAATCTTTTCCAAACATTCAGGAATATAGTATCTCAGACTTTCACGGCCGTTTGACATAGGTACTGGACCAGGTCCAGTATCTTTGAAAATGCGAACCGCAGTTGTTTGCGAAACGTCAGGGACAAAAACCTAGCGACATGGCGGAACCCGACAACCGTTACAACTATTCTGGGATATGACTATGAAAGGAAATTTGAGCTAAAAGGAGGACAGCGTTGCTAAAAGAAGGAATACGTCTTTATGACTGCGTCCTTAGGTTGTTGGGTCGGTCAACTTTGATTGCTATAAAAATATTGATATTTCAAATTTTGTTAAAATGTTCCTTAAACGCTTTGTATTACTACTGTGAGACATTTGGAATAAAAGCATGCCGACGTTGTCGAAACAAATAATGTTCACGGCGACCTGTTCATTTAATTTGGATGGTCAGGAGTTGTCAAGAGCTTTGAGCGCTTATAAGAATATTGGTGTTACATTTTGTTGGAATGTTCTCTGAACTGATTTTGTTTACATAATATGATGAATGCTTTGATTTGGGTTTCACCTGAAAGAAAATCTGTTGCTAATTTCACACCAGTGTAAATCTAGCCACGGCGTTTTTGTCATGCGTTTATGTAATTGTAAACTCTTTTGTTATTAAGCTTTGGATAGTTATGTATTGAGTGATTTTTATTTTTCATATTGTCGAAACATGACAAAAATATATTTGGTGTTTCATTAAGAAAATATTTTTAAGTATCTCAACAATTCGATGTTCAATTCTTTTTCTGATGCCATATTAGTAGCAGTAAAGGTGCTACTGCTTTGTAAATTTAACCAACTTTCTAGTTTCAATAATAACAAAATTAGCAATAGTATCAACAGACTGCAGGTTTTCTCCAATTGCATGAGTCACTGAAGACCGTGCTTTTCATTATTTTATGGTTAACGGAAAGGAAGTACCAAGTTGCAACTAAAGATAGTTTTATACGTTGGGAATGTTATCTGATGAGTGAAATTTCAACTTAACATTCTGGATCTGCCTTACGTTATCCTTGCGTCGGCAAGAATGAACCGGCTTACTCTGAAAATATGTCATTTGTGTCCTGCGGCAAAACGGCACAGATAGGTGTGCTCGCGAAGTTTCGCCGAAATACGTACAGAAACCAAGGTGGTACTTTGCATGCTGTGTGGCATTCCGCGGCTTCGCGGTTCCGTCCGAACAACTTACGGAATGTTGCGCCAATAAAATTACATATTGAGCGCCTCCCGGCATTTTGACTGCAGGCTATTGAACTGCCTCTCAGCATAACCGGCTCCTCCGGCAATAGTCTCCGGAGTACATCAACGGGCTTAGTAGGAGGTCGCGGCATCCTCTCCGCTCGTTTGAAGTATACCGACCGCTTGCCTTCCGAACGAAACTATCTGGAACACCCCGAATAACGGGGATTTCGTTTCGTCAAGTTCGCGCGCGCTTAACGGCGTAGTTCTAGCAGGAACGGGGAATCCGTTCCTGCCGGGGGAATTAAATGAGACGGATGAATGTGTTACAGAATTTGACGGCGTTCCCATCTAGTTCCAAGTATTAGCAAAATCCGAACGAAAATTGGAATAAAGCGATATACGTATAAACGAGAGGTTTAATTGGACGAATGTCGGATAAGCAGAGAGAAAGTTGGTATTAAACTTTGTTCACAGTTGGATGCTTTTCCAATACGTAATGTTAATTCGCACATTACCCAGTTTGGTGATATATGTAATAGGGAAATTATGAGTGCTAATGCTGTAATTGAATTTGTATTAACTGAAATGAATTGTCTAGGTGTCAGTTACGTTTGACACGTTATGTTCATTTTCTCGTTAAGCTTTCTTGCGGTAGGTTGATAAGATAAATTCTAAACTTAATATTTGGACAAATGCAGTTCGCACTTGAAGAAAAGTTGATTATATACCGTAATAAAAATATAATATATGACAGTATACTTTATATCTCCAATAGACAATTATATTTTATACTATAGACTAACATATACAGCCTACATATGTCTGGGGCACCCCAAAATATTTAAAATAAAGATACATTGTGCACTATTAAAATAAAACTACATGCATAAACATTCACTACATAAGTTTTTAATAATAAATTTAATATTTGGTGGCACCACTATGTTCTTTAATAACAGCATTTAACCGTTCACGCATTAACGCTACTAATGGTAAACAAGCGTCAGGTGAAAGTGCCTCCCACTCTTGTACAATTTTGTTCCTTAGGTCATTATTGTTACTGAATTTTGTAACTGGAAAGCTTTAGCTTCAGCATGCGCCACAAATTTTCTATAGGCGACAGATCTGGTGACTGTTCCGTCCATTTAAGTAAACGGGTCCCGTTCTCACGAAACCACTCCATTGAGAATCTGGATTTGAGACAGGGCACGCTATCCTGCTGGAATAAACATTCTGCTTCATCCCTGTCATATATTTTCAGCACTCGTGCTTCTAATATCTCTTCCAGCATCGAGATATACCGCTCGCTGTTCATCCTACCATCACACACAAGCACTTCTCCTACGCCATTTGCGAACATGCATCCCAAAATCATGACGCTGCCACCGCCATGTTCGACAGTTGGGGTGATACAATCAGCACCAAACGTCTGAATTGGATAATTAACAATAATTACTTTTTTAATTTAGCAAAATCACCTCTGCCAACCTTCTTCGAACAGTTTTGTCACATACAGAAACGTTTTGTTCGACCGATAGGTCAGCGGTCACATGTTTGGGTATTTGAAAGCAATTCCGTAAAGTTAAACGCTCCAAATAGCGATGTCTCGCAGTGGTTTTGCATTTTCTCCCACTTTTTCGTCGATTTTCATGCGATCCAGTTTCCCGAAATCGTTTAATGGTTCGTTGTATCGCATGTCGCGAACACTTCATTGTTGATGCAATTTTTTGTAACATACCCTGCGAATGTAGCAACACTATATGACTACATTTTACAACTCCCGTGTTGTAGGCATCTTCATACAATCCACTGTACGCAAGTAGAACACAACACACAGCACACTCAAATAATAAAAATAATGCTCTAGAAACCCCCAATCGCCAACGTATCAATACTGATTGCATTCTTGAAATAAACAATAGACCGATATTTATGTAAATAGGGGATTGTAAATCCGAATTCCGCATTTCAACGTCATAAAATGTACATTAGTAAATAAAAGTTCTTGTGGAATGCAGGGAATCCCGGTGCGGTAACGTACAATGAAATCTTTTATGGGTGCCCCAGACAAATGTCCAAGGCTGTATTTGTAATAAGTACAGCTGCGGCCGCATTGTTCTAGTAAAACAAATAAAAAAAAGAAAAAATAATATATAACGCATGGGCTGAAAAGTCCCGGGCCTAACACATAGATGACGCTAGTTTTATTGCAGTCACCTTTCCCTCAGTTAGTACTAACCTTCAAAAGACAGCTGTTAAAATTTCATGATATTCTATTCATTAGTTTGTGAGTTATTGTGCTAAGAGTCACGCTACTTTTGTTATTTTCAAAACAATGGATCAAAAACAATTTCGTGTTTTAATTTTACACTGCTTCTTGATGGGAAAAAATACCGTTCAAGCGAAGCAATGGCTTGAAAAGTGTTATGAGGACCTCGCTCCATCAGAAACAACAATAAAACGTTGGTTTGCTGACTTCAAACGTGGTCGCTGACTTCAAACGTGATGCAGAAGAACGCAGTGGACGTCCAAATGAGGCGGTAACACCAGAAAACATCAGAAAAATCCACAAAATCGTTTTGAATGATCGAAAAGTGAAGTTGCGTGAGTTAGCTGACATCGTAAAGATATCAAAAGAACGTATTGGCTTTATATTGCTTGAGCATTTGACTATGAGAAAGCTCTGTTCAAAGTGGGTGCCGCGTTTGCTCACTGTTGACCAAAAACAAGAACGTGTTGATGATTCTGAGCAGTGTTTGGCCATGTTTAAACGTAACAAACCGGAATTTTTGCGTCGATATGTGACAATGGATGAAACATGGATCCATCACTTCACTCCGGAATCAAAACTTTCGTCATCTGAGTGGATAGCAACTGGTGAAACTCGTCCAAAGCGCCCGAAAGCACAACAATCGGCTGGAAAGGTTATGGCCTCGGTATTTTGGGATGTGCGTGGTGTAATATTCATCGACTATCTTGAGAAAGGAAATACCATCAACAGTGAATATTATATAGCGTTATTGGAGCGTTTGAAGGCCGAAATTGCAAAGAAACGACCACATATCGCAAAGAAAAAAAAATTGTTTCATCAAGACAACGCACTGTGTCACAAATCAATTAAAACAATGGCAAAACTACATGAATTAAGCTTCTAATTGCTCCCACATCCACCGTATTCGCCAGATTTGGCTCCCAGCGACTATTGGCTGTTCGCAGACCTCAAAAAAATGGTCGCCGGTAAGAAATTTCGCACGAATGAAGAGGTTATCGGTGAAACTGAGGCCTATTTTGAGGCAAAAGATAAATCGTTCTACAAAAGTGGTATTGAAATGTTAGAGCGGCACTGGAATGATTGCGTTGCTCTTGATGGAGATTACGTTGATGAATAAAGCTAATTTTGAACCAAAAAAAGGTATTTTCTTTGTTAGGCCCGATACTTTTCAGCCCATGTGTTATATTCGTTGTCTACATATAGCATTTCAGGTCGGGTGATTGCGGTGGCTAGTCCAGTACTCGCACTCCATTTTCCTCAAACTATTTAATTGCCAAACGAACTTTGTGAGCGTTATCTTTTTGGAAATTATACTGATCACGTGTACTCTCAAAAAACCTGACAATAAATGGCTCCAACACCTCTTGGAACATTTCAGTGTGGCTTGTATTGTACATCTGTCCTTCGTACACGAACACTTTTTCAACACCTTCTGCCTTCATGTATCCCATATCATAACATTAGCTCCACCATGCTTAACTGTAGGGATAATAAATTGAGATAGGAACGTCCTTCATGTCCTATAAAGCACGTATTTAGATCTAGAAGGACTACTCATCTAGTAAGCATTAATGAAAACTGTTACAAATTTTAAAAGTGGCCATAAAATGGAAAAAAAAGGAATAGCTTGTTCTTGTAAGTACAGCTTAGGTGCTATAGTATGTATCTACTTACAACAAAATTTGATTCGTCAGACCAAATAACTTTTGCCCAATCCTTTACGGTCCAATTTTTTTATTTTCCTGGCCACATTAGACGTTGTTTGCGATGTGTATCAGTCAGGAGTGGGTATGTACCGCAGTTTCGAGGCTACTAACTGTCTTCGAACATTTCGCACCTTGATTCCGATTTTACGTTCAGTACGACGTTTTGCAGAAATTGCTTCCGCGGATTTACGTCTGCCTCGGGGGCATTCCCTTTGAATTAATTGATCTTGGCGTCCAGTGGTGTTCCATTTTTTGCCACTTATTGATGGGTTCTCGTAGGAACCAGTCTCTTTGAAGCGCCTAATCGTATTCTGTACCGCACAACACGAACAAATTTTATCTGGGAAACTCCTTGTTTATGCAACAAGATGATCTGCCCTCATAGTGCCACAGATAATTGCGGCTTTCTCGGCATCTTTCAAAACCGTAGGAACATACACAAACCTAACACAACCGATTATCAGAAATAAACATGCACAGACTCTGAGGAAACTTACTACTTAAATCACATTGTCTGCGTTAATCTGCAAATTTTATTTGTATTTTTTGTTGGAAATACTAATACTATTGTTAAACCTAAAGTTTTATTGGGGGTGTCTATAACATATGGCCGCAGCTGTGTTTGTTAGTAACACAGAAATGCGTATTAACATATACATACGTTTAGAACTGTTGACAGTAACTTACAATTAGTAATATGTTGTTGTAGACTTCCGTGATCGTCTGCTGACATTTTGGTCTCAATTGCATTGTGGGCCATACAGATCCATATACTAAGTTTTACCTAACATTGTACGATTATAGCTACACAATGATTGCACCAGATGAGTGGTTTGACCCATCCATTGCAGCCGACTCTTCAATATTAAAAATCCTTGAGTATATCTATCCTTGTAAACTCCAGAGGTGTACTCAACGAAGTTTTTTTGTACAAGGCAGTGCCAAGCAAGAAAATCTGATTCTCCACGCAGCAGAGCAGTAGCAAAAAATATGCTAACTAAATTTTTCTCTTCGTAGCATAGACGGCACTCCTCCTCCCGGGCCTTTAATCAGCTTCTTGACTTTATCACGACTGGGCAACATAAATGCCCTTGCATGAGATAACCCTGAAGATTCATCCTAAATTTGCAGAAACTACTTTTTGGCTCAGCTGGCAACATTCCACTTGACGTATTACGAGTACATGTTTTGATTGCAATCTAGATTGACCAGCTTCCAAGGGTATCGGAGGCCTCGTTAACGCCAATACCAGAACATCCCCGCAGTCAGCTACAATTTTAGAAGAAAGTTTTTCTGATTCAAGGCAAAGTTGATGGCAAACACTTCTGCTCGACTATTGTAGTAAATTAGCTTTCAACTAAGGATTTACGATGAAAGATTTGTGCACTGGCTCCTGTATGCATTTTGAATCCATCTGTATCAAGGCCTACAACAGCGCTGATTAGGGAGTCCTAAATGTTGCTGCAGCATTCCCTGTGGGGAAGACGTACATCCAAAAGATATTCAGCGATTGGACAATTCCTTGACATAATAGAACTAATTTTTCTATGCGCTTAACGTTATGAAGTAATTGATTAATTGTTTTGCTTACAATTCAAAATGATTATAAGCCAAAATACTTTCCTACTTGATTGATTTTTTTCTGTATTTGTTAAGTTACAACTTTTCTGCTGACAATCCACTATAAAAAGATGCCTAATTACCATATGGTACTAGCAAAACCTGTATAAAAGGAAGTCCTGTCACACTACAAGCTCATTCTGTTTGCTGATAAATGCATCACCTTAATCTGAAATATTGTGTATTAAAAATATTTCTTCCTTAATTTAATCAGAAATACTGGTTTTGGATCGTTGTCTTTACCACGTAAAACTATCCGTGAGATTTGTTTTATAGCAACGCAAAATTTCTCCTGAGAAAAGAAGGTAATATCGCTCTTAAAGTTAATTAAAATATTTTAGGTAATTAATTTTCTCCGGGACCGTTTTAACGGTGTTGTAATGGGCTTCAAATTAGCCCATAATTTACCTAACCGCGCGCGTATTTCTTTATTTCTCTTCGGATCGAAATCCATTAGCGCCGGTATATCTTCGCAACCCTCATCGTCTGCTTACTATCGTGGAATCTGTGCACATAAATGTCAATGCGTCCCTCCCCATAGTCGAAATTCCCATCCGACACGCCGCCACAAATCCATATAACGTGCTGGTATCGAAGTTTACGCCGTCCATTAGGCATTCACCTTGCAAATACAGTTACGTCTGGCGCGGAAGGTCAATGCATTTGCGTTGTTGACTACTACTGTGCAATAGATTGTTGCGGTCTATGCGTATAAAGACGTTCGGCAATAATATTTTTTTCTATTTTAGAAAGACACCTTAATAAAAAAAGTCGTGTCATATTAAAATATTGAGACATTTTTTAGGCAAAATCGTTTCATCAAATATGGTTCAAATATCGGTTTTACTGGAAATATTCGAATTAATTCTTAGAAGACCTACAAGTTGCTCCACTTAAAACTCTCGAACCAAAGCATCGTGTAAACGGAAAGGTATAAGTTCTATAAAATGTAATTGTTGCATTTTAAGAAAGATGAGATTCCAGTCGGAAGAATATTTCGTTGATCGTTAGAATTCTGAAATGTGGTTGGTCTGAAAAAAGTATTCAAAATTTTGTCTATTAGTTCTGATGGTATCGGCTGCCTTCAATTTGTAATTTCTAACAGTTCCTGAAATAACTCATTTTAGGGTAGCTGTCTCTGAAGCGTAACTTTTTAAATTTACCAGAACATTGCTAAATGGATGAAAGGAGAACATTGTAAATGTCTGGATAAAATGTTTTAAATTTGTGTCCAATAAATCTGAGAAAGGTTGTACCACTGAAGATTCCGCTCGTTTTGAACATACTCTACTTAATGTCTGCTGAAATCATTAGTTTCTGCTGCACATATACCAGGTGGGTAATTAAATACCTGTGTTTCAGGATAGGTGACGTTGTAGGATTTTGGCATTACTTTCGTACATTGTCATGTTTTAAATGATTCAGTAATTCGCTTTGTAAAATATGCGGAGAAATTAAAGATAAATTGGATACTGTCTATAAGAATCTCTTATCATCTATAGCAACTATTGGTTAAACTAATTCAAACGTAGTACTACACCGGTTTTTAATGAGGAGCAACCAGGTTATCTGGTAGCCCTGGTTATTGACGATATCATTGAAAAAGTTCACGACATAATTCTTGTTGATATCCAAACGAAAATGCGCGAAATAGCAAAGATCATAGATGTATCGCACAGCAATTAATATATCTTACAGCTAAAAGTAGGAGTGACAAAGCTCTCGAATCAATAGATGGCGCGATTGCTAGCTGTGGGCAAAGAAAGCGAAGACGGTTCCATCGGCTGTGGTTTTTTGGAATTCGATGGACGTAATGCTTCACAGGTATAGCAGTAAACTCCACTCACACAAATTAATTAATTATGCGGAACGCAGCGTTTCGGGAGCACGTGGGCTCCCATTGTCAACCGTGTTACCGACTGAAAGTAAAAACTGTATCACACATGCAAATTATTTTCTACGCAGGCTCTAAAATTTCTAACCATATGACTATTTACAATCTACTAGGTGGCCTCATGCCTTTTACGGGGAAGGATGGACCGAAAGCGAACCGTATCATTTAACAGGGTCTATGGTAATAAATCCATCAAACTCGAGTGTGCAATTGGGGGTGGTTCTCTGTTCAATAAGTTTCCGTTTTTTTTTTCATATATACCGTTTCGTACGCGTCTAATTCTCTATACGAGTTCACGTTTTTAAGTAGTGTCAGATTTTTAAATCAATCTTATGTCCGGATTTTACCATATGCTCTGCTACGCTTGATAGTTCAGGTTTGTCGAAACGATAGTGTCTAATATGTTCTTTGAACCTCGTTTCGATACTCCTTTTTGTTTGTCCAATATAAACTTTCTCACAATCATTGCATGCGATTTGGTATATTCCAGACTTTTTTATCATCTCCGGTTTATCTTTGGGATTCCCTAAGAGATTCTTTAAGTTGTTTTTTGACACAAAAGACACGTTCATGTTTAGTTGTCGGAAAATTTTACTTAACCCTTTTACTGTTGGGTGAAAAGGAAGAGTTATAAATTTCTTGTTACCGGTGTTTGTTGATGTCAAAGTCGTGGAATTTCTGATGTGTTGTTTGTATTGACCTTCCTTAAAATACGGTCGACATCCATAGAAGAGAAACCATTGTACCTCGCTACATCTTTGATATATTTTAATTCTTTGTCATACCTGCTCTTGTTTAGCGGAAATCTGAGGAGTCTATTGACCAGAAAACTAATCGCGGACATTTTTTGTTGTTCGCAATGGTGCGAATCAAACGTGATGAATCTGTTGGAATTAGTTTCTTTTCTGTAGATGTCTATTTCTACAGAAAAGAAATTAATTCCAACAGATTCATCACGTTTGATTTTGACGTAATGCTTGTTGACTTTTTAGAGAAAAGACGCACGATCACAAGGCATTACTACTGTGAGTCAATGACCGATTCGAGGAGAAATTGAAGGTAAAACTGCATCATTTATCAAAGAAATATACCAGCTTAAATAGAAAGCTGCGGTGACGAAATTACATGAATTGTGCTACGAATTACTGCTACGTCCACCTTATGCCCCCGATTTGATATACAAGGAAAAATAATTATCCCAAATGGAGAGGTCGTCACTGAGACAGAAGCTTATTTTGAGGAATTTGAAAAAACTACTTCCGAGAGGTTAGGAAAAATTTGCGTCTTCATTCCTAACACGAGTGTTTATTGATCTACCTTTAAACGTATATTTTCTCTATCTGTTCCTCATAGTTGTCGTTGAAGGCCAGTGAATTTACTAGATTTATTTTATAAATGTACATTACCTGTATCCATTATGTATAACCCCATTAATGAATTAGTCTTACGAAATATGAGCAGTTTGCGCTTACCTTCCTTCTAATTTCTAACGTAAGAGACAAAACGAAGATAATACAACGGCAACAAACAAGATTTGCAACTTCTTTACAGCATCGTCTATTGTTTCGCGTGACTTCTAAAATCGCGCCGTCGTTTGTTCTGGGAAGCGCTAGCAATACGCGTAAGTCAGTCGGAACTAGTAACGGTACAAACAGCACCGGCATCGGATTAAAACGGAAAGGGAATCCTCTCAAAAAGGCGATTCCGTTTGTGTTAACGTTGTCGGCACGGTTAGCGGATAGAATGAGACAGAAAGAGAGGAAGAGAGAAAGGAAAAGAGGGCAAAGTTTCGCGTAATTAATTTGTTTGCTTGTCCTAGCTAATACAATGAGGAAGTTTGTATTTCGTCGTAATAGTGTGTTGTAGCAGTAGTCATCGTCGTAGTCTGGCTGTTGGCAGTTGTACAGCAAGATCTATCGTTTACCTACAACTTCTAGATGACAATGGAAAAGGCTCTGTGATTCATCGTCATTAAATCTTCATTTATTTATTACTTCGTAATGAGGTACGACGAACTTTTTTTATTTGCTGACCGTAGAACTGTTTGTCCTCTACAGAAGAACGGTTATCCACATGTGAAATATTCTTTAACTTGTGCCGGTGACCATAATTTTTGTATATTGTGCAATATAAGTGATATATAAATATATACTTCTCGATCTGTTGTTTATAACAATTGGAAAGTATTAGTTGTTTAAAAATAGCAATATCATTACCAACTAAGAATATTTTAACTGCAAATTATTGAGTATAAACAAGTTAATTGACAAATATAACTGGCATGTGTTTGTGATCGTTAGGAATTATTGTATATATTATTTCAAAAGGCTATTTAAGATATTAAAACCTATAATAAGTGTCCGCAAATATTATTGTTAATAATTAGGTTCTGTTAAAGTAACAATAAATCATCGAATGAAAGATACAGTAACTGATTATTTTAATGAAAAACATATTGCACGATACGACAGATATCTCATATTAAAGTTACAAGCGCAAAATTGCACTACACATTTATAATTAAAGAACACAAAAACCACATATTTTATTTTTGGATATAATCGTTGTAAATATTTTCTCAACGTTACGCTAGACTCCTCACGGTACTACCAAGTCGATTTGTTAACTTGCTTGCAGCATTTCACAACGGTATTTTACAATTCCTTCTAATCCACAAAGCGTTTCCCCGCCACAAGATCTTTTAAAGGTCTGCATAAATGAAAAACTGAGGAACTAGACCTGGATTATACAGGAGTTCTTAATTCCGCTGTGTCAGCTACAATTTGATTTGATTTGACGTGCGCCATCGTGCAAAAGCTGAATTTCTTCGCGTAATCGTTCTTAATTTGTTCTACTAAATTCTGAAAGGTTTCGCAGTATCCCTCACTGTTAATAGTGGTGTGCGGTTCGAAAAATCCACAGAGCCGTAGGCTTTCACTATTCTAGAACATGGTGGCCATTGTTTTGCGAGAAAGCTAAACGTTTTCATATCGTTGACTGTTGCGTATCTGGGATGTCTCTGGCAACAATGCCTTTCATGAAAGTTTTTTCTTCGTAGTGGTATCGGGTGTGTGTTTAAGTGAAACGCTTATGCGATTGATGTTCTATTCATTAGAGCGCGTTTGCGGTATCCAGCGGGCCAAAATTTTAAGGAAGGTTAGGTCACATATAATTTCAGAGACACAACTCTTAGGAATACAGCAGCTATTTCAGCGATTTCACAAAACTTAATGTGGCGAGCTTCTCTAATTAAGTGTTTGGCAATTGTACAGTAGCCATCTGTGTGTGAGGTCTCTTTCTGTTCTCTGAATCATCAATCAGCCCCGCTTGTCCATCTTTAAAGTTTTGGCACCAGACGTTGACTTCTTTTCGCCTTAAAACATAAAACTGTAATCTACGATGAATTTTGCTTTGATTAGCTCGGCTTTGCAAAAATTTGATAACTCCACGCATCTTAGTTAGAATGCTATTCGATTGTACACGCCATGTTTGTTTGCTTCTCGAAAGCTAACTTGCAACTTGACTTAAACATTCTTCCAGACTCTGCTATCACTCGTATGAATGTGGCTAGTTATGCATACGGCATCAGTATTGCGCATGCGTAGTTTGTGTAATACCCAGCTGTACCTTTAATATTGGACCACCTTCATACCTGTATACCAAAAATGTTTCCAAGTTAAACAGTATGTATAGTAAATGCCTTTGTAATTACTATAAGAAAGCATTCTTGATTTAGAGACTGATTAATAGTTTGATTTGATATCTTTAACAATTTGAAAAAACTTTGCAAACCTTAAAGAAACATGTATCACACAGGGGTGGTCTGATAATAGAGGTAACTTATACAGAGATGGTGCGATAATTTGCGCATGGGTGTCATCTGTGAAACAGATCAGGCAGCTGTAAAAGTTTGGGCCAAAAATGTTGCGTCTGTTGTCTGTTACAGTTGTTTAAAGTAAACATGTTACGTCGTGTTGTAAATATAGTCAAAAGAACATATAGTGCTGTGATTAAACGCTTCCATCTCACGAGAAAAAACCCAAAGAAGTTAAAGAAGAGTTAGATAATGTTCACGGCAAGAGGATACCACTGACGATATGCTCACCATAGTTCATGATTTTGTTTTAAATGATCATCGATTAAAGGTGCGTGAAATAGCAGACACTATAAGTATATCTAAAGGACGTGTTGGTCACATCTTACATGAACACTTGGGTATGCGAAAGCTTTCAGCAAGATGGGTGCCGCATCTGTTAAGAGTGGACTAGATGCGAATGCGCGTAACAACGTTTGAGTACTGTTTTGACGGTTGTTAAGCATAATCCCTCCAAAATTTTGCGGGATATATATAGCTGCCGTAGTTTAGGATGCACATGATGTTGCCTTTATAGATTATTTGCAAAAGGGCAAAACAATAACAGGCGTGTACTACGCATCGTTATTGGACTAGATAAGTGAATAATTAAAGAAAAAACGACCACATTTGGCACGATGGAAAGTACTGTTTCATCATAACAACGCACCGACTCATGCATTGAACAAAATTATTTGAATTACAATTCGAAATATTTCGTCATGCACTTTGTAGTCCAGATTTAGCTCCATCTGACTTTCTTGTTTCCCAACTTGAAAAAATGACTAGGTGGAATGCGATTTTCATTTAATGAGGAGGTGATTACTGTGACAAATAATTATTTAACGTTTGATTCGATGTATTATAGTGAAGGCCTTAAACGACTTGGGCATCGGTGGAACAAGTACATTGAATTAGAAGGGGTATACCGAAAAAGAAATGTAACAAAATGGAATGGAATATCTTCTTTTATACTACTTACCTTATTTTTCAGACCATCCTCGGAAAGTTAATCCGACGAACTAGTTTTTTTTTTAATTGGAATAATTTCGAATTTTAAAAACAGTGCGATGAATTCTGCGTTGATGATCACTCGGCAATATCTTTTATGTGCGCATTCTTAAGACGTACGCAAAAATAATATCCCTTCACCAATATTTTTTTTGTATTTAACTAATCCCAGGTTGAATATCATTGTCCCTACTTTTAGTTTTTTTCTTAAGTATGATGTAAGTTCAACTAACATTCATGCGTTCTTTCATTTTAATTGTTTGACTACTCTAGCTAAATGGACCACCTACATTTAAAAAAGGTTTTCTTAGAAAAATCTGCGTGTAGCAGCCTTCTAGAGTTATAAGTATCCCACTGACTAATTGATATTTAGTCGTAAAAGGTAACTAAATAATAAAAAGTAAAAGCCATTAGAAGCAGCTTTTGTAAAGACACATAAATTTCATTTCCATTAAAGTTTATGCTCTGGCAAATTTGAATCCTCTAACATAACATCACATTGCCGTAGGTATCGATAATGTAAAGGCAACTTTTAGTACTTAGAGACTATATATATATATATATATATACACATAATTTGTGTATTTATAGAGTTCGAAGTAGAACGGTCCTTATAGAAGTTATGTTATACCAGCCGTGCAGTTAACTATGCAGTTTGTAATTATGAGGCTAAATCCTAATATTGATTGCCGTTTTACTACCATAACGTTGCACTAATCCCCAGAAGCATTCCATAACCTTGAAACTATAGTACAATCAATTTTAATTGAATTAACTTGCATGGAGGTTCCGAGTCTAGGTACAATAAGGATTGATTAAGGACATAAGGCAATACGGTTTTCAACTAGACTTATTCGTGCTTAATTAACTACGCGAATGGCGGCGAATTTTTTAATGGCAATTTATGGTCGTTGTAAAATTTTTTCGGTAGATAATGTGTGGATTGCAAGTAAAACATAACAGCGCTTGAAAGCAATATAATTAGGCAGGAGATACGATGTTGTATAGAAGAACTGATACAAAGTATCTTTCTTTTGGATTAGTTTCAATGTTAACTTACTAATAATTAGAGACAGGATTATATGCAAAGTCGATATATTTTATTTTATTTATTTATTATATTTTACGTCTATTTGTAGATGTCTTACACTGATTAAAGTTAATTAACGCTAATTAATTAACTTTAATAAAACGTAATAAATAAAATAAAATATATGCACTTTGCATATAATCCGGTCTCTACTAATAATCTTGATTTTGATTATCTTAGGTATTTGATATTTTTCGTGTTTTGATGTTTTTAAACAACTAACAATAGAACACCCGCATCCACTTAAGCTTTTGCTATTGCATATAACTGATAGCATAAATGAATTTGGAACCTTCAATGCAAGAATACGTCTTCTAGAAATAACTCCCACAAATATGCGACAGTTAATCGTGTCCCATCGCATCGTGGCCATATTTAATTCATTGGCTTTTGTATGGAAATTCACAAGTATTTGAAATACGTATCAATGTATTAATTATAGGTGGTTAGCCATGTTAATCTTTATAGGGCTACACAATATGTATATTTTCGTTAAGGATGGCAGTGGAATTTTATATAACAGGTTAATTACTATTTAAATAAATTGTTTAAAATGTTACAATATTTTTATTTCAAATGCAAGTACAGTGTTAAAAATAGTATTTTGGAAGTGATCTACTCTATTCCCTTACCAAAATTTTCAATATTTTAGCAGAACTTCAGCTCAATACCATCAATAAACTTTCCCTTAAAATAACCAATTGTCTCTGAATTGTCAGCGTAATCATTTTGCTTTAAATAACTCCAAAGGAAAATGCACAGCAGTAACAAATCTGATGTTTTAACCTGGCTATCTGATGTTTGTTCTTTTAAAAATTACCGTTTCCGTCTGAAGCCACATATTCTCGATAATTCCTCTTTTAGTTATTTTTCGATACCAAATTCCAGTAACAGTAACACCACTACCATCTTCATTTTCAAAGAAATACATCCCTGTCACTTCAGCAACCTAAAAACTACAGCAGAAGTTTATTTTGTGGATGCAACGGCTTTTCCAGTATTTGTCGTGGATTTTCTTCGAATGGACATCAGGGCTAACATAGGACGGGCTGTACACCCGGAGCCGATGGGGTGACGGACATAAGCACACAGGCAGGCCATTGGAAAAGAAGGAAAATCCACAAAGGATAAATGACATAGAGAAACTAACTAAGTTGTAGAACGTAGATTGCAGATGTGTTTGTATATCTTGCAATTGATATCTTCTCCCTCAGGCTACTAAATAATTTATATTAATTGGAATCTGTATTTTGATGTTAAGCAAGTCATTAACGAACAAATTGATTTTTTTCAGTGTGATTACTACATCAAAAAATGATACACTTGATATCTTCATATCACTATCCGAAAAATAAATTTTATGGAGGTGTGCAGGGACTCCTCCGTGGTTGAACGATAATCTTAGAATCGGCGAATGCATATTTCTTTTAATGGTAGTGCAATAGAACTACCATTAAAAGTAGCAGTATAATAATACTACCTGTTACTTTTCATATCGGGGAAGTAGTTGGTGGAATTATTCTTATACGCATTACTATAATGCCACGGTCAATCCCTTACTTTTAATCTCATTTAAGAAGTCCGAATATGGTAGTAAGATGTTCTCTACAGCACCATCATCATTTCAAACCGCTTTTACTGTCAATCGTATACCTAAAGGTACCTCATCATTTTCTACTATATTTAGAACAATGCTATTTTAAATGAGGGAGGTCGGAGTTTTATTCCATGAAAATTTATCCTTTTCTGGTTATGCTAGAAAGATTTTGAACATAAATAAAAAAATTTAAACTCTGACATAGATATGTATTTGTTCAAAGCACTTCTTATGGTCAAACTTAAATATGTTTCCTTGGTTTGGTACCTGATTCTGTGTCAATAAATTTCTCGCGTGAAACGCACGCACAGATGTTATTATGTGATCTTTGTTAGCTACTGTCACCACATCACAATTTCTCAAGAATTTGAAGATTCAGTCACGATTCTCAACAACATTGGTTTAGAAGCTTCTGAAAGTTTAAAAGAAAATTTGTTTATCGTAAAGTAACGATTTTTTCTCACTTTTGCATTCACATGCTCAACGAGATCATAAGTCTGGGCATTAGGCCTACCACATATATACTCATGGTAAATATTTCAACGTTGCTAACACCGTTGCCGCACTTTTTCGTCACTCATTGCGGTAGACCCATATGTTTCACACAATTGACGGTGAATTTCAGAAATGTTATGTACCCTTGCGTTTAGAAATCTAATCATAACGAAGAGAGACGGTAATATGAGAGTTACATTGTCAGTAGACCAGTTGAAATTACTACCCGTGCGCGAACTAATGTTTTGCCAGTCGCCTTTTATACGTGAACGGTCCTTAATTTTGAACCGCGTCTCATATATCCTAATATACGAGGGCTGTTTCTTTTTTTCAACTTCCGTTCGTGCCTGTAAACAGTCACCCGAGCGGTGGGAGACGTGGATGCCCAGAAGGTGACTGCGCATATCCCCTATTATAATATTTGGCACTCGCAACTTCATTACGTCATTTTCAGCAGAGTTGCAGGCTCGTGAACATGGCTGGTACAATTGGTTCTCCCGCCAAGTGTGAGTTACGTAATGTAATTCGATTTCTTCAAGCAGAACTAAATAGTGCAGCTGAAATTCTGAGAAGAACGAGGCGGGTATACGGCGAAAATGTTATGGCGGATGGCGTTGTGCGTGAATGGTGTAGAAAGTTTAAAGAAGGCCAATGTTGACAATGAAGGGGGACAAGAATGCAAGTCTGTTGCAACCGAAGAAATTGTTCAACGAGTTGACAAAATGGTTCAAAAGAGAAAGGTGGAGGTTTACCATCATATTTGTACATAACTTTTGGTAATAAATTCATTTTTTTATTTACACTTGTTTTGTTTTTGTGAGCTGTCGGAGATTGAAAAAAGACAGCCCTCGTAGATATCAACTTTTTTATTTATTCCTTTTGCATATCTTTTATTGTTCTGTAAATGGTATTTTGCTGGATACTATCCGTTGTTATTGTTAAATCTATTATGCGTACATTGTAATCAACATATGGTATGTTAAACGTTTTTTGGTAAAATCAGCTTAAGAGTTTTAGCCAACGCGCTCGTGTATACGTTACACGACCTAATAAGTAAACAGCAAGGTTAATTCCTACATAAAACCGTTCGAGATACATTCACAACGGTTACAAACGGGACGTCGATTTTTTTCAGACCACAGAAACGCGATTCGAATTCTATATCGATCGCGTTCGCATTTTATTACCTTGGTTTCTTCTTAAGTATTTCGCACCTTTTCCCAGCCTGTCGCGAGCTTCCATCTTCGTAGGTACGCTTTTTGTTCGCTGCCTATATATTTTCCATAAGAATCGGTCGTGTTTATTTTAGCAGTCCGTCGCGGTAACGTGATGGATGCGTAGTATGTTACGTCGTCGCCGGCGAGATCTCGAACGTATGGGTTTTATGTAGGCCTGGTATTTTTATATTCAGCGAAAATTGAGCTTTCTAATTGGATCCGCGCTTGATATATGGATAAGTTGCGCATTCCGTTGTTACATGTACGAAGCTACAGACGCGAATACCAATGTAAACCGACTATGAGATTCTTTACTGCGATTAGAAGGATACGCGTGTGTTAAATACGAATGCCGA
Source organism: Trypoxylus dichotomus (assembly GCA_023509865.1). Taxonomy (NCBI): domain Eukaryota; kingdom Metazoa; phylum Arthropoda; class Insecta; order Coleoptera; family Scarabaeidae; genus Trypoxylus; species Trypoxylus dichotomus. The sequence goes on along the minus strand of CM042074.1, from coordinate 71,259,172 downwards.
TTACGTTTATTTTAGTCGCTAGACTAAATATAACCTGTTAAGAAGTTTATGTAAGTAACAGTTTATTGTAATATATGTAAAGTAAATAAGAGAAATTGCAGAAGATATGTACGAGGCTTGTCCGGAAATTAAGTACTGTTTCGTTCTACCGCCACCGCAGCGCTATTGTCGTAGTTCTGCGCATCCACACGTACCTCTCTGGTGCACAGCTTTTCCGCAGAGGCCATTAAAGCTGGATTGTGGTGTCTTTACATTAATTAGTCATCGCACAAAATGTTTAAGACAATTTCTGGCCCCACCGACTGTGAAGTGCGTTTTGTAATACGCCTTTTGAACGCAAGGAATATTAGATTCAGGAACGGCTAGGAAGGTTCAGTCAAGACATTGTGTTGCTTCATGACTACTCTCGGCAAAGTGGGGCAAGTTACAGTGCAGTACGGAGAAAAACGTGGAGGGATCGAGCGGCTGTATCAAGGCGAGTGTTTAGTAACGTTTACGCACTCGCATCGTTTATGATAACAAGTGAGCATCGGCGATGCGGACGCAGGAATGTTTACACATAAAGTAATGATCAAAAATATATTATATAACGTGCTGAAACACTTACTGTTTTAAGAAGTTTCCACTAAATTCCGAACTGGGTGGCATCTATTAAATATTATAATCACTAAATATGTTTCCACACTTGTTCTAGTCAAATGAGCACGGCGTGCGGAATAGAATATTTTTCAATGATGGAAACGACCGTTCCACATCGAGTAATGTTGCATTTGCAAATTTAAAGTAATTTTTGTGTCAACCTAATGGATCTTTCGATGCACCTTTACAAATTTGTCTTAGTATGCGAAAATCTGAATCTTTGTGAATAGCACAATTTTCGTAATATACTTTCATTTTTTTCGCCTTCCGCCGTACATACGTGGGACTAAACATCATCCACAAACGATATTGAATCATTTTGTAATTTTTCGATTCCCTCCGCTAATCCATAGTAGTTCTTGCGAATACTTTCTAAATCACATTTTACCTGACTATCTTGAAACATTTTCCGGCCTTTTTTATACCTTTGGTGTGTCCCTGATCGAATTGCAAAACTACCTTCTTTACGTCATCAAAATGTTCACAGTAGTAAAACGCAGCCTCTAACCATGCTCGCCAACGCGTAGTAATCGGCTGTGGTGATCCAGGCACATTGGGAGACGGTTTATGAAATCTTTTTGTACGTTTTGGGGACTTTAGAAATACTGCCTTCATGTGAGCTATTAAAGCATTTACTCGTGGGTAACATTTAAGGATAAATTGCGCCACAAGGATTAAAGCATGGATTTTACATGTTACAGATTTCCACTCTCTTCTTTAAAGAGATCGGCCTAATGAAAGCATGTTAGTGGCACCCGGCATCTTCACTCAAACATTAAAAGCTTATTGAAACTTGACTGACTACCACTTATTCTTGAATTGGAAGCGTTATCTTGAAAGGAGGCGCTTCAACAGGGATAACGGCGTCAAAACGGCGTTCTGTAGTGGCTGTTTTCATCAATGGTATCTTTCTATGAAGAGGATATAGAAAAGTTAGTTTTCTGCTATGACATATATATGAGCAGCGGTGGGCAACTATATAGAAAAATAATTTAAGAAATGCTCTTTCATATAGAAATAATTTTTTTCTTCTAAAATAGTACTTGCTTTCCAGACAAACCTCTTAGTAAAAACTGCAGGTCGAAAAAATACTGTTAATTACAATTACAGAAATTAAAAACTTGTAGGAACATAAATATGATAAATGCATTGTATGATGTACTCCCATTTTTATTGTGCTTATGCGGTACTTCTGCTTTGTCTTTTACTTTTTGGAGAAATAAGAGAAGTAGTAACAGAACCTCTGAAAGACGAGATTCAAAAATCTCAATCCTAGAATGCACATCATGTATTGGTTATATTGATAACTTGTGAAATATATTAAATAGCTTTTATAATGTTTTTAACACTGATTTCATTGACATACATAATATCAATGACGTTATTTTCCCGTAATTAATTTAATATCGCCACTATCTTGCAATAAGAAGAAGAAACTATTAGAAATTCGTGATGTACTAGTATTGCTGTTTTCTTTTTTCCGCGACAGAGTAAGACTAAGGATGTCATTAAGTCGTACGTCAGATTTAATAAGGTAATTAATGACTACTTAGGGTAATTAGAGACGATTAATATCACTGCAACTTATTTAGTAGTTTGACCTATTTACTTAATGGAGTAACACTACATTATAGAGCTTTAGTGCTAAGGTGTCTGTGTCGATCGAGTATGCAATTTACGTTGAAGTTGTTGCATTACAAACAGTATAAACTACCGTTTATTACGTTACTGTGTATTTGTACGAATATACAGGGTCGTTCACGACATCTGCCTGTTAGGTGTATCTCTAAAAGTAATGAAAATGTAATTTTGAAAATTTTCGGTATCTTGGTTTTCTGAAACTATTTCCAAATTCATGGAACGCTAGATTGAAAATAGGTATAAATATTCGTATTTCAAATGGAATATATCGTATATCATGCATGCTTCATATAGTTGTTTAAATTGTAAGGCCTCTAAAAAATGTTCTAAGTTTCGTAGAAGAGGGTTCTATTTTAGAGAAGTAGCTGTCTAGATTATGAAAAATAAAAATTGCACTATAGCTATAGTTCAAAGCTTCTAAAGGAATTGCTCTTGGTGTTATTTGATGTGTCTGTTGTACGTTGAAGTTAACAAATTGAACCGAAAGATATTAACTTAAAAGGTAAGCAAGTGTTTAGATTCATAGCAACTATCGCATATTACGTATCACTTTTCTTTAGAATCATGCTAATTGGCATTGGATACTAGTGTAAAGTATTGCATACATGTGATTGAATCGATAAAAATATGTTTAACGTCTGACATGTTAATAATTAGGTCAGTGAATATACTAAGGTCATAAATCCCACAATAATACTTGCAAAAGTTCATGCTTTGTACCTTACTGATATTTTCCATTTAAAACTTTAAAAGATGAAGGCGGACGTAATATAAAGAAAAGATCTAATAGACTTAAAGTAGAGATCTAGTTTGAGTAAAAGTAGAAAACTAATACGACGGGGTCTAATAAAATACTAAAAAAATTCTCCTGAAACCGAAGGTATACGTTAGCTCGTTCTTCCACCCTTTCACAATCCTTCTCCGTACCTTTAATATGGTTTTCTATTATCCGTTTTCTCCCAGTGGCATAGTTCCGCCGCAATGCACGGCAAAGTTTCTCGTATGCAACTTGTGTATTCCCGTTCGCAACAATTTGTAAGCTGCTAGACGGAGGTACTGCGAAAGACGACAAACAGGGCTTTACTTTTATGTGTATTGAATTCGGATGGAAGTTTGTCTAATGCATACACATACATACGCGCGTATATACGTCGATTATATACTTCGCCCTATGTAGGTGTACACAGGAGCTACCTATACTATCAGTTGCATTCTGCGCCAAGATACGATACACCGCTTGCATTTTTAAATAGATCCTCGCTTGGAAATTCATTGCACAGAGACACAGAGTTCCGGCGCTGGAGATGAAGACTCCAGGCAACTCGTTTAGCGCGAGAAATGACTGAAATATAAAAGTGGTGGGATGACGTCAGTATGCGAAGTTCTCCAGGACACATATATTTTAATATTTCCGTATGAATAATACATCATTTTACGGAACACATTCGTAAAATCACTTTCGGTAAAGGAGCGTACCAAATGTTGCTGTTATTAGAATCCGTGAGTTAGCATAGACACGCTGCAAATTACATATTTCTTACAATAAAAGTCATTTGAAACAAGTATCCTGTCTTATAAGAAAGCAGTTGTAGTAAAATAAAATTTCTCAACACCTTACAAGCGCTACTGCTGGGTTAAAATTTTACTATTCTCCTTTTGTTGTAAGAGAGCTTGAATGATTGTGACAACTGTGAACAGCAAGGATTGTTATAAAAATTGAAGTAAAGTTATGTACATTTAATTATTTTTACAGCAGCTCACCACACTTGTGGGAAAGCAGATTATTAGAATACCAAATCATAGATCATTAAATGAAGATTGCAAGGACTGTGTGGATGTACAATTCACAGGTTCTGCATAATTAATTATTTGTGTGAGTGGAGTTTACTGCTATACCTGTGAAGCATAGATCATTAAACAGTTAACAATTATGTGAAAAATGAATAAGGACTGTTTTTTTCAACCTCTGATACCACATAAAAACAAGACAGCTGTAAATAACTAAATGAGTTTATTACCAAAAGTTATGTACAAACATGGTTATTCTTCTACATAATCACCTACGTGCCCTGGAAGCTCTACCCCTCCAGCCACTCTTTCAGTTTACGAAAGAGATGGAAGTCGCTTGGCGTTAAGTCGGGGCTACACACCGGGTGTTCAAAAACTTCCCATCGAAAATGTCCAAGAAGTCGTTGGGTTACAGCAGCAGTGTGAATATCGGTTCGGCCTTCTTTGAACTTCCTAAACCATTTACACGCAACACCATCCGTAATAAAGTTTTCGCCGTATAGTCGGCTCATTCTTCGACGAATTTCACCTGCACTATTCCCTTCTGCTTGAGGGAATCGAATTATACTTACACCCGCACTTAGCCGGGGAATTAATTGTTACGGTCATGTTTACGTGCCTGCAACTCTGTTGAAAATGGCATAATCACGTTACAAGTTGCATATATTATAGTAGGAGAGATGCGCGAAAATTTTTAAATTCCAAATATTTCAAAATTCACTCATATATAGGAAATCGCATTTTAAATTTAAAACCTGACTTCAGTTTAAAAATCAACTAGTAAAGATAAACATTTGCCGTGATATCAATAAAGGAAGCATATAAGTTAGCTGACTTTTTCGTTGTTCAACTTGTACAAGCTTAGGAAAAAGATTATATGAAAATTGCAACTCACTGTCGTCCTTAAAGCGACGTCCCCGAAGGTCCTTTCTAAATTGGAAAATAAATAAAAATCACAAAGAGCAATATCCGGACTATACGGGGAATGTTCCAATTCTTGAAAACCACATTCGCAGATGGAAGTTTGTGAAACGGCGGCGGAATGGACGGAAGCATTGTCGTGCAATAATCGCATAGCTTTTGTCAACTTTTCACGACTTTTTGCGTGAATACTGTCCCTTAATTTATGCAATAAAGACGCATAATATGTGTCGTTCACAGTTGTCCTTAAAGCCAATTAGCAAACTGCCCTCAGAATCCCAGAATATTGTGGCCATCAACATTTTCGTTGATTGAACGACTTTTGCCTTCCTGGGACGAGGTTTATCACGTCGCCGACATTCAATGGACTCCCTTTTCGATAGAGCATCGTAAAACAGAACCATTGTTTCCTCCCCTGTGACAACGGACTCCAAAATCGGTTTTGGGTCGTCTCCACACATGTTACTCAATTTTTATTACTTCAGACATTTTCATGCGCTAGTCACATTGGCTGGCTGGCTACTAAAAACTACTACTCTTCGAAGCGTCTTATTTACGCAAGTATGTGTATGCTTGCCGTGATGGAGCTTGAACAGGCTTGAACTTGTATAAGCCTGTCAGGCCGAGAATTTATGGCGCCTACCTCGTATATGATAAGATGAATTGGCAATTGGTTGGAAGATCGTAATATTAAAGTAAGGGGATATGCTGAAAGCCACGATCTTAACTCCACTAATAATTTCCGAATATACGTTAAGACAAGTGCGTCAGTTGTTAAACTGTTCCGTTTTGGAGTATTATGGAGTGCAGTTCTGAAATATATTTGGAGATCTATTCCACTCAAACGATGCCAAAACTAAGAGAAATGTGCGCCACACCGATGGCTTGCAATCATTGTCATTAACACAGCCATCCAGATATTAATTAATGGTTGGTTACCTTTAAAAAAGAATTACTTTTGACAAATAACTTTAATATAAAGAATTGTTTTTGTTTTGTAATACTGTTGTTACAATACTTTCTAAATCATTAGAAATATTTGCGGTAACCATTATCATTTCTTGATTAATATCAGATAAAATGTTTTTATTTTTCATGCAACTGGACGTAGCGATGTAAATTGACTTAAAATGTCGTTCTAACTGAAGTTGAAACATTTACGTTAATTTCTTTTCCTGCTTCACTATGTCAACTAAAGGCGTATTATCCTTGTATTGCACGACATGTAATTGTTAGTTATCATAAACACACGTTCGCTTTTAGTTTTATCATAGTGTAAGGAAATCTAACATTGTACAGTGCACTCTTTCGAAATCGCTTACGTCTATTACAGTCCCACTCAGCAACGAATCCTGTTAACTATTTAACACTGGTATGCCAATGGCGAAAACTGGTTATATATTTATTCGAATGGAAATATACATGTCTATGTATGTATGTATATGTGGATATGTTTACTGCTTTGAAATGTATAAAAACGGTTTATTAATTATTAACTATTAGAATCCTTGGTTAATACTTATTAATCATTTTAAAGTCAATTTTATTTGTAAATATAATGCGCAATTCTAAATGTGAACATGCAGCATTCCTTTCCTAGAATTTCTGAGATAATTGGTGAATACTTTCAGCTGAAGTTTGAACTTTTGAATGATTTACATAAAGAAAATCAAATGAACTCAATCTACAAAACAAAAAAGGTATAAAAAAGTAAACGTAACATAATAATTATTCGCTCAGCAAAAAGCAAAGAAAGAGGGAAAGGATTCAGATTTCCGAGTTGAAATCGCGTCGAAATGGCATGAGTCTGTAGATGTTTTGCTCTCAGTTGCATGGAGCTGACGCGTTTTTCAACTCGGAAATCTAAATTCTTCAAAAGGAAGAAATGATCGCGATTCTTTGTTTTTGCCCTATCACTTCAAGCTTTTCTCCACTCGTGTTGTGTACTCGCTGAAATCTAGTATGCACTTTCGCAATTGAATTCAGCGACTGTTTCTGGTACCGCTGGTTTCTGACTATATTCACTAATGAATAACTATTCGTGTAAACTTTACATAATACAAATTATTTATCCGACTTATAATATTTCGAGAAGCGTGGATTTTCATTGTCAACTGAGTTACCGACTACAATTGCATACAGGCTCTTAATATTCTCAAACTACTTACTTTTTACAGCCTATTGGGTTTATTAAGTTTAGTTGTCAGCTGGGTTGTAGAAGACGTCTTCGGAGTAAATTTTGTGGGTTGGTAGTGTCACATGGTGCATATGGCTTTGATAGATTGATGTTACGGTCGCTACATTAGCTTGCGATATCGAAAGGGCAATCTCTTAGTTACCAACTCTTGATCTCTTTACTTCTAACAGCTTCAACGCGACTAGCGCGTTTTCTGCGCCACAGTAGTGTTTACTTTGAATACTACTGTAACTACTGGTTATTAAAATTAACTACTAGTTAGTTACATACTTAATACTATTAGTAACATATTCCATGTACCTCGTAATTTAGCATTAGGTGCCACATAAACTATGTGTGTGTGGGAATTAGTTGCTAGTTAGCGTCCAATAAAGTTTTTAAAGTCACCCAGTATATCTCAACTATATTTAGATCTCATTGAAAAGGAAAAAAAGGAGAAAACAATCCATATTTTGTAACGGACATGTATGTGTTACCGTCAGAAATATATCAAACAAGTTTTTGTTCTTTCTTGTGAATATCAGTTCGCATTACCTTTCTCGAAGAGTTTACATTTTTAAGTAACTTATAATATCCTAATTTAGTGTGATAACCATATAAGTCATATTTATCAGAACTATAGTGCCTTTTATGTTCTTTAAACCCCGTTTTGATACTCCTTTTCGTTCAATATAGACTTTATTCCAACTATTACATACCATTTTCTAAATTCAAGACCTTTGCTTCATATTCGGTTTATCTTAGGATTGCCTAAGAGCGTTTTAAGGGTGTTATCTGATGCGAAAGATAAGTTCACATTTTGTTGGTGCAAAATTTTACTTTTTTTACCTTTGCGGAAAGATAGCTTTACTTTTTCTTTTTTCACTTCGGGTTTTAGGCACTTTGCCTAAGACGACACCCATCTTTTATTTGGTCTGCCTACACTTCTTCTTCCTAAACATCTATAAAATCTCGCCTTGGCTAGCAACTTATTTTTGTTTCGCTTTATTCTCTCATTTATGTCGAAGATGTTTAGTTCTGCTCCTATATCTCCATTTCTTATTCCATCAGATCCTGCGCAGCCTATCACTGTTCTTAAAAATGTCATCTCTTGCGTCTGTATCCTGCTATCTTGTTTTTTCGTCGTTGTCCATGTTTCACTACCGTATAAGAGGGTTGGCATTGCTATCGTCTTGTAAAATTTTATTTTCGCATTCTTTCTTGTTTGGTTTTTAACGATCTGCTAATTGTTCCACAGATATGTGTGAATTTATTCAGTTCTTCCTCTTTGTCTTTGTTTCGATAATAGGATACATCACGGCCTCAATAGCACCTGTTCCAGCACTGATTATTTTGGTCCTAATTGGATTGTTTTGCATTTATATGCCGATATTTTCATTTCATAGTTTTGGCAGATGTTTTGTAAGGTATATATCGCTTTCTGTAGATCATCCTTATGTTTCTGTTAGGAGTACTAAACCAATAGGTTTAAACACGACAACAGATAGCTTTATAGGCTTCTTATTACTGGTTTGTCTTAGAATTAAGGCCGTGAAATTTCTGATGTATTGTTTATATTGGACTTTTCTTAAAATACGATCAACATCAGTAGAAGAGAAACCATTGTACATCGCTAAATATTTGATGTGTTTTAGTTCCTTTTCATACATACCCTTACTTTATATAGAACTCTATTAATTAAGAAGAAATAGTAGTGGACATATTTGTTTGTGAATAAATTTCAAAAATACATACAATGAGCCTCGTATATAGTAGAACAAAATTCGTTTTTAGTTTTAATTTTTAGTAATCGACCTTACATTGTTTCGCCACTTCTTTCTCCAATTCAAAATTCTTTACGCGTTCTCTTGACATGTATTTTATACAAATTCTTTGTATAATTTTTCCATGTCACCTATTTCTATTTTTTTAATTTTCTATGTTTACATTTTTTTACTCTAATGTGAAAAAGAGAGAACAGAGAAAGTGAAAAAGATGCACGAATTTAGAAATTTCGGTAAATTTAAATTTATATTCAATCTCTTATGATAAGAAAGATCTCCATAGTATTACGATGATTTGGGACAGTCAGTACATACCTATGTATGTATATTTATTTAGATAGATGTGGTCGTATATGTATGTATGTACGTACGTATTGCGTCCTTATTTGAACTGGCGTTCAAAAAGCGTTTGTATCCAGCAGTTTGTCCATATTTACGTTACGTACACATGCGTACATACGTACGCATACATTTGTAGAGCAGATAACGAATATGCTGTTTACCGATGTTATTATTTAGCACTCGCATAACAATAGTGAAAACTAGGTACCTATTCATCGCCGTGGGCGCGCATAGTGGTACACAAATACATACACTGACGAGGCTGCGGGACGCAATTTACCGCGGTAATAGCTGTTACCAACTACAAACTAACGTCAATGCGATGTGTAGTGGCCGAACATGAATTTCCATCGACGTCGTCAACAATGTCGGTAATTTGATGAGTATCGGATGCCTTCCAATTATGTGCCCCGACCACCATAATCCTCGTTAGTTCGCACCTCGCCACGGTTCGATTCGAATTCCGTAGTTTATTAACGAATTAATGACAATTCCGTTCGGGTAGATGGCGCGCGCAACACCGGATCCGGAGCCCTCCGCGGTCTTCCGCCGCTCAATTACACTAATACAGTCATTAAGCGTGTGCGGATTGTGCCGTTCCTCTTCCTTTGCGTCTCCACGCTATCATTCTACTTCTACCGTTCCATACTCTTCTACACTAATGCGTACTACTACGTACGACTACTACCGCTATATATTGCCGCTAGTGCTTCTGATGGCTGCCTAAAACGGGTATTTCCGGAATCAGTTTGCCGTGCGGAATTTGTGTCCCCGACATCTTTACGTGTCACGAAAGAGATTAGAGTCGCAGTACGTACATTCTTCGTGTTTACACACAAACGAGTCGTTGAACTCTACGGAAATGTACTTACAGGTTGACTGTTAATGTAAACGTGATTTTACACGTACTCTACATGTCTGTATGTATACAGTACTACGCATAAATAGGTAATCGCTTGTGCATTATGCGTTGATCTAATCTCTTAATATAATTTTATTATGTGTAAACTGTTACTGACGAAGATTTGTGTACTTTGTTAATTTTATAGCATATAGTATTGCAACATAATTCGTTAAAACGAAAGTACAATTTGCACTTTGTGATAGTATGACCCTTGTCGGCAAATCTACCGTAAATGCTCATTTATACATATATAGACAGCTTTTCTTAGTTTACTAAGAATACTTGTGGTATATTGTGTGTTGTTTTATGTTCTTTATTGTTAGAGATGTATCGTTTTGCTAGTGTACAGTGGCGCAGCTGGTATCAGATCGGCTGGCATCGGGCTGAATAATTATATCTATTGTTTAAAGCGTATGCAGTAATACATAATTACACTTTTGATTTAAAATATCGTCGTAGTTCTGTAAAAATTATCAGGTTGCTAGATTATAGACGGCATTTAAAATTAGCGAAACATAGCGAATATTTAAAAAACGAAATACCATTCCAATTACCATAATCTTGGAGTTATGGTAGATATACGCGGAAGATTAATTAGGAAAATACGAACAAAAAAAGGAGTTAGACAAGGCTGTCGTCTGTAGCCAACATTACTTAATGTATATATTGATACTATTATAAATAAATGGAAAAAGAAATGCCCTAAAAAAATACGTTTAGACCAGAATGCCACCCCAAATTATATCTTATATGCTGAGGATTTAGTAGTCCTAACAGAAGCAGAGGATGATCTACAGAATGGGACATATACATTACAAAGATCTGTCAACAGTATGAAATTAAAATATCTCCAAATAAAACCAGAACCATGGCCTTCCTGAGTAAATATCCAATTAGGACAAAAATAATCATAAACGATACTGTACTGGAATAGGTGAAACACTTTAAGTATTTAGGCGGCGATGTATCTGATGATCGAAACAAAGACATAGGAGTAAAAAAAAGGAGTTAGAAAACAAAACCAAGAAAGGATACACAAATAAAATTTTACAAGGCGATCGCAGTGCCAATCCTTTTATACGGTAGCGAGACATAGACAACAACGAAAAAGCAACAAAGCAGGATGTAAACACAAGAGATGAAATTTTTAAGAGGAGTGAAAGGTTGCTCAAGATCTGGTAGAATAAGAGATGTAGATATAAGAACAGAACTAAACATCTTCGACATAAATGAGAGAATAAAGGAAAACCAAAACCAGTGGATGGAATATGTAGGATGATGGATGGAATTGACAAGGTTGCCAGCTAGATCGAGATTGTATAGGTGTTTAGGAAGAAGAAGTGCAGACAGACCAAATAAGAGATGGGTTTCGTAACAGGTAAAGTGCCTAAAACCCGAAGTGAAGAAGAAGAAATACCATTCCGGACTTATAATTTATATTCATGGTAAGTATTTATAATGTAGAGCGCTCGGTGTTTCGTAGGTTTTGGAACAAGTATGTTCCTAGTTGGAAATCAGTGTTAAGAAATCAACTGCGAAGACATTTTCCGCGAGTGAAATTATAATAAAGTTATAAATACAGAATAAAAATTAGAAAATTTGTATAAACGTGTGCGGAAGATCATATACTAACAAACAATGCAATAAATGTTATAGTGCGTACTTTTAAATTTAACAGCCTATCGGTACCGTCTGTTTTGTGCAGCAAGCTTCTTCAGAATACGAAGGCAGAAACCATAGGTGATAAAAGAAACGACTAATATCTTTGAAGTGCGACAAAGTTAATTAAAAGTGTTTGTCATTGATGAGGTTACTAAAAACCCAGACCTAACTAAAAACAGAAAAATGTGTTTTCGACAATAAAGTTCGAGATTTTGCATGAAGAGTGGAACGAAATTGCGTCCGAATTTATAAATAATTTAAAAACAGTGTACCTGCAAGAATCAATGCTGTAATTTAAGCACAGAACCGATACATAAAATACTAAGTTCACAATTATAATTGCGCCGTAGAAATTTGTAATTCTACTAGGTAATTTATTATCTTTGAAATTGATGCTAAAATACAGCTAAACCTCTAAAAATGCATAGTGATTATTTACTTATACACAGTACTGTACACTAGGGTGACAGAATAAAATAGACACCTACTAATTAAAAAAAGGATACTATTCTCGTTATATATACAAAATATTTTAACATTTTTAAATTAGACTAATATTTTGTCGATCCACCTTTACTTGCGTCAAGTGCTGCGAGTCGTCCTGGCATAGAATCTATTAAATGATTAATGGTGTCTTCTGGAATATTTAACCACTCTTCTGTAACAGCTGCCACGAGTTCTTCCTTATTGCTGAGTTTTCGGGGTCGTTTCGCCATATTTGTCTGGATTATGTGCCAAACATTCTCTATCGGAATCATGTCTGGTGATTGGCCTGGCCATGGTAAAATCCGAATTCCCGGTTCCTCTTTCCATGTGGTTGTTGTTCTTGCTTTGTGGCAGGGTGCTCCATCCTTCATAAAAGTGGCGTCTTCTTTAGATAAAATGGCGTGGTAGAATATCGGTAGTAGTCCTTCTGTTAATATTTAGGTATATTTTGCCGCATTTATGTTTCCGTCGCAGATTACTAATTGCGATCTTCCACCATACCATATCGCGCCCCACACCATGATGTTCACACCGCCGTATTTCACAGTCCGATGCAAAAATTTGTCATCCAGCTGCTGTGACGAACGTCTGCATACCCACGTACGACCACTATCACTGAATTGGCAGTATCTGCTTTCGTCTGAAAAAATGACAGATCGCCAAAACTCTTCGGGCTTCGTTCGCATTTCGATTGCCCAAGCCATTCGGCGCCGTTTTTGAAACGCCGTAAGGAGAGGTTTTTTCTTTGCCATCCTTTTATACATCCCCACACTGTGGAGATATTGCAGAACGGTGCGCTGAGTTTTCTGTGAAGTTGCCGCAAGCTCAGCTGTACTTTTTCGCAGTTCTCTTAACACTTCCCGCACAAGCACCCTTTTACTTCTTTCAGAAGGTCCGGCACGACCTGGTCTCGGCTCCACTGTTGTTTTTTCCTTGTGTTTAAATTGTGTAATCACACGGTTAACTGTGGACGACGGAATATTTAAAAATTTATTTATTTCACGTTGCGAAGCGCCGCGTTCACTCTGGCCAACGATGCGTCCCCGGGTGAAGTCGCTAATATCAGTCGAAACTAATAAGCGAGGCATAGTTGTAACGATACTAAACTATGACGAATTCCTTCCTATGCATCTACCCCTACCCTAATGACAAGAGAAAGTTCTTAATTCGTTCTTAGAATTTAGCTGTTTACATATTTTTACCGCTTTACCTGGTGTCTATTTTATTCTATCACCCTAGTGTATATCGATCTTCGCGCCGACTATTACTATAGCATATTTTATGTACTTTAGAAAGCCAATGATTATGTATGACACATCAATAGGTAAACTTTAAACAGCAACAGTATTTTTAAAGTAGGTATAATTAACTGCTACTGAATGGTGTTTATTGTTAACAAAAGTTAACAATGTGTCGCATGCGTTTTGGAACAAAGCCGATTAGGCATTCATTATAAAAGCATTTTAGCTATAACTCACGCAAGTTATTGTGGATGACTCATTCTTTGTTTTATGCTTCTAGGGTCCAGTTTTGCTTAATTTACGTATGTATGTAGTAAAAGCTTAGTGGTCATCTCTTATCACCAAACACTCCTCTTAAGCACGCATTTTTGTGCCAGCGGATTCACTGTATATACATATGTTTTTCTTTTGTTAAATTAAGTTCTCTTAACTGGTCACGGATAATTTAATTCTTACGTTACGTACGTTAACGTTTCTTCGGTGTTCTAAAGAATAGAATGTTGTTAATCAGAATTTAACAGCAAATGATCTATTGGGAAAACTGTCCTAGGAAGGAGGGGATGTAAAAGAAAATGTAAGGTAAGGTCCAAACCTGCACCTTTGATAATTGTCTGTGCGCTACCGAGGAAACAAAATCTCATTTTGTTGATAATATTTATTGTACTTCTTTTAAAAGAAAAACATTATTCGCCCACACTTCTTGCGCCTCTAATCAAAATATTCTACGCCAGAAAACTGCGCATAAGGAAAGATTGTGTATTAAAAGATCTGGAGTTCTACAGAACCATGCCGTCCTAACCTGCTATTTGGAAATGATTGCCCTATGAACCGTTTATCCCTCCAGCATAATTGGGTAGTGCCTTATCGCGCTGTAAACTACGAGACGTAATCTGCAGAATCCTCTTTAAAAGAGTGGTACTAAAATATGAATATTTATAATGATTAAAAAATATTCACTTTCTTCTAGCTATTGTACACGAACCCCATTAGTAGCATATATGTTTTCTCAGATCGAAATGTGTCTGTTTTGTTCATGAAACAATCCGTTTAACAAAAATGTAGGCTCTCCAGTCAATAAGATTTGATTTGTTAGATTCGAATCAGCATGATTTTCTCGATCCAGATTTTACAAAATTCCATAGAATTATGGTAATCTCGATCTAATAATTTTGATGTACCATCAAAACTATGTAGCTAAACTACAATATTTTGTGATACCTCAATTCATCTGGTAATGGGAGTGTTAATACAGTGACAAATATCCATGTTTATAACATATGATTAGGTTATAAGACTGCAAGCGTAGCTGAGATTTTGTGTCTTGAAGAACTTCTTATGTAACCCCCAGCTACTTTGGTATATTCTTGTACAATATAAACAAACGGAGCTATGTCAACGTAATGACATTTTGTAGCACATGAAAATGTATTTACTCCAGTCTTTTCTTCTTTTCTTGCAGTCTCCGAGTAATACGTGTAAGCTACATTTCGCAATTGAAAATTCTATGAAGAATATTGATTAGAATATAGCTCTATATATTTTTAATAGAGACATTGTTTTATAGTAAACAAAAGTTTATACAGATGGTTCAGTAAAGAAAAGCAAAATACATGAACGTTTCAAGTGCGTTAGCACAACATGTGTCTTGAAGAAAACTGCTTAATCGTCACCAGTAGTATTGCATTGGATAAAAATAAATTTATGCTTCACGTGTTTTCACCAAACTTAGAAGGAAGATAACTAAATCATTAAAATTGAAACTTACTTAATCACACATGTACATATGTTTCTATGAGTGCGTGAAAATAGGATATTGAACATGCTTATGTGTATATTCATACTTGGATCTCCATTATCAAGCCCAATGATTACTTTGAGTACTTGTAACTTGTTTACTTTATAGCAGATCTGCCTGTTACAGGTAGCGCATGGTATTTTTTTTATAAGTATCTAATGTGACTAAGAGTATTGATACGCTTAATCTCTGTATTTAGGTTAGCTGTCTCTGATTTATTGCTCAGGATTATTGGGTTAAAATATTGAATTTCACAGAGAATTCATTTTTTCAAGTGAAGTAACATTTAATTCTATTACAATTACGGATTTATAAGCCTACTTTTAAGTTAAAGGAATTGCAAACACTTTTTATTTGAAGTATTTTGGAGCGGATTCCCGTTTTTCATCTTGTAGTGAGATCCCAACTTTAAGAAATATCAGTATTTTGTTGCGGTTCAATACCAATACCATACTTGATGTAAAGTTGATAGAATCAAATTGTTCCATATCTTGACTCATAAATTCCTTATGTTTTACCGGCATATTTTTAACAAAAGCCTAAGTTTATTAGAAAGAAAGTTCCTATTTAGTTTTTTTGTAGATTATTCATCTGTAACCGGTTTGTGAGTGAATGCCTACTTTGTGTCAGTTAATGATAAGAGAACAAGTTATTGATCAAGAGAAAGAAGTACACAAGAATAATGAATAATCAATAAACCTTCATCGTTTAAACATCATTTCAAAAAAGAAAAAAAGACGTAATATTTAAAATGACGCGATGAGAGTAAATTCTTATAAGAATAGACAACGGTCGATATGTTGTCATTACATATTGACCTACATATCTTGCCAATAAAGCCAATGACAACTAACAGCAGCGCCATCTATTTTTACGCGAAACTTCGGAGTTTTAGGCAGCTCAGCGATTAACTTGCCAACATTTTCGAAGCGGGAGACGAGTCAAACATAATCTTCGTTAAAATAGATCGAAACATATGTTTTAACGTCCACAATCTTTCTAGCGGGAATAAATGCAGCATGTAGAGCAAATGTGTTGTGTGATATAAAGTGCAGTTTTTAAAGTGGCAGCTATTGCGAAGGACACAATATGATTATAGAACTTTTAACGCTGTTTTATAACGATTTGTATTAATTGTTATTAAAGAAAAAGTTAATCTCATAGAAGATGGTGACACATATTTATATACATATTTAATATAAATAATATGGAAACTCTCAAAAAAACAATGCTTAGTAGATATTTGTATATTACGCACGTTCTGTTTCCAATTTTATTAATGGATACAATGAAGCAATTGGTTCAATTTTCCTTTTTGTGGCATTGAAAATGTTACTTTTTTGCGACACGTGATAGTTTCTTATTCATAGGTTGAGAATATCTCCCAATCAAATTATTTATACTTGAATGGATCAAGGACTTACTAGCTTTATCGTTCTTTTAATCTACGCTTTTTGCTTGCTTTATGTTTTCTTTCTTTATTTTGATAAATATTATAAAGGATTCATAGAAACGTCAAGTAAAGGATAGTGGACATGAGGAAATGATGATATTAATTTTGTAGTTTGTGATAAAGAATTTATTATTAATCTTATTACTATACAAAGGGACTTGCGGGGTTATGTAACACACAGATATCTCAGTGACTTGGTACCTCGATTTACAATGGGAACCCACACGCTCTCGAAACATTGTGTCCCGAAGAGATAATTAATTTGTACTATGTAGAGTTCACTGAGATATTGATGTAATGTATTGCTATAATTACCTTTCAATTGGGTGTAAATCTAGAGCATTAGCTGTAAATATTAAAATGGATTATTCGGATGTTTATGACACTTTCAAATAATTGCTATAACAGAATTTAAAGTGAACAACGATCGAAAATCATTACAAATTGCAATCAATTATTCAACATACGAAACTAATTTTGGGACCTAACATCTTTCAGGCCAGTATTACTTCTTAATCGTTCTGTAATGTAATTCCATTTATTCTTGGCCGGTGAAAGAAACCATTAAGTTTTATTTTCGTTGTTATAAATATAACAATTATATGCAAACGAGTGTTTGTTCAGCAGTACGTGATAGGAAACGTCAATTACTACAACATAGTTCCAGGTTTATGACTTTACTGCTTGTTGTGTTGAAATAAATTTATTAAAATTTCGCTAATTTAAACTTCAGTCAAACGATTTGGAGTTATATTAGCATTGTGCAATCGAGCTGATATTGTAACTAGGTAGTTGTTATTGTATATGATTTTACTTCACATTCAGTAACTCTAATCTAGAAATTACAATTTTTCGGAAGACAATACTATACGTTGGTGCTAAGGACATAAATTCAGTTCAATAATTTTCACTATTACTATAAAAAGCTATTGTTCGTTGAGACGTTTTTAAGGGTACTGGGTTTGAAAATACTTTATTTTGAAAGTTCGCTGACATAACTTGGTCTAAAATTGGTACAAGTATCTTAAAAATAATAGCAAACAATTTGATACCACAAGTGGTACCTTTTATTGCCTATTAGTTTCGCTTATTTCAAAATAATACTAGAAATTCTGTAATTTATCTACTGTATGGAAGTATCCAAGGTGTTCAGGAACAATATCTTCTATTCTGATTTATATTAGCGAAAGTATGTAAATATAAAGTCTATACATTGAACGAAATAGAAAGTGAAATTATGTTCTAAAGTATATAATTCCAATATACACTACCCCTCATAGTAGTATGGACACTTCATGTCATGTAAAATTTGGCACTTGCTTCAATACTTTAAACAAGTCAATTATACAACCCGTATATTGCTTAAAATATGTATGGTATTGTTTGTACTGTACTTAATAATTTCACGATTTTGAAAAGTAATATTTTAGTTTCCTTATTTATCAACTTAGTTCTTTAATTAGTAAATTGTGTACGTGCTCATAGAATTATTACATGAATAAAAGTACTTTAAAATATATTTTTAAAATTTTTAAAGAGTGTCCATTCTATTCTAAGCGGTGGTGTATATGACAAGACCTAATTACGCAGATAGATGTTTTATTTCGAGATAGTACCACAAAGAACTTATTGAGCCGGAATATTTGAATATCGGGCTGCTGCCTTTGCACTTTACTTTCCAGAACACTGGTTCGTTGTAACATGCATTATATTTAATTCGATATCATGGTATATTGTCATAAGTTAAGTATATATTACCTATTTCCCAGTAGACAACCGACGAGACTATACTTATATGATCGATTAATCAGTTTACCTTTAAGTTACAGGCGTCTCGTGTATAGAATCAGTTAACCGGTTAAAATGCACACCACCAAATTATATTAGCATCTAATACATTTGCGGTATGTTAGTGAAGTATGGAACATAAATTTCAACAGTTGTTTTCAATTTTGAGTAGAAATGAAATTAATATCGTTAGTGAGAGTACAGCTACATCCCCATTTTTTTTTTTTGAAAAGCAAAGTCCTCTTTCAAGGAATTTGATGGTTGTAATTCAGTTATAATCATTAAATATTTTGAATTCAGATAAATCACAGACTAATTTAAATTTATATTAAACCACCATAGTATCAGTCATGATTACATTAAGATTTTCTCGCAATTAACCGACGTTTTTAAATTCCTTAAAAAATATTAGTCACGCTAAGATTTGAACCCACGACCTCTGTATCACCGGCACATATCATTACTAGTACCAACAGTGGTTTAATGTTATTGCTAATTTAATTGGTACGAACTGGACTTTATTAATATTGTGTCTGCTGTTATAATATGATATATCTACAGACATCCTGGCATTTAGATATTGAAAGCGATTTGAACTCACAAGCGGTTTCGCGGTGTAATGGTAGAATAATGCTGACTGATATCTTTTCAGGAGTTTAAAAAGATTGGTTAATTGCAAGGAAATCGTAATTTTATCAGATGAAAGACTATTTTACGATTTTTTAAGCATTACCTTTATTTTTTTACTAAAACTAAATTAAGAAAGTTTATAATCAAAGTACAATTCCTACTTCAGATATTAGTTATTAAGTATATCATATAAAGCGTTTACATAGTTATAGCCCAATCCTAATTAGTTGGTGATGAATGAGATTAAAGCGGTTGCTCTAAATTTTGCCGCGTTGATTTGTAGTGAATTCTATCGAAAACTAAAAAAATGTTAAGGCGTTATTTGGCATCATTGCGCAAACAATAGTGACACTATGGCTTTATTAATCTGTCACAAGATAAAATTTCAAAATTAAAAGTTAGAACATTTATGATTCCGATTGAGAATTTGTGGCATATTTTAGACATGCACTTTCGGGAAGAAAAAATTCAAAATAAAACGAATAAGTTGGTAGAATCTATGCCTAGACGATTAATATAAATATCTCACTATATCTATATATATTAGAGGCAAAAAACAGTCGGTTAGTGCCCAGTACTGTATACAACATTTTTTAACTGTTTATGTATGAACTGAATTCACGATTTAGATATACTACGTTGAGCAATCCCCACTGTATTACAGCAACGAGTACAAGGTGCCGTCTTGATGACGTAACATCTAAAAATACCGCGTCGAAGTGTCAAGTGAAGTAAACCGATGTGAATGAATAATTTAAAAATAGAACGGCGTAGAAGGACACATCGATTAGTTAATGCTTCTCCACCTCCGCCTCATCCTCGTGCTCTTCCTCCATGAATGTGTATGATCTATCTATTCGGAGTTCGGACAGCAAATGCCCGGCCTTCTCACAATCAGAAGATAATGATCGTCTGTTAGTTTCTTCCGTGTCTTTCCTTGTCTCGTCCTTCTGCATACGCGTCGGTTCTCTTTCCCCTTGTGTGAAGCGAACGAACGCATGCACGAACCGGAAAAAGAGATGAGAAAAAATGGAGCAGAAAATTAAAGTGTGTTTACGCGTGTGTGAAATTTTGTTTTTCCTTTTCTCTCATTTCCTACGGTCTACGCATACAGTGCGTCCTTTTATGTCAATTCGGTAATGAAAGTATTTGTTGATGTTCCGCTTCGCCTTGGCATTGAGTAAGAATGTACGTTTGGCATCGATGATTGTTTTATTTTAATTTTGAGGTCATCGCTATTGATCCTATTTGGAGAACGTAAATATGTATATAAATACTGTTTAATTTTATGTTAGTGATGTGTTTTATAAACATTATAACGACCTAGCGAGCAGTACTATCTATTTATACGAATCTCCAATTGTATAACTTTTCAATTGGAAATGGGAGCAAATACTGTTTAAATACATGCAACCGATTTCTGTATTTAACGTTTTAGTAAATCAATAATTGATTAACAATTTCTGTGTAGAGATTTTATTGTATTATTCGAGAAAGAGTATAACATAGTCGAATAAAGAATTATATCAACTTTATTTTTTGTGGAAATTAACATAGGAAGAGATAGCGTTATTTTTTTTATACCAGGGGTTTTCTGAAATTTGGGTGCAGTATAGAATCCCACTATGGATTTTTGGAAATAAATACCTGAAGACTGTTGTTACTAAACTACCAGCCTAATTGTAGAGTGTACTATTACTGATTGGTGAAACAAAACGCTTCTTGAAGTTCACAGAGGTGTCTCATTTTGAATTGCTTTTAAAATGTGAAAATGGTAGCAATAATAAATTACATTGCCCAAAACAATTTTTCCTGACTTCTATATGTTTTTTTTTGTTAGTTTGGGTGTGCTGAATCCGAAAAACGTATTAGTTTTTGCGTATTACGTCAAAATTTAACTCTATGCCATATTATTCTCTTTCAAGAATAATGCGACCAAGTTGTTACGTAAGACCTGATAAGAAAGTATACAATTTTAACAATTCAGTTGTTTATTTAAATACAATATTAGTCACGAGTATATTACAAGTATTTATTTTAATAATCATTAAATGATTGCAAGAGTACTTGTAAAAATACAAACAACAATCAGGGAAAACATTTTCGTTTGCTGTGCTTTCCACTGTGTATTTTGGTTATATAATATATTCGGCGACGTGTTAAAGAAGCTCTTGCATAACGATTTTTAGAAACTCTGTCAATCATGGGGTTGGCAATATACAGGTTTGGGGCTGCATTTCATTGCAATGACTTGGTGACATTATTAAACTTTAAGGGAAAAGAACGGAGAAATATCGAGCAATATTGGAGCAACATGCTATACCTTTTGGACATCGTCTAATTGGTAATAATTTCCTCCTCCAATAAGATAACGATCCCAAACACTTTTAGATCAGTCAAGCACTATCTAAGTCAGCTACAAGAGGGCAGAGTAATTCGCACTACGGTCTGGTCGCTACAAAATATTATCAAACGTTTGGGACTATCTTGACTGTAAAATGATTGAAGGGGCCTAAAAGACTTTAAATGAGTTGTGAAACATATTCCAACAAGAGTGGTGTCATATTCCGGTTGATTGTATCAAAACACTGCATGATAGTCTCCAGGCTCGTGTAAGAGGCACTATCAAAAATAAGGATAGCCATACAAAATATTAAAAAGTTCAGTAGATATTCAGTATACTATTTCTTAATATAAATATTGTATTAGTTGTGAACATCTACCGGACAATATAGTTACTTACATCACGGTAACATATTTTCCCTAAATTTCCTTTCTATAAAATTTATTAGGTGTCTCTGTCTTTTGCACAGTAGTGTATATAACGCCCTAACCAATCTCACGATACGATAGAGGTCGGATTGAAGGTAGGCTTTACTCAGTAAGCGCAATTTACGCAGGCGGTGGAGGCTGCTTCTTGCTCATATTCTTTGTATATTCATATCTTCCTTCATTTTGGCTGCGCATTTCTAGAGCATTGCGTTGTAACGGTTAAATAGCGAATAATCGTAAAGAGGTACATTCGCCTTCTTTTATTTTTTAAATGCAATAAACACTTACCTAAAACGCAATATAACTTGTTGCATTTGCTGATCCCCGCTTGAAAGACATATTTTAGATTCCTTTTCTAACTTACTGAAATCTACTAAAAGTCACTAGTCTTTGCTTTTGTCTTGTCAGTTTATTTCTTTATTTACCACGTTAATGTTTCTTTTGTTTCGCTTTTGGCACTTTAGTACCGTCGGATATCGAGTACGGTCCAGTACTCGTGAGGGGAGAGTGCCTACGACTTTCTTCGGCCATCTCAATTTTTTCCAGTCGACTTTCTCTTCTTTGGACGGCCAACACAGAAGATGTGTTTATTCTCTCTATACTTAAGTACATCTGTACAGGTCACACGTGATAAACTATTCCTTTACATGTGTTAAGTATTAGCAAACTGTGGAGCTACATAAAATGTTTATTAATTAAATTTCAATATTTTCCTTGCCGTATTTTTCATTGTTCCTGTAATTTTAGAAATAATTACAAAAGTATTTATATGGAGACAATATTTATTCGACTACCGATGGCTGACTATTCATTTCTTTCAGTCAAAGAAAATATTTTTATTGATACAGATAGTTGTAAGTCTTTTTTAGAAGCTCATCTATATCTTATTGTATTTTAGTTGTTAGTCAAATGAGAGAAAATTTCTCAGCTAGATTCCCTACTAACATTATCAATACTTTCGACGTATGTTTGTAGATGTTAACCGGAATTATCCGAACAATTTTGAATATAAACTGCAATAAACAAAAACAAGTGAAGAATTATAGTGCCAGCCAACGTTTTGCCTGTCAACTCCTTATTAATGGAAGGTATTAAAAGTTTCATATTTAAATCATGAGTATGAGTCATTCCCAGAAGAAACACGTACGTACACAAGCGCATGGCTATCACTATTTCTGAGAAGAAATTTATTTCCTTTGAGAGATTTCCCTTGCTTTCTTTCTTTTTCCGATAGGTGCGCAACTTTTCCCGAAGTTTTTAATATTTTATCGAGTTTAAGGGTTGCTTTCCTGGATGAATTCGAAATTCGAAGACTACGCCACCATCTGACTGAAAATAAAACTTTTCTTTTCTACGGACCTATGAATAAGACTTTTCTTATTTCAGGCGATCCAAACTATTCATATATTGTAGCCCTTTACGCTACAACATAATTAGTTTCTATTAATTATTGCAAAAACATAAATGAATTTAATTAAGAAATAAACAGATAACATTTAATCAACTGTAAAGTATTGTTTTGAATGAGAAATTTCTAAAATTTATAGACTGAGAAACATTTAAGCATTTTGGATAGAAACTGCAAGGAGGAGATACTTCTAAAACTATCAAAGTTGGTATGCAATTTTAATTACAAGGCAAATAATGGTGTGGTGATAGTAATTGCTGGCTATAATAACCGATCACATTGAAACTTGCTAGATTTTGGAATCCCACATTTCAAGGAGCAAAAGCCCTGAAAAAAAAATAAAATTATATATCTCTTAAAGATCCATCTAGCGCAGAAAAGGGAAAATATACGTGCAACTGGTTCATTGGAAATGTCATTCAGGCCTATAAACGTGTGTCCCTTCGTTCCCTGCTACTCCGAAATAATAACTTGCATGCCATACAACAAATCCAGACAAATTTAATAACCTTGTATGTTATGCATTTAATTTTAGGAAGGAAAATAGTATGTATGTGTTCTGAAATAAATTGATTTAAATGTTCTAGCGTTTTATATAAATACAAGAACGCGTAAACTTGTACACACAGAAAAAGAGAAAAAAGAAAGAGAAATAAAAGAAAAAGGTGGGATCTCGACGTTTCGCCTCCGTCGTAGGAGGCTTCTTTAGAAGAAATAAGGGAAACCAAAGTGGCGCGGTAACTCGACGTGTAGAACACTCTGAGAGGTTTTTGACTGTAGCACGGTCAACACGCCGAGTCACCGTAACCTTCTGCCAAAGTGGTTTCGCCTCTAGCGTCGAGTTACAGTGCCACTTTGATTTCCCCTATTTCTCCTGAAGAAGCCTCCTACGACGGAGGTGAAATGTCGACATCTCACCTTTCTCTTTTGTTTCTCTTTCTTTTTCTCTCGTTGTCCCCCCACCCCCTTTTTTTCTGTCTCTCTTTCCTTCTCTTACTCTTTTCACCTTTCTTTCTTTATTTCTATATATATCTCATCATGAGACGGTCCAATTCCGGACGTAGTTCGTTTGTTGTACACAACATCTACCAGAAATACATTTGTTCGTTCACATGTTCGTAATAGTACACTGCGCCAAAGTATTGCAAGTGAAAGTAAATAATTATCGGGAGCAGTTGTTTATTTATAAAAGCAATATGTTTTCGCGCTTAATTTTCGATAAAACTAATTTTTTGTTTCTGATAGTGTCAGCAAATAACGTCAATTAGTGCCGTAAAGAGAGCCACTAACACGTAGGATATGTGTATGAAATGTTGTTAATTCGTAGTATTTTATAGAGTGCACCTTAATCTAGGTAATATTATCCGTGTACTAATAGTTACATTTAACTATACACTAAAATAATTAGCTAGAAATGATACGCGAGAAATAGAGTTACATGATGCAATAAAACGTATAATTAATATGAGCGCTCAGGAAACTTCCTTTGTGTTTAAAACCAACATTCAATTAGTTTTATCCACATGCTTCAGAAATTACGGATAAAGGTAAATGACCTTCATACTTTAATTCAGACAATATGGAGGAAGGATATGAGGAAAGATATAGACTGAGAGATGGTAATGTATGCCAAATGAAAGATACTGTTTTACGAATTGAACCTTGCGCCTGTGAAAATTTCCAGGGGTAATCAAATTTCCCGGGCTTAGAGACGTTAAGAAATAAATCTTTATTGCCCGCCAAAATTTAAAATGTTTTTCTATGTATTTAGAGGTAATCTACGGAAACTACATGGCCATCTTAAAAGAGCTATCTTGTAAGTATTCATTGCAAAACTGCCTGGCTTACCATCATTAACTCTGTTAAAGTTAAAACATTCTCAGGCAATTATAAAAATAAATTATCGACATTATTTTTGTAATACGTTACATCACGTAATTATAGATATTAGCTGCGTTACGTATATATGATAATGTATTGCATAAATCAAGATCTCGGGAACGTATAATGTGATTATGATTTTTATCACAGTATCTATAAAAGGCAAGCTACTCCGAATTTTACCTTATCTACCACACATATCTAATTTGGAGGTGTAATTTACAAGTACATAAGCATGGTATATAAAAATTTACGGCCCACTGTAGTAATTTTCGCCAACATTTTACAATTTCCCGTTACTCCGGAATAATTATTAATATTAATCTTCCGGGTAATGTGCTTGTGAAATATTATCTGTCTACGAAAAGTTGTTTCGTGTATAATACGCATTTGGAGCACATATCCGTGTAGTGTATTATTCCCTTTCTACGTTTTATTACGACTTTAAAACTCGATGCGACCCTGAGGCTATAAAACAACCCTCTCCGTATACGCTGTAGTGACCCTGGGTTGTTTACGATATATATGGAAAAATTACTGGTTATATTTTAAAATATAAAACAATCTATGCTAATCTTAATAAAATTTAATTTTAATATTTTAAATCGCTTTTGTATATGTGTGCATTAGTAGATTTAAGCAGGATTATAACACAACAATGTTATAACGAAATGACAAAATATAGATAAATGAGGACGAAACAACACTTAAAAACATTGGACATTACTTTTAAATTTGATGACCCCTTAATGCTATTTATTTTGTGCAGTAAACGTCTTCAAAATAGGAAGCCAAAAACTATAGAGCAGGTTATATAACAATATAATAACACAAAGATTGTAAGGACTGTTTGATTGTATAATTCAGAGGTATCCCAGTAAACTCCACGTCACACAAATTAATAAAATATTTAGAACGCAGCGTTTCAATAACACATGGGCTCTTATTGCCAACCGAGCTACCGCCTGAATTGTAAAAACGTATGGACATACAATATTTTCCACGTAGGCTCTAAAAGGGCTTAAATCACCAGCTTTTAACAACAAGGTTATAAGAAACGCTATAAATATCTTTTGTGTACGATTAGGCTAATTAAAATAGCCGCAGCTACCATTAAAGTTGAAAGATTACTAAAAATAAATATTCTGCGTCTCTTATGTAACATATTTATTTCATTATAGACTCGACTATTTAAGAGTAGAGTAAGCCATGTCTAACAAAAGGAAGCCTGTTCTCATATCCCTTAAATAAATTCGGCAATTCAAAGGTTTTTATCTGGGTAATCAAAATGAGGAGGAAACTGAGTAGTTTAACTCCAGAAACTCAAACGTAAGTGGCTAATTTGAAGAATATTAATTAGTCAAGTGCTTCTAAGTCAGTAGCCAAAGAGAAACATTAAGTTACATACGGAGACAGGTGCCAAGTCGTCCAAGCTGTATTACTCTCCAAGATGAGCGGTTTTTAAGACTACCAGCATTACATCTGACGTATATAACTGCAAGGCAGTTACAGATCAATTTTGCTAGAGTTAGAAACACTTGAATTAGTATCCAAATCATTCGTAATAGATTGACTCAGAGAGAGTCTGGAATAAGAGCCAGAGTAGTCGTTACAGCTCCTCGTCTTTCTAGGAATCACAGAGTGGCTCGCTTAAGGGTTTGGTAGGGAACATATCGTCAACATATCAATTCATCAACCCCTAATTTTGGAGGTGGCTCTATCATGGTTTGGGGAGGCATCTCTTTACAGAGGTACAATGACTACCCGTACGTGTATAACAGACATTTTACAATATGTAGTACTATATGCACCAGTAATAAGCAACGAATTTTTGTTAATGCACGACCACATGTAACAATTATCGTCGGAATACTTGAAAATGAAATTGGCATTCCAGTTTTAGAGTGGGTTGTGGTGAGTCCAGACATGATTCCTATTGAGAATGGGTGGCACTGGTTTCTTAGAATGGTCCGGACCCAACATGTTGGCCCAGTCAGGGGTTAGAATATGTCATAATAAACATTTGTAATAGATAATTTTTATTTGGAAGATTGGCTTTAGTTTTATAGCTTACGTATTGAATGTAGCCTTTTATTGCTCCATTCACATCTATATACACACATTGCTTCGTAATTTCTGCAAAAAGGTTATCTGAAGAAAGTAGTAAATTGGACATTAGAGTCCGTTAATATTGCTACCTTGCACACGTCTTCTCTTGGGTTTTTTTCTCTTGGTGCCCTTTCAAGGACTGAATGAATTGTACTAATGATCATTAAATTTAGTGTATAATCATTCATTTTACTTACTATTCTATACAATTAAAATTTATTGCAGATCGTCGTATATTATCTATGTATACAAGTTGTAGGATCTACTATAGTAACGTTACACGTTGACCAAAAAATCTAATAAAAGTCGCGCTTGTCCCTCTGCGGAGTAAGATATTTGGCAAAAGTAAATGAAGTTGTAGTAATTCTGTTTTTCTCTATTAATGGTAGTGCTAGAAATTTAGTTACCTACCCAACTGTCATAAGCGATGATGCATCTGAATACATCGCTTATACGAATAGGCCGAATTGGGTGTCGTACAGAACATTTAAATAATTAAAAGAAAGTAATTGGGTTAATTAGAACACGGACTGTATTGCGAACAATTATATCATGCGAGAACACCGTCATTCGTTTCAAATTTAGAATCGATTTTAGTGATCTGTTTTATGTAATGTGTGCCTTATTGGGTATATATTGTGCGTATAATTGTAGTCGCAGTAATTCCATATCGGTAGATTGTATTCTTGTAATATCCGTCTGGATGAATTTGCGTGTGCCAGTATTGATTCTCTATTAGTCGTGAAAAGAGACGAAACGATGCTTCGTAATTATCTCTAGAGTGGATATTAGTTACCGAATGTTTAATCCCCTTTTTGTGCTGTCAATTCGATGACTTAAAACATTGAGCATTTATGGTAAAACTGTAACCTGAACTTAAAAGAAATTCGAAGTGAAAATAAAAAAATTTGGATTTAATTGATTAGCCAAAATTAACCAACAGTGTTGTACTAGTTGACGTTTAAACTTAAATTAATTATAAACCACGAATTGTTGGGGATACCGGGGAGAAATAGATATTCTTTGTGAAACTATAGGCAATTTACTGAGCGCATATACTCCAAA
The DNA here is from genome assembly GCA_023509865.1 of Trypoxylus dichotomus. Lineage (NCBI taxonomy): Eukaryota > Metazoa > Arthropoda > Insecta > Coleoptera > Scarabaeidae > Trypoxylus > Trypoxylus dichotomus. The sequence goes on along the minus strand of CM042074.1, from coordinate 71,230,687 downwards.
AAAATTTTAAAAATATATTTAAATATTCTTGACGGCCTTTATTCCATTTGTACCTTCAGAGTCAAGAAAACTTATTATTCCTTTGGAAAATAAGTCCTATAGAGCCGATTTTTTTTCAAGAAAAAATTTCCAAAAAGTCCTTGTGAAGCTCAAGCAACAGTTGCATACTGCTGTAAGTTAATTTTGCTCGGGAGCTAATATTCCTTACTGATACTGTTCGGTTCTGTCCTATCATGTTTGGATCTAGAAGATAATGTCGGTAATTTTTCAAGTTCACTATTTTTCTCCTAAATTCAAGGAATGGTATATGATCGTACTGAAATATGCATCGTTTTTCCACTAATAGCGCAATTCTCGATTTCATGCTACAAAACGCAAATTGTGTTTATCTGCAATTTGCCTTTTGCAGAGAATTTGAAAATAAAGAGTGTTTTTTATAGAGGTATAAAACTTTAGGTTGGCAACACTTTTTTAACTGGCGGCCATTTTGTCAGCTGTCAAGTGATTTATGTTTAGTTTGGTTTGGCATTTCAATATGAATAGGCTGACGCCTGAACAACGCTTCCAAATTGTTCAAATTTATTTTGATGATGGTTCTGTTCGAATTGCGTATCGTGCACTACGTCAATTTTACGGTCAACATGATCGTCCATCAGAGCAATTAATTCGATTAACTACGGAACGCCTTCGCACCACGTTTATTCTAAATGATAATACGCATCCACAGAGACGTCGTACAGTGCGTACAGAAGAAATCATTGCTGCTGAAGAGCGTAGCGTAGAGGAAGACCCGAGTCAGCCTATCCGCCATGGTGCACAGGAATCGGATATGTGTCCATCCACTTTATGGAAGATTTTGAGGGAAATCTTGGTTTGCGTGCTTACAAAATCCAACTCGTGCAAGAATTGAAACCACACGATCACCTAGCAAGGCGTGGATTCGGTGAATGGGCCTAAAACAAGATTGCCGTTAATCCCGATTTTTATAAGCGAATTTTGTTTAGCGATGAAGCTCACTTTTGTTTGAATGGATACGTCAATAAACAAAACTGCCGTTTTTGGAGTGATGGTAATCCTCAAGTGTATGTTGACACAGCGTTACATCCAGAAAAACTGACTGTATGGTGTGCTTTATGGGCTGGTGGAATCATTGGTCCGTACTTCTTTAAAAACGATGCTGGTCAGAACGTCACAGTCAATAGTAATCGCTATAGAGCCATGATTATTGACTTTGTCGTTCATCAGTTGAACAACCATGATATGCAGGAGCTGTGGTTTCAACAAGACGGCGCAACATGTCACACAGCTCGTACCACACTTGATTTAGTGAAGGAAACATTTGGTAACCGCATACTTTCACGTTTCGAACCCGTGAATTGGCCTCCAAGATCGTGCGATTTAACGCCGCTAGACTATTTTCTGTGGGGATATATGAAGTCGCTAGTCTACGCCGATAAGCCCGAAACGATTGACCACTTGAAGGACAACATTCGCCGCATTATTGCCGATATACGGCCACAAATATTGAAAAAATCATCGAAAATTGAACCTCCAGATTAGACTACGTCCGAGCCAGCCGTGGCGGTCATATGCCAGAAGTCATATTTAAATTATAAGGCCAGAAGAATATCTTTCGAATAAAGTAAATTTCATGTAAATTTAAAAAATTCATCTTTGTTTTATTCTATTTCAAAGTTCTATACCTCTATAAAAAAACCTTTATATTTACAGATTTTGTAGATAGGATTGGTTGTCATCTTGTTACATATTCTCATATCATTTACTTGTTTCCTTTTTTGGATCATTAAAGTAAAAAAGTTAAAATAATGGGGTAAAACAAAGAGCCTCACTGTCGACAGCATTATTCAAATTGGCACTGGAATATGTGTTAAAAAATAGATAAAGGCGCAATAAGAACAAAGGCAAACCAATTAATAGCGTACACTGACGATGTTGTAATTATACTAAAAAGCGTGAGGTAACCAAAAATGTTCTGGAGAAAATAGTGAGAGAGGGTGACAGAGTGGGACTAAAAATAAATCCAGAAAAGACAAAAATAATGAAACTAAATAGAAGGCAGAAACATGGGAGTCACACTGTCGAAATAGGAAACTATTCCTTTGAAGTGGTGAATACATTTAAATATTTTGGGATAACTATTACAAGCGATGGCAGCAGGGATGCAGAGATAAGGGAAAGAGTAATAAACATAAACAAAGCCAAATATTGGGGAAAAAACAAAAATGAGTATTTATAAAACAATGACAATGATAAAGAAGCAAGAGGAAGATCGGAGAATACAAGAGCGAAGAATATTAAGAAGAATACTAGTCGCGATAAAAACTGACAATAACGAATATAGGCGTTGAACAAATTGTGAGCAAGCAAATGAGTTGGGAGGTATGGACGTGGTCAGAAGAATAAAGCAGCAGAGACCAAGATGGTTGGGACATGTGCGAAGAACTGGCAACAAAACTACAATCTACAATATCCTGGATTGGCAACCGGGGGGAAGAGAACGACGATGGCGACCCAGAACTACTTGGGTGCAAGAGGTGAAGGCGGATCCTGATAGAGCTGGCGTCTACAGACGGCAGGAGAAGACCAAAGACAGAAACAAATACTCCGCAGATAAATACATATCCTTCGTTAGAAAGTAGGCATTAAATTTTAATTTGCAATGATTAGCTACACATATATGCCTTTGCTTGCAGATACTTCTACACTTTAGACAAACTGTATGTATATTATGTTATAATCTTTAAGCAACAATCGCAGTGGAAAGTTTTACACTTTTAGCAAAAAGTATCGTTGGTTTTTCTGAATATAACTTTCTTCGATAACATTTATGGGAAATATTATTTTAAAAAGGTACGTATTTCCTCGTGCCAAGAAAAGATTCTGAGAACATATTTGATTGTACTTATGTACATTCGCCATGTTCTAATATGATTGCTTCTTCATATATAAGTAAGGGCAACGTATTATCTTCGCTGTGTGTGTTATTACCTTACGATTTAGTTTCTAGAATATGTTACATTTTCGCTGTTGTGTACGTTTTAGTTCCTTGTGAATATATATCTATATATAAAATTGCAAAATAATGCCGCTATATTAAATTTGGTACTTTCTCCACGTAGGTGTCTGTGGTTTCTATTTCAAATTGTTGAGATTTAAAGCCTATACTAAATATATGCCTGTAGCGATGACGATGCTTTCAATTTATTTTCAATTTCGTCTGACATTTTGCAATTTCGCTATTGCAATTTATTTTCCATAAACAGAATATTAATTTATTGTTAAGAGATTAACATCTCCGTACAAATATTTTATTATTATCTACATACTCTTTTAGGAAACAGCCAATTCGCTGAAAGAGTAGAAAGCAATGGGCCAGAAATGAGTTATTTCGCTCTCCTTCTTTCATCTGTATTTTATCAAAAGTAAGTGAAACTAATACCATTACTGAGGGAAGCCAGGAACCTTTGCCACTTTCTAAGTTTAGAAGTTTCCCTAACAAATGGGCTGAAAGATATATTTTGAATAAATATTTTTATAGGTATCCATATTACGTACGATGTCCTCTTCTTAGTCATTTATTACTTATACTTTCGAACTTTTCCGCACTAAATCTCTTCTACGCGAAGAATGAACTCCGCAGTATTTACTGCGCCTACGGATTTATCGCGAGCAATAACCTAATATTAAGGAGAAATTCGAATATCTTCGTAATACGTATTGAAATTTATGACTTTACACGAAAGAAAAAGAAGCAGTTTATCTAAGTAAATCCCATTTTCTTAATAAAAATCTGCAAGATCTCTCAGTTACTCATAACTGCACGTTTTTGCAAAAATCGAACTATCCTAAACATATACATACATACATGTACCTTAACACCTTATAAATAAATAAATAACAAGTTACTTTCTGGAAAATTTATTATCGCACTGTCGTATATTATCGAACCGTAATCCTCTCTGCGAAATTTCAAATTAGATAAGATACGGAATTATGCAAACTTTGTATTTATTAAAGTTGATGCGGCGTTAGCAAAGCCCACTTCAAGATAAAAGTGAATCTTATGTGGATAATACGTAATACATTTTGTTGCGCATTTGATAGTAACTGATAGATCAGTAGCGCGCGTTTAGAAAACGCGCAAGGAGTTTGGCAGGTAATAAACGTAAATGTGCACTTACTCTTTTTAATAGCATTTTGAGTATGCAGATGTGCAAAGTGAATAAGATTGGCTAATTATATCCAGTATCAGATATGGTTCAATGGTTTGCTCATCTAACCGTATTCGTCGTAAGGATTAAATGATCTTATGTCGGGAAGACGACCATTAAAGTAATTTTTGTAAACACTTATCGCATCTGTAGATCCACTATCAAACACAGTATCTATGTACTTTAGTGATAACACTAGTATTTCTTCGGTTGCTGAATGCGTGTAGCTGTGTTTGTACAGTGTTTAATATTTGCATTGATTAATGACACTATTGACAACGAGGTATTTTGTACCTCTTTGAGTGCTTCAACTAATCCATTGTAATTCTTGCGGTTCCACTTGAGCATCTTACATTTTATTTTAACTTTCCCTGACGGAAATGGCTCCATTACCATCGAATTGTGAAACTACTGTGTAATACAACAATAAAATGCCCAAAATACAAGAATAAGCTAATTTAGGAATATTGTCTGTGGGAGTTGCGAATTTCAGAAACAATGCCCTTTGTATGCGCTATTAAACCACCTACCTGTATCTGCCACAATAATTTCTGCCACAAGATATAGTGGATGGATTGTATACGTAACGTACGATTTTTTAACGTGGACGCTATGGGAATCTTTAATATAATAAATTCGTTAAAAAGACACTTTATCAGTTAAACCAGATAGATTACTAACAAAACTAATAAAGAATTGCGCACATACAGGAATATATTCGGGTCACTTAAAGACAGCTACTATAACACTGATATATAAGAATGGCGACGAAACGACCATTGAGAGTTATAGACCCATTGCTAACGCCATTTCACAATGCATACACACAAGCAAGATCAACTACAAGAGCTATGTACATGGTTATCACTAAAATAACATAAGCAATGTCTGAAATAAGAAGCTAGCCGGAGTTTTCCTTAATCTATCAAAAGCATTCGACAGCGTAGATCATAATATTTTACTTGAGAAACTGGAAAGAATGGGTCTCAGAAGGATAGTACATACCTTACTGAAATCTTACTTAACAAACAGAATGCAGTGCCGTGCAAGTAAATTCTAACGGAGAAAGATATTAGTCACGTTGGCTAGAAAATCAAAAAGTGACCTTGCAAGGTTCAATGTTAGGAACATTTCTATTTACGTTATATATGAACGATCTGCTAGAAGTACCCCAGCCTTTTCTTTCTTTGTATGCAGACGACACCTCAATTATTTTGAAGATAAAGAACAATGACACATTGGAAGGTGAAATTACTGATGTTCTCACGAAAACAAACAATTGGTTCAGTAAAAATAGTCTAAAGCTCAACATACAAAAAACAAATATGATAAAGTTCTCATTTAAAGAGAACGATAATATATCAATACGTTTTAAAGATCAATATATAACATCAACCAATAATGTAAAGTTTTTGGGTGTAGTACTTGATAGTGCATTATCATGGAAAGACCACATGCATGTGCTTACTAAGAAGCTGGCTGGAATAGTATATGCACTGAGAACGATATCAACCGAAGTTCATGTGGAAGCAGCATTGTCAGGCTGCCATGCACATGGAGGATCACGCCTATCATATGGTATAATCTTCGTGAATGCTGACAGGATCTTCATCCTTCAGAAATCCTCCCTTAGGAGCATTTTAAATTTGAAGAAAAGGTAGTCGTGTAAAAGTGTGTTTAGGGAGAATGGATTACTTACCTTACCTTCATTATACATTTACGAATGTGTATGTTTTGCGAAAAAACATTACAATGTACAACTTGCCGAGTACGAAATGAGCCATAATTATAACACTCGAGAATGCCAAAGAGCGACCCTGCGTTTGCCGCAAACAAAGTATGCATGTGTGCATAAGGGTGTAGTGACACAAACATTAAAACTGTATAAGGTATGCCTTGTAAGTACAAACAATATAATCTTCTTATTATTATTAACATGTGACAAGTTACCAGAATATTGTTTCGGACTAGACTAGGTAATTTCCAATTCGAGCATCAACAAACTGAGCAATTCTAAATTTAATATTGATTGGTTGTTCAACTAACGCGTTCATTTTTGTGATTTGTACCATCCAATGTTCTTGCGTTCTAATGAAAGCAATGTCACAAACTTTACAAAATCATGAAATGAATACGTAGGCTCTGACGGCCAGAGTTAGTAATAAACGAAATACTTCCAGAATTGGAGCGCGTCACGATGAGATATATAGAAATGAAATAAGAGTAAGAGGAGAAAGAAATAAAAAGAAAAAGAGACAAAAAGAGGAAAAATGAAAAAAAGGGGGAGCACGAAAAAGAAAGAAGAGGTGAAAAGTGTAAAAGAAGGAAAGAGTGACAGAAGAAAACGGGGGGAGGGGAAGAAAGAAAGAAAAAGAAGAAAGAGAAACAAACGGGATCCCACGTTTCTCTTTTGTTTCTCTTTCTTCTTTTTCTTTCTTTCTCTCCCCTCTCCCCCCTTTCTGTCACTTTTTCCTTCTCTTACCCTTTTCACCTTTTCTTTCTTTTTTTACGCCCCTCCTTTTTTCATTTTTTTTTCGTTTTTCTTGTTTTTATCTCTTTTTCTTTTTATTTCTTTCTCCTCTTACTCTTATTTCATTTCTACATATCTCATCATGACACGGTCCAATTCTGGAAGTAGTTCGTTTATTTACAAAATCATTCGGTTTCATCTTATATTAAATCTGGAAATTCGCCAACAGACGATTGTACTTTGTAAACCCAAGATCGTTTTTTCACCGAGTTCGCAATTAGTAAACTAAGCCGTACAAGACTTCTAACATAATAAACACATTCGTACAAGTGAAGTATGTACATGCTTGACGCGATGAGCAATAGCTGACTGACGGTTTTCCTATTACAACATCTGCTAAACCGGTTCTACTTTTTCGATATATCCACTACTGACGGAAGGTTCACAGAGAGTTACGTTATATGGGGGCGAGGAGAAACAGTTCGTGAGAGTTCTTCCTTGTTTCCACATTTTTTAGTAACCGATAGTATACTTTGTACACTGTATTATTTTATATAGTTGGGTGGTTTTATTATCTATTTCTTTCTTTTTCAGGTATGTAAGATGTTTCAACTCGTTCTATACTAAGCGATTTTTGGTAAGATTTTTTTAATTATTTAGAGTAGTCCTAATTTAACGATTTTTTTCAGTTTTTTGCTAACGAAAAACGCATAATTTTCAAGGGAAATTATTTCTTTATTCAAAATATTGACCATCGGTTTCTACACATTTCACTCATCCCTAAGCTAATTTATGGATGTCATGCCAAAAAAAGTGCTTGCCTTTTGTGGCAAACCATTCGTTCGATCCTTTTTCCAACTTCTTTGAAATTGGCGAGGTGCTCCTCTACGAACGCGTGCTACATTGATGCGAAGAGGCAATAGTTAGACGGCGCCAGGTCTGGAGAGTATGGCGGGTGCGGAAAGATGTCCCATCCAAGCTATTTCATTGTATCTTTCACTGGTTTTGCTGTGTTAAACGGCGCATTGTCGTATAATAAAATCAATTTGCCATGACTTCCGGCTCATTCTGGGAGTCTTTCGATTAATGGGTGGCTTAAATTAATTATTTGCTGGCTATAGTGTTGTGTATTAACGGTTTCTGCAGGCTTTAAGAGTTCAATATATACAGTACCGCTCTGATCCCACCAGACACATGGTCTTCTTAACGAAGCGATTTGGCCTTGGTATTGAAGGACCGGCTTTGCCAGGTGAAAGCCACGATTTTTTTCGCTTGTGGTTTTCAAAATAAATCAATTTTGCGTCACAAGTGATAATTCGGTACAAAACTGATTTACTTTCGGTGCGTTGAAACAGCATTTCACAGGTGACTTCGCGATTTTCTATTTGACGTTCATTCAAATCGCGTGGGACTCATTTACTGAGTTTATTGATCTTCTCCGTTACTCGTAAGCGTCTGTTGATTGCATATAATAAAACGCAAGATGCGTTTTAACATAGTTCGTTCTTTAATTTACATAAATCAAACAAAAAATCCGTAAATGTCATAGTTTGCTCTGTTTTTAACACAAACGCTAGAATTTTTGTTTTAGTAATATTCTATACGAAAATAAGAACAAATTCTTAAGAATAAATGATTATGCGATTAAGAAGCACCAATAACACAAGATAACCTAAAACAAAGAAAAAATTGTAGAAAGTCAAATACCCAAATATTGTGTTTACAATTTTTACAAATTGTTGACGCACATGCTAAACATGTAAGCATATGGCAAATTTTACGCACATAAAAGGTTTTTCTTTTAATTCTAGAAGAACAAGTGCAACATGTTTTTCGTTTTTCCAGTTTTTTTTCTAGTACTTCCACTTAATCGTTTCTAAATTCTGCAATTCAAGTCTTTGAGTACTTTTATATGTATATTTCGTTCTGATGGTGTATAATATTACCACTGCAGTACAACTTGTAGCAGATCTGCCGTAAATAAGAGATTCCAGCAAGTAATTGCATCAGGCATATTTCCTAATCCGGTCGATCGTTGCAACCCTGGAAGCTGTATAGCGATATTGTGCTTCTGGGTTCTCGCGCGAGAAACAAAACTTTGCGATGACCATTTATAGCAATTTTTCCCATAAAAAAATTTTTCGTTGCTTTGAGAAGTGCCAGTTTCAGTTTCGTCCGACAGTTCATTAGTTTCCTCTGCTTCTTTTCCCTCACTAAGTTCAATTTCGGAGTCTGTTTCATGTTCACTTTCTTCATAGCTGTCCTCATTTACACTGTTTTGGTCACTAATATCTTCGCCTTATACCTCTTCATTCCATGCTAATAAAGTGCTCTCATGATCAGGATCGCCTCACCGAACCGTTTTGGATGTGGTATGATTTTTACTCATTATTTTGTACAAAAAGCGCATCTCAAATGCTAGCGTTAGCACTGTAGACCACTTCATAACTTTATCCGAGTTTTTATTGTGCACCGAAGCAAATATCGACTTCAACCTTTTGCAGCATACTGACAATGCACTCACTTGAAGGTAACGAGAAAACGGATCCGTGATATTAAAGTGAGGATAAGACAAACAAAAACAGAAATCCGCCGGGGTCACTGAGACCGCACTACGGTGGCTAAGGGTTAAACTGTCGAAACCATGTTTCACATGTTCTAGTCAATTGAGCGTGTTCACAATTTGTTTCTACCGGCAGACGGTGGCTTTCAACAGCCTTTCTTTTTTGAATAAATAAGAAAAGTAATGCGTCCCGCAAATGTTCTTTTTCAGGCATAAAACTCGACATAATCACTGAACAATAAAGCAAAGACTCTAGTTTTTGGCGGACCCAACGTGTGTGTGTTTGTAGCATAAATGTCAGATGAACATAATGACGTATGTGTCAAATTAATACGCTACTAACTTTTCGCTAGTGCCATCTCTTAGTTAAACCGGAAAAAAAAATGCATACACCTCGTATATCTAAATAGAAAATAGGGCAACGTAAAACTAATGAAAAGGTGCACGAGAAGTATAAAAATATAAATATAAAGGGATTAGCCGACTGTTGGGAAGAGAACAAGAAGTAGATGTAATATGTAATGAATTGCTTACAATAATAATATTGATACAAGTGGGCGAAGAGTTTTGAGGAGAAAGAAGGATAAATAAAGTTCGGAGTAAGTTGAATGAAAGTCAAGAAATCGTTGCGTCGTATATTACTAAAACGAACCATAAAAAGAAAATACCACGCGGAGATACAATCGCATTTTATTGAAAGCGATTTTTAATGACCGTTCCGGTAATTATTCATTCATACGTTCCAAAGCATTGAGTAATACAACCACACAGCATTGGCGTCGTAATTCTTTCTTCATTATGAATTACTCATATACGATTCGACCTCGTCATTACGCGTACCAAGCATCGGCAAGATAATAACAATTTTTCCCAGCATTAATTTTTGATGTAGAGGGGGAGAATTTACGATAAGACATGATTCAGCTGCGCCGTGTTTACAAAAGTTGGTGATAAATGAGTCCATGTAAGGTCAATATCAGGTCAACCTATTCTGGCAGTCGACTGGAGCGCGCTTATTCGAAGATACAGTCGAACGTTTTACGGCATCACGGCATCGATTTTGCATCAGGTTAATGGGGACCTGTCAATCTAATATAATATCTGCCGCTCTTCCACCGTTTCAATTTTGTGTGCATAGAGGTAAAAGGATGATAATTGATATTCGATCAGACCGAAGTACTACGTTAAATTTTCATCAACTACGAAATTTACAACATCATCGGCTGAGTGTATGGCGTAGTAGAGCGTAGTATTTCTCTAACTTTATATACTCCGTTGCTCACTAACAATGTTCTCGGCCGCTTAACGTCGTTTATTTAGGTGTCTTGCATCCACCTAAACTTTTGTTGTCGATGTAGTAGTTCCCTCGTAGTTCTCCATTTAGAGTTCATCGATTTTCGCACCAATACAATGGGGCATCAGGTGAAATTAACAACTTCGATAAGTATCATAACTAGCTTGCGATGCATTCGTAGAGAATGCTGTGCTCCAAGTTACTAATATTTGAAACTAATAATATTGATATAGTTGACTGGTATTTATTTTCGCAACTAAATCTTCCTCTGGGGTTTGCCGTGTCACTTGTTTCATTTGTTCGTACGCTATGTTCTTGATAGTTCTGTAAGCTGGTTAAAACCTCGACTATAGAAGTCTCTGAATATTTAATTTCCTGGAGGAGGAACATCGAAAGATCTCGTATTGGGAAAACACTGGCGGACAAAGTTATGCCAAAGCATTTATTTTGTCCATACCAAGTTTAGCAAAAGCGTTATTGTTTTTCAGCAAAGGAGATCTCGAACTTATGGTAAAAATCCTGACAGGAGACGCAGCCCAGAAATGTTAATTATAGACATTTGATCTATGTGAGTAACATCTAGAAACTGTAAAACATTAATGTACACTGCGATCAGGTATCCGCGACATAAATCGTTAAAAATATTTTTAACAGCTTCTGAACTAGAGGACATGGTTCCCAAACTACTGCTGAAGTTCTTCAAAAGTTTGAAACTAATTATTTTAAGGGCATTGTTAGAATGGACCTCTTATAAGTCACACTGACTATGCGTGGTAGGAGTGGAGCCTTGCTAGTATTAATAATCATCAGATTAATTCTTGTTTCTTCGAATTTAAAAGTCTTTGCTTGAAACCATAAAAATATTTAATAAGAAACCACAAAATGTAAGAACCGCTTATACCTTAAATAATTTTAAGACTGCTCTAAAAGATTATGCACTAAATATTCTTATAGAGTTTTCTTTGTAAAATAGATCTGTTCTATGTTTTACTATAGCACATAGAGTACTGCAATCAATTCGTTCTTTAACTCCTTTTGTGAATCGTAATTATATCATATATCTGTTTCTTTAACACGCTAATGTTGTTGACTTAAAAATAATAATTGTAATTAGAATTTTATCCGCATTACGAATTTCTGTACTTCTACTTGTACAATTATTTTAATTATTTATTACATAATGTGTTCACCAATGAAATAGCGAAAAGTAGATAAGACAAAGTACTGTCTGTAAGGAAACCTGAAAGAATTTAAGTTTATTAAAGGAACGCATAATATATGAAGGAGTTTTTGCAGCAAAATATGTAATTATTTTTCATAACTAGAAATGGCTCTATACTAATAGACGACGCTATTAACAAAGCCAAATAAAAGAAAAGAAACATGAAAATTGGAAAATGAATGCAATTAATGTACAGGAACTAATGTTTGCAGATGATATTATATTGATAACAGATTCAAGAAAGACATTACAGCAAAACCTGAAGATAAACATGGAGATAAACACGATGAAAACAAAACAATAGCGGTAGCAGAAAAACAATCGGAAAACATCAGAATCGAAGGAACAACCTCGGAGCAAGTTAATAGAACAATTACTTAGGAACAATCATTGAAGACAATGAGAGAATAGAGAAAAGAAAACCAAATGGGAGAATAGGGAAATCCGCAAAGATACCAAAGAGAAATACCAAAACCAATAATGGCAGAAGTGTATAAAAGAGTGGTCAGATCAACGTTAACACATGTCTGCGAGTCATGGATAACCTGGAATAGAATCAAAAGCGAAGTCACAGTAACAAGGGGAGACAAAATCAGAAACACGACAATTACTAGTAATCAAAATATCCAGCCAATAGAAATAATCATAGAGGAAAGACAAATCGGGAGGTCCTTGAACGTTTGCGGAAAAGAGGTTTGCATGTGCTACCTGATGTTGTCAGCTCATGAATCTGGTATCGCGATAATACCCCAAGTCACAGTTCATTGTCGGTTGGACAATTTTGGGTAGAGAAGAACATCCCAGTACTCCGACACCGGCCATACAGTCCAAACATTACTTTATGTGGTATTTGTTTCCAACGATTAAGCGGAAATTGAAAGGTTTCCATTACAGAACAATAAACAACATTCAAAAAGTCACGACACAGGTTCTAAACGGCCTGGCGGAACAAAACTTTTCAGAATTGTTACCAGAAATGGAAAATTCTCTGGAGACGCTGTGTCCATTCCAAAAGAGCATACCAGACAATAGTGATTGTAGATACATCCAATTTTGAAAACTCATCATTCTAATTAATTCTGGGACTCGTCGTACAGCCTCATTTTTAATGATAAATTATATAAAATAAAACAAAATTATTATAAACAGTTTTCGCTAACCATGTATCCTTCAGTTCCTTATATGAATTCATAATAGCCTTACGAACAATTGTCGCCCAATTATTTTGTCAATGACGTTTCTTGTACTCGTTTATTTGACAGATTATACTCATAAGCCTTTTGTTTTAAGATAATCCAGAAGAATTTTAAGCAAAATACTGGATTGGATCAAACTCAGCCGCTGAGTATTCAACTACCTAAAGCTGTACAATTACTTGGGCACTAGGCAGTAGGATCAGACGTGAAGAAACCTTTAATAATAATTTAATCAGATATGCACATTTTAGTGTTCATCACTTACATTTTTATTGAGAAGCTCCAATAAATTACCTGCCATTAAAATGACGAATTGAAACGCTGATCAATTGTTTTTATGGAATATTTTCTGCGCAAATGAAAATGTCACATTTGGTTTTGATTTTTTAATAATGGGTCAATTTGGACGTACCTCTTCAAAACTCCAGCGCAAACGTCATTATATACGCGTATCAAGCAATTTAATTTCAGAAAATTCAGTCCGACTCACTCTCCTAATCAATGTACAATTCATCACGGACCCGACGAGTGTACTCATCTAGGGCAGGCTCGGGTAAGAGGCATAACCGATGCCGCCCGCGTCTCTTCTCCCGTGGCACCGCTCCGAATATTTGCCCAGCAAATTTAATGTCGGAAAAGGAGTAGGGCTGATGGTGGGGTTTACACAGCGTGTACTTGAATTTATCATCGGTAAATATCCGCCGGCGCAAGAGGAAGAGAGAAACCAGCTATAGATAGAGAGAGAGCAAAATATAGAAATAGAATTCGGAAGAGGGTAGTGGCAACGAAAATATTTAAACATCTCGATGATGTTTGTTTTTAATTGTGCAATTATACCGAGCCGTGTTCCGGAACGACGAAGAACCTAAGTTGCGACGAAAAACCTAAGGTGGGTGCAAATCAAAATTTCTAATTGAAGTCAAATAGGCTCATATTTTGGTGTCTTTCAAGGTATAGACTGTTCCACTTTCAGAAGGAAGTATTGCTCTGACATGCATCCTATGCAACGTTGCCAAAGCAATATGGGTACTTAACTTTCTGTGTATTGTCACTTTGGACATGTTACTAAGTTTCACGTTGGTAAAATCGGAAAGATTCCTGCTTGTAGGCTATCTATTATGTATAATTGGCCCTATTTTCCTTTACTATGTATAACACTCGCATTTTATTTGAAAAGAAGAATATTTATATGTACATGCTCATACTATAACGTACAGGCATTTCAACAAATACGAGGGAAAATTATTAGATATCTATAAGGAAATGTCTCCTGTTTACGGTGAATAGTGTCTGTCGCGTAAAGTCGTGTACAACTGCGTAGAAAAATTCTCTCAAGGACGCTCAAAACTTGTTGACGATCAGCGAAGTGGTCGCTCCGTTCAGATTGCGACAAATGCAACACTTCGGCTGGTAGAAGAGATGATTTGAATTGACATGCGGGTAACAATAGACAGCATAGCAACTGTAATAGGCTGTTCTCATGGTTTAGTCTACAAATTGATGCAATTCGAGGAAAACGTCCAGGACTATTGAGGAGAGGATGCAATATTGTTGCATCACGATAATGCCAGGCCGAATTCGGTCCACTTGACCCAGACGAGTATTACAGAATTAGGGTGGGAACTTCTTGAGCATCCGGCTTGCAGTAGCGGGTATTATGTGTTTGGTCCACTCCAAAAGCATCTTGGCGGCAAACATTTCGAGGGTGATAACGATGTTCAACAAGAGTAGTTCGAACGGCAACCCAAACACTTTTATGCAGCAGGCATTGGCGCATTGATAAAGCGATGGACTATGTATATTAATTTAGATGGACACTGTTGAAAAATGAAACTTTTTTTTGGCTAACTATTTCTCTAATTATTTTTATAATAGCTTTTTGTGACCTGCTTACTGACTTTCCCTTGTAGATAATCTTTTAGAGTAGCCTTAAGATTATTGACAGTACAACCCTTTGTTACATTTTGTGGTTTCTGGTTAAATGTTCTTGTGGTTTGGAACAAAGTCTTTAGATTGTTTAATTATATCCAATAAAAATAAAAAAAGAATGGCTGTTTTCCATAAGAGCAATACTTGCTACAAATAGCTTCATTTGTGGATTATTGTGTAGAAAATATGCTGTTATAAGAAATTCATATATGTATGTGACGGGAAAAAGAGGAGATGCATCCATGTGGAGACAGGTGTAATATGCTTATTTTAAATAAAGTTAAAATTCACGAATAAAATTGCCAGTGATAATAATTGTAACATACATGCATTTTACAGTGACACAGAAAAACTAACCACTGCAACGCATACAAGTATAAGGACTTCCTTTGTTTCTATATTCATAGAGCCATGGTTAAGCTTGCGTCAAAAATATTACAATTTATTTTATCGGATATGAAATACTGATACAGTAATATGCACAAACAGATTTATTTGTACATATTACTGTTTTCTGTTGTGCATTCTTGTTTTATACAATTGAAACAAACACTTGTGAAGTGGTTAAGGCATGTTACTGCAGTATTTTTATTTTGTTAACGTTCCCGAAAACAGAAGTATAGTTTCCATTGAAACAAAAGCTGGTAATAAGTCCAAGATGTTTCATTGAACAACGAAAAAACAGGATTAAATTGTAGTAAACATGTTTTCAAATTGATGTGCGTTGTGTTGTATTGAACAAAATTGAAGTACCAAATGTAATGAACAAATCAAAACAATAATAAACAACGAAGCAATAATATTATCGAAGTATAATTTATTCGTCAATAATAGGACATGCATTGACGAGGATTATAAAAAATGCAGTATTCGTCAATGTACGTGATGGTAAAATGCAGCGTGGATATTTGGAAGATGCATAACCGCTGCTTATAAAAATATATGATCATTTAATTGCGTGATGGTATTGGCAGATTCTTGCGTGCAACATAGTAGGATATTGCATTGATGAGAATATAACTTTTCACCAAGAAAATGACTTAAAACGTACTGTACGTATCATAAAAGGGTATTCTGTTTAATTGATTAACTTTTCCTAGACCAAGCGAAACGTAAATGATCGTCAAGAATGATAAATAAGTTGCTTAATGTTTTTTGGGAATAATGAATATAATGGCATTCCTTAACAGCTTAATAGATCGTGTATTAACTACTATCAATGAACTTACCCAGGCAGAGGATAAATACACAAAATATTATAGGGAGTAGAGGAAAATAGTAAACGTATTCATTAAGTAAATAAACTTTATTTGAAATTAATGTGAAGCTTATTTTCGAAAAATGAGTTATTTATGGGTAGAACTGTATATGAATAGAATAAATTATTAGCTACAATTATTACATACGGTACAGTTTTAATGCTATTATCTCATTATTCCAAGGGCTTCCCTCTAAAGGACTACGTGCATTTCGACATGTAGATGTAACAGCTTCGATCAAGCAAACACTGACTCCCAAAATAGAGGCAATTCAATTTCAACATACATCTTAGTGGATTCCAGTATTCGAATTAAGTCATTGTAGATATTTAATGCTGAAATATACGTAAATATGTAGCATGTGGAAATGTATATTGTAATTAACATAAACATAACGTAGATTTTTAAATATACAGTACTGTGCATAAATAATTAACTATTTAGGTGGTATTATTTCTCTGTTACTGTCCAATATAATTTTAGGGAGTGTCTCCTGCTATCCCAGAATATATGTGTCCTTTAGTAATCTTGTAGCAAATAACATCGGAATATAATTCATTAAAATGGAAGAATAATGCGATTCGACCTTTATCAATAAGTGGACTATAAATGTTTATTTATAAGTAGATGCGCTTTCTCAGCTTACCAAGAATTATTGTGGTACTGTTTTACAGAATTAGGTAAATGTTTATAAAGTTAAAATACAAAGTTTACAGTTATGTTAGAAACTTTAGTTTTTATTTTGTAAGCGTGTTTTCTAGAGTAGAGCGGTAAAAATACTCAGCGAAATTTCTATAGTTGCATATAACTTTGTAGTTTTCCTATAAGCATATAGCGATGGTATGAGTAGAGAATTATCTATAATTGCATTTCTAAACGCAAAGAAATAGTAGAGACATTATTTTATCAATATCATAACTGTTAGATAAGTAGGGGAAGTACCTGCCGTATAAACGTATAACGTCTAGTAATATAACCGCACAACAAATAAAATCTAATCTAAATTTATCATTAACAAACAGACGTGTACAACAAATTTTATCCGGCATTAAACATTATCGGTGGCTAAAGAAGATTTCGAAACCATCCTTAAAAGAGATACATAACAGTCAAGACTAAAATTTGCGCAAGTTCATATGAGATGGGAGCAACGTCATATTTTCTGACGAGAAAAAATTTAACTTGGACGGGCCTGATGGTTTCAAATATTATTGGCACGATTTAGGAAAGAACACTGAAGTTGCGATTAGTGAAAATTTGGTAGCGGCAGTGTTAAGGCTGGTACCAATAATAATAAAGTAAACCCCTATATGTTTACGCGTATGAATTCTAATGCTTATATATAGCTTTTGGAAATTGCAGTTCTGATGGACTTTGGTGAACGATTGCTGACGCAAGACTGAGTGTTTCATAAAGACAGTGTAGTTACCAGTTCATAATTTAAAATTAAATTGGACTGATACACCGCAAATGTGTACAGAAAATAAACATTTTCTTTTAGTGCACAAGATAAAAATCAGAAGTGACTTGTTACTAGAATAATGTTAAATAAAATGTTAAAAAGAAACCTAAATTACCTTAAAAGCAAAGGACGCACAATAGTTTTGTTACTTCTTTAAAACAACGAACACGGGAATCGTCTCAAATAACATCAACAGGAGACCGCAAGCATTGCAGTGCATCTGACCACAGGATGGCAACGTTTGATTAAGCAGGCTTTGGGGACCCGAATTGTTGGAAGAAAAAAAGGTTCGCATAACCGTATTTTTCCTTTTGATTTGCAAGACAATCTTAATTGATTATTTGAAGAAAGGAAGCATAATCACTGAACACCTGATTTATTGGACGCATTCGATACTGAACTGAAAAGGAAATGACTCCCACCTAGCGAGGAAAAAGATATTTGCAATGACGATAATGCTCTGGCCAATTCACCGGTAATTGCGAAAGCGAAAGTAATTCAGTTACCGTATGAATTAGTGCACCCGTTCATCAGACTTGAAGAAATGGTGGCGGAGAACGGTTTACGGCAAATTGCCGAAGCATAGGCTTATTTTGCAGAAGTCGACAAATCCTATTACTTTGATGGCTTAAATATCGCTGGATTGAGTATATAGAAATTGCGAGGTTATGTTAAGTAATAAATTTACTAAATGCGAAACAATACCGGAGTTTTCATTAACACAGGTATTTATCATACTACTCTCATAATAATCGAAGTATAAAACTCAAGCAGCTGCAACACCATTAACATCACGGCAGGATGGGGGACAAAAGGGGATAGGTCCATAAAGGATTGCAAGGACTGTGTGGTTGTACAATTGACAGGTGTAGTAGTAAACTCCACTCACACAAATTTATTAATTATGCGGAACGCAGCGTTTCGAGAGCACGTGGACTCTCATTGTCAAGCCTTTACCGACTAGTCGGTAAATTTGTGTGAATCGAATTTACTGCTATACCTGTGATAAGTTAATAATTTATCCCCTTTTGACATTTTAAGTAGTTGCATACGTCCTTATACAATCTTAACTTTTGTGTTTTTTAACATTAATTTTGTTGCCGTGATGTTGTTAATAGTGTTGTTTGCATTTCTTTTGGCTTTATAGTCCTTTTCTAGAGTGTCTTAACCTATTATGTGCAAATTTGCATGAAACCGGTAGCCATTACTTAATAAATATTATTTGAGATACTGTGGAATGGGTGCCGCTTTCTTTCTTTTTCCACATTTTAGAATCTATTATGCTTACCACTGAAACCAATAAATGTGGATAGCGACATTCCTTTTTTGAAGTAAGCTCGATGTGTAATTATTCATTTATTTATGTACATATTTTTATCGTATTCTAGTTAACTCTGTATTTGAGCAATACTTGACCTTGATTGGACATTTTTTCCATTTGGACAATAACATTTTATTATTTCATTACGATTGTTTAAATGAATAACTTAAGGTAAATAACATTAAAACAGAAACACATCTTGGTAGGATTCCATTTACCTTTACAAATCGTTTATTAATGCCAGGAATACTTGTTAATCATACTTATCTAACAGATCATAAACAACTTGCATCATTAACGCGATTCATAATCCGATTGGTTACGACAATTACATGAGAATATGAATTGTTAGCTAATGAATGTTGATTCCGCTACGGATTTATTTAAAAAACAGTCTGAATCATCGACCACCGCTTGTTTGCGCTTTATATGACTAACTGAATAATTGAAGTAATTCTTACTTTTCGTTGAAGTAATTGAATCTCCGACACAATTGCATCTTATAGCATGTTACCGTCTTTCTTTTTTGACTACTACGTTACTCTCGCTTGCACTCGGAGGCAACCAGTAGCTTGAAAATAAAACGAAATAGCAAACCATTAATTAGCATAGGAATTTTCTAAGCAGCAACCATTTGTTGTTTTCGTTTTACCTCGCTAGGTGTATATCATTACTATTTACTACGAGTTGCTACTGCTGCCGCTTGTCGTTCTGTAGACTAAGAACATAAATCAGTGTAATTAATTACTGTTATAAATAAAGTTCATCTCGTCATAGAAATAGCGTTGTTTGTCCGTTGTTGTTTCGTTTTTAGTTTGCTCCTCGTGCTATATACGTTTTCCTTGCTATTTTATTGGCCGCTCTTCTCGGATATATTACATAAACGACCTTTATCTAGCCATCTCGGTTTGGGTCGTTAATCCATCCGTAATCTCGATATGGACAAATCCCGAGCGTTTCGAAACAACGCAACGTTCTCTGGTAGCCTAGGTAATGGATGTGCAATTTCAGATAAGGTTGTTACTCAGTACTTACTCATTTGTTTGCCTGTAGAGGTCGTCCTCCTTAGTACTATTCCGGTAATTATATTAAATTCGAAGCAGGTGTGTGGAGGTGTCGGGGTCATAGCCGTTTTCCAAAGTGGAATGTATTCATGGTATGTATTTGTTTTGCTTTTCATTTTATATGGAGTTCCGTAGTGTACTTGTTTGTCGCGTCTTGTAATATTCTTCTCTCTGAATTATTAGTTGATTTCAAGGAAAATAAAAAAAATGAAAAGTCATCAAAGCTGGTTGAAAAACTAAGGTTATGTAGAAAGAATAGATTCTTCGAGTTTAACAGAGTAATAATCTTTCATCTAGTGATTCAATGCCGTCTTTGATTGAGAAAAACACTAATAAATTTCTCATTCTCTGTTATGAAATGATAATCCTGTTTAGGATATTGGGAATAACTAGAGCTGAGAGTTGGTCGGATTAGTCATCTGCATCCTAGTAAATTGAATAATAAGTAGGAAGGTGTATATAATAATATATAAAGTATTCCGAAATACTCACTTTCTTACGAAATGCACTCCGCCAAAGAAGTATCGCATAGACTATGAAAAGCGTTTATAAAGCTATTTTTATACGTCCGTAATACGTTTGCCATATGTGCGCCGATTACAAGTATACAAAGAAAAATCATAGAACTATCTTTTGTTTTGTTGCCCTGTGTTCCTATACGGACAAATTTTAAAGTGAACTGATAGGGTACTTTACTAACATCATTAGAAGCAAAATGAGTAATTTAACTCCAGAAGAACTGGCTGGAATAGTTGCTTTAATTGAAGATGGACGATCTCAAACATACGTGACTAATTTGATGAATATTAATCAGTGAAGTGTTTCTAGAGCAGTAGCCAGATATAGAGAAATGGGAGGTTACATACGAAGACCAGTGCCAGGTCGTCCAAGCTGTACCACTCTCCAAGATTATCAGTATTTAAGACAACAAGCATTACGTCGGATGCATATAACTGCAAGGTAGTTACAGATCGACTTGACTAGAGCCAGAAATACTCGAATTGGTACCCAAATCGTTTATAATAGGTTGAGTCAGAGTGAAATAAGAGCCAGAGGTTAAGATTGGCTAGGGAACACGTAATTTGGGAAATAAATGACTGAGCCAATATATTATTCGCGGATGAGTCAAGATTTAGCTTTTACACCTTAGATAGACGTATACCAGTGTACAGACGAGACAGCGAGCGCTATTTTCAGTGAAACATGAGATCTACATCTAAGTTTGGCTCTACCATGGTT
This sequence comes from Trypoxylus dichotomus, assembly GCA_023509865.1. Lineage (NCBI taxonomy): Eukaryota > Metazoa > Arthropoda > Insecta > Coleoptera > Scarabaeidae > Trypoxylus > Trypoxylus dichotomus. Next base: position 71,209,436 of record CM042074.1, on the reverse strand, counting down.
TGGGGAGGCATCTCTTAAAACTTTCGAAAGGTCAAAGGATCTTCTTTACCTAAATATAGATCAGTAATTATCCTGATATTGGAGAATCTTTTAGTGTCATTAGGCGAAGTTGGCGGTCCTGCACCTCCTTAGTTCTTGCTTAGTCTCCTGGTCTTTCTCCGCGACTTTTTTTGGCCTTCTCCAGTATAACGGATAACAGCTCATGATGGTGAATTGATTCCGGTTAAGGCGATTTGCAAAACTTGTAAGGAATACATCTCACATTAATGTCAGAAAAGACTGCAAAAAGTGTCAGATATGCCATGACCACTTGATTCATTATCACAAAATTATAATCAACTTTGAGTAGGTATACGTTTCTGCCAAGTCGATATTTGGTGTATCTTTCGTATCTCATTCATTACTAAAATGTGGTTATGTAATTGAGTTTCGTAGTAAGCGGTCAAAATTGATAAAACATTTTGGTGATGATGCACACTATACATATAAAATTAAATAACGTCTTAATTGATATGCATTTTATGGTGTTAGTACGGGAATTCCTGCAATTGATGTTTTTAATACTCGCGGCAATGCGGGTGCCAACCGAAGAATATTTTTGGGACGATTTCTAGTAGTGTCTGCTAGAAGATAGATTTACATATACTAAGTTCCTGCATGTATTTTTGAGAGAATAGCCCACACAAAACATAGTTGCGACGCCATTAATCATTAACACTTGGTCTGGCTAGAGATGAAATTTTGTGAATGTATTTAGCACTACCCTCCAAATGCTCGCTAGTGCATTTTTCTGATCTACTAGCTGATAATACTGACTGCTGAAAGAGTTTCAGGGTTAGTACGTTGACAACAGAACTGCTTTTACAATTTTCTCTCGTCCACACATAACTAGTACTTTTTATTATGTATGAGGACGACCTGAAATGTTTCCGGAATCGGCAAGAGATGGCGAATCCACTTCAACAAGAGTTGAATTCATTGGTCGATAAAGGCAACCTTTTTATGGCAACTGTTAAAATTTCAGACGTCTGCCGTCAATAGTTGTTGTTTAAGAGTGTGTTTTGTGTAGCAAGTGAGCCGGTTTCGCAAAAATGACGTGTTAGCCCATCGCCGATTGATGCTGAAAGAGACAGTAGAGACAACAAGCATCTCAGAAGAACGCGTTGGCCATATCCTACACGAAGTTTTTGGTATGAAAAGCTTTCGGCGTGATGGGTACCGCGTTTGCTCACACCGGAGCAAAAACGAAATCGGATGACCGCTTCGGAGGAGTGTCTGGCCAGGATCCAATGCAATCCAAGCGATTTCCTCAACACTACATACCAGAGACCAAGGAGCAGTCGAAACAGTGAACTTTTCCGGGCGAATCGGCTCCGAAGAAAGCAAAGACCGTTCCATCGGCCGGAAAGGTCATGGCGGTCATTTTTTGGGATTCCCAATTCGACTATCTGCAGAAGGGGACGACAATCACGGGGCAATACTACAATGATTTATTGATCCGATTCGATGCAATTTTGAAGGAGAAACGACAATGTACCAGCTCTTTCATCCTGCATCGTCGTGCCCAAATTGAATAAGTTGCGCTACGAATTAGTCTCTTATCCTCCCCAAGCCTGGAAAAATCACTGGGCGGAAAGAAATTTGCTTCAATTGAAGAGGTCATGACCGCTACAGATGGTTATTTGGCAGTTTTCGAAACATCCTACTTTTCCGATGGCTTGAAGAGACTGAAGATCCCTTTTAAAGAGTGTATTGATCTTCGAGGAGACTACATCGAAAAATAAAAATAAAAAACCACACCAATACGGTGTTTTTCTTGATTCCGGAAACATTTCAGGTCGCCCACGTAAGTCAGATTCAATATTGTTATTAATTTTATCGCGCACAGACGCTACATGGTTTTGTAATGTTGACCGAGGTAGTAATTTCCATTTGGAATTGTATGTATCGATGAAAATGGTTTTTAGTAAGTTGAGTAAATTGCAAATTGCAAAAAAGTTTCTTTCGCCACTTTTTTCTATTAATGTTATGCATTTTTACACAACAAAAATGAATTGCGTACTGAACACACTATTCGTGTATATTATGCTTGATTCTGTTCGGAAAAATCATCTTCAAGAGTAGTAGGTACTGTAGACGAATTAATAATTAGATGAAAAGATTAAAACATGTATGCATAATAAAGAGATTCACTTATTAAATGTATATTTTCAATGCTCTTTCTGCTCTGTGTTCTAAATTCCTGCGTATTCGACATTCTTTCGGTGCATTTAAATAATATTAGTCCAGAATGTTCCCATTTCAGTTATAATATCGCTAAACCGCATTTTTGTGGCTAAGTTGCGGCTGCTTGGAATTAAGAACGTTCGGTGATATTCTTATTAACGTCTAAATTACTAGGAACGATCGTATAAGTCTATAGCGTCGTGTTATAATTTTCTGGGAAAGATCACGTACAGTAAAAAGGTGATAACTATTGCGTGTATATGCGAACGTTTCAACAAGAGAATGATATACGTTTAGTGACATAGATAAGGAATGTGAACAATATAGCTTTACGAATACACAACACGTTGTTATAATTATAACCACTCTTGCTGATGATATTTCCGTTGTAACAGGAAACTATTAAATACCATTTCTATCGCAGCGTATAGTGTAATAATAATGACATTTAAAGGTTTCAGCATATGGAAATTTATTGTATCGTTTTTATCTAATCGATCGGATAGTAGGTGAAGTAGTAACCGCTTAAGCAACTCTGATGTAATATGAATCACACTGCGTTGGCCAAAGTTTATTATGCTGTTAGACGTAAAGCATAATAATAATCATGACTATCATAATTGTATAACTTTAACAGAACATTTAAATTAATTATGATTGATACAAAAAATAACGAATTGGTTGTTTGGTTCGAAACCGAGAAAGACAATCTTTCACTAATTTTCATGATTAACTGCGTTCAGCATACCAATCTTACTTGAATAGTGATTTTATTTTTATTTTTTGCACAGATGTTGTTATGAGCAGAGTTATGATTTGTTTAGCAGTGGCGTGAGTAAGATGGCTTTACTTAACAAAAACGTGTGTACGTTGTGTACCCGACAATATGAGGGGGATCTTCATGCCCCACCCTCACCTACCTCTAATCGGTTGTTTGGTTAATGTTTTTGGCATTTAGTTAACTGACATTTGTAGATCAGATATACATGATATCAAGTTTGTATCTCAAAGCGTTGTTTTGCTGTGGCTACTTCTTGAATTGTGTGTTGCGATTGTTCATAAAAATAGATCCTGTAGAACAAAGAGCCGTAATAAAATACCTCTTGAAAAAAGGCATGACGCTAGCTCAAATTCATAAAGACATTATGGCAACTATTGGTGAGTCTGCAGTTTCTTGTGATATAGTTAAACGCTGGTGTCGAGATTTTAAATGCGGAAGAATACCCTGTGAAAACCAGCATGCTATGCCGGTGGTCTGCCATAACGGTAACAACAGACAAAAAGCAGGCTTTGAATTAGTGGAGCACCCGCCATATTCACCGCATCTGGCGCCTAGTGATTATAGACTGTTTCCCAAATTAAAAGAAATCTTACGTGGGGCAAATTTTTCCGGTAATTAAGAAGTGGTGCTAGCTCTAAAGAGGCGGTTTGCAGAGCTCGGACAAAAATTGTTCCAGGGGTTTGTTGAGATGTTAGCTCACCGATGGAAGAAGCACATTACCGTGGAGGGAGATTATGTCGAAAAATAAAAAAATATAAAGCAACTGCAGTTTTACTGTAAGAGACTCGGGGGTGCAGCATAGAGCATTGCGCCTGACCAGTTATTCCTTTGAGACGTGTCCGTTATGGTAAAAATATTTGTTTGCATAAAGGGGATGAACGTTTTAATACCTAAGGTTGTAATATTCTCATAATTAAAATGATCTTTGAATTTGTTGAGCAAATCTGTCGAAGCACCAGTATTATACACTTATCGTAATCTAGTAAAATTTAAATGTTTACTTAGTACAGTATTAAATTTTTCTGTGACACGGACACTTCTTTCATGATTTAAAGTCGATAACAATGTTCGTGCATGATCAATAATTTGTAACGACTAGAACAAGGACAACGATGTAGTCTGTCATTTGTTGATTCACTAGCGGTATTTTTATTCTCATTTCTATTTATAAATAGCTTACAAACCTGCTGCAATTTGATGATTTTAGAATTGCACTTGACTGTGATCGATCGCAGTTACTTCTTTAGCTGACTTTTCGCTAAAATCAGTAACTCAATTTTTCAAAGTGTTTAAAGTAATAAAATGCAGGCCTTAATCATGTACTCCGCCATATAATAATTGCCTGTGGTTGTTGTGGAATACTAGAACGGTGTGAACGAAAAAGCAAATTTCCGAAATTTGAGAAAAACTGCTTTGTCTGCATTATTAATGCATCGTCATCGAGGTCCGTATAGTGTCCGTTACAAGGTGTAAAATATGAAGCAGGCATGTAGTGTGAAGAAATGACTCGACCCAACACAAGCAACAATCATCAACACTTACTTTGGTACAATTTAAATCTGTTATAGTGTCGTAATTGTGGCATTATTATTAATTCGCCAGTACAGGGATTTAAAATGGTCCTCAATTCCTTCAAGCACAAGACTGTAAATGCATTTGCAGCAGACTCGATAGATATCGGTTTGTGGAACCTCCTCTCCCACTCCTCTCAAGTGCTAGTGGTAGGCAAACAATAATGGGTAACTAAGTGGAAAATACACAGGCAATATCAAATAAATTTCGCGTCAAGTAGTTTTTAGCTATAAGAACGTATCTCTTTGTTTGTATTTGCATGTCATTTATATTTACATTGCAATTATATAGTTGGTATAGAAAAGTTGATGGACAATGGCTATACTTTCTTGGAGACTGTTTAGAAGAATTTCAAATCGAATTTCCAAACTTGGAATGTGATTATGATAGTTTTCAGTATACTGTTTAACATTGTGTCAAACTCTTTAGAGAAAGAGAGAGCGTGAAGCGAAAAGAAGGGAGTGGTGTACCGAAAAAGCGTACTGTTGAACTTGTTAATAATGTAAGGCAACCAGGAACCTTCATGGATCGGTGTAACGTAACGATGTGTGCAAGATTGGATAGTACCATAGTATGTTCCCAAAAAAAAAGAGGTTGATAGAAAACGCTTAAATTAAAAGCTATAATGGAAGACTTACGAGCAGATGTGTGATTGTATATTTCAAGGGTATCGTAGTAAACTCGCACTCCACATAAATTAATAATTTATTCGATAATTCGGTTGACAGTGAGAGTCCATGTGCTTACGAAGCGCTGCGTTCCGAATAAATTAATTTGTGCGGGATGGGCTTTACGGTGATACTTGTGAGACAGAAATCCATTTTTAATTTTTTAAAAGAAAGAAACCAATATCCAATATATATATATATATATATATAAGGAACTTTTAAAATACGCATTTGCAATTGATAACACATAATAAGCAGTTCAATTATTCCATCGTACATAGCGTGTTCATAGCCATGTTATGAAATACACGTTAACTCTATCGTAGTTATCATTATTTTTCTAGAAATTTTCACGTATATCAGTACTGATTCTTGTTGAAATGTAGGTATTAGTAATGTTTCCAGCGGTTTTAATTATTTCGCCATTGATACGTGCGTGCACTTATCATTATTTGAAAGGTGATTTAAGAAATATGCACGTACCTAGACCTTTGATTGCATCATGGCTTACATACTAACTACGCCGAATGACCGTTTTACCATTGTTTTCGCGACATGACTATTGTGTGTCCGTTCCAATTTCTTTTCTTTGAAACCTAATGGAATTTCTTTTGTTGCAGGTACGATATATCGTTTGTACGATCACGAATGAGCAATCGAATGGTGATAATCGTAAGTTGAACGTTCATATTTCTGCATCATACGCTATGAATATAAACAAAACAAGTTTGTTTGCTATACCGAATGGTGCATGACTGCAAGCTGTTCTACATATTCTGGCACTTTCGAAAGTTTAAACTTGATTTTAACTTTTAAATTTAGAACGTTTTGGTCACCACACTTATTGAAATAAGCTAAATGCTTCGTTCAAAAAGATACCGTGCGCCAATTTCTGACGCTTAGGAAGAAGAATGCAAAAGTTAGGGTTGTGTAATTTAATAAGTAGGACCGGCTGCTACTATATCTGTGCCGTAAACAAAAATATACAATTATCTTTTCTTGCGTGATTGCAGCACTTACTAGGGATTACTAGATTTTGATAATTATTGGTAATAAATGGATAAGCTTGAAACAAAGCATTTGAATAAATGATCAATGGTGTTGTCCCACATAATGTTCTTAGGTAAATATTGGGAGATTTGGAAGACGATAACAAAAGATTCATATGAGCTTTTCTAAGCAAATTTGGAGCTAGCTTTAGCATATGGGGATCTTCATCGTTTTGTTAATCAATTATTCATATTCATGTCGTATAAATAAATGCATTCATAGATACAAATTTTATATGTCCATGCCATGTGACACCTGATTTCAAATAGACTTTAAAACTTTCGCAATATGACTCGCAACAAGTAACGCACGTAAATTGTAATATATTTATTATGAATTTATTAAGAATAAGGAGTTTTCACACATTATTTAATCCTGAATGACGAATCCAATATGTAGTTAACTACACAGGGTTTGCACAATCATGCTTGAGTTATTACAGTGTAACAACAGAAAATTTTATATTATTCAACATTAATAGCCTTCCTTACCAATATTGCTTATATAATAGATTTTATTAAATTTCCTATTGCTGTCATATTCGCCTTATTGCGTTGTATGAACCAATATAAAAATCAGTACACTTCACTGGATACAACGTTTGTCCGAAAGGAAGTTTCGTTTTAGAAAGAAAACTCCTAAAACATTTTATAAAGTTTATTTCTGCATCAAAGCGCATTTCATAAATTATGTTTCTATATGGTTGCCACCATTGCTTAGATATTTGTCACAGGGGAAAATCAGTTTTTTCTATATCTTCTGCATAGAAAGACAGTGACGATTTGTGTCAATCTCATGCAAAACAGTTTTTGAAATTTGTGAAAACGTAAGCATTCTTATTGTGAACCGTCGGTTTTCACGAATTTTCTTTTTTAACCAAGCCCTCATTGACAACACAAGGCCGCTTGCTCCATGCTTCGTCATGACCATTGGTTCGTCCATCATTGAATTGTCTAACCCACTTTCTCATCATTCCATCTTTCATCACATTTTCACCATAAATCTCTAGAAGTTGTCTTAAACATTTTGAACGGTCACTAATAAATATAAACACAATACAATCCGGCTGTAATGGTGTCAGCGGAAAAACTGTGAACCTTAGAGCTACGTGTGCATGCACGGTACTACGACAATAGCGCTGCGGTGGCGGTAGAACGAAACGGGACTTACTTTTCGGACAAGCTTCTATAATCCACTATAGCATAAATTTTGTATTGTAGTTCGTTTACAGAACACTTTATATAATAAAATAATATGCGTTATTATTTAAATGTGCATACCAGATGATTCAATAGTATTCGACATACATTATTTTTGCATTACATATTTTTGAAGTAGGTAAATGATGATAAAAACAACTAGAATAACAATTCTCTTATTAAACACAAGATGAAGGCTCATTTCAGACTATCCAAGCAACAATTCTAAAAAGTCTTATAAGGTATAAATAAAAATAAAACTGTAAGAACTTAATAGAAGGGATGACCATTAAACGCAAGAATGAGTATTAAAGGTATCAATATAAAGACCATTCTCCAATATGAAGTATGAAAACTGAATTGTACCCACTAATACAAATGTAGCTCAATTACCTGTTATAAGGGCTGTGGCTAATATTGAAAAATTCTGCTAGCATGTTTGTAGTTTTGCCTTGAATGTTTTATCGCCTTTCATCCGAAGTATTTGAGCAGTTACACTAAATATCTTACTATTTGAATGATCCCTGGGAGACAAATCATTTCGAAATAAATTCGGGAACCTTGCTGGCCAATGAATTTATCCAGCTACTTATAAAACGGTTTTCGAATATATTGAAAGAATATTGACACAGTAATATACCATTATGTGCTTGACAGCCATCATCTTGTTGTCAAATTTGTTCTTTGTCTACATCAGGTAAATTGGTAATAGTTAATACAATTTCATTAGCTAACATTCATATATATCCGATCATTACATTCGTCAAACTAGTGCTAATGAAAAATGATCCAATAATATTATTACCCAAGATGCTAACCTACAATAGTTTTTTATTCGTATTGTATGTCTGTTGTGGATTTCTTGTAGCTCACATACTTCTTACCGAAGAGTTGCGCTTACGATACAAAGAAAAAATTGGTTTATTTATTACACAATATTTTTAGTATAATGATTATTGCTGTTTAATGTTGATAAAAGTACTGCTTTCGAATTTGACTTGTGAAAATATTTCATTAGTTTTATTATTGAAATTGTATCAATGGTATTTGTATATTTTTAAGATATTGTCTCTGCGATAATTGCCATTATTCAGCAATAGAATAACTAGACTGAATAGGATCTTGATCTAAAGAACATATTACGCCATTTCTCGTACCTTTCGCTTTTTATTATTAATCATTTGCAGCTTTTCTTATGGTTACGTGGAGATCAACAAATGTATGTTTCTAAGTTTATTATTTCTTAAAACACATTGTAGAACACTTACGGCTATCATTTTTAAAGCTGTTTCTTGTAGGCTCCTGGCTACAAGACATAAAACAACTAATTTCTAATAGAAAGCGATCAAATAAATTTTACCTCTAGTAGTCAATTTGGCAATGTTTGCCATGCCATTCAAATAGTTCATACCAAACAAAATTCATATTAACAGTTTCAGTAACAAGGTAAGGCATGATTTTCAAATGTTACTTTGAGGTAAAATATCTTTGAACGCATATTGTAAGGGAATTCCTACAGTCTGAACTTCAGTAAATATAATGCATACTTTTATCTTTTACATTAATCGATTTTTTACTTTGCAGCAATTATAAAGAATTAAGTTCTCTTTTGTTGATGACGGTAATCTCCTTCAAGAACTTCGAGCAAGGCTTGCTACATGTTTCAACTTCTCGGTTTATATAATCAATTAGATAAGATGTCACGAATTTTTGGTTTCCGGTCTCGTATCCCTTACATACGTTAAGCCTATTAAATGGGTTCCGATTCTTCGATAAAATTTTATTTGCTCTTTGATACGAAAGCCTACAACAGGATATGTAACGGCTATGTGTATTAATTAGCATCACTTTGTCGCATAAAATAAATTTGTTTAGCGATTCGAGGTGTGCGTGTGTGTTGAAATTGATAAGTCATTTCCTTGTTTGTCATTCCTAGTACGCTATACGAACTGTTGCTTTACGATAATTGCGAAACACAACGTGCATGTTTAGTGCAAACATATGTACGAATATCTCCATTATTTGCATGTTCGGAACGCTTTATTGGAGTTTATGAGCGTTATAAACTCTTTTTCTTTTTGGATTTCGCTTTTCTCGAACATGGCGAGTATGTAGCATTTTGTGCAGCATGTGGGTGGTAATGCTGCGTATAAACGTTAATCGCGTCTACGGATTGGTATAGAATATAAATGAATAATAAAGGTATTCATTTCAACATACTTTCTGAATTATGCAGCCAAGAACGAACAACCATTCTCAACTTAATTTTATGCAAATATTAGTATTGTAGGGGAGAATTGTATAAATACTTGTAATAAAGCTAATTTATCTTGCATTTTGAAATCCCTCAGCAACTATAGAACTGCCGAAATGACAGAAAATCTGCGGATATGATCTCTAAATTATCAGTGGTTAGTGGTAATCTGTATCACCAGCGACTAATCATATGTAGCATTCATATGATGAAGTTAACACAAGAATTTACATAAAAAATATCTAATGCACTTTTCCTCGTCTTCTCTACGTGGCGTCTTTCAATTTGTATTCGTAATTTTGAATAAGTAGCATTTGTTAAATGGAAACCTTTGTTAAAGCAATCATTCATACAAATTCCATGCTAACTGAGAATCCATTTGTCATTATTTCATTTTATTGGAAAATTTTAAAGCCATTGCTTGTGCTATTTCTATTAAAACTAGGAAACGGATAAGAAAATGTAAACCGATAAACATAGGTGCGCAAAAATAGAACTCTGACGCTGTCTGGCCAAAGGAAAGCATGCCCGCAGCTTGTTTAGCCAATCTATGCAGTGATTATCCGTAAAAATATTGATTGTTGTACGTACAGGTCCTTTTTTTGAAACTTTTTTAGCGCATTGGTGCAAGTCATAAACTGCAGCCTGAAGTATGTTGGCTTGGAGTCCCATAAGTAAAGACCGGATAACATGCAAAGCGCATATATTATATTTTTTTGCATATGTATAGAAATGCCTAAATATGCAATTTGTGCAATCCCTAACTAACGCTAATTAATTTTAGTCAGTGAAGTACGTCTGCATATAGATTATACTTAAAGATATGCATGAACTAATATACGCACTTTGCATATAATCCGATCTTTACTCATAAGCATTTCTGGGTGAAAATTAGGATCAGTGATACTCATTTGACTGCTTTTGTTTTTGATTCTATCTAGCATGCTAAGATTCCTCTTTTGAGTTGAACCCTACTAAATGTCCACCCATTATTGTCATAGAAAACTTTACTCCCTTGATAGAAGATCGGGACTACATCCTTTGCAACATACGTTAAACTTTTTATGTTAGGTATTCTGAGGATTTCTAAAGATCTCCTGACTTCAGCTTCTCAAACTATTGAGTATGAGAACCTAATAACCTCTTTCTATAGACATGAAGTGGTATTAGCCGCAGCAGCACTTCTAGAACTATTGTAGGGCTAGTGCGCATCGCGCTTGTGATGACACACATACAAATCGTTGGATTCGTTGGAGCTGCAACTATACATTCCTTTAAGTAGTTTCTGGCTGCCGTACAAAATGTTGCCGCATACGACCACAAGATCAGCTGTGGTTTAAGACTTCAACTTCTATCGAGGAATCTACGATACCTTTTCTCCGCAAGTCGGTAACGTGGTAGTTTCACGTTGGAGTTTTACCAAGTGTTACTCCCAAATACCTAGCTGCATCTTTAATAGTAATTGTCTTGCGTTTTATAGAAGGCGGTGTTAAATGGATCGTCTTGTCTCCAGTAAAGATAAGTAAAGACTATCGACTTTTTGGGATTTACAAGCAGCCTGTGATTTTTGCATCATTAGTAGTGTTGAGAACTGTTAGCATAAGGTGTGATATAATGTTGTGATGTTTGCCGGGTATAAGAAAGGTCGATAGGATAGATCTTCCAGGATTCAAAACCTTGGGGTGGTTTTTGTTCATATATTAGCTTAATGCCTTCCAAATATTTTAATTGTAGTCAATTTCATTGATATTTTGTTGTTTTTTTTTTTTGGGATTTGTTGGCTATTTTGAACTGATAACAATATATACACATTTACATACAAATTACATGTATCTACGCACGAATAACAGAAAGGACAATTTCCAAAATTACTGTAGCATTTTTTTTAGCACGCCTGCACGTAATCATTACATTGAAAATAATATGAGAAGACAACTTCATTGTATCTACCATATTTATTTACGATATTTAACTTTGTCATCTTATATCTTATGTGCAGGGTTTTCGTTTTTATGTTAGTTATTCCGTTCTCGTTTTTCTTTTTTATTTTATTGCTTATCCATTTTTTATTTATTTAAACTATAAAACAGAAATGAGTAGTGATGGTAGTAGTGAGAGGAAGGAAACAAACCCTCATATTATGCTATATAAAACTGTAACGTAGATTCAAAGCGAGACATTTATGATAAAAATTAAAACACGATTTGTTGTTTCATTTCTCCGTTATGGTAATTTTTCTGATTTCTTTTATAAATTAACAGTGATCGGTAGTGAAGTATATATTCCAGGAATGAACTAAATTAGATGATATGAAATTCGACGCTGTAATAAGTCTAATATAATATGTAACAATTTTTTACCTATTTTTGTGCTGAGTTATTTCTATGTCGAATTGTGAATTATATTATTCATTTCAGTTCGGTCCAGGACAATTTATAGTCAAGGATATTCATGTAATTTTCTTTAAATGTTATTGTTGTTGCTAAAATAAAAACACAGTCGTATTATTTATCTTACTAACTTTTTTCAAGCATGCTGCTTGCAAATGAACATGTTAAATTATAATTACAATTTTGTTTGAATTTCCCACCACTTCGTTATTTTCAAGATGGTAGCTAACTAACTTCACCTCAAATTGGAAGACATAAAATAAACCAGACAAACATTAAAGGAGCCGACAAATTTGTCCCTTCTGTTTATTCAGTGGTATAAGTCATAGGTAATGTAGCAAATACTGATTAAACTTTACAAGTTTTGCTTTGTATCTTATGTACCTTATATTATTTAATTGCTAGAAACTATGTGAAACATAAAAGCCTAATCCCATTTTGAATGTACATAATTCTGCCCAGTGGGGGTACTAAAAGTACTAGAATGAATATCAGATATACGTAATTTATTCGTATCGTTCTTATCATACATTGCATACTGCATAATAGTTACTATATTTAGCGAAGCAGGCCGTTATACTACCACGAGATGACTCTCGCTTCTAAATCTAACCCGTAAAATATTTTCGTTTTATTTTTTATCCCTTCTATTCACGAAGTACGCCAGCATGTTCTTTGACCTTTATCACAATACGCGCACACACAAACATACAATATATAACCGTGCAACGACTTCGACACCGTTTTCGATTTCCAATAGGGATTTCGTTATTTGCCGTACACACACCAATATCATTTCGCCTCTAGAAAATAAATCGCCACAAAGCCTCACAACTACTGTTCGTTGTTTGTTTTTTACCGGGCATCTTTCCTTCGCCTTTTCTCGCTCCATTTTCTCTCCTTCCATATTCTCGCGGCAAAATAGTACGTGATAACGTGATCCAGAAACTGATAGGCAGCCGAACATTCGTGATCGTGATTCCGATCCGGCGTAAGCTTTCTACGTACTAGTTTTCTATTCTTTTTTTCCGCCGCCGGAGACGGAGAGACGTTATATTTGACGTGTAGAACTGGAAATAATAAAATACAATGAAGTACGTGGACAAATAACGCATATATTCGCAAGGATACGCGCACAAACACGCAGACGGTAGCACCCTTTACACGCTGGTGTTGGGCGTATAAATAAATGCCCCGGTTGGATTAGGGGGTGAAATGGGATCGGATTCAAATTTATTTACTTGATACGACGCACACGGTTCGGAGGCGTAAAAGGATCGGTTTTTAGTTGTCGTCTGTGGCGCTGTGTTTGTGTTAAAGTAAATGATGATTGTATGAACGTCGAGTGCTAACAAAATGGAATTAAATTCAGTTGGTGTTGTTGCTGTTTTTGCAAGCATACATGCAAAATATACGCGACATATTTTGGACGGTTTTTATTGGCATCTAATCATTCTTTAATGAATGTCAAGCTTCGAAGTGGTTAATTTTAAATGAATTTGAATATAATAGACTAGTAAAGAGCACATGGATATAATATATTTACATATCTCTTATCAAAACTGGGAAAGATTAAGCGATTTCAGTTTAGGTGCATGATACCCTAGGAAGATTTCCTTGCACTAAATAAAGCTAAATTAATTTAAAATAAACCGCATTAGTAGACACTTTACATATTTCATTTCATATTCTATTTAGTATTAATCATTGTTGTATTCATCTAGAAATATTTGAAGTAAAAACGTAACGTGCTGAGCTACACTCAGTGAAATTTCTATGGTTTCACATTTTGTTGAATAAAATACTTGATTTTTTTTAATGCCCTCGGCGACTGGTGTATTAAAGTTAGCAATAAATTACAAAGAAAGTGCGAATAGCATCGAAGAAACTTCCTGCACCTTTTTGTTCAATTGACAATCTCATTCCATACGATCTTTCGCAAATTTCTACTAAATGTGTTTTTGAGACCTTTTCACACATTGGAAAAATTTACTGTCAGATAAAATTTGTTACACACCTTTTTCAGTTGTTAATAAGTTTGAATCAGATTTTATTTGCTGTGTAATTATATTACTAGAAGGAGCCAACCATAATATCGATGTCTTCGTGCTTTTGATTTTTCTCTTTAGTGGGATGTTTACTGTGGAGGCGACAAAACTTTTAAAATTGTTACGTGATGAGATGTTTTATTTTCACAACTACAGGAAGTTTTAAAAACATTATCTGCTTATAATAATTTGTTGTAGATTCCTTTTTTTTTGAGCTAACAATTT